>OZ012667.1:67957536-68581118 GCA_963942505.1 Lordithon lunulatus
ACACACATACACACATACACACATACACACATACACACATACACACATACACACATACACACATACACACATACACACATACACACATACACACATACACGTACACACACACATACACACATTAATACATACACACATTAATACACACACACATACATACACACACACATACTCACCCACCCAATTCTTCGGCTATACCGCCACAATGCTGCACTTTTTATAACAATATTTTTGTGGAATTTTTATTGAAATTAAAAGACTTAAAAAATTAGGCAAAACACGACTTTATATCGTGACATAAAATTTTCTTAATTACAATATTTTACCAAGCCTTATAGCTTTTCCGATTCAATTTCAAACATTAACATTTTTCTCGCCATCTAGACCATATTTCCAAACAATCGACATGCGATTTAGTGCCAAGCCATTTCTGTGTCAACTCCATAGATATAGATTCTTGTCACTTTTATAATTTATCATTTGACGGGTTTGCCTTTTGTTCTAGGAAACCGATACTATAGTAAAAACGAAAAACTATTATTAAGATTTTCCTTTGGTTCAAAATTGTCTATCTAATAGCCTAAAGTTCAATTTGATTGGACAATTTTTATTTTATTTTTCACCACTTCTTCGACCTTACTGCCAAAATGGTATACTTTTCATAACAATAATTTTATCTTTTTCTTCTTGGAAATTAAAGACCTACCAAATAAGACCAAAAACGACTTTCTATCATAATATAAAATTTTCAATGTTTCAAAAATTTGCCAGGCCCTGTAGCTTTTCAGATTCAATTTGAAACAATTTCGATATTGTCCCCGCCATCTAAACTATATTTCCAATCAAATGACTTAGTTTTGAGTATCATGTCATTGCCATGACGACTCCTGCTTTGACGCAACGGAGGATAGTTGTGGCAATTTTGCTGAATTTTATCACTTTTTAAATTAAATTCGTGACGGGTTTATCTTATGTTTTAGAGAAAAATCGTACTAAATTTTTTTATTTTATTAAATATTGTCTATTTAATAGGATAAGGTTGATCTTGATTGGACCAATTTAATTTTTATTTTCTTCACTTCTTCGGCTTACCGTCAAAACGGTACAATTTTTATAACCATATTTTTTCTTATTTTTCTTTGGAATTAAAAGGCCTATAACATGAAATCTACAACGACTTTCTAACATGAAATAAAATTTTCCTAGTTCGAAAAATTTGCCAAGCTCTGTAGCTTTACAGCTTCCATTTGAAACAATCTCGACATTTTCCCGGCATCTAGATTATATTTCCAATTAAATAACTTAGTTTGAGTGTCATGTCACTACTATGACGACTCCTGTTTTGACGCAACGGAAGATAGATTTGGCAATTTTATCGATTTTTATCACTTTCTAAAATAAATTCGTGACAGGTTTATCTTTTGTTTTACCAAAAAATTTTACTAAGATTTTTTATTCGATTCAAAATTATCTATCTAATATGCCAAAGTTAAGTTTGATTAGACAATTTTTATTTTTATTTTCTTTACTTCTTCTGCTTTGCCACGAAAACGGTGCACGTTTTATAACAATATTTTTGATTAATTTTCGTTGGAATTAAAATACCTACAAAATGAGATCAAGCACAACTTTGTATTATAAAATAAAATGTTCCATGTTCGAAAAATTTGCCAAGCTCTGTAGCTTTACAGTTTCCATTTGAAACAATCTCGAAATTTTCCCGGCATCTAGATTATATTTCCAATTAAATAACTTAGTCTGAGTGTCATGTCACTACTATAACGATTCCTGTTTTGACGCAACGGAAGATAAATTTGGCAATTTTATCGATTTTTATCACTTTCTAAAATAAATTCGTGATAGGTTTATCTTTTGTTTTACGGAAAAATTTTACTAAGATTTTTTATTCGATTCAAAATTATCTATCTAATATGCCAAAGTTAAGTTTGATTAGACAATTTTTATTTTTATTTTCTTTACTTCTTCTGCTTTGCCACGAAAACGGTGCACGTTTTATAACAATATTTTTGATTAATTTTCGTTGGAATTAAAATACCTACAAAATGAGATCAAGCACAACTTTGTATTATAAAATAAAATGTTCCATGTTCGAAAAATTTGCCAAGCTCTATAGCTTTACCAATTAAAACAATCACGACATTTTTCCCGCCATCTAGACTATATTTTCAATCAAATGACTCAGTTTCAGTGTCTTGCCACTGTTATGACGACCCCTGCTTTGACGCAACGGAGGATAGTTTTGGCAATTTTATCACTTTTCAAATTAAATTCGTGACAGATTTATCTTTTGTTTTAGGGAAAAATGTTACTAAGATTTTTTATTCGATTTAAAATTATCTATTTAATAGGCCAAAGTCGAGTTTGATTGGGCAATTTTTATTTTTATTTTCTTCACTTCTTGTGATTTACCACGAAAACGGTGCACGTTTTGAAACAAT
Source organism: Lordithon lunulatus (assembly GCA_963942505.1). Lineage (NCBI taxonomy): Eukaryota > Metazoa > Arthropoda > Insecta > Coleoptera > Staphylinidae > Lordithon > Lordithon lunulatus. The sequence continues at coordinate 67,959,996 of OZ012667.1, forward strand.
ATTTTTTTTAAATTTCGTTGGAATTGAAATACCTATAAAATGAGATCAAGCATAACTTTCAATCATGAAATAAAATTTTCTATATTCGAAAAATTTGCCAAGCTCTGTAGGTCTTCCGATTCAATTTGAAACAATATCGATATTTTCCCCGCCATCTAGACTATATTTCAATTCAAATGACTAAATTTCAGTGTCATGCCACCGCTATTACGACCCCTGCGTTGACGCAACGGAGGATAGTTTTGGAAATTTTATTGATTTTTAACACTTTTCAAATTAAATTCGTGACGGGTTTATTTTCTGTTTTAGAGAAAAATCGTACAAAGATTTTTCATTTGGTTGAATATTGTCTATCCAACGGGTTAAAGTTCGTCTTGATTAGACAATTTTCATTTTTATTTTCTTCATTTCTTCGGCTTTACCGCCAAAACGATACAATTTTTATAACAACATTTTTTCGTATTTTTCTTTAGAATTAAAAGACCTACAAAATAAGATCTAGAACGACTTTCCAAAATGAAATTAAATGTTCCTTGTTCGAAAAAATTTGCCAAGCTCTGTAGCTTTACCGGTTCTATTTGAAATAATTTCGTTATTTTCCCGTCATCTAGACTATATTTCAAATCGAATGACTTAGTTTGAGTGTCATGCTACTACTATGACGACTCCTGCTTTGACGCAATTGAGAATAGTTTTGGCAGTTTTAACGATTTTTTTCATTTTTCAAATTAAATTCGTGACGGGTTTATGTTTTGTTTTAGAGAAAAATCGTACTAAGATTTTTCAATCGGTTAATAATTGTCTATCTAATGGGCTCAAGTTGATCCTGATTATTTTTTATTTTTATTTTCTTCATTTCTTCGGCTTTATCACGAAAACGGTGCACGTTTTATAACAATAGTTTTCCTTATTTTTCTTTGGAATTAAAAGACCTACAAAATGAGATCTACCACAGTTTTCTGTCATAAAATAAAATGTTCCATGTTCGGAAAATTTGTCAAGCTCTGTAGCTTTTCCGCTTCAATTTGCAACAATCTCGACATTTTTCCCGCCATCTAGATTATATTTCCTATAAACCTATAAACTTTATGGGATGTTGGTGAATACGGACATTAAACAGTTATCATAATTGAACTGATTGTAATAATTACAATCTGTTCGCTCTTTTTTGTTCGGAATAATTTTCTTTTCGTAACAGTCCCTAGAGAGATAGCGAAAGTAGTCGATTAGCGTCGCGAATGAAGCGCAAAAGAGCACGAGGGAGTATGAGCGCGCGCAAAAAAATGTGCAAAAGGGGATGATGATAGCGCCTAACGACGCTTTTGCGACGATTCGCCTTGCTAATAGGAAATTGAGAATAACAATTCAAAGCGATTCCCGAACGCAGTCGCCGTATAAAACTGTGTTTTGCCCTTTTTCAGTTATAATAAAAGAAACAAAATCAAAAACTAAGTATAAAAGACACTGTATATTCTATTATTTATCGATAAAACTACTAAAATTGTTGATTAATGGATAAATAATATAATATAGAGAGTGCGCCATACGAATTTTTTAATGGAAACATATACGTTTTCTCACAAATTCCAAACGTACGTAAAAAACAATGCAAAATGATATAAGATATAATGGAACTATATATAAGATTGAGATATCAGTACAAAGCCAATTTTATAAAACATATATAAGTGTGAATCCACCTCTTAGCAATCTACATATCTAGATCGAAGATCGAAATCTAGATATGTAGATTGCTAAGAGGTGGATTCACACTTATATATGTTTTATAAAATTGGCTTTGTACTGATATCTCAAGCACTCTGTTGGAATATTATTCCATAGAGGGCACTATCCGGTGATCCTGATGAGATGAGCATGTCGACGGTTTTTACCATATGGGTGTGCATTGCTAATTGATGTGGTGCCGCCAGACGGCGTTTAACTTTCCTCCTAGGGGGTTAGTTGTATAATAACTGAATTGCAACAGTTTTTGAGATAATATCACTTGAAACGAAAAATAATCGAACATCTCGCGTGCTACCAACCAATACCCTTCGTGATGCAATTGGTTAGCACGTTGGCCACGATAGCCAGAGACTTGGGTTCAATTCCCACCGGAGGGTGAATTTTTCACATTTACCTATTTACAAGCTTACATTTGGCAATAATAATACACGCCAAATTTATATATATATATATATATATATATATATATATATATATATATATATATATATATATATAATCTTAAACGTTCATGCCAATTACACAACATTTACGTTCAGTTTTCTGCTTTGTGATCTTTGGTGATCTGCTGCGAAATTTTTAATTACACCGCGGCCACCCCTCAACGGCCAGATAACAGTTACGCCGCGCTCTCTTATCGCCCTCCCAAATTACAAATTACAACCCCCCCAACAGCGTTTTTATTTGCGATAACAAGCTAATTATGCAATTCTTTCTGCTGCGGAATATTCACAAAGTGGCCTGGGTAGATGAGGCTCGTTATTGTTATTAAGGTGCGACCGGCTGGCTGAAAATAGAGGAAATAATTGCGAGTGTAATTTAATTACGGTTATTACTTTGTTAGCTCAGTGGTGTGGAATGACACTCTCAAGGGCGTTGTTAGTGGTTCGTGATTGTGGCGCGTTGGGGGAGGTTTAAGTTTTAGAGTTTTATATTTTACTAGGTGAAATTACCCATTGTTCGATGAATCAATTTTCAAATGATAACTATTTCAAATAGGGGGAAATCAATGCCTACTAGATACAGAAAAATTATTCATTTGTTAGTACATAAATTGAACTTATGCCAGAAAAACAAGTGGGTGTTAAATAATTTGAACCTAATAAATCTTGTAGGAGTAATAAATAAAATTAATAACCTTTTATTTGTGACTCGTTTCGAGTTTAGAGGAGCTAGTTTAAGCATAAAAATTTAGTGCTCGCGAGATAAAGCCCGGGCTGCGGCATCGCTCATCTTTATTGGCGTCGGAAGATTTATAAAAGACTTTGGGAACATCCGATGATCCCTTTTGTACCCGGGGGCCAGCGGCGAATACAAAACATATTCGTGTTCGGCGGTGGCGGCGAGGGAGCGCGCGATAAATTGCGATGAGCAGCAGCACCAACAGAGATTACCGAACAGAATTGCGGGCCCTTGGAAGAAAATGAACTTTTGATTTTATGGCGGCGGCGGTGGGGACGTGATGAATGTCCGGTACGGATGTTATTTATGATAACAAATGTTAGAATAGTAAAAACAATGTGGCGAGTGTATTTTCTTTTTTGTACTCATGTCCTAATACAAGGCAATTCCCTAAATAATTTGGGTACGGGAAATACTACTTCCCGCACTAGTGGAAACATGAAAAGCCGGGAAAGCGCGAAACATGTAATTGATCGTAGAGAAAAAATTCAACTGTCAATTTGTGCGTGCTAAAAGGCCAAAGAAAAATCTGCGAAAAAAATATTAGAAAATGTCAACCAGTAGGTGCGTACTGCCGGAAAATTGCAAAAATAAAAAATGAAAATTTTGTTTTGAGTTTGAGCTCATTGGATAGATAATCCAAAACTGATTTAACAAACCTAAATTATAATTTCTCTAAAGTTACTGATAAAGCAGCAAAAAGCAAAAATGAAAATGTAAAAAAATGTCAACGTCAACGTCTAGCTTGGTTATAAGTCAACAAAAACAAATGCATGTTCCGCCATTTTGAGTGACACTCAATTAAAATCACGCTGTAGGTAGCTAGATTGTATAAATTAAAACAAAACAATAACGCGCCTTCGCGATTAAAAGTTATAGTTTTATAAATCGTGCCGCCCCCATAATTCATCAAACATTTTGCGCGCACCGTTCGGTGTCTGTTCAATTTTTCCGGTATCAAGGGGGCACGGCATTAGCGTGATTGACGCGCGATCCGAACGCCGGCCGCTTTCCCCGTGTTTACCGTTTGAGAAATTGGCGGCGAGATTGAAAAATATTCCGCTTGAACCGGTTCGGCGTGATTGATAGAATTAAATGTGACGGGGTGTATTAAGGGAAATTAAAATGTGTACAGACGGCGTAAAAAAGGCTACAATAAAATTGAGGGCAATAGTGGACCCTCAAATTTATTAACAATATTAAGAATCTAATTAATTTAATCATTAAATGATTTCGTGTTTTCTTTCTACAATAATGCGTGCTATTTTTTTATGGGCAGATTTTCGTTAACAAACTAGTTAGGCAGAGAAAATGTTAAAAAATGTTCTATATATGAGTCACATATGGAAAATCGCAAGAAATCTATATGATTCCTACTGAAAAATGTATGAGAAATTCAATTTTGAAAAGACCAACAAAATATTTTTATTATTTTCAAAGATATGCAGCGGCAAACTTGATGATTATTTTATGACACAAATTTATTGATTAAAATCTAGTCACATATGGAAAATCATAAGAAATCTATATGATTCCAACTGAAAAATGTATGAGAAATTCTATTTTGAAAAGCCCAACAAAATATCTTCATTATTTTCAAGAATATGCAGCTGCAAACTTGAAGATTATTTTATGACACAAATTTCTTGATTAAAATCTAGTCACATATGAAAAATTGTAAGAAATCTAGATGATTCCTACTGAAAAATGTATGAGAAATTCAATTTTGAAAAGCCCAACAAAATATCTTTATTATTTTCAAAGATATGCAGCTGCAAACTTGATGATTATTTTATGACACAAATTTCTTGATTCAAATCTAGTTACATATGGAAAATCGTAAGAAATCTGTAAGATTCCCACTGAAAAATGTATGAGAAATTCAATTTTGAAAAGCCCAACAAAATATTTTTATTATTTTCAAAGATATGCAGCCGCAAACTTGATGATTATTTTATGACACAAATTTCTTGAATCAAATCAAGTCACATATGGAAAATCATAAGAAATCTAGATGATTCCTACTGAAAAATGTATGAGAAATTCAATTTTGAAAAGCCCTACAAAATATCTTTATTATTTTCAAAGATATGCAGCAGCAAACTTGATGATTATTTTATGACACAAATTTCTTGAATCAAATCAAGTCACATATGGAAAATCATAAGAAATCTATATGATTACAACTGAAAAATGTATGAGAAATTCAATTTTGAAAAGCCCAACAAAATATCTTTATTATTTTCAAAGATATGCAGCTGCAAACTTGATGATTATTTTATGACACAAATTACTTGAAACAAATCTAGTCACACATGGAAAATCGTAAGAAATCTATATGACTCCTACTGAAAAATGTATGAGAAATTCAATTTTGAAAAGACCAACAAAATATTTTTATTATTTTCAAAGATATGCAGCCGCAAACTTGATGATTATTTTATGACACAAATTTCTTGAATCAAATCAAGTCACATATGGAAAATCATAAGAAATCTAGATGATTCCTACTGAAAAATGTATGAGAAATTCAATTTTGAAAAGCCCTACAAAATATCTTTATTATTTTCAAAGATATGCAGCTGCAAACTTGATGAATATTTTATGACACAAATTTCTTGAATCAAATCTAGTCACATATGGAAAATCATAAGAAATCTAGATGATTTCTACTGAAAAATGTATGAGAAATTCAATTTTGAAAAGCCCAACAAAATATCTTTATTATTTTCAAAGATATGCAGCGGAAAACTTGATGATTATTTTATGACACAAATTTCTTAATTAAAATCTAGTCACATATGGAAAATCGTAAGAAATCTAGATGATTCCTACTGAAAAATGTATGAGAAATTCAATTTTCAAAAGACCAACAAAATATCTTTATTATTTTCAAAGATATGCAGCTGCAAACTTGAAGATTATTTTATGACACAAATTTCTTGATTAAAATCTAGTCACATATGGAAAATCGTAATAAATCTAAATGATTCCAACTGAAAAATGTATGAGAAATTCAATTTTGAAAAGCCCAACAAAATATCTTTATTATTTTCAAAGATATGCAGCTGCAAACTTGATGATTATTTTATGACACAAATTTCTTGATTAAAATCTAGTCACATATGGAAAATCAAAGAAATCTAGATGATTCCAACTGAAAAATGTATGAGAAATTCAATTTTGAAAAGCCCAACAAAATATCTTTATTATTTTCAAAGATATGCAGCGGAAAACTTGATGATTATTTTATGACACAAATTTCTTAATTAAAATCTAGTCACATATGGAAAATCGTAAGAAATCTAGATGATTCCTACTGAAAAATGTATGAGAAATTCAATTTTCAAAAGACCAACAAAATATCTTTATTATTTTCAAAGATATGCAGCTGCAAACTTGAATATTATTTTATGACACAAATTTCTTGATTAAAATCTAGTCACATATGGAAAATCGTAATAAATCTAAATGATTCCAACTGAAAAATGTATGAGAAATTCAATTTTGAAAAGCCCAACAAAATATCTTTATTATTTTCAAAGATATGCAGCTGCAAACTTGATGATTATTTTATGACACAAATTTCTTGATTAAAATCTAGTCACATATGGAAAATCAAAGAAATCTAGATGATTCCAACTGAAAAATGTATGAGAAATTCAATTTTGAAAAGTCCAACAAAATATCATTATTATTTTCAAAGATATGCAGCTGCAAACTTGATGATTATTTTATGACACAAATTTCTTCAATAAAATCAAGTCACATATGGAAAATCGTAAGAAATCTATATGATTCCAACTGAAAAATGCATGAGCAATTCAATTTTGAAAAGCCCAACAAAATATCTTTATTATTTTCAAAAATATGCAGCGGCAAACTTGAAGATTATTTTATGACACAAATTTCTTGATTAAAATCTAGTCACATATGGAAAATCGTAATAAATCTATATGATTCCTACTGAAAAATGTATGAGAAATTCAATTTTGAAAAGCCCAACAAAATATCTTTATTATTTTTAAAGATATGCAGCTGCAAACTTGATGATTATTTTATGACACAAATTTCTTGAATCAAATCTAGTCACATATGGAAAATCATAAGAAATCTAGATGATTCCTACTAAAAAATGTATGAGAAATTCAATTTTGAAAAGACCAACAAAATATCTTTATTATTTTCAAAGATATGCAGCTGCAAACTTGATGATTATTTTATAACACAAATTTCTTGAATCAAATCAAGTCACATATGGAAAATCGTAAGAAATCTATATGATTCCAACTGAAAAATGTATGAGAAATTCAATTTTGAAAAGTCCAACAAAATATCTTTATTATTTTCAAAGATATGCAGCGGCAAACTTGATGATTATTTTATGACACAAATTTCTTCAATAAAATCAAGTCACATATGGAAAATCGTAAGAAATCTATATGATTCCAACTGAAAAATGCATGAGCAATTCAATTTTGAAAAGCCCAACAAAATATCTTTATTATTTTCAAAAATATGCAGCGGCAAACTTGATGATTATTTTATGACACAAATTTCTTGAATCAAATCTAGTCACATATGGAAAATCATAAGAAATCTAGATTATTCCCACTGAAAAATGTATGAGAAATACAATTTTGAAAAGCCCAACAAAATATCTTTATCATTTTCAAAGATATGCAGCTGCAAACTTGATGATTATTTTATGACACAAATTTCTTGATTCAAATCTAGTTACATATGGAAAATCGTAAGAAATCTGTAAGATTCCCACTGAAAAATGTATGAGAAATTCAATTTTGAAAAGCCCAACAAAATATCTTTATTATTTTCAAAGATATACAGCTGCAAACTTGATGATTATTTTATAACACAAATTTCTTGATTCAAATCAAATCACATATGGAAAATCGTAAGAAATCTAGATGGTTCCTACTGAAAAATGTATGAGAAATTCAATTTTGAAAATCCCAATAAAATATCTTTATTATTTTCAAAGATATGCAGCTGCAAACTTGATGATTATTTTATGACACAAATTTCTTGAATCAAATCTAGTCACATATGGAAAATCATAAGAAATCTAGATGATTCCTATTGAAAAATGTATGAGAAATTCAAATTTGAAAAGACCAACAAAATATCTTTATTATTTTCAAAGATATGCAGCGGCAAACTTGATGATTATTTTAATAAAACAAGCTAAAGATTCAAATCGACGCAGTTCTCTATGTTTTATATATCAGTGATATGTAGATTGGGTTGCCTATAGTATTTCCATAGAAATACAAAATAATATAGACTATGGCACGATTGTGTATATTCCACTCAAGCCAAAAAGGTTCGTCATCCCTGCACTAGTCCACTGATCTGCTGGATGAACCATCAAATTCCTACAGTTTGAATACTTTATTTTTCATTTAAAGTCGACTAATTCTAATCGATCGTAATTCTCTCGAAACAATTTTCGTTCAGTTAATTCCCTCCCTAAAAACAGCGGCAAAATCCTGAGTTTACGTGCCACCATTAAAGCTCAACATTGTTGGCATAATTGCGTGAGGTATATGCCTCGTAAAAGGTGTGCGCGCCGCCGGTTTGGGGGAGGGTGTGGGGGTATGGGGGGCGGCAGTATAATGCATAACTGTTGCAGTCGCGCTACAAAGTGCCCGGGCTATTAATTGCGTTCGTAAATGCGCGACATTATTAAGAGCCTGAAATTGCCAAAAGGTGTGGGGAATGTTGAAATGTCCCGGGGGCTTGGCAGGAAGGAAGGAAGTTTTACTCCGCGCGTAAAGTTTGCAGGCGAACAAAAATAAACGTCAGTTGGGCAGTTGGCGAGAAAGGTCGTGCGATCTTTCTAAATAAAAAACAAGTTAGATACATTGTCGGTGGAAGTTCTCGGGATCGTGTAACAATTATAGTTTGGTTTATGTTGACAAAATAGAAAATTATATAAGAAATCATAAATAAATTCTAAAAAAAAAGATAGATACATTTATTTCATTCTTACACTAAATAATAATAACCGCAATCATTTTACTTGTTTTCCCCATTTTAATAGGTTTATGTAAAACACTAGAGAACATATTTTTTTACTACTTAATAAAATAGATAATAAGGAAAAAAATTGACACTCGTGTTATATTATTTAATCGCGAGTTGTAGCTGTTTGAAACTAAATATTTTTTATCACATAATTTTTATGACAGTGACAATAGTAGACAAATAAAATCATACAGTGCGTATTTTTATAGCTACAATTCTGAAATTTGCTATGAGTATACTTAATAAAATAGGTAATAAGGAAAAAAAATAACACTCGTGTTATATTATTTAATCGGGAGTTATAGCTGTTTGAAACTAAATATTTTTTATTATTTAATTTGTATGACTGTAACAACAGTTGACAAATAAAATCATACAGTGCGTATTTTTATAGCTACAATTCTGAAATTTGCTATGAGTATACTTAATAAAATAGGTAATAAGGAAAAAAAATAACACTCGTGTTATATTATTTAATCGGGAGTTATAGCTGTTTGAAACTAAATATTTTTTATTATTTAATTTGTATGACTGTAACAACAGTTGACAAATAAAATCATACAGTGCGTATTTTTATAGCTACAATTCTGAAATTTGCTATGAGTATACTTAATAAAATAGGTAATAAGGAAAAAAAATAACACTCGTGTTATATTATTTAATCGCGAGTTATAGCTGTTTGAAACTAAATATTTTTTATTATTTAATTTGTATGACTGTAACAACAGTTGACAAATAAAATCATACAATGCGTATTTTTATAGCTACAATTCTGAAATTTGCTATGAGTATACTTAATAAAATAGGTAATAAGGAAAAAAAATAACACTCGTGTTATATTATTTAATCGCGAGTTATAGCTGTTTGAAACTAAATATTTTTTATTATTTAATTTGTATGACTGTAACAACAGTTGACAAATAAAATCATACAGTGCGTATTTTTATAGCTACAATTCTGAAATTTGCTATGAGTATACTTAATAAAATAGGTAATAAGGAAAAAAAATAACACTCGTGTTATATTATTTAATCGCGAGTTATAGCTGTTTGAAATTAAATATTTTTTATTATTTAATTTGTATGACTGTAACAACAGTTGACAAATAAAATCATACAGTGCGTATTTTTATAGCTACAATTCTGAAATTTGCTATGAGTATACTTAATAAAATAGGTAATAAGGAAACAAAATAACACTCGTGTTATATTATTTAATCGCGAGTTATAGCTGTTTGAAACTAAATATTTTTTATTATTTAATTTGTATGACTGTAACAACAGTTGACAAATAAAATCATACAGTGCGTATTTTTATAGCTACAATTCTGAAATTTGCTATGAGTATACTTAATAAAATAGGTAATAAGGAAAAAAAATAACACTCGTGTTATATTATTTAATCGGGAGTTATAGCTGTTTGAAACTAAATATTTTTTATTATTTAATTTGTATGACTGTAACAACAGTTGACAAATAAAATCATACAGTGCGTATTTTTATAGCTACAATTCTGAAATTTGCTATGAGTATACTTAATAAAATAGGTAATAAGGAAAAAAAATAACACTCGTGTTATATTATTTAATCGCGAGTTATAGCTGTTTGAAATTAAATATTTTTTATTATTTAATTTGTATGACTGTAACAACAGTTGACAAATAAAATCATACAGTGCGTATTTTTATAGCTACAATTCTGAAATTTGCTATGAGTATACTTAATAAAATAGGTAATAAGGAAAAATAATAACACTCGTGTTATATTATTTAATCGGGAGTTATAGCTGTTTGAAACTAAATATTTTTTATTATTTAATTTGTATGACTGTAACAACAGTTGACAAATAAAATCATACAGTGCGTATTTTTATAGCTACAATTCTGAAATTTGCTATGAGTATACTTAATAAAATAGGTAATAAGGAAAAATAATAACACTCGTGTTATATTATTTAATCGGGAGTTATAGCTGTTTGAAACTAAATATTTTTTATTATTTAATTTGTATGACTGTAACAACAGTTGACAAATAAAATCATACAGTGCGTATTTTTATAGCTACAATTCTGAAATTTGCTATGAGTATACTTAATAAAATAGGTAATAAGGAAAAAAAATAACACTCGTGTTATATTATTTAATCGCGAGTTATAGCTGTTTGAAACTAAATATTTTTTATTATTTAATTTGTATGACTGTAACAACAGTTGACAAATAAAATCATACAGTGCGTATTTTTATAGCTACAATTCTGAAATTTGCTATGAGTATACTTAATAAAATAGGTAATAAGGAAAAAAAATAACACTCGTGTTATATTATTTAATCGCGAGTTATAGCTGTTTGAAACTAAATATTTTTTATTATTTAATTTGTATGACTGTAACAACAGTTGACAAATAAAATCATACAGTGCGTATTTTTATAGCTACAATTCTGAAATTTGCTATGACTATACTTAATAAAATAGGTAATAAGGGAAAAAAATAACACTCGTGTTATATTATTTAATCGCGAGTTATAGCTGTTTGAATTAAGAATCTAGTAAGGACACGAATCTAGTGTCCTTACTAGATTCTTCATTCTCAGGTACTTTCACGTAACCATTTAGGATATTAGCCATGAATAAATTATTATTATTATTTAGTGTAAGAATGAAATAAATGTATCTATCTTTTTTTTTAGAATTTAGTAAGGACACTAGATTGGTGTCCTTACTAGATTCTTTCTTTATACATATATATATATATATATATATATATATATATATATATATATATATATATATATATATATATATTCTTTATACATTTATATATCCATTAGTTTTAACGTGGAAGGTGTAAAACCAGGAAATCGCTTTAAGGATAGTGATTTTATCACTATAAATCAAAAAATTGTCGCTAGATGGCATTAAACTTTCTCTTTACAGAGAAAGTTGCATTACTTTGAAAAATAAATCACTTGGGAGTTTGTTAATTTATCCACAATAACTGAGCGACAGTGAAGAAATTTAATAAGATTAAAAAAAATCTAGATCTGAGGATTACATAAGAATCTTCCTATTATCAGACTTTAATTATAAAATTGCGATTACGATAGCTTTGGGCTTTATTAAAAGACCAAACCGAAATACAAAAAGTCCACTAAACTCACGGTCCGTAGACTATGTAGAGGATACTGACTGCAAATCCAGGTCCTCCTCAATGAACTTGCATATTTATACGCCCGCGTGCAGTTTAATTGGAACAATATTCCATTTCGCCGACATACATACATGATAGCAATCGAATTTTCGCCGGCGCCGACGGGGGAAATTCAATATACTATTTCTGGCACGTATTTGATTCGAATTTGCAACACGCGGACGGGCGAAAAAGTGGCAAACTTGTCGCGGAAATCAAATCAATTACCACCAAAAACGTGTCCGCGGGCTCTTTCCACACGTCTCGTAACAATCACGCCCGCTGGCATTACCAGCGGCATTACCGGAGATATGTATTTTCGAAATTACTTGCATCAATAAATTTCGTATTTTATAGATTGAGAGATTGAAAATCTAGTTATGATATTATTTTACATTCTATATTTAATTGAGCTCAAAATAAGCTAGTTTTTGTTAATTTACACTCAAAAATAAAGTCCGCAGGAAGGTTTTTATTATACGAAGTGTTTTAAATTAATCGACTGAGTTATAAAAAATGATAAAAAATCAAAGATTTTAGAAATTAAAATTTATGATATGACTTTATATTCTATATTTAATTGAGCTCAAAAGAAGCTATTTTTTGTTAATTTTCACGCAAAAATAAAGTATGGAGAAAGGTTTTTATTGTACGAACTGTTTTAAATTAATAGACTGAGTTATAAATAATGATAAAAAAATCAAAAATTTAAGTAATTAAAATTTATGATATTATTTTACATTTTATATTTAATTGAGCTAATAAATACATATTATTATTATTATTCGAATGACGACCCAGACTCATCAAAGGTCACTTCAGCAAAACTTGTACATGACGAGTGGGAGACGTCTAATGTACCGAAAAGGTTAATAATAAGTGTAATTAATAGTGGCACATCATATAATAACCACACAATAAGTAGAAAATGTATTAGAAATTTCTTTACGCATTTTAAATGAATCGTGCCGCATAAATAACAATCGCTGATGTAAAAACTAACCTTACACATGATATTATTTATTATCAATCATACTATACTAGTCAGTATAAAGTGTGACTTACCCAACTACTCAGTAAGGTACATAATCCACATTAAAGGCACACACACAATTAAAATCAAATAATTTATGAAACTGCACTTCACTCAAACAAGACACCGCACTGACTGAACTACAACGCAATTCTATTCGCGACTGACTGACTCACTCGGCGCGCAGATAAGAGCTCGCGCTCTTGGTTGTAAACACATAAAAACACATCCGATGGAAATCAGGTTCTATATTTAATTTTACAACAACAGGAATAAACACGAATTGAATATTTTGTTTGCTTGCATTTGATTTATTTTGTTCATGTTATTTTGAACCACAGATATGAAATAGAATTATTCCTAAAAATGCATAATAATAATAGTAATAATAATAATAAGCCTAGATTTTTTTTAGCTGTGCTAATAAATTTACTATAATTATGATTATTATTATATCAGTCAATATTTTTTTTTTAATTTTAAATTTTAATTATTTTTGTCTACTACTATATAAACAACATTATCATAATTATATAGAAAGTAAAATTAAAATTAATTGTATATCTAAAAAAAAAAAGATGAATGGTGATTTCTTCCCTCGGTCTTCGCCGCGAGGTTTGTGGTTTTGATTCCTCCTAGGGCTGTGGATATTAAGGGCTTGTCTTTGATATTCTCTGTGTCCATGTCTAATCTATTTATTGTTCTGTCTTTTCCTGAGTGTATTATTTTAACATTTTTTATTTTATTTATTTTTTGTTAAATATTGCCACATATTGCATTGTGTTTGACAATATCCGTCAATATTTAAAAATATTACTCAATATTCGCCAATATTAGAAAATATTAGACAATATTCGCCAATATTAGAAAATATTATTTAATATTCGTCAATATTAAAAAATATTACTCAATATTCACCAATATTACCTTGTAGTGGTACTTATGTTTTTATATTGACCTGTTTCCTTTATTGTATCTGTATTAAATGTATTTTATTATTGTGCTACAATCTATGAGAAATAAAGTTTATATTATATTATTATATTATATTAGAAAATATTAGTCAATATTCGTCAATATTAGAAAATATTAGTCAATATTCGTCAATATTAGAAAATATTAGTCAATATTCGCCAATATTAGAACATTTTTAATATTTGATAATCATATTGAAACAAATAATTGATAAATTTCTTAAAGTCTGTAACGAAAAAAAATTCTTTGTTAATTAAAAATAGAACCTTTTGCCATCTTGCGCGTATTCCGCTTTAATTAATTCCCGACGCAATAACGGGGGTTTTCACGTCGCGATAAAAGAAACCCGTAAAATTATGATCCCTCCCGTCGCGCAAGGGGTTAATTAAACGGCTGAAGAGGCCCGTTAAATCGCATCAATTCGGCAACGAGCTTTTTAGGGGGGATGGTTTGGGCGACGTTTTCTTTTATTCGCGTAGAGCGGGATGAGGCTAACGATGAGGGATGGCCGGGTGGAGGTTATTGCGACAGAGAGGGAGAGTATGCCCCCCAAACCCCCGTTTTTCCATTACCGTCCGCGAAGCCAGTAAACCGAAACGAAACCAAACCGATTTCATTGCGTGTCGCAGCCATCCCATTGTCGCAGCGACCTCTTTTAAAAAACTGCAAAGCGAGTTGTATAAGGGAGGTGTTATGTTTTCTTAAAGCTTTTGATGGACACTACTAATAATGCTATCTGTTAGCAGGTAACATACTGCAGTTTAATCTACTGTGCGAAATCGAAATCGATCCTTTTTCATCTACTAGTCTTACTAAAATCGCTCTAACTCTTCTTGTAACAAATGAATTTTCATAAAATTTGGAACATATACCAATATTATGTACATTAATCACTACGTTCGATTTGGGATTATTATTTTACAAATTGAATTTTTGACGAATTTTCAAAATGAGACTTGACTTTTTTTCATCAACTAGTGTTACTAAAATCGCTCTAACTCTTTTTGTAACTCATGAATTTTCATAAAATTTGGAACATATACCAACAATATGTTCATTAATCACAACATTCGATTTGGGATTATTATTTTACAAATTGAATTTTTGAGGAATTTTCAAAATGCGACTTGTATTTTTTTCATCAACTAGTGTTACTAAAATCGCTCTAACTCTTTTTGTTATCCATGAATGTTCATAAAATTAGGAAAATATACCAATAATATGTTCAGTAATCACTACATTCGATTTGGGATTATTATTTTACAAATTGAATTTTTGACGAATTTTCAAAATGCGACTTGACCTGTTTTTCCTCAACTAGTGTTACTAAATTCGCTCTTACTCTTCTTGTTATCCATGGATTTCCATAAAATTTCGAATATATACCAACAATATGTTCATTAATCACCAGATGTGATTTGAGATTATTATTTTACAAATTGAATTTTTGACGAATTTTCAAAATGCGACTTGACTCTTTTTCATCAACTAGTGTTACTAAAATCGCCTTAACTCTTTTTGTAACTCATGAATTTTCATAAAATTTAGAAAACATACCAATAATATGTTCATTAATCACTACGTTTAATTTGGAATTATTATTTTACAAATTGAATATTTGACGATTTTTCAAAATGCGACTTGACTTTTTTTCATCAACTAATGTTACTAAAATCGCTCTAACTCTTCTTGTTATTCATGAATTTTCATAAAATTTGGAACATATACCAACAATATATTTGTTAATCACTAAGTTCGATTTAGAATTATTATCTTTTAAATTGAATTTTTGACGAATTTTCAAAATGCGACTTGACCTTTTTCATCAACTTTTGTTACTAAAATCGCTCTAACTCTTCTTGTTATCCATGAATCTTCATAAAATTTGGAACATATACCAATAATATGTTCATTAATCACTACGTTCGATTAAGGATTATTATTTTACAAATTGAATTTTTGACGAATTTTCAAAATGCGACTTCACCTTTTTGTATCAACTAGTGTTACTAAAATCACTATAACTCTTTTTGTAACCCATGAATTTTCATAAAATTAAGAACATATACCAATAATATGTTCATTAATTACTACGTTCTATTTGGAAATATTATTTTACAAATTGAATTTTTGACGAATTTTCAAAATGTGATTTGACCTTTTTTCATGAACTAGTGTTACTAAAATCGCTCTAACTCTTCTTGTAACTCATGAATTTTCATAAAATTTGGAACATATACCAATAATATGTTCATTAATCACCACGTTCGATTTGGAATTATTATTTTACAAATTGAATTTTTGACGATTTTTCAAAATGCGACTTGACTTTTTTTCATCAACTAGTGTTACAAAAATCGCTCTAACTCTTTTTGTTATCCATGAATGTTCATAAAATTAGGAACATATACCAATAATATGTTCATTAATCACTACATTCGATTTGGGATTATTATTTTACAAATTGAATTTTTGACGAATTTTCAAAATGCGACTTGACCTTTTTTTCATCAACTTTTGTTACTAAAATCGCTCTAACTCTTCTTGTTATCCATGAATGTTCATAAAATTTGGAACATATACCAACAATATGTTCATTAATCACTAAATTCGATTTGGGATTATTATTTTACAAATTGAATTTTTGACGAATTTTCAAAATGCGACTTGACTCTTTTTCATCAACTAGTGTTACTAAAATCGCCTTAACTCTTTTTGTAACTCATGAATTTTCATAAAATTTAGAACACATACCAATAATATGTTCATTAATCACTACGTTCAATTTGGAATTATTATTTTACAAATTGAATTTTTGACGATTTTTTCCAAATGCGACTTGACTTTTTTTCATCAACTAATGTTATTAAAATTGCTCTAACTCTTTTTGTAACACATGAATTTTCATAAAATTTGAAACATATACCAATAATATGTTCATTAATCACTACAATTGATTAGGGATTATTATTTTACAAATTGAATTTTTGATGAATTTTTAAAATGCAACTTGACTCTTTTTCATCAACTAGTGTTACCAAAATCGCTTTAACTCTTTTTGTAACTCATGAATTTTCATAAAATTTAGAACACATACCAATAATATGTTCATTAATCACTACGTTTAATTTGGAATTATTATTTTACAAATTGAATTTTTGACGATTTTTCAAAATGCGACTTGACTTTTTTTCATCAACTAATGTTACTAAAATCGCTCTAACTCTTCTTGTTATTCATGAATTTTCATAACATTTGGAACATATACCAACAATATATTTGTTAATCACTAAGTTCGATTTAGAATTATTATCTTTCAAATTGAATTTTTGACGAATTTTCAAAATGCGACTTGACCTTTTTCATCAACTTTTGTTACTAAAATCGCTCTAACTCTTCTTGTTATCCATGAATCTTCATAAAATTTTGAACATATACCAATAATATGTTCATTAATCACTACGTTCGATTAAGGATTATTATTTTACAAATTGAATTTTTGACGAATTTTCAAAATGCGACTTCACCTTTTTGTATCAACTAGTGTTACTAAAATCACTATAAATCTTTTTGTAACCCATGAATTTTCATAAAATTAAGAACATATACCAATAATATGTTCATTAATTACTACGTTCTATTTGGAAATATTATTTTACAAATTGAATTTTTGACGAATTTTCAAAATGTGATTTGACCTTTTTTCATGAACTAGTGTTACTAAAATCGCTCTAACTCTTCTTGTAACTCATGAATTTTCATAAAATTTGGAACATATACCAATAATATGTTCATTAATCACTACATTCGATTTGGGATTGTTATTTTACAAATTAAATTTTTGACGAATTTTCAAAATGTGACTTGATTTTTTTTATCAACTAGTATTACTAAAATCGCTCTAACTCTTTTTGTAACTCATGAATTTTCATAAAATTAGGAACATATACCAATAATATGTTTATTAATCAGTAAGTTCGATTTGGGATTATTATTTTACAAATTGAATTTTTGACGAATTTTTAAAATGTGACTTTCACTTTTTTCATCAACTAGTGTCTCGCTCAAACTCATTTTGTTATCCATGAATTTTCAAAAAATTAGGAACATATACCAATAATATGTTCATTAATCACTACGTTAGATTTGGAATTATTATTTTACAAATTGAAATTTTGACGATTTTTCAAAATGCGACTTGAGTTTTTCCTGAACTAGTGTTACTAAAGTCGCCCCTTTTATAATTTACAGATTTAAAAAATATTATTAAATATATTTATTATCAATATTTACAGTTTACAGGGATTATTTTTGTCACATGACAAATGACAAATGACAAATGATAAATAACAAATGACAAATGATAAATGACGAATGACAAATGACAAATGACAAATGACAAATGACAAATGACAAATGAAAAAATGACAAATGACAAATGACAAATGAAAAAATGAAAAAATGACAAATGACAAATGACAAATGACAAATGACAAATGACAAATGACAAATGACAAATGACAAATGACAAATGACAAATGACAAATGACAAATGACAAATGACAAATGACAAATGAAAAAATGACAAATGACAAATGACAAATGACAAATGACAAATGACAAATGACAAATGACAAATGACAAATGACAAATGACAAATGACAAATGACAAATGACAAATGACAAATGACAAATGACAAATGACAAATGACAAATGACAAATGACAAATGACAAATGACAAATGACAAATGACAAATGACAAATGACAAATGACAAATGACAAATGACAAATGACAAATGACAAATGACAAATGACAAATGACAAATGACAAATGACAAATGACAAATGACAAATAACAAATGACAAATGACAAATGACAAATGACAAATGACAAATGACAAATGACAAATGACAAATGACAAATGACAAATGACAAATGACAAATGACAAATGACAAATGACAAATGACAAATGACAAATGACAAATGACAAATGACAAATGACAAATGACAAATGACAAATGACAAATGACAAATGACAAATGACAAATGACAAATGACAAATGACAAATGACAAATGACAAATGACAAATGACAAATGACAAATGACAAATGACAAATGACAAATGACAAATGACAAATGACAAATGACAAATGACAAATGACAAATGACAAATGACTTCTTTTTTGTTTGTATTGGATAGTAGGGATAGTGTATATCCAAAATAAATTGTTTTTATCTTTGCATTTCATACACATACATATCTTTCTTTACATTACATTTTTGACACTAAACGCGACGGTACCATGTCGCTTTTAGTGTCAAAGTTGTTAAAAGTGACGTTTGTATCACGGATTGAAAATTAACTTGAAATTAGCAAGTGAATCTGCTATTATTATACTACCCAGTCTTAATGTCATAGCTTTTGGTTATTGTTACAATATTAATTATGTTTATAATTAAATTCAATCTGTTCTTACTTATTGTAATAAATAGTAGATTTTAAATCTTATTTATTTATTTATTTATTTATTTAATGCAAGCACAACAGTAAAAACTTATAATATATAGTTGTCGCGATTCAGTTCTATTAACATGAGATGGTATATCATTATTTGTGTAATAAAAAGTAGTAGTAGGTTGTGATTAAAAATCTATTTCATATCAATATAATACTAATAAACCTACATAGATGTCGCGATTTAAACTGCCCATTTAAGTTTGCCCTTTTACTAAGTGTATCGGGGTTAATTAAAATGTTTGTATGTTTACAACTACTACTTTAAAGCTGTATTAGAATGTCAATTGCCCGAAAGGTCACCTCGGAGCGCATTAAATATATTATTCAGGCTATTAACTGACCAAATGGATTACTAATTCCATTTGACGATACGGATTCATTAGCGCGAGCGCGAACCTCATCGGCGTTGGCTGTGAGGGGGGCCTCGAATCGAATTACCTTCGCGATAACACGCCCGGCGAGCTAATTAAGTACCATGCGCACAGCAACACCCACTCGTTGGTTGTGGGGGGGCGTCAGAAATAATTGAAAGGTAAAAATTAACACACGACTGGCGGATCTAATTTCCTCTACTGGTGGGACTGTGTTAATAATGGAGGAGAGTTTTGTAATTCTTGTCACACATGTAAATCTAGATGTTACTTAGTGTAAGAGTTTTTTTTTGTATAGCTGGAAACATACAGGGTGACACTAAAGTATGGAATAAACTCGATAAATCATTTATTATTATATTATTTTTGCAAAACTTGCTCGGATTTACTCTTCATTTGTTATGTTTCATGTGTCATTCTTTATTTTTCATTTTTCATTTTTCATTTTTCATTTTTCATTTTTCATTTTTCATTTTTCATTTTTCATTTTTCATTTTTCATTTTTCATTTTTCATTTGTCATTTGTCATTTGTCATTTGTCATTTGTCATTTGTCATTTGTCATTTGTCATTTGTCATTTGTCATTTGTCATTTGTCATTTGTCATTTGTCATTTGTCATTTGTCATTTGTCATTTGTCATTTGTCATTTGTCATTTGTCATTTGTCATTTGTCATTTGTCATTTGTCATTTGTCATTTGTCATTTGTCATTTGTCATTTGTCATTTGTCATTTGTCATTTGTCATTTGTCATTTGTCATTTGTCATTTGTCATTTGTCATTTGTCATTTGTCATTTGTCATTTGTCATTTGTCATTTGTCATTTGTCATTTGTCATTTGTCATTTGTCATTTGTCATTTGTCATTTGTCATTTGTCATTTGTCATTTGTCATTTGTCATTTGTCATTTGTCATTTGTCATTTGTCATTTGTCATTTGTCATTTGTCATTTGTCATTTGTCATTTGTCATTTGTCATTTGTCATTTGTCATTTGTCATTTGTCATTTGTCATTTGTCATTTGTCATTTGTCATTTGTCATTTGTCATTTGTCATTTGTCATTTGTCATTTGTCATTTGTCATTTGTCATTTGTCATTTGTCATTTGTCATTTGTCATTTGTCATTTGTCATTTGTCATTTGTCATTTGTCATTTGTCATTTGTCATTTGTCATTTGTCATTTGTCATTTGTCAGTTGTCATTTGTCATTTGTCATTTTTGAAAATAAATAACAAATCAAAAATGACAAATGATAAATCACAAATGACAAATGGCAAATGACAATGACAATGACAAATAAAAAATCATTTTTGATTTGTTATTTGTCATTCCTCATTTGCCATATATATATATATATATATATATATATATATATATATATATGTGTGTGTGTGTGTGTGTGATTTGAGGAGCAGTTTCAGGATTTGTTTGCGTTCAATGACGCAACAACAACACCTGGGGGCGGTTGCGATTTCCACAGGGAGCACAAATTGCGGCGTAACGAGGCCCCCGGACTCACACAGCCGCGGCACGTAAACTAGTCGGTAATATCACTTTCGAAAATCATTGCATAATTCACCGCAGCGTTTGCGATAACATTGTAACCGCGGTAATAATATATGAAAATTCAAATCGTAATACAAGCTGATTCTGGAATTGTGTGTGTCATCTGCTGAGTGTTCAGCAATTGCAATTGATTTTGTTATATTGATTCGAATTAATATGAATCAAAGTAAGAATTAGAGGTTACTTTTAGCTAATTTCACTACAAAGGCAACTGTATTTAATTATTCATATTCATATTAAAATAATGTAATTTTTTTGGGGGCGACTTACGCCCCAATGCCCCCAATTTATTTCCTAGAGACGGCAGTGGAAATGATGTACGCTGGTACAAATAACGTAACTACTACCAGTATTTCATTAATTTCGTTGATTTACTGTAGGCAACTTAATATACTGATAACACAATAAAAAGCAATCTATTTTTATAATGTCTATGATTCGTATATTAAGTTGCCTATAGTAAAGCGACAAAATGGAAGTATTTATTGGTATTTTATTAATTTAGTCGATTTACACTGGGAAACTTATACCTTTAAGTTAAATAAATTCACAACGTCATTATGACAGAATATACTAAAACAAATGTCAAACACCTTGAATAATGCTTGCGATTAGAGCTTTGATGACACCTTTTGTTTAATTATTCAGTGTTTCCAATAGAGCGAAACTAAAGTAACTACATTCCCTAGATAATTTATTTATTGTTGTTATAACAACGAATAGTTATGGGTTCAATAACTATTGATAGATTTATGGAATGTCGCTGAATACGTGCGTATGTCGTGGGTTAATAGAATGAAATATTTAAAATTCACTAATTAAAACTAATTAAGTGATTAAAATGATTGAATTACCAAAAACATGATAATATAGCGCATAAAAAGTTGTAAAAACTTTAGACAATATTCTTGAGTAATCCTATTTTCGTTGTGCAAAAGTTTGAGTAATGGCGAACCGGCGATTTATTATATAAAATTATTTCATAAAAATCTTATATTTTCTTAAAATATTTTATTTGCGTTTAATTAAACTTCTTCCAACTAAATAATCCCCTACACATAAATTCCCTACTGAAACAGTAAATCCCTTTCAAACAAACTCCCAAAGGAAATAGATCTGAGAAATCTCCCACTGGGCGGCCATGGGGGGAGCTCGTTTTCCCTCTAGTGGCGCATTATTAATAATTACGCGATCGTCTACTGCTTGAAATGGGGAAATAGTAAATTAGCGTGTACATCCTTCTAATAATTACAGGTGAAGCGGGCTTGGGAGGCTGCGGGTTTATAAATAAATGCCGCCAGAGGCGGGCCCGAAAAGGGCTGAGGGCGGCGCGCGCTCCACTGCAGTGCGCTACGCGTTCCCTTCTGCCTGCCTGCCGCCCCCACCCCCCCTCGCACATGCGGCCGTTAATATTAAATGAGGCTCAAATGTTGACCCCATTTATTATAAGTGTACACCATAAAAAAAAGTCATAATGCGTTTCAAATGAGCAAAGTGAGATAATTTTTTAATTTTCTTTACAAGAAAGTTCTATGAAAATCAACTCTAAAGTATGTAGTTAAAGTCGCGTAAATAATAAACTAATAATAATGTAAAACCGTAACTAGGGTTTAATTTTAAATATTTAGTTATATTGTAAAAAAAAATTAAATATAAGTAATTTGAATACATATATTCCGGATGTTTTAATTGCTTTCTGTTTTCTATTTTAATCGTTTCTTCTTTTACTAGAAGATACTACCTTCAAGTAAAAGAGGAAACGATTAAGAAAGAAAGAAGAAAGCTTTTAATTGCTTTATTTTTACTTTCTTAATCGTTTCTTCTTTTATTCGAAGATACTACCTTCAAGTAAAAGAGGAAACGAGTAAGAAAGAAAAAAGAAAGCAATTAAAGGCTTTCTTCTTTCTTTCTTAATCGTCTTTTATGTAATTAAACATACAAAATTAAATTCCAATAGATTTCACCAACAAATAGAAATCATAACGATTATAATTGAAAGTGTGTTGTGTACTATTTTAGACTAAACGTTCTAGAAGCTTAACAATTTCCAACGTCTTGGCGTTTTGCGCGTTAAATAAATGGGATACCTTAATCCGGGGTACGCGAGCAGATTAATAAAACCGCGGGCGGGCCTAATGAAGAAACTCGAGGCGCGGGCTGTGGTTGGTAATTGCGAATTTGCGTCCGTAATTAGTCTGCTTTTGTGCAAAAATCTTTTTTTAAGTGCGAATTTATCGCAATGGCCGCAAATTGCTTCCCGTTTGCATGGTAGACGGAGTGAAAATAATTAACGGCAGCGGTTTATCATTAACATTCATAATCAGAGCGCAGTAAATCGAGTTGGAAACTATAATTTTTTTAAATTAACTTCACGAAGTTTACCAACACAGAAAAATTACTAATAGTTGAGATACATATTTTATACTTTGTATGGTTTAAATATAACCAATTGTGAATATATTCAGACTAATTTAATAAAATTTTGAAAATCACAAACAGAGTTATGGTATTTTTTATCAACTGACTCATGTCAAAATTGTAATTTTTGAGTTTAACAACCCAAAAATACTACGAATAGTTAAGATAAATAGTTCATACTTTGTAGGGTCTAAATATGACTCTTTGTAGATATATTTAGAGATTTTTATGTAATTTTGAAAACTACAAACAGAATTATGGTACTTTTTATCCCCTGAGTGAAGTCAGATTTGTAATTTTTGAGTCTTACAACCCAAAAAGACTACGAATGGTTGAGATACACATTTCATACTTTGTAGGGGCTAAGTATGTCTATTTCTGGATATATTCAGAATAATTTGATGAAATTTTGAAAAATACAGATGGGGTTATTATGGCACTTTTTATACCCTAACTAGTATTTTGTAGGTTTAATAGCCCAAAAGGACTATGAAAAGGTAGGATACATGTTTCATACTTTGTAGGATTTAAATATGACTATTTCTGGATATATTCAGAGTAATTTTATAAAATTTTGAAAACTACAGACAGAGTTATGGTATTTTTTATCCCCTAACTAATCTTAGATTTGTAATTTTTGAGTTTATCAACGCAGAAAATATTTCGAATAGTTGAGATACATATTTCATACTTTTAAGAATTTAAATATGACTATTTCTGAATATATTCAAAGTAATTTTATAAAATTTTGAAAACTACAAACAATGTTATGGTACTTTTTGTCCCCTAACCAGTGTTAGATTTGTAATTTTTGAGTTTAACAACTCAGAAAAATTACGAATAGTTGAGATACATATTTCATACTTTGTAAGGTTTAAATATAACCAATTGTGAATATATTCAGACTAATTTAATAAAATTTTGAAAATCACAAACATAGTTATGCTACATTTTATCACCTGACTCATGTCAGAATTGTAATTTTTGAGTTTAACAACCCAAAAATACTACGAACAGTTAAGATACATAATTCATATTTTGTAGAGTCTTAATATGAATCTCTGTGGATATATTTAGAGATTTTTTTATATAATTTTGAAAACTACAAACAGAATTATGGTACTTTTTATCCCCTAAGTCACTTCAGATTTCTAATTTTTGAGTTTTACAACCCAAAAAGACTACGAATGGTTGAGATACACATTTCATACTTTGTAGAGGCTAAGTATGACTATTTCTGAATATATTAAAAGTAATTTTATAAAATTTTGAAAACTACAAACAGAGTTATGGTACTTTTTGTCCACTAACCAATCTTAGATTTGTAATTTTTGATTTTAACAACCCAGAAAAATTACGAATAGTTGAGATACATATTTCATACTTTGTAAGGTATAAATATGAACAATTGTGAATATACATAGACTAATTTAATAAAATTTTGAAAAACACAAACAGAGTTATGGTACTTTTTATCACCTGAATCATGTCAGAATAATAATTTTCGAGTTTAACAACCCAATAATACTACGAACAATTAAGATACATAATTCGTACTTTGTAGGGTCTTAATATAACTCTTTGTGGATATATTCAGAAAACTTTTATAAAATTTTGAAAACTGCAAACAGAAATATGGTACTTTTTATCCTCTAAGTAAAGTTAGATTTGTAATTTTTGAGTTTTACACCCCAAAAAGACTACGAATAGTTGAGATACATGTTTCATACTTTGTAGGATTTAAATATGACTATTTCTGAATATAATCAGAGTAATTTTATAAAATTTTGAGAACTACAGACAAAGTTATGGTACTTTTTGTCCCCTAACCAATCTTAGATTTGTAATTTTTGAGTTTAACAACCCAAAAAAAATACGAATAGTTGAGATACATATTTCATACTTTGTAAGGTTTAAATATAACCAATTGTGAATATATTCAGACTAATTTAATAAAATTTTGAAAATCATAAATAAAGTTATGGTACTTTTTATTACCTGACTCATGTCAGAATTATAATTTTTGAGTTTAACAACCCAAAAATACTACGAACAGTTAAGATACATAATTCATACTTTGTAGAGTCTTAATATGACTCTTTGTGTATATATCTAGAGAATTTTTATATAAATTTGAAAACTACAAACATAAATATGGTACTTTTTATCCCCTAAGTCACTTCAGATTTCTAATTTTTGAGTTTTACAACCCAAAAAGACTACGAATGGTTGAGATACACATTTCATACTTTGTAGAGGCTAAGTATGACTATTTCTGAATATATTAAAAGTAATTTTATAAAATTTTGAAAACTACAAACAGAGTTATGGTACTTTTTATCCCCTAACCAATCTTAGATTTGTAATTTTTGAGTTTAACAACCCAGAAAAATTACGAATAGTTGAGATACATATTTCATATTTTGTAAGGTATAAATATGAACAATTGTGAATATACATAGACTAATTTAATAAAATTTCACAATCAGAGTTATGGTACTTTTTATCACCTAAATCATGTCAGAATTGTAATTTTTGAGTTTAACAACCCAATAATACTACGAACAATTAAGATACATAATTCATACTTTGTAGGGTCTTAATATAACTCTTTGTGGATATATTCAGAAAACTTTTATAAAATTTTGAAAACTGCAAACAGAAATATGGTACTTTTTATCCTCTAAGTAAAGTCAGATTTGTAATTTTTGAGTTTTACACCCCAAAAAGACTACGAATAGTTGAGATACATGTTTCATACTTTGTAGGATTTAAATATGACTATTTCTGAATATAATCAGAGTAATTTTATAAAATTTTGAGAACTACAGACAAAGTATGGTACTTTTTGTCTCCTAACCAATCTTACATTTGTAATTTTTGAGTTTAACAACCCAAAAAAATTACGAATAGTTGAGATATATATTTCATACTTTGTAAGATTTAAACATGACTAATTGTGAATATATTCAGACTAATTTAATAAAATTTTGAAAATCACAAACAAAGTTATGGTACTTTTTATCACCTGACTCATGTCAAAATTGTAATTTTTGAGTTTAACAACCTAAAAATATTACGAACAGTTAAGATACATAATTCATACTTTGTAGGGTCTTAATATGACTCTTTGTGGATATATTTAGAGAATTTTTATATAATTTTGAAAACTACAAACAGAATTATGGTACTTTTTATCCGCTGAGTAAAGTCAGATTTGTAATTTTTGAGTTTGACAACCCAAAAAGATTACGAATAGTTGAGATAGATATTTCATACTTGGTAGGATTAAAATATAACTATTTCTGGATATATTTACAGTAATTTTATAAAATTTTGAAAACAGATTTTTATCCGCTGACTAATATCATATTTGTAACTATCCTACTCAACGTATTACTTTTACGTTTTTTTTTTCTTAGTTGTTTTTAAATTGGCTAAAAATAAATTTTAGTTTAGTTCGGGTTAAGCAGTTTATTAGCCATCGGACAAATGGAGTCGGGCGGGAGGGCGGAGGTGCTTATCGGGCCTATTAAGATAATGCGGGCGGTCCGTGCGGATAAT
Source organism: Lordithon lunulatus (assembly GCA_963942505.1). Lineage (NCBI taxonomy): Eukaryota > Metazoa > Arthropoda > Insecta > Coleoptera > Staphylinidae > Lordithon > Lordithon lunulatus. The sequence continues at coordinate 67,987,607 of OZ012667.1, forward strand.
GGAGCGGCGCCCGTAAAGCTATTTACTCCGCGTCAGGAGATCGCAATTATATTGCACTAATTCGACGTCCGATTAATCTACATACGTGAGTTAACTAGAGAGAAACGTATATAATAGCGCACATACAGCATACAATGCGGATATCTGAAGATAATCACCAAATTCATACACAAATGAGCTATCGATGATAATTAAAGTTATAGGTGTTGGTAGTAATAAATGTAGATTATTTTCTAGTATATTTACAACAACAACAAAATTTTATTAAACACTTATTGACGCTTTATTCTTGGAAACATCAAAGATTCCAACAATCTATTCTCTGATTTGTCAGACATATCCAATTAAACTCCAGAACTGATTAAAACAACTACTGATGATTTCATAAATTAGTTTAGAACATAAAATTCTCAGGAAATTCATCTAGTGCATGATGCTAATTTAGATAACGCCGTACACTATTAATTTTTTTTGTTCGTTGGTTGAATATGAGACATATTTTTACGCGCGTCTTCGGACGATCTTGCTTTAATTAATCGGGAATTATTTCGCGCGCAGTCGAGCGCACCGAGGGCTGAAACGAAGGCCATTAATCAAACCCCGCGCGCCCATTTATATCCGCCACCGAAATTGCATCCATTGAATCCTCCGGCCGCGGCGCACCATCCACCCCCCCACAGCTCCTCTTATAAATCCATACAAATGATTCATTAAGACGCGCGCGCCCATTAATTTCGTTGCCGCATTCAGTAAAAAAAAAAATTCCCACAGAATATTCTGCGGGCGAATGCAGATGAAAGCTGCTTTCATAGATATACAGTTAAGTACTTGCAGTATTTTATTTCAACACGATTTTCTTAATGCTACTCAATTCAAGGTTTTATAGAGGATTAATATGGGGAAATTCAAGGCCTACCCGATTAAATATATATATATATATATATATATATATATATATATATATATATATAGATACATATATATATATATATATATATATATATATATATATATATATATATATATATATATATATATGCACTAGTTATATCAGATAGTATAAACTCATACAATTTTTACCACCAACAAAGTGTTCGGTTTTATAACCCTCTCACTGTTTGTCCTTTTGCAGATGAATTTATTTGATATAATCCTTCGCGCGCCGTGTCGTGCAATAAAACCGTTTTATTGGTAGTGCTGACTGCGCGGAAATATCGCTTTACAAAGTGTAATCGTTTAAAATTTTCATGTGCTTTTTAATATTGACTTGCTGCGTTAAACAGAACGCAGATTTTTTTATTGTTGTTTGCAATATATGACTTTTGTCGGACGTGTGTTTTCTGTGTGGTTTTTTCTTCTTCTATATATGTAGTTGCTCTGATAAATTGCGAGCACTCTTCGCTGCTCTATTAGCCACACACGTCCACGAGTGGCGCACTTACATGTTTTCGACACACCCGCTATTGCAGTGACAAATGTTGTCACTTAATTTCGGCGACTTGTGGTCATCTGTATTGTTGACGCGCGTGGAGGGCGTGTTGTTTAACCCAACCGATAAAAATTGTAAGGATAAAAACTAATATGATATAAGATATATTAAAGAGTTTTTCAAATGCCTTTCGAAGAATTGCAAAATAAAATATATTATGTCGTTTTATTTCCTGCCTTAGTAATAATATTAAATAAGTTATAATATTATCACGTAAAAAATCTTTCAAAAATCAACTTAAAATGATGTGACTGTGATATGAGCTTGTGAGAATGAAAGTGGTGTAAGTCACATTTGAATATTTGTAAAAAGGAGGCTGATGATGCTGACACTGGCTGGCGAAACGTTGGCACGTAACGTAATACACAGGAACCACATACTATCTTGGCTATACTTTCTTTCACCTAGCCCTTGGTTCCAGTTAAACTGTTAACTTCAAAAATTACAAATCTTACATCAGTCAGGGAATATATAGTACTGTAACTCTGTTTGCATTTATTAAAATTTTATGAAATTAGACTAAATATATTTACAAATAGGCATACTTAACTTCTTTTACGTATGAAATGTGTATTTCAACAATTCGTACTCATTTTGGGTTGTTAAATTTATAAATGACAAGTCCTACATTAGTCAGGGTATATAAACTACTATAGCTCTGTTTGTAGTTTTCAAAATTTTATAAAATTACGCTGAATATATTTACAAATAGTCATACATAGCCTTCGCGAAGTATGAAAAGTGTATCTCAACTATTTGTAGTCTTTTTGGGTTGTTAAACTCAAAAACTACAAATACTACATTAGTCAGGGCATTTAAAGTACTATAACTTTGTTTGGAGTTTTCAAAATTTTATAAAATTACCCAAAATATATCTACAAATAGTCATGCTTAGCCCCTACAAAGTATGAAATGTGTATCGCAATTATTTTTGGTCTTTTTGAGTAGTTAAACTCAAAAATTACAAATCCTACATAAGTCAGGGGATATAAAGTACTGTAACTCGGTTTCTAGTTTTCAAAATTTTATAAAATAACGCTGAATTATTTACAAATAGTCATACATAGCCTTCACGAAGTATGAAAAGTGTATCTCAACTATTTGTAGTCTTTTTGGGTTGTTAAACTCAAAAACTACAAATACTACATTAGTCAGGGCATTTAAAGTACTATAACTTTGTTTGGAGTTTTCAAAATTTTATAAAATTACGCAAAATATATTTACAAATAGTCATGCTTAGCCCCTACAAAGTATGAAATGTGTATCGCAATTATTTTTGGTCTTTTTGAGTTGTTAAACTCAAAAATTACAAATCCTACATAAGTCAGGGGATATAAAGTACTGTAACTCGGTTTGTAGATTTCAAAATTTTATAAAATTACGCTGAATATATTTACAAATAGTCATACATAGCCTCCAAGAAGTATGAAAAGTGTATCTCAACTATTTGTAGTCTTTTTGGGTTGTTAAACTCAAAAACTACAAATACTACATTAGTCAGGGCATTTAAAGTACTATAACTTTGTTTGGAGTTTTCAAAATTTTATAAAATTACGTAAAATATATTTACAAATAGTCATGCTTAGCCCCTACAAAGTATGAAATGTGTATCGCAATTATTTTTGGTCTTTTTGAGTTGTTAAACTCAAAAGTTACAAATCCTACATAAGTCAGGGGATATAAAGTACTATAACTCGGTTAGTAGATTTCAAAATTTTATAAAATTACGCTAAATATATTTACAAATAGTCATACATAGCCTTCACGAAGTATGAAAAGTGTAACTCAACTATTTGTAGTCTTTTTGGGTTGTTAAACTCAAAAACTACAAATACTACATTAGTCAGGGCATTTAAAGTACTATAACTTTGTTTGGAGTTTTCAAAATTTTATAAAATTACGCAAAATATATCTACAAATAGTCATGCTTAGCCCCTACAAAGTATGAAATGTGTATCGCAATTATTTTTGGTCTTTTTGAGTTGTTAAACTCAAAAATTACAAATTCTACATAAGTCAGGGGATATAAAGTACTGTAACTCGGTTTCTAGTTTTTAAAATTTTATAAAATTACGCTGAATATATTTAAAAATAGTCATACATAGCCTCCACGAAGTATGAAAAGTGTATCTCAACTATTTGTAGTCTTTTTGGGTTGTTAAACTCAAAAACTACAAATACTACATTAGTCAGGGCATTTAAAGTACTATAACTTTGTTTGGAGTTTTCAAAATTTTATAAAATTACGGAAAATATATTTACAAATAGTCATACTTAGCCCCTACAAAGTATGAAATGTGTATCGCAATTATTTTTGGTCTTTTTGAGTTGTTAAACTCAAAAATTACAATTTCTACATAAGTCAGGGGATATAAAGTACTGTAACTCGGTTTGTAGATTTCAAAATTTTATAAAATTACACTGAATATATTTACAAATAGTCATACATAGCCTCCACGAAGTATGAAAAGTGTATCTCAACTATTTGTAGTCATTTTGGGCTGTTAAACTCAAAAACTACAAATACTACATTAGTCAGGGCATTTAAAGTACTATAACTTTGTTTGGAGTTTTCAAAATTTTATAAAATTACGCAAAATATATTTACAAATAGTCATACTTAGCCCCTACAAAGTATGAAATGTGTATCGCAATTATTTTTGGTCTTTTTGAGTTGTTAAACTCAAAAATTACAATTCCTACATAAGTCAGGGGATATAAAGTACTGTAACTCGGTTTCTAGTTTTCAAAATTTTATAAAATTACGCTGAATATATTTACAAATAGTCATACATAGCCTCCACGAAGTATGAAAAGTGTATCTCAACTATTTGTAGTCTTTTTGGGTTGTTAAACTCAAAAACTACAAATACTACATTAGTCAGGGCATTTAAAGTACTATAACTTTGTTTGGAGTTCTCAAAATTTTATAAAATTACGTAAAATATATTTACAAATAGTCATGCTTAGCCCCTACAAAGTATGAAATGTGTATCGCTATTATTTTTGTCTTTTTGAGTTGTTAAACTCAAAAATTACAATTCCTACATAAGTCAGGGAATATAAAGTACTGTAACTCGGTTAGTAGATTTCAAAATTTTATAAAATACGCTGAATATATTTACAAATAGTCATACATAGCCTTCACGAAGTATAAAAAGTGTATCATAACTATTTGTAGTCTTTTTGGGCTGTTAAACTCAAAAACTACAAATACTACATTAGTCAGGGCATTTAAAGTACTATAATTTTGTTTGGAGTTTTCAAAATTTTATAAAATTACGCAAAATATATTTACAAATAGTCATGCTTAGCCCCTACAAAGTATGAAATGTATATCGCAATTATTTTTGGTCTTTTTGAGTTGTTAAACTCAAAAATTACAAATCCTACATAAGTCAGGGGATATAAAGTACTGTAACTCGGTTTCTAGTTTTCAAAATTTTATAAAATTACGCTGAATATATTTACAAATAGTCATACATAGCCTCCAAGAAGTATGAAAAGTGTATCTCAACTATTTGTAGTCTTTTTGGGTTGTTAAACTCAAAAACTACAAATACTACATTAGTCAGGGCATTTAAAGTACTATAACTTTGTTTGGAGTTTTCAAAATTTTATAAAATTACGTAAAATATATTTACAAATAGTCATGCTTAGCCCCTACAAAGTATGAAATGTGTATCGCAATTATTTTTGGTCTTTTTGAGTTGTTAAACTCAAAAATTACAAATCCTACATAAATCAGGGGATATAAAGTACTGTAACTCGGTTTGTAGATTTCAAAATTTTATAAAATTACGCTGAATATATTTACAAATAATCATACATAGCATTCACGAAGTATGAAAAGTGTATCTCAACTATTTGTAGTCTTTTTGGGTTGTTAAACTCAAAAACTACAAATACTACATTAGTCAGGGCATTTAAAGTACTATAACTTTGTTTGGAGTTTTCAAAATTTTATAAAATTACGGAAAATATATTTACAAATAGTCATACTTAGCCCCTACAAAGTATGAAATGTGTATCGCAATTATTTTTGGTCTTTTTGAGTTGTTAAACTCAAAAATTACAATTCCTAGATAAGTCAGGGGATATAAAGTACTGTAACTCGGTTTCTAGTTTTCAAAATTTTATAAAATTACGCTGAGTATATTTACAAATAGTCATACATAGCCTTCACGAAGTATGAAAAGTGTATCTCAACTATTTGTAGTCTTTTTGGGTTGTTAAACTCAAAAACTATAAATACTACATTAGTCAGGGCATTTAAAGTACTATAACTTTGTTTGGAATTTTCAAAATTTTATAAAATTACACAAAATATATTTACAAATAGTCATGCTTAGCCCCTACAAAGTATGAAATGTGTATCGCAATTATTTTTGGTCTTTTTGAGTTGTTAAACTCAAAAATTACAATTCCTACATAAGTCAGGGGATATAAAGTACTGTAACTCGGTTTGTAGATTTCAAAATTTTATAAAATTACGTAAAATATATTTACAAATAGTCGTACTTAGCCCCTACAAAGTATGAAATGTATATCGCAATTATTTTTGGTCTCTTTGAGTTGTTAAACTCAAAAATTACAATTCCTACATAAGTCAGGGGATATAAAGTACTGTAACTAGGTTTCTAGTTTTCAAAATTTTATAAAATTACGCTGAATATATTTACAAATAGTCATACATAGCCTCCACGAAGTATGAAAAGTGTATCTCAACTATTTGTAGTCTTTTTGGGTTGTTAAACTCAAATACTATAAATACTACATTAGTCAGGGCATTTAAAGTACTATAACTTTGTTTGAAGTTTTCAAAATTTTATAAAATTACGTAAAATATATTTACAAATAGTCATGCTTAGCCCCTACAAAGTATGAAATGTGTATCGCAATTATTTTTGGTCTTTTTGAGTTGTTAAACTCAAAAATTACAAATCCTACATAAGTCAGGGGATATAAAGTACTGTAACTCGGTTTCTAGTTTTCAAAATTTTATAAAATTACGCTGAATATATTTACAAATAGTCATACATAGCCTCCACGAAGTATGAAAAGTGTATCTCAACTATTTGTAGTCTTTTTGGGTTGTTAAACTCAAAAACTACAAATACTACATTAGTCAGGGCATTTAAAGTACTATAACTTTGTTTGGAGTTTTCAAAATTTTATAAAATTACGCAAAATATATTTACAAATAGTCATACTTAGCCCCTACAAAGTATGAAATGTGTATCGCAATTATTTTTGGTCTTTTTGAGTTGTTAAACTCAAAAATTACAATTCCTATATAAGTCAGGGGATATAAAGTACTGTAACTCGGTTTGTAGATTTCAAAATTTTATAAAATTACTCTGAATATATTTACAAATAGTCATAGATAGCCTTCACGAAGTATGAAAAGTGTAACTCAACTATTTGTAGTCTTTTTGGGTTGTTAAACTCAAAAACTACAAATACTACATTAGTCAGGGCATTTAAAGTACTACAACTTTGTTTGTAGTTTTCAAAAATTTTTAAAATTACGCAAAATATATCTACAAATAGTCATGCTTAGCCCCTACAAAGTATGAAATGTGTATCGCAATTATTGTTGGTCTTTTTGAGTCGTTAAACTCAAAAATTACAAATCCTACATAAGTCAGGGGATATAAAGTACTGTAACTCGGTTTCTAGATTTCAAAATTTTATAAAATTACACTGAATATATTTACAAATAGTCATACATAGCCTCCACGAAGTATGAAAAGTGTATCTCAACTATTTGTAGTCATTTTGGGCTGTTAAACTCAAAAACTACAAATACTACATTAGTCAGGGCATTTAAAGTACTATAACTTTGTTTGGAGTTTTCAAAATTTTATAAAATTACGCAAAATATATTTACAAATAGTCATACTTAGCCCCTACAAAGTATGAAATGTGTATCGCAATTATTTTTGGTCTTTTTGAGTTGTTAAACTCAAAAATTACAATTCCTACATAAGTCAGGGGATATAAAGTACTGTAACTCGGTTTCTAGTTTTCAAAATTTTATAAAATTACGCTGAATATATTTACAAATAGTCATACATAGCCTCCACGAAGTATGAAAAGTGTATCTCAACTATTTGTAGTCTTTTTGGGTTGTTAAACTCAAAAACTACAAATACTACATTAGTCAGGGCATTTAAAGTATTATAACTTTGTTTGAAGTTTTCAAAATTTTATAAAATTACGCAAAATATATTTACAAATAGTCATGCTTAGCCCCTACAAAGTATGAAATGTGTATCGCAATTATTTTTGGTCTTTTTGAGTTGTTAAACTCAAAAATTACAAATCCTACATAAGTCAGGGGATATAAAGTACTGTAACTTGGTTTGTAGATTTCAAAATTTTATAAAATTACGCTGAATATATTTACAAATAGTCATACATAGCCTCCACGAAGTATGAAAAGTGTATCTCAACTATTTGTAGTCTTTTTGGGTTGTTAAACTCAAAAACTACAAATACTACATTAGTCAGGGCATTTAAAGTACTAGAACTTTGTTTGGAATTTTCAAAATTTTATAAAATTACGCAAAATATATTTACAAATAGTCGTACTTAGCCCCTACAAAGTATGAAATGTGTATCGCTATTATTTTTGTCTTTTTGAGTTGTTAAACTCAAAAATTACAATTCCTACATAAGTCAGGGGATATAAAGTACTGTAACTCGGTTTGTAGATTTCAAAATTTTATAAAATTACGCTGAATATATTTACAAATAGTCATACATAGCCTTCACGAAGTATGAAAAGTGTATCTCAACTATTTGTAGTCATTTTGGGCTGTTAAACTCAAAAATTACAAATCCTACATTAGTCATACTTAGTCCTTACAATGGATCCCGTTTTTGTTTCTTTCGCTCTCTCTCTCTCTCTCTCTCTCTCTCTATATATATATATATATATATATATATATATATATATATATATATGTATATATATATATATAGAGAGAGATAGAGAGAGAGAGAGAGAGAGAGAGAGAGAGAGAGAAAGAGAGATAAATTCAACTAAATTTACCATTAGTTTAAATATATAGCCCACTAGTATCTTTCCAAAATGAACAATTTGTAATGATTTCACCTGTGGTAAATCGACTCTAAAGTATCATATGCATTTACATTTTATCTCGTCCCTCGTAAGCATCGCGAGAAGCTCTTCTCCGTTGCTAAACGGGTTAATAATCGATTGCCCGAGATTGGAGTACTCGTCCGACCCTCATCTAACATTCTCTCCAGCCCGCAATGAATAATTAAGGCGCTTTAAACAGATTTCGACCGCTGTCCCTCTTGCAAACTTGTTTTATTGGTGCTATTTCGGGTCAAATAAGTGTATTATCTGTTGCTTACTAAACAGTGGGTCGGTTTTGTGGGTGCACGATGAACCAAATTGATGAACATAATAATCAAAACGAAATAATAACTCGAGCCAACCATAGAATTTAATTTAAAAAAATAACAGGCTTGGTTGTATAAACCTTTATACAACCAACGTTCTGGCAACGTCGCATTATGTGTCAAAGTTGTCAAAAGTGAGGTTAGAATCACGGATTGAAAATTAAATCTAGTTGTCTGTTTTTCACCACCACGCATTAATCTGTATGAATTATTATCGCCGCAGTCGACGATCGGAAGAATCTGAAGATCGTCAGATTATTCCGATCGTCGACTGCGGTGATAATAATTCTTACAAATTAATGCGTGGTTGGAAAAAAACAGTAGAGTTCGTTTTCAATCCGTGATTCTAACCTCACTCTTGACAACTTTGACACATAATGCAACGTTGCCAGAACTATGGAAGCTTCGATTGATGATTTATTGGTAACAAATATATTTTTTTTTAATTTTAATTATCAACTTCACAATATCCTTTGCACCGATAGAATAGAATAGATAGAATGCGACGTTGCCAGAACTATCGAAGCTTAGATTGATGCTTTATTGGTAACAAATATATATTTTTTTATTTAATTATCAACTTTACTATATCCTTTGCACCAATAAACAAAATGCATGTATTTTCAACCAAAAGTATATAGTCCTGAATATTTAAAACACATTTTAAAACAAATTCGTGTGTAATTATTTGTCACAAACCACTCCCGCTCTTAATTATGCAGCAGCGGATTTCGCGCGACGTATAATTGCGTCATTTAAAAACGCGCACGTATTTTTTTTTTTGCGTTAATGTTTTCAGCGCACACAATATGATGACGGCAGCAGTGCTGGTGGCGGCGGAGGCGGCTAATGGACGGCTCCGCCAGGGAATACCATTTATTGTGTCAGCGCGTCGACACGTGTACCGTAAAAATCACTGGTGTGAGGGAACGCTGTTGCGATTAATAACGAAATTAAACGGATGAAAAGTTAATAGTTGAGTGTATGACGAGAGTTTATTAATTTATAACGTAATTTATATTGTTTTTGGTAGTTAATATATGCAACTGAATATACAAGATCATAGATATTAAAAAATGTAGAGAATTGTTCACTTGATACTAAATTTATATTTGTTTCGTCATAACGTAAATTATATTGTTTTTCGTAGTTAATATATACAACTAAACATACATGATCATAGATATTAAAAATGTAGAGAATTGTTCACTTGATACAAAATTTAAATTTGTATCATCATAACGTAAATTATATTGTTTTTGGTAGTTAATATATGCAACTGAACATACATGATCATAGATGTTAAAAATGTAGAGAATTATTCACTTGATACTAAATTTAAATTTGTATCATCATAACGTAATTTATATTGTTTTTGGTAGTTAATATATGTAACTAAACATACATGATCATAGATATAAAAAATGTAGAGAATTGTTCATTTCATACTACATAGTTTACATCAAGGATGAGCACCCGTTGCTCATACCTGAGGCACTTTCATTTAACATCCCCGCGGTGTGCTGTATCGCCCAAGTCTTGCGGTCGTGCGCTGTCGGTTACAAGGGCCGAGGGCCAACGGTTGTATGGACCAAGATAGTATTGTGCGCATCGGGAGCGACAAAAACAACAAGAGACAATAAGCCTGTAGCAGCACAGAACGATAAACGAAAACAGCTCTGATCTAAACTATGTAGTATCAAGTAAACAATTCTCTACATTTTTAATATCTATGATCATGTATGTTCAGTTGCATATATTAACTATCATAAACAATAAACTTTATATTATAAATTAATAAACTCTCGTCATACAGTCAAATCATGTATGTTCAGTTGCATATATTAACTACCAAAAACAATATTATGTACGTTATGATGATACAAATATAAATGTAATATCAAGTGAACAATTCGCTACAGTTTTAATATCTATGATCATGTATGTTCAGTTGCCTATATTAACTATCATAAACAATATACTTTATATTATAAATTAATAAACTCTCGTCATACAATCAAATCATGTATGTGCAGTTGCATATATTAACTACCAAAAACAATATAATTTACGTTATGATGATGCAGATATATATTTAGTAACAAGTGAACAATTCTCTACATATTTAATATCAATGATAATGTATGTTCAGTTGCATATATTAACTATCATAAACAATATACTTTACGTTATAAGTTAATAAACTCTCGTCATACACTCAAATCATGTATGTTCAGTTGCATATATTAACTACCAAAAACATATAATTTACGTTATGATGATACAAATATATATTTAGTATCAAGTAAAGAATTCTCTACATTTTTAATATCTATGATCATGTATCTTCAGTTGCATATATTAACTACGAAAAACAATATAATTTACGTTATGATGATACAAAATTAAATATCCGTTGTGCGTACAAAATTACATTCCCTGTCATGTTCCGCATATGCACACTTGATTAAACATTTAAATTATCAATATTAATGGGACGCACTCGCATGTGCCGAATTGGAATAATAAAAAAAAGTTTGATGATAATATGCAATTGATTTTTAAACAACGTGCGTATAGGTCGTGTGCATTCCGAATAAATTTCACGCGCTAATGAATTTTTCCATGCCGTACAACTGCGTTAATTAATTAATAATTTTGTGTGGGGTTTCCATACAGGCCATAGTAATTAGTATATAAATAAATATAATCCAAAAACAAGGATGGGGGAAGTTTGTTTGCAATAAACCTTCGGTTTTAGTGGAATTAATTGTAAATATTATTAATGCGATTGTTTAAAGTTGTTTGTTATGAATGTTATTCATACATGTAACAACTGATATAATTTATTCAGATATATGTATAGATTACATATAAATTTAAATTCGTCACGCTTTTGTTAACCAAAGGATATAAGTACTATAATTCTTTTTATAGTTATCAAACTTTTATAAAATTACGCTGAAAATATTTACAAGTAGTCATACCTAGCCTCTACAAAATATGAAATGTGTATCTCAGCTATTCGTAGTCATTTTGGATTGTTAAACTCAAAAAATAACAAATCTTACATTTGACAGCGCATACAAAGTATTATAACTCTGCTTGTAGTTTTCAAAATTTTATGAAATTACGCTAAATATATTTACAAATAATCATACTTAGACCCTACAAAGTATGAAATGTGTATCTCAACTATTCGTAATCTATTTGGGTTGTTAAACTCAAAAAATACAAATCCTACATAAGTCAGGGGATATAAAATCCTGTAACTCTGTTTTTAGTTTTGAAATTTTTATAAAATTAGGCTGAATATATTTACAAATAGTCAAACTTAGCACCAGCAAAGTATGAAATATGTATCTCAACTATTCGTAGTCATTTTGGGTTGTTAAACTCAAAAAATACAATTCTCACATTAGTCAGAAGATATAAAGTACTGTAACTCGATTTCTAGTTTTCAAAATTTTATAAAATTACGCTGAGTATATTTACAAATTGTCATACTTAGTACCTACAAAGTATGAAATGTATATGTCAACTATCCGTAGTCATTTTGAATTGTTAAACTCAAAAATTACAAATCCTACATAAGTCAGGGTATATAAAGTACTGTAACTCGGTTTCTAGTTTTCAAAATTTTATAAAATTACGCTGAATATATTAACAAATAGTCATACTTAGTACCTACAAAGTATTAAATATGTATCTCAACTATTCGTAGTCTTTTTGGGTTGTTAAACTCAAAAATTACAAATCCTACCTAAGTCAGGGGATATAAAGTACTGTAACTCTGTTTGTAGTTTTCAAAATTTTATAAAATTATGTTGAATATATTTACAAATAGTCATACTTAGCCCCTACAAAGTATGGAATCTGTATCTCAACTATTCGTAGTCTTTTTAGGTTGTTAAACTCAAAAATTACAAATCCTACCCTAAGTCAGGGGATATAAAGTACTGTAACTCGGTTTTTAGTTTTCAAAATTTTATAAAATTATGCTGAATATATTTACAAATAGTCATACTTAGACCCTACAAAGTATGAAATGTGTATTCAGTTATTCGTAGTCTTTTTGAGTTATTAAACTCAAAAATTAGAAATCTAACATTAATCAAGGGATATAAAGTATTATAACTTTATTTGTTGTTTTCAGAATTTTATAAAATTACGCTGAATATATTTATAAATAGTCATACTTAGCCCCTACAAAGTATGAAACGTGTCTCATAACTATTCGTAGTCTTTTTAGGTTGTTAAACTCAAAAATTACAAATCCTACATAAGTCAGGGGATATAAAATCCTGTAACTCTGTTTTTAGTTTTGAAATTTTTATAAAATTAGGCTGAATATATTTATAAATAGTCATACTTAGCACCAGCAAAGTATGAAATATGTATCTCAACTATTCGTAGTCATTTTGGGTTGTTAAACTCAAAAATTACAATTATTACATTAGTCAGAAGATATAAAGTACTGTAACTTGATTTCTAGTTTTCAAAATTTTATAAAATTACGCTGAGTATATTTAAAAATTGTCATACTTAGTACCTACAAAGTATGAAATGTGTATCTCAACTATTCGTAGTCTTTTTAGGTTGTTAAACTCAAAAATTACAAATCCTACCCTAAGTCAGGGTATATAAAGTACTGTAACTCTTTCAGTTTTCAAAATTTTATTAAATTATGTTGAATATATTTACAAATAGTCATACTTATCCCCTACAAAGTATAAAATCTGTATCTCAGCTATTCGTAGTCTGTTTGGATTGTTAAACTCAAAAATTACAAATCCTACATAAGTTAGGGTATATAAAGTACTGTAACTCGGTTTCTAGTTTTCAAAATTTTATAATGTTACGCTGAATATATTTACAAATAGTCATACTTAGACCCTACAAAGTATGAAATGTGTATCTCAACTATTCGTAGTCTTTTTGGGTTGTTAAACTCAAAAATTACAATTCCTATATTAGTCAGAAGATATAAAGTACTGTAACTCGCTTTCTAGTTTTCAAAATTTTAAAAAATTACGCTGAATATATTTACAAATTGTCATACTTAGTACCTACAAAGTATGAAACGTGTATCATAACTATTCGTAGTCTTTTTGGGTTGTTAAACTCAAAAATTACAAATCCTACATAAGTCAGGGTATATGAAGTACTGTAACTCGGTTTCTAGTTTTCAAAATTTTATAAAATTACGCTGAATATATTAACAAATAGTCATACTTAGTACCTACAAAGTATGAAATGTGTATCTTAACTATTCGTAGTCTTTTTAGGGTGTTAAAATCAAAAATTACAAATCCTACATAAGTCAGGGGATATAAAGTACTGTAACTCTGTTTGTAGTTTTCAAAATTTTATAAAATTATGTTGAATATATTTACAAATAGTCATACTTATCCCCTACAAAGTATAAAATCTGTATCTCAGCTATTCGTAGTCTTTTTGGATTGTTAAACTCAAAAATTACAAATCCTACATAAGTTAGGGTATATAAAGTACTGTAACTCGGTTTCTAGTTTTCAAATTTTATAAAATTACGCTGAATATATTTACAAATAGTCATACTTAGTACCTACAAAATATGAAATGTGTATCTCAACTATTCGTAGTCTTTTTGGGTTGTTAAATTAAAAAATTACAAATCCTACATAAGTCAGGGTATATAAAGTACTGTAACTCGGTTTCTAGTTTTCAAAATTTTATAAAATTACGCTGAATATATTTACAAATAGTCATACTTAGTACCTACAAAGTATGAAATGTGTATCTCAACTATTCGTAGTCATTTTTGGTTGTTAAACTCAAAAATTACAATTCCTATATTAGTCAGAAGATATAAAGTACTGTAACTCGCTTTCTAGTTTTCAAAATTTTATAAAATTACGCTGAATATATTTACAAATTGTCATACTTAGTACCTACAGAATATGAAACGTGTATCATAACTATTCGTAGTCTTTTTGGGTTGTTAAACTCAAAAATTACAAATCCTACATAAGTCAGGGTATATGAAGTACTGTAACTCGGTTTCTAGTTTTCAAAATTTTATAAAATTACGCTGAATATATTAACAAATAGTCATACTTAGTACCTACAAAGTATTAAATATGTATCTCAACTATTCGTAGTCTTTTTCGGGTGTTAAAATCAAAAATTACAAATCCTACATAAGTCAGGGGATATAAAGTACTGTAACTCTGTTTGTAGTTTTCAAAATTTTATAAAATTATGTTGAATATATTTACAAATAGTCATACTTATCCCCTACAAAGTATAAAATCTGTATCTCAGCTATTCGTAGTCTTTTTGGATTGTTAAACTCAAAAATTACAAATCCTACATAAGTCAGGGTATATAAAGTACTGTAACTCGGTTTCTAGTTTTCAAAATTTTATAAAATTACGCCGAATATATTTACAAATAGTCATACTTAGTACCTACAAAGTATGAAATGTGTATCTCAACTATTCGTAGTCTTTTTGGGTTGTTAAACTCAAAAATTACAAATCCCACATTAGTCAGGGCATATAAAGTACTATAACTATGTTTGAAGTTTTCAAAATTTTATAAAATTACCCTGAATATATTTACAAATAGTCATACTTAGCTCCTACAAAGTATGAAATGTATATCTCAACTATTCGTAGTCATTTTGGGCTGTTAAACTCAAAAATTACAAATCTTACATTAGTCAGAGGGTATAAAGTACTATAACTCTTATAGTTTTCAAAATTTTATAAAATTATGCAACATATATTTGTAAATAGTCATACATAGCCCCTACAAAGTATGAAATGTGTATCGCAACTATTCGTAGTCTTTTTTGGTTGTTAAATTCGAAAACTAAAAATCTTTTATAATTCAGGGGATATAAAATACTATAACTCTGTAGTTTGTCTAGTTATATATTAAAAGTTTATTAACAACCATGCATTATTATCCAAGTGATCAAAATCGTGCAATTTGTATCTATTCAGCAAATCAAACAATAACAAATACCAGCTATTTACCCACTAGATCAACAAAAACCGCTTACATTTGAATCGCTTATAAGTCGACCGTTTCTATAAATTCGTATTAGTCTCATTATTACCAATCGCACCAGACACAACAATAACAGTTGATTGTGGTTTAGAGGTTCGCACGAAGTGCTTTCACTAGCGGCGGCGATTTGTAAAGGCCGCTGATTTCCCCCCAGCGTCGTTTTTCCTAATAAACCTACCCCCGGACTTAATCGAACTATCGCTGTCCTCTCTATCTGAATATCCGCTTTCCTTTGTGCTCTTTCTCTCTGCAGCTTTGTTCGTGCAAATAATTGAAAATTAATGCACCCGATAATTAAACATTAACGGCCACTAGATTTATTAAACAGCGCACTATTAATCAACAACAAGAGATATATATATATATATATATATATATATATATATATATATAATAGTATGACTATTTGTAAATATATTAAGTGCAATTTTATAAAATTTTGAAAACCACAAACAGAGTACTTTATATCCCCCGATTAATGTAAGATTTATAATTTGAGTTTACAACCCAAAAAAGACTACGAATTATTGAGATACACATTTTATACCTTGAAGGGACTAAGCATGACTATTTGTAAATATATTTAACGTAATTTTATAAACATTTGAAAACTGTAAACAGAGTTAAAGTACTTTCTATGCCCTGACTAATGTAGGATTTGTAATGTTTGAGTTTGACAACTCAAAAAGACTGCAAATTGTTGAGATACACATTTCATACTTTGAAAGATTTTATATTTATATATATATATATATATATATATATATATATATATATATATATCGAATATAGCAGATAACTCTCGATTTAATTTGCAATCCGTGATTTCACTTCACTTTTGATAACTTTGATACGTAATGCGACGTTGCCATATATATATATATATATATATATATATTTATGTGGCGAGAGTAAAATCGTTACTGATGCGTCGCGGGATGGTTTTGCAAATTTTATGTATGTCCAGGGAAGCGGGATTAAATTGAGTTCCACCGGTTATTGATGAGTGAACGCCGGGCTGGGGGGTGTAGTGGGTGGTTGTACACCAGCGAAAGGTGAGAACGGTGCGGCTTTCAATTAAGTTACGCGCTTTTCAATAGCTGATTAACAAATTCTGTACAACGAATTTACGCTCTAATTCATTCAAACCGGTAATTATTTTATGAATTTCAATGGAAAATTCTGTTTGATTCATACTTGTTTATTAAAAAAAAATCACAGCTAATAAAAGTATACTGTAAAACAAAGGTATTTTTTTATTAAAAAAATAAAACATGCGTGTTCTAAATATGGGCTCGCTCTATAAAATCTGCTGTAAGAAATTTGATGTAAATTTACACTGCAAATGATTCATGCAGGCTAACAAGTCTAGTGTTTACTAGACTTGTTGGCGTGCATAGATTATTTGTAGTGTAAATGTAAATCAAATTTCTTACAGCAAATTTTATAAAGCGAGAGCCCATATTTAGAACACACACATTTTTTTTTTTTATTAAAAAAAAACCTTTGTTTTACAGTATACTTTTATTAGCTCTACATATTTTATTTTAATTTTATTTATCTGGTGTTTACGAGAAATATGAAATAATTAAATTTGGCAACAGTGTATAAGAAAAAAAAACTCGTACAACCAACAATCACAGGAAATTTAAATGATTCAATAACAAAAACTTGTTTTCATAATTGAAACTGACGTTGGTGGAAACGCAACAGGGGAAGGAGGCGGCTCGGAATGCACATATTAAAATAGCTGCCGTCGAGTACAGCGAGGCGGCGAAAATAAAAAATAAAATCAAAGCATAGCGTAGCGTAGCGGAAAAGAGACTTTATTTTTTTTACGGGCGATTAAATTATTTTTATTACGAATTACATTGCAAAAACATGTACAATTTTTGTGAAATTAAAATTATGTTTGCCGTTACTATTAGGAATATATCTCAAACTAATTTAATTCATTGAGAAAGTTACATTACTTTATATATAAACCACTAGAGATATTATGATGATATAGCAAATATTTACTTATATCAATAACATTATATGAATATGAAATATTACGTTCTGTAAGCTTTTAAAACTTGTTTTTCCGGTGTGTGTTGTAAATCCCTGGTGGTAAAATTATAAGAGTCCCTCGGTATGTCCATCGCTGTGGTTTAAATATGCAAGAAAAAAATCGATTTGGGACACTGAAAGCGGCTCGTGTTAAAACGAATCCATCATTTAATAAGCGCCCGAGCAATTTAATGGATCGCGACATAATTTATGGAAGGGCTGTGCGCGGAATAAATTTCGTAATTTAAAAAAAATCGTCGACAGCAGCTACAGTTCAAAAAAATACTGTCGCTAAGGGCGTTTAAATCAATAATTTGTAGCTTCTTTAAAACATGCACCAAAACTTTTAACTCGTGCTTAGTTTTTTCAATGGATATAGAGGTTATCTATTGTTTAAACTATTCCAAGAAGAGTGTTATCCTATGGAGAAAACTATGCGAACAAAGGTGGGGTGGGCGGGCGACCCCTACCAACCAAACTATACCCGTCCACTATTTCAAACGACTTGAACTCTGCATTACATTAATTTTCACGTATATATTTTTAATTAGTTTTAAATTAATAAATGACATTAATTGAATCAAAGAAAATAACGGATAATAGTGTAGTGCATAGTTCAAGTCGTTTGAAATGGTAGACGGGCATAGTTTGGTTCGTAGGGGCCGCCCGCCCACCCCACCTTTGTTCGCATAGTTTTCTCCATAGGATAACACTCTTCTTGGAATAGTTTAAACAATATAAAACATCTATATCCAATGAAAAAACTATGCGAACGAAGGTGGGGTGGGCGGGCGGCCCCTGCCAACCAAACTATGCCCGTCCACTATTTCAAACGACTTGAACTGTGCATTACATTATTTTTCATATATATTTGTTTAATTAAATCTTAAATTAATAAATGAAATTAATTGAATCATAGAAAATATCGGACAACAATGTAGTGCATTGTTCAATTCATTTGAAATAGTGGACGGGCATAGTTTGGTTGGTAGGGACCACCCGCCCACCCCACCTTCGCTCGCATAGCTTTTTTCAATGGATACAGACGTTTTATATTGTTTAAACTATTTCAAGAAAAGTGTTATCCTATGGAAAAAACTATGCGAACAGAGGTGGGGTGGGTGGGCGGCCCCTACCAACCAAACTATGCCCATCCACTATTTCAAATGGCTTGAACTATGTATTACATTATTTTTCACATATATTTTTTTAATTAATCTTAAATTAATAAATGACATTAATTTAATCATAGAAAATAACGGATAATAGTGTAGTGCATAGTTCAAGTCGTTTGAAATGGTAGACGGGCATAGTTTGGTTGGTAGGGGCCGCCCGCCCACCCCACCTTTGCTTGCATAGTCTTTCCATAGGATAACACTCTTTTTCGAGTAGTTTAACCAATTAACCTTGATGAGCATATATGTGCACGGTATAACACTCTTCCTGGAATGGTTTCAACAATATAAAACGTCTGTATCTAATGAAAAAAACTATGAAAGCAAAGGTGGGGTGGGTGGGGGGTCCCTACCAACCAAACTATGCCCATCCACTATTTTAAATGGCTTGAACTATGAACTACATTGTTTCTCACTTTTTTTTGCGAATTAGGCATACAATAACAAATGGAATTAATAGAATAGAATAAAACTTAATGGATAACAGTATAATGCCATTTGAAATAGTGGACGGGCATAGTTTGGTTTTTGTTTTTTATATGGCTACTCACAGGTTTAGTTACTAGATCGCCCTCTATTTGTCGAAACGGTAACATAATCTCAATTCGACTTATTTAATCAATATCTTTCTTGCATTCTTTAAATCCTATTTGATTTTTGATTAGTTAAAGAGGCCGATTCCATGACCTTTGTAATATATAATATCGGGGTCCATACTATTTTGTATGAGAATTTATATTAGATATGTTTCATTGAAAAAGCGATGTTACCTTCTCCTCCTCTTTGATCTTGAAATTTAAGGTCAAGGAGGAGGCAGAAGTTTTCGAATGACACATTTTACTTGTAATTTTATTCAATGGTCGTTTTACATTTTCTTGCAATAATGAATTTGTACATATGGTGCCCAAACGTGTTCGTTTCACATTAGGCTATACTGAGAATCTACAATTCTTGTCCAATATTGTCTTTACTAATAGAAAAACATCAATTTTCATACAGCACGTTTTGCCACGGTCATGGAATCGAAAGTGTTCCCTCTACTGTTGCATATCTCGCCTATGGTTGCATATTATTAAGTATATCACAAACAGTTGAAGTGTAAACCCCTGGTATCCTAGAAGAGCGGTCGCTTAAAAATTAAGTCCACATTATAAGAAAAAATTACTCTTACAACAAACAATCAACGGATATTTAAATGATTCAATAACAAAAACTTGATGCCAAAAGTGTAAATCATTTTTACATAATTTCATGTCGGCGCAGTGGCGTCAATGTCGGGGTCCATACTATTTTGTATGAGAATTTATATTAAATATGTTTCATTCCGTTATTTATTTATTTTATTAGAGAAAAATGGTAATTATACTAATGGATAGAGGGCGCCTCGGCCAACATGACTGTCCAAAAATATTTCAAATATATAATGCCGTTTTGGCACTAAACGTAAAAAACTCTAGCAGCCATATTTGAAGAGCTAGAAGAATGGTACTTATACCAATGCATAGAGGGCGCCTCGGCCAACACGACTATCCAAAATATTTCTAAAATATAATGCCGTTTTGGCATAAAACGTGAAAAACTGTAGCGGTCTTATTTGAAGAGCTACACGAATGGTACTTATACCAATAGGTAGAGGGCGCCAACTCTCAACAGACAATGCCAATCTAATTACAGAGAGACACAATAACGACATAAAAATAACATATTAAAATTAAAATACATACAATTATATAGTTAAAAACATTCTCGATAAATTAGTACCTTGACGTTGGTGAGCAGGCTTAATTCATTTTCACAGGCTAGAGTTTTATTGTATATTAGTAGACCGATTTTGTTCAAATTTTCACAAAGTCGTCCCAGCAACTGATTGTCATCCAATTTCAAAAATTGGACGCGATCCGTTGAACCGTTTTCTTTTAATTTTATTTACAGACAGATATACACACATGCGAATTTGAAAAATAAAAATAAATGACTGTGGTTTTATACGGTATACAGTCATTTCATTTTATATTACGAATTTATGTTATACATACGTTGACTTAACTATTATTATTTTTTGTTCGAGATTTCCCAAAAACAGGTGGCCAGGACTCACTCCGGAGCAACCGCGAAGAAAATTAGAAAATTATTATTTTCAATTTTTTTTACAGAATATTATTTATGTATATATATATATATATATATATATATATATATATATAAATATATATATATATATATATATATATATATATAAATATATATATATATATATATATATATATATATATATCTCTATTTCAAACGACTTGAACTATGCACGACACTATTATCCGTAATTTTCTATGATTAAATTAATGTCATTTATTCATTTAAAACTAATTAAAAAATATATGTGTAAAATAATGTAATGCAGAGTTCAAGTCGTTTGAAATAGTGGACGGGCATAGTTTGGTTGGTGGGGGCCGCCCGCCCACCCCACCGTTGCTCGCATAGTTGTTCCATAGGATAATACTCTTCTTGGAATAGTTTCAACAATATAAAACATTTGTATCCATTGAAAAAACAATGCGCACAAAAGTGGGGTGGGCGGATGGCCCCCACCAACCAAACTATGTCCGTCCATTATTTCCAACGACTTGAACTCTGCATTACATTATTTTACACATATATTTTTTTTAATTAGTTTTAAATTAATAAATGACATTAATTCAATCATAGAAAATAACGGATAATAGTGTAATGCATAGTTCAAGTCGTTTGAAATAGTGGACGGGCATAGTTTGGTTGGTGGGGTACGCCCGCCCACCCCACCTTTATTCGCATAGTTTTTCCATAGGATAACAATCTTCTTGGAATAGTTTAAACAATATAAAACATTTGTATCCAATGAAAACACTATGCGAGCGAAGGTGGGGTAGGCGGGCGTCCCCCACCAACCAAACTATGCCCGTCCACTATTTCAAACGACTTGAACTATGCATTACACTATTATCCGTTATTTTCTATGATTAAATTAATGTCATTTATTCATTTAAAACTAATTAAAAAAAATATATGTGTAAAATAATGTAATGCAGAGTTCTAGTCGTTTGAAATAGTGGACGGGCATAGTTTGGTTGGTGGGGCCGCCTGCCCACCCCACCTTGTCTCGCATAGTTTTTCCATAGGATAATACTCTTCTTGAAATAGTTTAAACAATATAAAATATCTATATCCAATGAAAACACTATGCGAACGAAGGTGGGGTGGGCGGGCGTCCCCCACCAACAAAACTATACCCGTCCACTATTTCAAACGACTTGAACTATGCATTACATTATTTTCACATATATTTTTTTAATTAGTTTTAAATTAATAAATAACATCAATTTAAATTAAAAATTAAATTAACGCATGTATAATGAAAATTCGTAATTTAAAAATAAATGACTATAGACAGTATACAACTACAGTCATTTATTTTTATTTTCCGAATTTAGATTTGTTGTAACATGTGTCTATAAACAAAATTTAAAAAAAAACGGCTCAACGGATATCGCCCAATTTTTGCAATAAGATGAGAATCCGAGTTGCTGGAATGACCTTGTGAAAATTTGAGCAAAATCGGTCTACTAACATACAAGAAAACTCTAGCCTGTGAAAATGAATTAAGCCTGCTCACCAACGTCAAGGTACTAATTTATCGAGCAGGTTTTTAATTATATTATATACTAATTTTAATGTTATTTTTTTATGGACATTGATTAATCATCACAAAATAGGATATCACTATAACTCTCCAACACAATGGATACAGACGTTGTATATTGTTGAAACAATTCCAAGAGGAGTGTTATCCTATGAAAAAAACTATGCGAACATAGGTGGGATGGGCGGGGGGCCCCCACCAACCAAACTACCCCCCTCCACTATTTCAAATGACTTGAACTATTCACTACATTGTTATCTGTTATTTTCTATGATTCTATTGATTTAATTTATTAATTTAAGACTAATTCGTAAAACAAATATGAGAAACTATGTAGTGCAAAGTTCAAGTCATTTGAAATTGTGGAGGGGGATAGTTTGGTTGGTGGGGGCCACCCGCCCACCCCACCTATGTTCGCATAGTTTTTTCATAGGATAACACTCTTCTTGGAATTGTTTCAACAATATACAACGTCTGTATCCATTGTGTTAGGGAGTTAGAGTGTTATCCTATGAAAAAACAATGCGAACATAGGTGGGGTGGGCGGGGGGTCCCCACCAACCAAACTACCCCCCTCCACTATTTCAAATGACTTGAACTATTCACTACATTGTTATCCGTTATTTTCTATGATTCTATTGATTTCATTTATTAATTTAAGATTAATTCATAAAAAAAATGTGAGAAACAATGTAGACCATAGTTCAAGTCATTTGAAATAGTGGAGGGGGGTAGTTTGGTTGGTGGGGGGACACCCGCCCACCCCACCTATGTTCGCATAGTTGTTTCATAAGATAACACTCTTCTTGGAATGGTTTCAACATTATACAGCATATGTATCCATTGTGTTAGAGAGTTAGACTATTATCCAATGAAAAAACTATGCGAACATAGGTGGGGTGGGCGGGGGGGCCCCACCAACCAAACTACCCCCCTACACTATTTCAAATGACTTGAACTATGGTCTACATTGTTTCTCACATTTTTTTTATGAATTAATCTTAAATTAATAAATGAAATCAATAGAATCATAGAAAATAACGGATAACAATGTAGTGCATAGTTCAAGTCATTTGAAATAGTGGAGGGGGATAGTTTGATTGGTGGGGGCCACCCGCCCACCCTACCTATGTTCGCATAGTTTTTTCATAGGATAACACTCTAACTTCCTAACACAATGGATACAGACGTTGTATATTGTTGAAACCATTCCAAGAAGAGTGTTATCCTATGAAAAAACAGTGCGAACATAGGTGGGGTGGGCGGGTGGCCCCCACCAACCAAACTATCCCCCTCCACTATTTCAAATGACTTGAACTATGCACTACATTGTTTCTCACATATTTTTTATGAATTAGTCTTAAATTAATAAGTGAAATCAATGGACTCATAGAAAATAACAAATAACAATGCAGTGCATAGTTCAAGTCATGTCTCCCTTAATTAGATTGTCATTGTCTGTTGAGAGTTGGCTCCCTCTATCTATTGGTATAACTACCATTCTTGTAGCTCTTCAAGTAAGGTCGCTACAGTTTTTCACGTTTCGTGCCAAAACGACATTATATTTTAGAAATATTTTGTGTAATCAAACGTTTGATTGCTGCACCACCCCAAAAACCATAAAAAAAAACGTTAGTTTTTTAATCCGTTTTTTACACATTGAATACTACAGCAAAACAACTCAATATATATATATATATATATATATATATATATATATATATATATATATATTGAGTTGTTTTGCTGTAGTATTCAATGTGTAAAAAACGGATTAAAAAACTAACGTTTTTTAATGGTTTTTGGGGTGGTGCAGCAATCAAACGTTTGATATATATATATATATATATATATATATTTTACAGGAAAACACAATAACAATAAAAAAAATAACATATAATATAGTTAAAAACCTGCTCGATAAATTAGTTCCTTGACGTTGGTGAGCAGGCTGAATTAATTTTCACAAGCTAGAGTTTTCTTGTATGTTAGTAGACCGATTTTGCTCAAATTTACACAAGGTCATTCCAGCATATATATATATATATATATATATATATATATATATATATAAATTAAAACATGTGTATATGTCTGTCTGTGAACAAAATTAACAGAAAACGGCTCAACGGATCGCGAATTTGTGTATGTATGTGATTTTCTGTGCACATTGGTAATTTTTAAAATTTTCATAATTATAAAATTGCACATAGAGATTCTATTATATAGTTATATAATATTTGTGTGATTGAATTAATTAAATATATGCATTTTTTTTGTTAAAGGTATTATCACATCTGGAGGTGCTCGGATGGTTGGAGAAAGGTTTTCGGGAAGCGGATCCCGACTGGATGTGACATCCCCCGTACAATCCTCCGCCCCAGCCACAGTAGGACCCAAGTCTAGTACTGAAAGTGTTCATAGAGCCCTAAAGTCTGTATCTAGACAGAGCCTTTTAGGTAAGCACTATTTATAATGTAATTACTTCTAACGAGCTGTTCAGCCTGAATACCTGTGATAAAATAACTTTTATATTTCATGGTTTCATCAGGTCTGCAGTAGTAGCATGATTGTTATAGCAGCATAAACTAGTCTTTGGACATTTTCTGTAATCACTACGTAATTTACTAGAAGAAATATATATTTTGAATTCATTTTATTTCGTTTTCCCGTAATTATGTTCATAGACATACATGTACACAGACATTTTTCAAAACGAGTTTTTTCGACTATATTTGTCATGAAACTTGGGGAAAGTCAAAATTTGCAATTCAATTACTGATTGGTTGCGATCCGTTTTCACGTAATTATGTTCACAGACATAAACATATACACAGACATTTTCCAAAACGTGTTTATTTCGACTATATTTGTCATGAGACTTGGGGAAAATCAAAATTTGCAATTCGTTTACTGATTGGTTGCGATTCGTTTTCTCGTAATTATGTTCACAGACATACATACATACACAGGCATTTTCTAAAAGATGTCTGTGTGTTGAATTAAATTGATTTTAAAATCGCAACGAGAGGAGTTATTTACAAAACATATTTGGTATGTTTCAGATTTAGTAAGTTGTAAATTAGGAATGTCCAAAACGCGGCAGGCGCCGTACAACCACCAGCGGTACTTTTCGTCGTCGCACGACAGCCTGTCGACGGCGTACGGCACGCGCGCCGCCAACGTGAGCTCCGCCGCCAGCGAGCTCGACTTGTCGCGGAAGACGCGCCGGAAAGACCTGCGGGGGCGGCTGAAGCTGCCCGCGAACGTCGCGCTGGCCAGCAGCGGGGAGGCGCCGCTGCTGGGCGGCTGGCGGACGACGCCCGGCTCCACGGCCGGCACTAATCCACCATCCTCCAACCACCTTAACTCCACCAGTAGTTGTAATGGCACCGAAAGGTTAGCAAATTTAATTTTAATTTATTTAATTCCAGAGGTAAGTTATTTTGGTTGTACAATTGATAATAAGATAGTAATAAAAATAATAATAGTCATTAGATATCGATTGAACACGGCCACCATGATTTTCGACATTACAAAATAACTAACCGGCATTTCTTTCTGAAGCTCTCAAATTACATTCATTTGAATATGTAAAATGTTCAATCGACATCAAATTATTTTAGATTTGGATTCTACCTATCCAATTATTTCAAAATAGATTAATCATGCTACCCAAAACCGTTTAGAATTTGTTTCTGTCTGGTATGAAACAAAAGTTATGACTTAAAACTACTGCAAGTAAATGACGATGTGCTTTTGTTTAAACAAAACAAACAACATGATTCCTACAGCGCTGGGTTAGTTTTATTTTCATAAAATGTAATGATCAACCTCTAGTTTTACTATAAATGTAAAACTAGAGGTTGATCATTACATTTTATGAAAATAAAACTAACCCAGCGCTGTAGGAATCATGTTGTTTGTTTTGTTTAAACAAAAGCACATCGTCATTTACTTGCAGTAGTTTTAAGTCATAACTTTTGTTTCATACCAGACAGAAACAAATTCTAAACGGTTTTGGGTAGCATGATTAATCTATTTTGAAATAATTGGATAGGTAGAATCCAAATCTAAAATAATTTGAAGTCGATTGAAAGAACTTGAAATTTCAGTGAAAATCAATATAATCAGGATTTTTCAGTGAGTTGTAACTCTTATTTCAAACCAGATGGAAACACAAATTCTAACCGGATTTAGCTTCACTCATTAATCTATTTTCAAATAATAATGTAAAATATTTTATATTTTATATATATATATATATATATATATATATATATATATATATTTATATTTATATATATATATATAAATATATATATATATATATATATATATATATATATATATGCTGGAATGACCTTGTGAAAATTTGAGCAAAATCGGTCTACTAACATACAAGAAAACTCTAGCCTGTGAAAATGAATTAAGCCTGCTCACCAACGTCAAGGAACTAATTTATCGAGCATTATTATATTGAGATATCAACTGAAAAGGAACACCATGATTTTCAAAGTTTCTCAGACATTATAAAAATACTAGCAGACTTTTTTTTCTGAAATTCACAAATCACGTATCACATAATTGTGTGACCAATTGTGTGATACGTGATGCTGATGTCAAAAGTATGTTGACGGATTACCAATATTACGATATGGATGTGCATTGTTATTTTTGTTCTACCAGATGGCGTTAAATTTTCTCCATAGAGAGAAAATTGCATTCACTTTTAGAGTAATTTGTACCATGATAAACTTATAACAATTTGATATTTGTTTTGAATTGTTTCAGTCGTTACGGATTTCGGCGTGGCGAGTCGATTAACTCACGACTGCGTTCGGGGGCGGCGAACTGGTCGTTTGTGTTCGACCCGGCGGGTAGACTGTGCTACTATTGGTCGATGGTGGTTTCCTTAGCGTTCCTTTATAACTTCTGGGTCATCATTTACCGCTTCGCCTTTCAAGAAATAAACAGTGAGTTCAAAACTTTTGGTCTTTCAAAAACTTTTAGAGAATTGGCTTTGTGCTGACATCTCAAGCAGTCTGTTGGAATATTATTCCATAGAGGGCACTACCCGGTTATCCTGATGGCATGAGCATGTTAGTAGATAAACAAGGAGAGTTTACAGCTTGTAACTGGTTATCAACCTTCATATGTTTTTTATTGTTTTAGGGGAAACAATATTGGTGTGGTTCTGTCTGGACTACTTCTCCGATTTCTTGTACCTAATAGATATAATGTTCCACTTCCGTACGGGTTACTTAGAGGACGGCGTCCTGCAGACGGACTCAACGAAGCTCCGCCACCACTACATGAACTCGACGACGTTCTACATAGACTGCTTGTGCCTGCTGCCCCTGGACTTCCTCTACCTGTCGATCGGCTTCAACTCGATCCTGCGCTCGTTCCGGCTGGTCAAGATCTACCGGTTCTGGGCGTTCATGGACCGCACCGAGCGGCACACGAACTACCCGAACCTGTTCCGGTCGACCAGCCTCATCCACTACCTCCTAGTCATATTCCACTGGAACGGCTGTCTGTTCCACATCATCCACAAGAACAACGGGTTCGGTTCGAAAAACTGGGTGTACAGTGACGCGGAAAGTGCCGACGTGGTCAAACAGTACCTGCAGAGTTATTACTGGTGCACGCTCGCCTTAACGACGATCGGTGACCTCCCCAGGCCTAGGAACAAGGGGGAGTATCTCTTCGTCATCCTGCAACTACTGTTCGGACTGATGCTGTTCGCGACGGTGCTCGGCCACGTCGCGAACATCGTCACGTCCGTTTCCGCCGCACGCAAAGAATTCCAGGGTAAGTTTTTGTTTATCAAATGATTCCCAGTACAACGCTTTTTTAAATAAATGTCATTCTCAATGTATCATGCTGTTGTCCAACCCCCCCACGGCCGCTGAAGTATCATAAACAGCTGAATGCGGTCGTGGGGACTGGACTCAACACACACATCCCATACTGGATTCACGTTGCGCCGTGAATCCGCCAACAGTTACAAGATTTGTTTAAACAAATGTCAATTTGTTGATGTTCGCAGACAACTCGGCTATATGTGAGTAGGCAAATTCATATGTACATCGTATCCCCCTTGATTCCGTATGTTTTGCCCAGTGGATCGTTCTTTTGTTTTGACTTTGACTTGAACCAGCCTGATAATTGCTTTTTTGTAGTCCATCCATTCACACATGTATTGCCCCTTTTTTATTACATCTAGTATTTTTTTGAGTAATAATAAATTAATTTATTGACGAGGAGGAGGCGGTGTGATTTCATTTATATGAAGAAAAATAGATAAAGATAGGTTAGGTCCGCCATCTTGTTTAATTGAAGCGGCCATTTTGCCAGTGTTGCCAATGTTATTTATAATTTAAAAAATAACATACGTACAAGATATACAACCGAGACGTATTTTGTTTAGTAGTCGTAATTTATTTACGTTTGTTTTCGTGGTTATTAAGACAATTGATGTTTAAAACGAAACAAGTGCATTTTTTAAACAAAACAATAAATTAGAAAAAAAATCCGTACACGTCATAAAACTATCCTCCGTTGCGTCAATGCAAGGGTCGCCCTAACGGTGACAAGAGGCTGAAACTAAGTCATTTGATTGGAAATATAGTCTAGATGGCGGGAATAATGTACAGGTTGTTGCAACTCAAAGCCACAGAGCTTGGCAAATTTTTCGAACTAGGAACATTTTATTTCATGTTAGAAAGTCGTTGTAGATCTCATTTTATAGGTCTTTTAATTCCATAGAAAAATAAGAAAAAATATTGTTATAAAAATTATACCGTTTTGGCGGTAAAGCCGAAGAAGTGAAGAAAATAAAAATTAAAATGGTCCAATAAAGATCAACTTTATCCCATTGGTTAGACAATTTTCAACCAAATAAAAAATCTTAGTACGATTTTTCGCTAAAATAAAAAATAAACAAATAATAGGTTATTAGGAAGAACAAAAAACTCTTCTGGTTTGTTGGTGAATCTCTCGTAAGCTAGCCTAAGCTTAGGTTTCAGCTTAGGCTAGCTTACGAGAGATTCTAATATCTTCTACTTCTATACTTGTAATATATTTGGCATAATCATTATTTTATTCTAGAAAAATTATACTGTAGTAATTTTTTTTACTGAAATAATTATTCTAAATGATGTAATAAAAAAAATTCATTTCTCATGACATAAATCCTATTGCAGTTACCACGACGCTATGCAAGACATAACACAAAGTAATTCCACTCTTGTATATTCAATAAACAGTTTAAGATTGGTGTGACAAACTCAGAGAGGAAATTCTTCTATTGGAAGTAATAAATCGTGTTCGCTGTCAAACAGGCACGACGTGTGCCGACAAAATCACGCCGCCTCCGCCGCCGCCACCCCAAAAAAAAAACATTCGCTACACCCTTAACTCTCGTATACTTATGTATGCGCGTGTGGGGGGGTGTAACGCTCCCCAAAACCTAAACACCCCCAAACACAAACAGCTTCGTATCTTAACATTATATGATGTTTCAACCACCCCCGTCCCTTGCTATTGCCACCCACGACCTCTTTTATAATGCTTTAACCTCGTATTTTGTAAGGTGAATGCTGCTACGTCTTCGCACCTCCCCCGTCTTAAAAGCCTTAATTTTCTCTCGCATGGTGTGCGTGAATACAAATCGTTATTTTTACTTATATAAATTTCATACAACATTAACATTGAGCTTAAAGAAAATATTAATTTTTTTCAAGTACTTGTAAACAAATAACAAAACACCTTCCACAGCCAACTCAGTTATAATTCATTTTTTACAGAAACCAGCTGGCCATGCTATAATAAAAAGTGATCAAGTGAGCGGGCGATCACTTTTTGTTATCCATTGCTTCTTAATTGATGATTTTTATTTTTTGACTCTATCTTCTTTATTAGTGAATTTAGGTATAGGGAAGTGTTAATAAAAAAGAAAGAGCAACTCAGTGTCTATAAGACCCACTAACCAAAAAAACCCATCTCATTTGAAATTGAAGCTGTGAAAACGTCAAAAGCCGGGAAAGCGTGATACATGAAATCCATCGTAGGGAAAAAAGTGAACTGACAGTTTGTGTGCGCTAAAAAGCCAAAGGAAAACCCTCGAAAAAAATATTAAAAAATGTCATCCAGTAGGCGTGTACTTCCGGAAAAATGCACAAATAAAAAATTTAAATTTTCCGATAAAATCGAGTTTGGGCTCATTTGATAGATAATCCAAAACTGAGTTATCAAATTTAAATTATAATTGCTCTAAAGTTACTGATAAACCGGTAAAGCTACAGAGCTTGGCAAATTTTTCGTACTTAAAAATTTTATACTATGATACAGAGTTGTTCTTGATCTTATGTTGTAGGTATTACAATTTCAAAGAAAATTCCTAAAAAAAATTGTTATAAACAGTGTACCGCTTTGGCAGTAAAGCCGAAGAAGTGAATAAAAATAAAATGAAAATTGTCCAATCACAATCAACTTTAGCCCGTTGGATAGACAATTTTCAGCCTAATAAATAATCTTAGTACAATGTTTTTCTAAAACAAAAGATAAACCCGCCACATAATAAATTATAAAAGTAATAAAATTCGGTAAAATTGCCAAAACTATCCTCTGTTGCATCAAAGCAGTAGTCGTACTAGAAGTGACCTGACACTGAAACTAAGTCATTTTATTTGAAATATAATTTAGATGGCGGGAAAATTGTCGGGATTGTTTCAAAAGGAACTGGTAAAGCTACAGAGCTTGGCAAATTTATGTACTTGAAAAATTTTATTTTAAGATACAGAGATGTTCTTGATATCATTTTGTAGGTATTACAATTCCAAAGAAAATTACGAGAAAACATTGTTATAAAAAGTGTACACTTTTAACGGTAAAGCCGAAGAAGTGAATACAAATAAAATCAAAATTGTCCAATCAAAATCAACTTTAGCCTGTTGAATAGAGAATTTTCAGCCTAATACAAAATCTTAATACAAATTTTCCCTAAAACAAAAGATAAACCTGTCACAAATTTAATTTGAAACGTGATAAAAATTGGTAGCAGTGCCAAACACTATCCATCGTTGCGTCAAAGCAGAGGTAGTTACAGTACTGGCATAGCACTAAAACTAAGTTATTTGATTTGAAATATAATCTAGATGGCGGAAAAATTGTCGAGATTGTTTTAAATGGAACTGATAAAGCTACAGAGCTTGGCAGTTTTTTCGTACTTGGAAAATTTAATTTTATGATAGAGAGTCGTTCTTGATCTCATGTTGTAGGTATTACAATTCCAAAGAAAATTACGAAAACATATTGTTATAAAAACTGTACAGTTTTGACGGCAAAGCCGAAAAAGTGAATAAAAATAAAATGAAAATTGTCCAATCAAAATCAATTTTAGCTTGTTGGATAGACAATTTTCAATCAAATAAAAAATCTTAATACAATTTTTTCCTAAAACTAAAGATAAACCCGTCACAAATTTAATTTAAAAAATTATAAAAGCAGGTCAAATTGGCAAAACTATCTTTCATTGCGTCAAAGCAGAGATCGTTATAGTAGTGACATGACAACGAAACTAAGTCATTTGATTTGAAATATAATCTAGGTGGCGGGAAACATATCGAGATTGTTTCAAATGGAACTGGTAAACCTACAGAGCTTGGCAATTTTTTCATACGTGGAAAATTTTATTTTATGATAGAGAGTTGTTCTTGATCTCATGTTGTGCGTATTACAATTCCAAAGAAAATTATGAAAAAACATTGTTATAAAAAGGGTACAGTTTTGGCGGTAAAGCCGAAGAAATGAATAAAAATTAAATGAAAATTGTCCATTCAAAATCAGCTTTAGCTCGTTAGATGGACAATTTTCAGCCTAATTAATAATCTTAGTACATTTTTTTTCTAACACAAAAGATAAACCCGTTACATGATAAATTATAAATGTAATCAAAATCGATAAAATTGCCAAAACTATTCTCTTTTGCGTCAAAGCAGGAGTCTAGAAGTGACCTGACAATGAAACTAAGTCATTTTATTTGAAATATAATCTAGATGGCGGCAAAATTGTCGAGATTGTTTCAAAATGAAGCGGTAAAGCTACAGAGCTTGGCAAATTTTTCGAACTAGGAAAATTTTATTTCATGATAGAGAGTTGTGCTTGATCTCATTTTACAGAAATTATAATTCCAAAAAAAAAAACGAAAAAATATTGCTATAAAAAGTGTAGCGTTTAAGAGGTAAAACCGACGAAATGAATAAAAATTAAATGAAAATTGTCCAGTGATAATCAGCTTTAGCCTATTGGATAGACAATTGTCAATCAAATAAAAAGTCTTAGTATCATTTTTCCCTAAAACAAAAGATAAAACCGTCACAAATTTAATTTGAAAAGTGATAAAAATTGGTAACATTACCAAAATTATTCTCTGTTGCGTCAAAGCAGGGGTCGTACTAGAAGTGACCTGACACTGAAACTAAGTCATGTGATTTGAAATATAATCTAGATGTCGGAAAAAATGGCGAGATTGTTTCCAATGGAACTGATAAAGCTACAGAGCTTGGCAAAATTTTGGAACCTGGCTAGTTTTATTTCATGATAGAGAGTTGCGCTTGATCTCATGTTGTAGGTATTACAATACCAAAGAAAATTACAAAAAAATATTGTTATAAAAACTGTACAGTTTTGACGGCAAAGCCGAAAAAGTGATTAAAAATAAAATGAAAATTGTCCAATCAAAATCAATTTTAGCTTGTTGGATAGACAATTTTCAATCAAATAACAAATCTCAATACAATTTTTCCCTAAAACAAAAGATAAACCCGCCATAAATTTAATTTGAAAATTGATCAAAATGGGTAAAATTGCCGAAACTATCCCCTGTTGCGTCAAAGTAGGGGTCGTACTTGAAGTGACCTGACACTGAAACTAAGTCATTTTATTTGAAATATAGTCTAGATGGTAGGAAAGTTGTCGGGATTGTTTCAAAAGAAACTGTTAAAGCTACAGAGCTTGGCAAATTTTTGGAACAAAGAAAATTTTATTTCACGATAGAAAGTTGTTTTTGATCTCATTTTGTAGGTATATTAATTCCATAGAAAACTACGAAAAAATATTGTTATAGAAAGTATATCATTTTGGCGGTAAAGTGAATAAAAATAAAATCAAAATTGTCCAATCAAAATCAATTTTAGCCCGTTAGATAGACAATTTTCAATCATATAAAAAATCTTAATACAATTTTTTCCTAAAACAAAAGATAAACCCGTCACAAATTTAATTTGAGAAATGATAAAAGCAGGTAAACTTGCCAAAACTATCTTTCATTGCGTCAAAGCAGAGATAGTTATAGTAGTAACATGACACCGAAATTAAGTCATTTGATTTGAAATATAATCTAGATGGCGGGAAACATATCGGGATTGTTTCAAATGGAACTGGTAAAGCTACAGGGCTTGGCAAATTTTTCGAACTAGGAAAATTTTATTTCATGATAGAGAGTTGTACTTGATCTCATTTTATAGATATTATAATTCCAAAAAAAATACGAAAAAATATTGTTATAAAAAGTGTACCGTTTTGGCGAAGTTAGGTCGAAGAAGTGAATAAAAATAAAATCAAAATTGTGCAATCAAAATCAACTTTAGCCTGTTGGATAGATAATTTACAACCTAATAAAAAATCTTAGTGCAATGTTTGCCTAAAACAAAAGATAAACCCGTAAAACATAAATTAAAAAAGTAATAAAACTTACAAAAACTATCCTCCGTTGCGTCAAAGCAGGGGTCATACTAGAAATGACCTGACAGTGAAACAGAGTCATTTGATTTGAAATATAGTCTAGATGGCGGGAAAATTGTCGAGGTTGTTTCAAAAGGTACAGGTAAAGCTACAGGGCTTGGCAAATTATTGGAACCTGAAGAATTTTATTTCATGATAGAAAGTTGTGCTTGATCTCATTTTATACGTATTTTAATTCCAAAGAAAACTACGAAAACATATTGTTATAAAAAGTGTATCATTTTGGCGGCAAAGTCGAAGAAGTGAATAAAAATAAAATCAAAATTGTTCAATCAAAATCAACATTAGCCCGTTGGATAGATAATTTACAGCCTAATAAAAAATCTTAGTGCAATGTTTGCCTAAAACAAAAGATAAACCCGCCAAATTATAAATTATAAAAGTAATAAAACTTAGTAAAATTACAAAAACTATCATCCGTTGCGTTAAAGCAGGCGTCGTACTAGAAATGACCTGACACTGAAACTGAGTGATTTGATTTGAAATATAGTCTAGATGGCGAGAAAATTGTTGACATTGTTTCTAAAGGTACCGGTAAAGCTACAGAGCTTGGCAAATTATTGGAACCTAAATAATTTTATTTCATGATAGAGAGTTGCGTTTGATCTCATTTTGTAGGTATTTTATTTCCAAAGAAAACTACGAAAACATACTGTTATAAAAAGTGTACCATTTTGGCGATAAAGTCGAAGAAGTGAATAAAATGAAAATAAAAATTGGCCAATTAAAACTAGTTTTAGACTATTGGATAGACAATTTTCAACCAAATAAAAAGTCTTAGTACAATTTTTCTCTAAAACAAAAGATAAACCCGTCACAAACTTAATTTGAGTTAAAGTGATAAAAGCAAGTAAAATTAGCAATTGCAATAAAAGAAGTTTAATTTTGTTTGCTTGAATCCCCTTTTGTTTCAGGTTAAAATTGTACTAATTTTTTTTATTTGGTTCTAATTGTCTATCTAACATGCTTAAGTTTATTTTGATAGGACAAATATAGAACATTATATTTTTATTCACTTCTTCGGCTTTACCGGCTCTACCGTCACCAACATATATGTTTACAACAATATTTGTTTTTGTTGTTTTTTTGGAAATAATAGGTGTACAATCGTGTCGAACCAAATGATTTTCAAAATGTACTTTTTTTTGTCTGCCATTTTAGATGTATAACCGTTTCGAACCAAATTATTTGCAAAATTTACTTTTTTGTCTGCCATTTTAGGTCCGCCATTTTAGATCTGCCATTTTAGGTCTGCCATTTTAGATCCGCAATTTTAGGTCCGCCATTTTCAATTATTAAAATTGAACATTGAACATTAAACAAGAATTTGTTTTCAGTGACCTCAAAACCCCCCCGTGTACGTTATTTCGAACAAATTATTTGCATACTTTTCTTTTTTATTCGCCATTTTGGGCCCGCCATTTTGAATTCCGCCATTTTGAATTCAGCCATTTTGAATTCCACCATTTTGAATTTCGCCATTTTGAATTCAGCCATTTTGAATTCTGCCATTTTGAATTTCGCCATTTTGAATTCAGCCATTTTGAACTCAGCCATTTTGAATTCAGCCATTTTGTATTCCGCCATTTTGAACATCGGATCCGTAATCAGCGACCTCGAAAACCCACGAGGGATAAAAATTGGACGTTTTAGTAATATTGGCCACGTTTTCGGGATTCGGCCCCACTGTGCCGTCTATAATTTAAGAAACAGGTTGCCCAAAGTTTGACCACCCCTGGTATAAATGATAGTGGTATTAATATTTTAATATTACGATGATAAAATGATGTTACTCATTTTATTTTTTGTTGTCACAAATAAATTGAAACAATGCGACCCTCTCGTGTTATTTATTAGAAAATGCGGCAGTAAGAAAGTTGGATATGAATCAAAAATTCATTACATTCTATATGGGTGGGTTGGACGGTCGGTGTGCGCGTATTATCCATATCTTGTTTAAAATACAATCGTAGAAGGCAAGGGATTTGCGGAACGATATATATATCTGAGCATCTTTGATCATCTGCCTGCACCGGATTACGGATTGCGGTGTAAAGAACGCGGTCCCGCATCCTGCGATTTACTGGCATCGCGAGAGAAAACAAATAGCAACTGTACGACAAGCGACAAACGATTCAGTGGATAACTGGCTATAAATAATCTAGTCACCTATGGAATTGGGTTGTACTGAAACACATGTTTATTGTGTCTGCTGGATGAATTGGATCAGTTAAAATGTAATTTCTGTTGATGATTGACAATTTTATTAAAACTCCAGTTTCCGAAATATGATAAAAAAAAACAAAAATGGGATCTTCTCCTCCACAGTACCACCTTATAAATAAATGTATTTATTGCCCAACAGAATAATATAATTCCAATAATAGGACAACAACAAGATATTACATTACATACATTATAATTAAATATACATTACATTACATACTAATATAATATAATAACTATATACTAAATAATAAAAAAAAAGAACATAAAAGGAGCGGGGACTTTTTGTACGTTTACCTAACAAAACGTCAAAAATTCTCGCATATTCCATGCATACTACACCCATTTTTGGGAGCATTCATTGAGTGGACTATGTTTTAAGCTGGTTTGTTTTTTTTTAAATTTTTATTTGTGGAAATTATTCGATGCAGCGTTATTGAATCAACACGTGTCGGGGGGAAAAAAATTCCACTTAACCCCGTTCGCGCGCGATACTTTGGAGGGCTATCCAGATAACGGGACGAGCGCTCAGAAACGTCTCTAACGGCCGCTGTTTTCAATCATTACATTTCAAAACGAGTTTACCCGTGTTGATGATGACATGAAAATCAATTTATTTGAGACAGTTCACGACACAGAAATTTAATGTGTAACAGAATTGATATTTTTATTATTCTTTATTAATAATAAATATCTGATGAGGATATTGATATTCATAAC
The DNA here is from genome assembly GCA_963942505.1 of Lordithon lunulatus. Taxonomy (NCBI): domain Eukaryota; kingdom Metazoa; phylum Arthropoda; class Insecta; order Coleoptera; family Staphylinidae; genus Lordithon; species Lordithon lunulatus. The sequence goes on from OZ012667.1 coordinate 68,025,249, forward strand.
AATCTGATCATTACTGATCAATCAGTGATTTTTTTTTCAGACTTGAGCTACTATGATTCAGAATGTCTTATAACAAAATATCATTCACTAAAGTCCTGGTTTCCTAGGAGAACGGTCGCTTTAAAGCGGCCGCTTTTGACGTCATTCACAAATCACAAAGGTCGTTTTAAGTATATGTAATAGAATAACTCACAATTTTTCATCGTAATTCATTGGATTTTTGCAGTACGTTGAGGTATTACACTTTATAGGAAACTATATTCGTTTATATACACGTAGAATTATTTTTGTGACGTAAAAATGACGTCAAAAGCGGCCGTTTTTAAGCGGCCGCTTTCCTAGGAAACCAGGGCTTTAGGCACGGTTCTACAATTGCAATTATGGTAGTTTTAAACATACATTTATAAACGTTTCACATTATGATCAAATTTTGTATATTTTGTATTTAACGAAGAGACAGTTTGAATTAATTTTATAACAACTCCCCGTAACTGAAACACAATTATTATTAGCTAATCAATTATTGCAGGTCGTTATAGCACAATATTTATATAATAAATTGGCAGATGTTTCTCCTGTCTCTCGATAAATTGGCGCCTTGATGGGGCCAATTAAGTTCCCTGAATGCGCACCCCCACGAGTTATTAGATTAATTGGCGCCAGACAATGGATCTCTCATGTAATAATGCCATTAATTGCACAAAGCATAACTAATGTTAACGTGGACAAACTTGCAAGATTGATTATCGGCCGCGCGGCGTTGATTGCCGTAAATTCACTGCTCGGATCTATTAATTGAATAAATTAATGGCTGAGCGTATTCAGTAATATTAATTCAGTTGTATTTAATTGATGTATTGTAGGTGTAATATTTTTTTTTTATAAAAATATACAGTAGGCGGCGTTTATTAAAACAATATATTATTCAATCTATTTTTTTGTATGTCAATGGAGGGTATAATGAGTTGCCTACTTTATTACCAATGATAATTGTCTGAACTTTACTTCATTAAAAAACATTCCTACAGGGACGAACAGTTGGCATTTTAGCAATTTTCTACAAAAAAAATGTTATCCTATACTTTCCTATAGAAAATTGTCCGGGGAAATTAAATTTTCATACTACATTAATATACCGTTACTAGTTTTTGAGTTACAGATCCTTAAAGTGGAAATTATTATTTTTGAGTAACCACAGCAAATTAAATTTAATGGGATTTTAGCAATTTTCTGCAAAAAAAAAAATGTTATCCTGTGTTTTCCTATACAAAATTGTCTGGAGAATTTAAATTTTCATAGTACATTAATATACCATTACTAGTTTTTGAGTTACAGATCCTTAAAATGAAAATAATTATTTTTGAGTAACCACAACAAATTAAATTTAGTGGCATTTTAGCAATTTTCTGCAAAAAAATGTTATCCTGTATTTTTCTATAGAAAATTATCTGGGGAATTTTTATAGTACATTAATATACCATCACTAGTTTTTGAGTTACAGATCCTTAAAGTGAAAATTATTATTTTTGAGTAACCACAGCAAATTAAATTTGAAGGCATTTTAGAAATTTTCTGCTAAAAAAATTGTTATCCTGTATTTTCCTATACAAAATTGTCTGGGGAATTCAAATTTTCATAGTACATTAATATACCATTACTAGTTTTAGAGTTACAGATCCTTAAAGTGAACATTATTATTTTTGAGCCACCACAGCAAATTAAATTTGATGGCATTTTAGAAATTTTCTGCAAAAAAAATTTATCCTGTATTTTACTATACAAAATTGTCTGGAGAATTTAAATTTTCATAGTACATTAATATACTATTACTAGTTTTTGAGTTACAGATCGTTAAAGTGACAATTATTATTTTTGAATAACCACAGCAAATTAAATTTGATGGCATTTTAGAAATTTTCTGCAAAAAAAAATGTTAACCTGTATATTCCTATACAAAATTGTCTGGGGAATTTAAATTTTCATAGTACATTAATATACCATTACTAGTTTTTGAGTTACAGATCCTTAAAGTGAAAATTATTATTTTTGAGTAACCACAGCAAATTAAATTTTATGGTATTTTGGCAATTTTCTGTAAAAAAAAATGTTATCCTGTATTTTCCTATAGAAAATTGTCTGGGGAATTTAAATTTTCATAGTACATTAATATACCTTTACTAGTTTTAGAGTTACACATCCTTAAAGTGAAAATTATTATTTTTGAGTAACCACAGAAAATTAAATTTGATGGCATTTTAACAATTTTCTGTAAAAAAAATGTTACCCTGTATTTTCCTATAGAAAATTGTCTGGGGAATTCAAATTTTCATAGTACATTATTATACCGTTACTAGTTTTAGAGTTACAGATCCTTAAAGTGAAAATTATTATTTTTGAGTAACCACAGCAAATTAAATTTGAAGGCATTTTAGAAATTTTCTGCTAAAAAAATTGTTATCCTGTATTTTCCTATACAAAATTGTCTGGGGAATTTAAATTTTCATAGTACATTAATATACCATCACTAGTTTTCGAGTTACAGATCCTTAAAGTGAAAATTATTATTTTTGAGTAACTACAGCAAATTAAATTTGAAGGCATTTTAGAAATTATCAGCAAAAAAAAATGTTATCCTGTATTTTCCTATACAAAATTGTCTGGGGAATTTAAATTTTCATAGTACATTAATATACCATTACTAGTTTTAGAGTTACAGATCGTTAAAGTGAAAATTATTATTTTTGAGTAACCACAGCAAATTAAATTTGAAGGCATTTTAGAAATTTTCTGCTAAAAAAATTGTTAATCTGTATTTTCCTATAGAAAATTGTTTGGGGAAATTAAATTTTCATAGTACATTAATATACCATTACTAGTTTTAGAGTTACAGATCCTTAAAGTGAAAATTATTATTTTTAAGTAACCACAGCAAATTAAGTTTGATAGTATTTTAGAAATTGTTTGCAAAATAAATTGTTATCCTATATTTTCCTATAGAAAATTGTCTGGGGAATTCAAATTTTCATAGTACATTAATATACCGTTACTAGTTTTAGAGTTACAGATCCTTAAAGTGAAAATTATTATTTTTTAGTAATTACAGCAAATTAAATTTGATGGCATTTAGCAATTTTCTGCAAACAAAATTGTTATCCTGTATTTTCCTATAGAAAATTGTCTGAGAAATTCAAATTTACATAGTACTTTACAATACCATCCCTAGTTTCCTAGTTAGAGCACGTTAAAGTCAAAATTCTTGTTTGTTTGGGTTTTAAAAGAAAAGTAGAATTAATAAAGATATTTCAATAGAGATTTTAAACTAAATACGTATAGTTTTAAATTACCAAGATTCTCTGAAATGTGCAAGTTAACCTATGTCAACTATTTTTGTGATTTTAAGGTTGGTATACATCTTATTGCCTTCAAGGTCATCAAATAATTTTTGGAAACACCTATGTTTTGGATAATAGTTTCTTTTCTGTATAAACACTAATCTATGCTAATTCTCAGTACCAAAAAGAACGGCACTTCAAACCACTAGATCACTAATCTGTGTTCATCAGATCAAATTTACAAGAAAATCATAAATCTCCAAAACAAATGAGTTTGAAACAAATTGCATTGGACAAACAAACTTAAACAAAAGGTTGTTTGTTTATTCAATGCAATTTGTTTCACACTCATTTGTTTTGGTAATGCAATTGGTAAAGTTAATGTTATTTATACAATTATATATATATATATATATATATATATATATATATGTATATATATATATATATATATATATGTATATATATATATATATATATATATATATATATATATATATATATTTATTTATTTTTATATAATTTATTTAAATTTTACTGTAATTGTTGTTCTGTAAATGGAATATTTTCAGTTTATTATTATTATTCGTTTCAAACTCAACTTCAAGCAACATTATACAACTGTCACTTTATCAAAGCCTACTACGTGCTTTATCCCATATAAGGTCTGCGTTTACTTTTATTCAGCAATCTCTTTATTGTTTTGTAACGGAGAACCGTGTTGAGACGCCGCCACCGCCGCCGCCTCCCCCGACGCGGTGACATTAATCGTATCAAACGTCTGCGTTATGAAATTTTATAATGGTCTCTAGCACCCCCCTCGCCAAACATGGTTTCAGCACGCCGCGACCGCACGACGGGGGCGGCAATAATCGTAACCGTAAGTTCCAATATCGCGGGGGCCCCGAGTTAAAGAGGGCCGCGACGGGAATTCATAATAGTTGCCCCCATTTTCGCCCCAGCCACCAGTCGTGCGTTCGCCTTTTAGCGCACACACACACACACATATTGAGGGTGGAAAAAATACGTGCGGTTGGGGAGGGTGAAGCCAGAATCCGCAGTGGCGTCGATTTGTGGGTGATGGAGACATATTTTATTACGTCGAGTGGGCGGGAAGTTTTATGCGGGCTGTCACGTCATTAATCCGGCTGTCAAATGAATCAGTCAGGCGGAATTTAGTACCCGGCAATATTTTCCTGCAAATGCAACAATCTCGTGTTTCACACAAGAGATGTAGAAATTTATTAAAATCAGAATATTAAAGAATTTGTTTTTCCGAATAGAAAAAAAAAACAAAGTGAAACAATTTTATTTAATTAATGTCAAACGGATGAAAAAAATATCTGACACATCGAAATAATTTATTATTAATATTATTTTAACAGTCCAATATTTTACATTCATTCTACTATTCAAATAATAATATCCGTGTAATACCGTTATCTTTGTTTTACAATTCAATGAAAATACGTTAGGCAACACAATATACATATCATATTCGTGTAATACCGTTATCTTTGATTTACAATTCAATGGAAATATGTTAGGCAACACAATATACATATCATAGATATATACAAAATAGATGGAGAAAATAGACAAATTATGTATGGCAAAAAGAAACAACATACAACATTCATATTATGCTTCAATCATATATATATATATATACAAACACACACACATATATATATATATATATATATATATATATATATATATATATGTTGTTTCTTTTTGCCATACAGCATGTGTCTATTTTCTCTATCTATTTTGTATATATCTATGATATGTATATTGTGTTGCCTAACATATTTCTATTGAATTGTAAATCAAAGATAACGGTATTACACGGATATGATATGTATATTGTGTTGCCTAACGTATTTCCATTGAATTGTAAAACAAAGATAACGGTATTACACGGATATAATTATTTGAATAGTAGAATGAATGTAACATACAACATACTGGACTGTTAAAATAATATTAATAAATAAATAAAACGAATTTTTCTTTGTTTTTTATCACTTGATATAAAAAAACAAAGAAAAATTCGTTTTATTTATTTATTATAATGAATTATCACAAAGTAGATGCCGATTCAATTCAATATTTAATATTAATAATAAATTATTTCGATGTGTTGGATATTTTTTTCATCCGTTTGATATTAATTAAATCAAAGATAACGGTATTACACAGATGATATGTATATTGTGTTGCCTAACGTATTTCTATTGAATTGTAAATCAAAAATAACGGTATTACACGGATATTATTAATTGAATAGTAGAAGAACATTTGGATATACATTACACTAACCCCATATGTATTGTCATTTGCGTTTTAATAAGATAAGTTTGAAGATTACTAGTAAAAATTCCCAATTCGTTAAGGACGAGCATTATCTAAAATTGACACGCTCGTCATTGCGGATCGATCCTGTGTCCCCTCCGCACGACCTTTCAATAAACGCGTCAAGTTGTGCAAACATGCCCGAGCACCCTTCTGATAATGATGAGGGGATGGGCTCGATTGAGCGACGTCTAGTGATGGCTATTTTTACAGCGCGGGCGGTTATTTAAGGAGGCGGCGGCGCACTTAATAAAATTGATCATCGTCGCTGACACTGTCGCGATAATTGACTTAACGGGGCACGTCGTCACATCCCAAAATAAACAACAAATATTTTCAGTGCAGCTAACTGCGACGTAATTGCCACGCGTTTGCTAGCCGTTACAGATTTTAATTGACATTAATTTTACATAAAAAGTAGATAAAGAAATTATCTACTTTAGATACAATTACATATTATCAATTTTACGCAAGACTAAGGCACCTAATGACTATACAAAAGGACGTATAAGTTGCATAAGCATAATGTAGACATGATGACGCGCAATTGTTACCGTCAAATGTTACCGGCTCTTAAAGTACAATTGTTTTGAAATGGTGGTTACGCCTCCTGTACGCAGAACGTGAAAAAGCGTTGCCTTTGTTAATTACTGTTTATCAAGTCAGTTGTTTTTATTAGATTTGACCAGTGGTTATTAACCTATGCTCCGCGAAATTATGAAAGCCGAAATTAAATGATGACTCCTCTACTGTATATGATTCCCTCTTTCATGTTGGTACTACGCTAGTTTTTCTTATGATCAAAACTGCTTCCGGACATCAAACAAGTTATGAATCACCGGATTAGTCAGTTGTTTTTGTTTTATCATATAGTTGCTTTTGTTTCATCCATCAGTTATTTGTTATTCATCTGTCAGATGTTTGAATTCATCTACTGTCAACCGAGCTCTAGATGTTGGTGAAAACTAACACCAGGGTGTAGAAAAGTTGCATAAGCAACCTGAATATAGTAAACATGCAATTCCATGTTATTTCAGTGTAAATGTTATGCGCCCGAAAATAGCTCTGTTAATTCCCCCGCCTCATTGTTGGGGCGATTCTGGCCCATAACTTATTAACATTTCGCAAACTTTACCTGTTGATCGTGCAAATACCTGGGGGCCGCGGCGTGCCTGCAAGATTGCCCTTAAAATATTCAGACGGACCTGTGCCGCCTCCTCCCCAAATTAGCGTGTTTCTTACATACACAACGCGGAAAAGCGATTGCATCATTATTTAATAAAAACCAAAAAAAAAAACGAAACGGAGAAAAATTGGTATTCCTGGCCGGATGTTGCGACATGTGTTCCCGTACGGCCGTTGGCCGCATTGCAGGAAATCAGTGCGGGCAATAGGGGGGCGGTGGCGCGGCACGCAGCAGGCCGCAGGATGGATTTATGGGGATTAAACGAGTGGCGTAAACTTTGTCGCTGCGGTCCCACGCAGACTTTATATCACGCCCGGCATTATTTAACAGGACAACAGGGAGAAAATCTAATCTGCACGGTATATAAAGTTTAGTTGTTTAATTTGTTTCAATTTCATACATGCCGGGGGAACTAGACGGCGATACATATTATCGTATTCGTTTTATTTTATATGTTACTAACTACCAAGGCGAGATATTGTTAGTAGTCGTGTAAATTACTCCATATCATAGTCCCATGTTTATATATGGCAACGTTGCATTATGTGTCAAAGTTGTCAAAAGTGAGGTTAGAATCACGGATTAAAAATTAAATCGAGTGTCGACTTAAATTTAATTTCATAAATCTGCAACTTTTAACAAACAAAATTTAATGTAGAATCGATTTAATTTAGTTTTATAAAAATCACCCCATTAGTTTTTAAATTACAACCCTCTAAATGAAACAAGTTTTAAATTGTGTCTTTCATTACTTACATTTAGTCGCAATAATTATGCAAATTTAAATTTAATTTTATAAATCTGCAACTTTTATTAAACAAAATTTAATGTAGTATCAATTTAATTTAGTTTTATAAAAATCACCCTGTTAGTTTTTAAATTACAACCCTCTAAATGAAACAAGTTTTAAATTGTGTCTTTTATTACTTACATTTAGTCGCAATAATTAACCAAATTTAAATTTAATTTTATAAATCTGCAACTTTTATTAAACAAAATTTAATGTAGTATCAATTTAATTTAGTTTTATAAAAATCACCCCATTAGTTTTTAAATTACAACCCTCTAAATGAAACAAGTTTTAAATTGTGTCTTTCATTACTTACATTTAGTCGCAATAATTATGCAAATTTAAATTTAATTTTACAAATCTGCAACTTTTAACAAACAAAATTTAATGTGGAATCGATTTAATTTAGTTTTATAAAAATCACCCCATTAGTTTTTAAGTTACAACCCTCTAAATGAAACAAGTTTTAAATTGTGTCTTTCATGACTTACATTTAGTCGCAATAATTATGCAAATTTAAATTTAATTTTATAAATCTGCAACTTTTAACAAACAAAATTTAATGTAGAATCGATTTAATTTAGTTTTATAAAAATCACCCTGTTAGTTTTTAAATTACAACCCTCTAAATGAAACAAGTTTTAAATTGTGTCTTTCATTACTTACATTTAGTCGCAATAATTATGCAAATTTAAATTTAATTTTACAAATCTGCAACTTTTAACAAACAAAATTTAATGTGGAATCGATTTAATTTAGTTTTATAAAAATCACCCCATTAGTTTTTAAGTTACAACCCTCTAAATGAAACAAGTTTTAAATTGTGTCTTTCATGACTTACATTTAGTCGCAATAATTATGCAAATTTAAATTTAATTTTATAAATCTGCAACTTTTAACAAACAAAATTTAATGTAGAATCGATTTAATTTAGTTTTATAAAAATCACCCTGTTAGTTTTTAAATTACAACCCTCTAAATGAAACAAGTTTTAAATTGTGTCTTTCATTACTTACATTTAGTCGCAATAATTATGCAAATTTAAATTTAATTTTATAAATCTGCAACTTTTAACAAACAGAATTTAATGTAGTATCGATTTAATTTAGTTTTATAAAAATCACCCCGTTAGTTTTTAAGTTACAACCCTCTAAATAAAACAAGTTTTAAATTGTGTCTTTCATTACTTACATTTAGTCGCAATAATTATACAAATTTAAATTTAATTTTATAAATCTGCAACTTTTAACAAACAAAATTTAATGTAGAATCGATTTAATTTAGTTTTATAAAAATCACCCCATTAGTTTTTAAGTTGCAACCCTCTAAATGAAACAAGTTTTAAATTGTGTCTTTCATTACCTACATTTAGTAGCAATAATTATGCAAATTTAAATTTAATTTTATAAATCTGCAACTTTTAAGCAACAAAATTTAATGTAGAATCGATTTAATTTAGTTTTATAAAAATCACCCCATTAGTTTTTAAATTACAACCCTCTAAATGAAACAAGTTTTAAATTATGCCTTTCACTACTTACATTTAGTCGCAATAATTATACAAATTTAAATTTAATTTTATAAATCTGCAACTTTTAACAAACAAAATTTAATGTAGAATCGATTTAATTTAGTTTTATAAAAATCACCCCATTACTTTTTAAATTACAACCCTCTAAATGAAACAAGTTTTAAATTGTGTCTTTCACTACTTACATTTAGTCGCTATAATTATGCAAATTTAAATTTAATTTTATAAATCCGCAACTTTTATCAAACAAAATTTAATGTAGAATCGATTTAATTTAGTTTTATAAAAATCACCCCGTTAGTTTTTAAGTTACAACCCTCTAAATGAAACAAGTTTTAAATTGTGTCTTTCATTACCTACATTTAGTCGCAATAATTATGCAAATTTAAATTTAATTTTATAAATTTGAAACTTTTAACAAGCAAAATTTAATGTAGAATCGATTTAATTTAGTTTTATAAAAATCACCCCGTTAGTTTTTACGTTACAACCCTCTAAATGAAACAAGTTATAAATTGTGTCTTTCATTACTTACATTTAGTCGCAATAATTATGCAAATTTAAATTAAATTTCATAAATCAGCAACTTTTATCAAACAAAATTTAATGTAGTATCGATTTAATTTAGTTTTATAAAAATCACCCCGTTAGTTTTTAAATTACAACCCTTTAAATGAGACAAGTTATAAATTTCGATTTTAATTTCTTACATTAATGTTCGGTTGTATAATTCAGATAATTCTCGAGTTAAATTTCAATCTGTGATTCTAACCTCACTTTAGATGACATATAATGCGACGTTGCCATATAAAAACAAAAGTACATGAGGCTATGAAATGGAAAGTTAATAACCATTTTATGCAACAACTAACCATATGATCACGGATTATAATTATCTCGCCTTTGTACACCCGAGCCTTAATTATAAAAATGTTTTGTTAAATTTTAAATTCATTATTTTTTTTAGTAGTATTTACCAAAATAAAATAATGATGCCTAAAACTATGATTAAAATCCAATTATGCTTTGCATTGTTTTTTTTTTGTGTTTTGTTTTCATGATACACTCGATTTCTAATTAGCCGGTACATGCCGGCAGCCTCTTCAATCTGCATTGGCCTTCTCCTCGGCAAAACCCTCCGGCGACTATTAATTAACGTCGCATCGGCTTAACGTCCTAATTATTATCGGAGAATAATTATAACAGCGGAGATTTCGCGCTGTTTCGCGCGCGCGCGCGCTCAAATTTAATAATCCCACCGTCCCCATAGACGGGGCGACCGTCGGGTGGTTAATTCTGTTGCTGACGGAGCAGCTTCAAACTTTCCAGGCTGATTCAATCAACAACAACGGGAATTGAAGGGAGAATTTTATAATTGATTTATTTTATATTATAAAATCAAGTTATATGTGACAGTGGCAATTGAAACATAGGTATACTGTTTCAATTGTTTCAAAATGGTGCTCAGAAAAAGGGTGTAGAGTGCATGAAATATGCTAGAGTTTTTTTATTTACGCCAGATGGCGTTAAATTTTCTCTATAAAGAAAAATCGGGGTTATTTTGTCTATATTAGGCATAAAACGTAACGAAAATTTACAATTTACAATATCTTCCTTTACATCCTTTACATACAGAAAGTAAAAACTTTCTTAATAATGCAAGTTTTTACTTTCTGTATGTAAAGGATGTAAAGGAAGATATTGTAAATTGTAAATTTTCCTTACGTTTTATGCCTAATATAAAAAATAATAAAATAATAGGTACAGTTGCAGGGTTCCCCTTACACATAAAATGTTTTTCAAGCAGGCTGTATAAGGGCCGGTTTAACTAGAGAATAAGGTTATTCGTGGAATAAGTTTGAGATATTGGCGTTAATATCTCACACTTATTCCACGAATAGCCTTATTCTCCGGTTAAATGTCAATTGTAGAACCGGCACTGAGTATGCTATTGACAGTTTTAGTATTGATTACAATGATTCTAATACAATAAACATTATTTTCGTTTGTTTTTATAATTATAGGTATCAAGTTTCAAGTTTAAAACAAGTTTCGCACGGTTTGATATAATTGAGAACACATTTAGGATTTATTTTCAGTTGTCTATTTTTTAAATATCAATGGATTGTATTAACTGTAGGCCACCCAATATACAATGGATTGTATAATGGGTGGCCTACACTTAATACAATCCATTGATATTAAAAAAGTAGACAACTCCTTAATTTGTTCTCAAATTTGATCATCAACACCGCGCTATTGCGTTAAACCTGTTTTACACTATAAATTGATCCAGTATTCGGCATTCCTCGCGCTCTTATTGATAACTTCAAGCAAGTGTTATCGTCGCTCGCATTTAATGGGAATTTTTACGGGCGCATTTTGGTTTCGCATGAATAACAACGGATTGGCGCGTAAAAATGGGCACTGTCGTAATGTAACAACATAAAATCCGTCTGGTCGTTTTACAGGCGCGCCGAGAGGTGGTTTATTAATTTTTTACGCCTCTGGGAAAGAGAGAGGGCGCGCAGCGGGCGCAGTAAACGGCAGGAAATATTGCCACTTGAAAAATAAATGCCGAACACTGCGGGGACGGGCAAGTGTTCGGCTATTAAATGCCGACGGAACAACAACAACAACAAAAAAGTGGATTGTAATTACATTTTGAAATGTACGATTTTTCACGGATACTAATTTAACCCTGATTATAACCTACAATATAAAATAATGCAGAGCATACTTTGATTCATAGGGTTTGCATGTGAAAAACATTGTTATATCCATGGATAAAACAATGAAGAGCATAGTTCAAGTCATAGGGACCCCCCGCCCACCCCACCTTCGTTCGCATAGTTTTCATTTAAGGATAAAACTCGATTAACAATTGAAAAAACAATGGTAACACCAGTTTTCATAAATAATAAAACTATGCCAACGATGGTGGGGCGGGTGGGGGTCCCCTATGACTTGAACTATGCTCTTCATTGTTTTATCCATGGATATAACAATGTTTTGCACATGCAAACCCTATGAATCGAAGTATGCTCTACATTGTTTGAAATTATAAAACAAATGAGCATAACTGTCATACGAAATATCTATTTTATTGTTTTATCACACAAATGCAACAATGCGGATTTATTATAACCTATAATATAAAATAATAAAGAGCATACTTTGATTCATAGGGTTTGTATGTGGAAAACATTGTTATATCCATGGATAAATAATGAAGAGCATAGTTCAAGTCATAGGGGCCACCCGCCCACCCCACCCTCGATCGCATAGTTTTCATTTTAGGATAAAACTCGATTAACAATTGAAAAAACAATGGTAACACTAGATTTTATAAATAATAAAACTATGCCAGCGAAGGTGGGGCGGGTGGGGGGGGGGGGGGGCTATGACTTGAATTACGCTCTTCATTGTTTTATCCATGGATATAACAATGTTTTGCACATGCAAACCCTATGAATCGAAGTATGCTCTACATTGTTTTAAATTATAAAACAAATGAGCATAACTGTCATACGAAATATCTATTTTATTGTTTTATCACACAAATGCAACAATGCGGATTTATTATAACCTATAACATAAAATAATAAAGAGCATACTTTGATTCATAGGGTTTGTATGTGAAAAACATTGTTATATCCATGGATAAAACAATGAAGAACGTAGTTCAAGTCATAGGGACCCCCCGCCCACCCCACCTTCGTTCGCATAGTTTTCATTTAAGGATAAAACTCGATTAACAATTGAAAAAACTATGGTAACACTAGTTTTCATAAATAATACAACTATGCCAGCGAAGGTGGGGCGGGTGGGGGGGCCCTATGACTTGAACTACGCTCTTCATCATTTTATCCACAGATATGACAATGTTTTCCACATATAAACCCTATGAATCGAAGTATGCTCTACATATTATAAAACAAATGAGCATAACTGTCATACGAACTATCTATTTTATTGTTTTATCACACAAATACAACAACGCGTATTTATACGAGTTAAATTCGTATCCGGTGAAAAGACGTATATTTCAAAACGTAATTACAATAGTCAAAAGAAGAACGGTTGGCAACCCTAGTCGTACATTACTATACACAAATTGTTACAACAACTCAGGCGCGGTTGTATAAAGCAGATAACTCTCGAGTTAATTTGACATCCGTGATTCTAACCTCACTTTCGCCCACTTTGACAGATAATGCGACGTTGCCGAGATACATGTCGCTATCAAATAGTGAATACGGGCATTAATCTTTTAAATTTTACAAAAAAAAGCTACAAACTGTTAAAACAATTAGATAATTTAATTACTGAGCAAATAAAATATAAACGATACATTTTTTTTAGAGGTTAATATCTTTTTGAAATGTACGTTTTCCATCAATTTTCTTTTACACCGTATGATTGAAAAAGGACACACACACACATACACACACATACATACACACACACATACACACACATACACATACATACACACACACACATACACATACATACACACACATACACATACATGCACACACACACACGCGCGCGCATACACCGGCACACAGATGTGCGGAGCTTATGGAAATCTCTGTGTGTCGGCTTTGTCCCTTTTGCATTTTTAGGGCCCGATTTGAGCGGCCCACACGCTCACTCTCGCAACAGTAGATACAAAATGGCCGCCGCGGCAATTTCCTGTCGGCGGATTTCCTTCCGAAATAATGCGCCCACCGTGGCGTGCGAGAGGCCGCCGCCGTTGCCGCCGCTGCCGCCTCCCTCCGCGCATCAGTTCCAGGTCGCTTATTTCTAATAAAATGACAAAAATAAAACACAATTACCTCCGCGATGCGAGGGTAGGTAATTGAAGTAAGAAATGATGTGAGGGCTGCCGGGCTCGGAGGTGGAGTGTATTTATTTTTATCGCATGGATGAAATTGTACAATACAAAATCCTGCACTGAACGTAATCTGTTTCAAACAATTTCAACTGAATTACAGGTATTTTATAGTTTTATACTGTGTTTAAATTGTTATTTATTGTTATTACTTTCCTTATACAGCACTTCTGTATATAGAAATTATTGTTATTGCAAAAAAAATCGAATTCCCGGAATGTTCACAGACATACATAGACATTTTCGAAAAAAAAGTCTATTTTGACATTAATTAAATTTCATTTATTATTTTTACTTTCCTTATACAGAATTTCTGTGTAAAGAAATTATTGTTATTGTAAAAAAAAAACGAATTCCCGAAATGTTCACAGACATACAGACATTTTCGAAAAATAGTCTATTTCGACATTGTTTAAATTGTTATTTATTATTTTTACCTTGCTTAGACAGCACTGTTGTATATAGAAATTATTGTAATTGCAACAAAAAATCGAATTCTCGGATTGTTCACAGACATACAGACATTTTCGAAAAAATAGTCTATTTCGAAATTGTTTAAATTATTATTTATTATTTTTACGTTCCTTATACAGCACTGCTGTATATAGAAATTATTGTTTTTGCAAAAAAAAATCGAATTCCCGAAATGTTCACAGACATACAGACATTTTCGAAAAAATAGTCTGTTTCGACATTGTTTAAATTGGTATTTATTATTTTTACTTTCCTTATATAGTACTGCTGTATATACAAATTATTGTAATTGCAAAAAAAAACAAATTCCCGGAATGTTCACAGACATGCAGACATTTTCGAAAAATAGTCTATTTCGTCATTTTCTAAATTGTTATTTATTATTTTTACATTCCTTATACAGCACTGCTGTATATAGAAATTATTGTTATTGCAAAAAAAATCGAATTCCCGGAATGTTCACAGACATACACAGACATTTTCGAAAAATAGGCTATTTCGACATTGTTTAAATTGTATTTGTTGTTTTTACTTTCCTTATACAGCACTGCTGTATACATAAATTATTGTGCTTGCAAAAAAATGTAATTCTCGGAATGTTCACAGACATACAGAGACATTTTCGAAAAATAGTCTATTTCGACATTGTTTAAAATGTTATTTATTGTATTTACTTTCTATATACAGCACTGCTGTATAAAGAAATTTTGTTATTATAAAAAAAAATTATTCCCGGAATGTTCACAGACATACATAGACATTTTCGAAAAATAGTCGACATTGTTTAAATTGTTATTTATTCTTTTTACTTCCCTTATACAGCACTGCTGTATATCGAAATTATTGTAATTTCAAAAAAAAAACGAATTCCCGAAATGTTCACAGACAAACACAGACATTTTCGAAAAAATAGTCTATTTTTACATTGTTTAAATTATTATTTATTATTTTTATTTTCCTTATACAGCACCGCTGTCTAAGGAAATTATTGTTATTGCAAAAAAAATCGAATTCCCGGAATATCCACAGGCATACACACACATTTTCGAAAAACAGTCTATTTCGAGATTGTTTAAATTGTTATTTATTGTTTTCACTTTTCTTATATAGCACTGTTGTATATAGAAATTATATAATAAATTATTGTTATTGTAAAAAAAATCGAATTCCCAGAATGTTCACAGACATAGACGGACATTATCGAAAAGTAGTCTATTTCGTCAGCACTGTTGTATATAGAAATTATTGATATTGCAAAAAAAATCGAATTCCCGGAATGTTCACAGACATACACACACCTTTTCAAAAATTATTCTATTTCGACTATATTATTTATGATACGATTTTTCTAGAGGTTTCATAGCTAATACAATCGAAATAAATAAATAATAAACTAATATAGTCGAAATAGACAATTTTTCGAAAATATCTGTGTATGTCTGTGAACATTCCGGGAAGTATTTTTTTTTTGCTATAACAATAATTATAATATATATATATATATATATATATATATATATATATATATATATATATAAATATATATAAATATATATATATATATATATATATATATATATATAATGAATGATTCAGACTACTCACCAACGTCAAGGTACTAATTTGCCGAGTAATTTGCTGTCCGTATTCACCATGCTGTCATAAAAATCCTATCAAGAGGCGGCAAAGACTTTTTTTTAAAGCGAATACAGCTGATTGTATTATTATATTATTATTCCACATATTTATTGAAATAGTGAACGGATTAAATTAATCATTATCGGATCATAACCAATTATTAGTCTTCCGGATATATTTGTGAATGTGTAATTAATGTCTGGTTTATTTGGGTGGAGGTAGGCGGGAGGGGATGAAATCGCGGTGCGTGTATGTGTGTGCTAAACTGATAAAGACCGCAATCGTGACCGGTGCGCACCGCAAGCGCTGCTGCCACCACCGCCGCTGTAGTCGAGCAATAATCACCTCTCATTAGCCGGCCGGATTAAAGATTAATCAGATACTGTGCGTTATGGGGGGGGTGGGGGCGGCTAACGAGTCATCCGGATGGGGCTCATTAGGTTTTATTAACAAGCTAACAAACCCTAAAGTCATTCAAATTTTAACTGCGTGCGTGTTTACATATTTGTATGTTTATTTTATAAATCTATTCAGTCAGACTTTTTTGGTTTTTAAACGTTGATTTCCGAAAAATTGCAAATTTTATTTGTTCTCTTTTTATATATCCGCTGACCTTTTCTACCACAGTGTGGTGTAAAGGATTGTTCTTTACGATTTACTAATGTTGTAGAAATTGATTATTAAGATTTTTTATTTGCTTAAAAATTCTCTATCAAACAGGCTGAAGCTCATTTTTATTGTATTTTTCTTCAATTCGTCGGCTTTATTGCCACAACGTTACAGTTTTTATATAAAATATTTTCTCGGAATTTTCTTTGGAATTAAAAGATCTACAAAATGAGATCAAGCACAACTTTCTATCAAGAAATTCCAAGTTTAATAAACTTGCCAAGCCCTATAGCTTTATATTATATTGTATGTACATATGTGTGTATGTATGTATGTATGTATGTATGTATGTATGTATGTATGTATGTATGTATGTATGTATGTATGTATGTATGTATGTATGTATGTATGTATGTATGTATGTATGTATGTATGTATGTATGTATGTATGTATGTATGTATGTATGTATGTATGTATGTATGTATGTATGTATGTATGTATGTATGTATGTATGTATGTATGTATGTATGTATGTATGTATGTATGTATGTATGTATGTATGTATGTATGTATGTATGTATGTATGTATGTATGTATGTATGTATGTATGTATGTATGTATGTATGTATGTATGTATGTATGTATGTATGTATGTATGTATGTATGTATGTATGTATGTATGTATGTATGTATGTATGTATGTATGTATGTATGTATGTATGTATGTATGTATGTATGTATGTATGTATGTATGTATGTATGTATGTATGTATGTATGTATGTATGTATGTATGTATGTATGTATGTATGTATGTATGTATGTATGTATGTATGTATGTATGTATGTATGTATGTATGTATGTATGTATGTATGTATGTATGTATGTATGTATGTATGTATGTATGTATGTATGCATGAATGTATGTATGTATGTAGGTATGCATGTTTGTATGTATGTATGTATGTATGTCTGTCTGTCTGTCTGTGAACAAAATTAGTAAAGCTTTGGGTATATGGTCTTGTATATGATAGAGAAACAAAAGTTATGCAAACGGATTCCGTACTAAATATAGATGGGGTATCATGAAATTACAACTTTTATTTATAACTGGGTGAAATTTAAATTATTCGACGGGGTACCAAGAAACAATTGCCAAATGGTGAATTGTTATAGGTGATTCAAGCCAGCGGTAGAGTGTCCGCCAGCTTGAATCGTCTATAAGCTTTTCACCATGTGGCTGGCAATTGTTTCTTGGTACCCCGTCGAATTACGATAATTTCACCTAGTTATAAATAAAAGTTGTAATTTGAAAATAAAATATAGGTATATCTTAATATTACTCATTTGTTTTTATTTCGCGTCACCTACTCGTATATAATATACCGCGAGGTGTCGAAAGTGGCGACGTGCGAGAAATGGGGCGCGCGCGAAATCCACCCTTCGGCATCGACGTGGCCCGCATTGCTTCCCCATGAAAGGAAACCGCTCGAGTGTGGTGGACAGATATATAAAAATGACATTAATGCGCTCGCACTATGTCTTTTGATGCGATAACAGACTTTTATTGACAGCCACCAAATCGACTCGGCTCTAATCGAACGACGGGCAATACGTCAACGTACAACATAAAAAAGTATATAAAAAATGTTCTCTCTTTTTAAAATTTACAACCAACGATAAATAAGTAATTGATAATATAATTATAATAATAATATAATTATAATAATATAATATATTCATTAGATAAAACCAAGTGTTGATTAAATTTCGCGTTAGTGCCACGTCAATCTTTGATTGTATCAGTAGTAGGCTTCTGTACCAATTTTTGAACTCTGATGTTATATATATATATATATATATATATGTATGTATGTATGTATGTATGTATGTATGTATGTATGTATGTATGTATGTATGTATGTATGTATGTATGTATGTATGTATGTATGTATGTATGTATGTATGTATGTATGTATGTATGTATATATATATATATATATATATATATATATATATATATATATATATATATATATATATATATATTGGCAAAATAATTAATGATTAAGCCTGCTCACCAACGTCAAGGTACCAATTAGCCGAGTATTTAAGCTGTCCGTACAACTAGGTGCAAATTAGAATTAATATGTTTTAGGAAAATTGCACTATGGATTAGAACTTACGAGCTATGGCTTTCGCAGCCAGCATGCTACCAACTACACCACAGAGAGCGTGGCAAGTCGCATGGGTTGTTCCTAATTAATACCAGTCAATTGTGTTCAGATAGTAGCTCATTAATTTGGGTTTATTGGATAAATATTTTAAAACTGACTTATCAAATTTAAGTCATAATTGCTCTAAAGTTACTGAAAGTGACTGCATAAAGCAAAAATGTAAAACCTAAAAAAAAATTCCGTTAACGTCTCAAAATTATGGTCCGTTACGTCAAAACTGGGGTCGTCCCAGAAGTGACCTGGCACTAAAACTAATATCATTTGAATAGAAATATAGTTTACATGCCGGGAAAATTGTCGAGATTGTTTCAAATTGAATCTGAAAAGCTATAGGGCTTGGCAAATTTTTGAAACTTTGAAAATTTTATTTCATGATAGAGAGGTGGTTTTTGGTCTTATTTTGTAGGTGTTTTATTTCCAAATAGAAAAATAGAAAAATACAAAAATATTGTTATAAAAAGTGTACCGTTTTGGCGGTAAAGTCGAAGAAGTGAAGAAAAATAAAATATTAATTGTTCAATCAAGATGAACTTTAGGCTGTTGGATAGAAAATTTTGAACCAAATTAAAAATCTTAATATCTTTTTTTCTGTAAAACGAAAGACAGACCTGTCACTTGATGAGTTATGAAAATGATAAAAATTGTGTTAAAACTACTCTTCATTGCATCAAAACTGTTCACGTCCTAGAAATAGTCAGATATAGAAACTCATGTCATTTGTTTGGATATATAATCTAGATGGCGGAAAAAAATATAGAGATTGAAACAGAATAGCTACAGGACTTTTTGAAACTTTGAGAATTTTATTTTATGATAGAAAGTGGTTTTTGGTCTTATTTTGTAGGTCTTTCATTTCCAAAGAAAAAAACATAAAAATATTGTTATAAAAAATGTACCGTGTTGGCGGTAAAGTTGGAAAAGTGAAGAAAAATAAAATAAAAATTCTCCAATCAAGATGAGCTGTAGCTTGTTGGATAGAAAATGTTGAACCAAATTAAAAATTTTAATATATTTTTTCTCTAAAACAAAAGACAGAACCGTCACATGATGAGTAATGAAATGATAAAAATTGTGCCAAAACTACTCTTCATTTCATCAAAATTGTTCAAGTCCTAGAAATAGTCAGGTATAGAAACTCATGTCATTTGTTTGAAAATATAATCTAGATAGCGGAAAAAAATATAAAGGTTGAAACAGAATAGCTACAGGGCTTGGCAATTTTTTGAAACATTGAAAATTTTATTTTATGATAGAAAGTGGTTTTTGGTCTTATTTTGTAGGTGTTTCATTTCCAAAAAGGAAAACATAAAAATATAATTATAAAAAGTGTACTCTTTTGGTGGTAAAGTTGGAGAAGTGAAGAAAAATAAAATTAAAATTGTCCAATCAAGATGAACTTTAGCTTGTTGGATGGACAATTTTGAACCAAATTAAAAATCTAAATATATTTTTTCTCTAAAACAAAAGACAGACCCGTAACATGATGAGTTATGAAATGATAAAGATTGTGCCAAAACTACTCTTCATTGCATCAAAATTGTTCACATTCTAGAAATAGTCAGGTATAGAAGCTCAGGTCATTTGTTTGGAAATATAATCTAGATAGCGGAAAAAAATATAGAGATTGAAACAGAATAGCTACAGGGGTTGGCAATTTTTTGAAACTTCGAGAATTTTATTTTATGATATAAAGTGGTTTTTGGTCTTATTTTGTAGGTGTTTCATTTCGAAATGAAGAAAACATAAAAATATTGTTATAAAAAGTGTACGGTTTTGGCGGTAAAGTCAACGAAGTGAAGAAAAATTAAATTAAAATTGTCCCATCAAGATGAACTTCAGACTGTTGGATAGAAAATTTTGAACCAAGTTAAAAATCTTAATATTATTTTTCCATAATCCGAAAAACAGATCCATCACATGGTGAGTTATGAAAATGATAAAAAATGTGCTAAAACTAATCTTCATTGCATCAAAATTGCTCACGTCCTAGAAATAGTCAGGTATAAAAACGTGTGTCATTTGTTTGGAAATATAATCTAGATAGCGGAAAAAAAATCTAGAAATTGAAACAAAATACTACATACTACAATTTTTTTAAACTTTGAGAATTTTATTTTATGATAGAAAGTGGTTTTTGGTCTTATTTTATAAGTGTTTCATTTCCAAAGAGAAAAACATAAAAATATTGTTATAAAAGTGTACGGTTTTGGTGGTAAAGTAAAAAAAGTGAAGAAAAATAAAATAAAAATTATCCAATCAAGATGAACTTTAGCTTGTTGGATAGACAATTAAAAATCTCAATATATTTTTTTTCTAAAACAAAAGACAGACCCTTCACATGATGAGTTATGTAATGATAAAGATTGTGCCAAAAGTACTCTTCATTGCATCAAAATTGTTCTCGTCCTAGAAATAGTCAGGCGTAGACACTAATGTAATTTGTTTGGAAATATAATCTAGATGGCGAAGAAAAATATAGAGATTGTTTCAATTTGAAACAGAATAGCTATAGAGCTTGGCAAATTTTTGAAACTTTTAAAATTTTATTTCATGATAGAAAGTCGTGTTTGGTCTCATTTTGTAGGTATTTTAATTACAAAGAAAAGTCAACAAAAATATTGTTATAAAAAGTGTGCTGTTGGAGTGGTAATGTCGAAGAAGTGAATAAAAATAAAATCAAAATTGTCCCATTAAAATAAACTGAAGCCTGTTTGATAAACAATTTCGATCCAAATAAAAAATATTAATACAATTTTAACCTAAAACAAAAGGCAAACGTCTCACATGATGAGTTATAAAAATGATAAAAAGTGTCCAAACAGCCCTATTTTTGCGTCATAATTGATGATTTCCTAGAAGTGGTGAGACACATTAACTCATGTCATTTGTTTGGAAATATAGTCTAGATGGCGGGGAAAATGTCGAGATTGTTTCAAATTGAAACAGAATAGCTAGATAAATATTTATAAAAGTTTTCAAACAGCCCTATTTTTGCATCAAAATTGATGTTGTCCTAAAAGTGGTGTGGCGCAGAAATTCATGTCATTTGTTTGGAAATATAGTCAAGATAACGGAAAAAAAAATATAAAGATTGTTTCAATTTGAAACAGAATAGCTACAGAGCTTGGCAAATTTTTGAAACTTTAAAATTTTTATTTCATGATAGAAAGTCGTGTTTGGTCTCATTTTGTAGGTATTTTAATTACAAAGAAAAGTCAGCAAAAATATTGTTATAAAAAGTGTGCCGTTGGAGTGGTAACATCGAAGAAGTGAATAAAAATAAAATCAAAATTGTCCCATTGAAATAAACTTGAGCCTGTTTGATAGACAATTTCGAACCAAATAAAAAATATTAATACAATTTTAACCTAAAACAAAAGGTAAACGTCTCACATGATGAGTTATAAAAATGATAAAAAATTAAAAAAGTTTCCCAACAGTCCTATTTTTGCGTCACAATTGATGTTTTCCTATAAGTGGTGAGACACATAAACTCATGTCATTTGTTTGGAAATATAGTCTAGATATCGGGAAAAATATCGAGATTGTTTCAAATTGAAACAGAATAGCTACAGAGCTTGGCAAATTTTTTGAACATTTAAAATTTTATTTCATGATAGATAGTCGTGTTTGATCTCATTTTGTAGCTCTTTTAATTCCAAAGATAAGTCAACAAACATATTGTTTTAAAAGTGTACCAGTAGGGCGGTAAAGCCGAAGACGTGAATACAAATCAAATCAAAATTGTCCTAAAAAAATAAACTTGAGCCTGTTCGAGAGACAATTTCGAACCAAATAAAAAATCTTAATATAATTTTAATCTAAAACAAAAGGTACTCGTTTCACATGATGAGTTATAAAAATGATAAAAAATTAAAAAAGTGTCCAAACAGTCTTATTTTTGCGTTAAAATTCATGTTTTCCTAAAAGTGGTGAGGC
The DNA here is from genome assembly GCA_963942505.1 of Lordithon lunulatus. Taxonomy (NCBI): domain Eukaryota; kingdom Metazoa; phylum Arthropoda; class Insecta; order Coleoptera; family Staphylinidae; genus Lordithon; species Lordithon lunulatus. The sequence goes on from OZ012667.1 coordinate 68,048,243, forward strand.
ACAGAAATTCATGTCATTTGTTTGGAAATATAGTGTAGTTGGTTGAAAAAATATAGAGATTGTTTCCAATTGAAACAGAATAGCTACAGGGCTTGGCAAATTTTTTTAACAAATACAATTTTATTTCATGATAGATAGTTGTGTTTGGTCTCATTTTGTAGCTCTTTTAATTCCAAAGAAAAGTCAACAAACATGTTGTTTTAAAAGTGTACCAGTAGGGCGCTAAAGCCGAAGACGTGAATAAAAAGAAAATCAAAATTGTCCTAAAAAAATAAACTTGAGCCTGTTCGAGAGACAATTTCGAACCAAATAAAAAATCTTAATATAATTTTAATCTAAAACAAAAGGTAAACGTCTCACATGATGAGTTATAAAAATGATAAAAAATTAAAAAAGTGTCCAAACAGTCTTATTTTTGCGTTAAAATTCATGTTTTCCTAAAAGTGGTGAGGCACAGAAATTCATGTCATTTGTTTGGAAATATTGTGTAGTTGGTTGAAAAAATATAGAGATTGTTTCCAATTGAAACAGAATAGCTACAGGCCTTGGCAAATTTTTTTAACAAATAAAATTTTATTTCATGATAGATAGTTGTGTTTGGTCTCATTTTGTAGCTCTTTTAATTCCAAAGAAAAGTCAAGAAACATGTTGTTTTAAAAGTGTACCAGTAGGGCGCTAAAGCCGAAGACGTGAATAAAAAGAAAATCAAAATTGTCCAAAAAAAATAAACTTGAGCCTGTTCGATAGACAATTTCGAACCAAATAAAAAATCTTCATATAATTTTATCCTAAAACAAAAGACAAACCCGTCACATTATAAATTATAAAAATGATACAAATCGATGCTAAAATTGGTTCAACAATAAAACTACTATCATATTCACTGATTAATTTTCAGTGAAGATGATAGTATGAGTTATTTTTGTCGGGTATTTGCTTAGAAATATCAGAAACTGTTTTCAATAAAGGTGATGAATAAAACTACTAACATCTTCACTGAAAATTAATTAGCACGTAGTTTTCGCCACAACCATTCAATTTCTGTTAACTAAATACTGTGTGCATGGAATAATGGAATAGCACCTCGGTTCTATTTTGTTGATTTTCGGAACCCTGAGGTAATGTTTTATTTTTAATAGTTAACAGAAATTGAATGGTAGTGGCGTCGACTACGTGATAATTTATTTTCAGTGAAGATGATAGTAGTTTTATTTATCACCTTTATTGCAAACAAACTGATATTTCTAAGCAAATACCTGATAAAAATAACTGTTACGAATATATCGTATCATCTCTAATGGTTATATCTAAGTGGACATAAATTATCTAAATCTAAAAACGTCTACTGTTTTGGTTATTTTATGAATAAATAAATTTCATCCAATTTAGTTCATAATGCGCGGTTCACGTGTGTGTGTTCGCCCCGCCGCCGCGTACGTGCATCGCGGGGTTGGGGGGATGAGTAGTCCTGAAATAGCCGCAGTACCTCCACCCCTCCGGATCGATGGCTCCGGACGTCTAAAAATAACTCGCGCGCGTCCTACATACAGACTCCGGGCCGCTGGATGACATTGACTCCTCTTCTCTCTCCCACGCTGCGTGTGACTCTGGTGGCGGCGACGGGCCATCGCGCTGCCGCCACCAACCGCCACATCCACAGATTGATTTATCGCGAAATTTGCGAAATGCGTGCGATTTACATTTAGATTGTTATACATATTTCGAGGGGCGGTCGGCGGACGGTTGAGGGAATTGCGTGCAGGTATTATTTTAATCCGCCGCCCCCCGCAACTCAATCCCACCAACGTTTGATTTACATATACAAGGGATACGCGCGGAAACTTGCGAGATTGGTTTACTTTTGTGTGAGAGACAATGTATTATCATATAGCAGATACTATATTCTGGGTTACTATGGAATAGTAATATTAAATATGCCGCATGAACAACAGTAAACGCAAACATTGTTGTAACAATTATTAGGTAACCCAGGTTACACTAATTGTTAGACAACCCATGTTACACCAAATCATTCCCCGCGTGACTGCCGTAACTAGCGCCAGAGACAAATATGTTTTGCGGGCATTCATTTATAGTAGTGGCCTCGTGAAAATTGCATTAACAATAGTTTTTGTCTCCGTTTGTGTACCGATTTTGCTCCAATTTTCGTTCGACTTGGATAATGATAACTTTCTATTATTTTAAACATCATTAGAAATTACATAGGCAACTAACTATACATTTCATTGGCATATAAAAAAATAGATATCCGAATTATATTGAATAACAATTTAGTAAAGATTGAAATTTTAATAAACGTTAGTTGGTCAACTCATCAACCTGCACCCGCGCACACATTCCTCCCCCACACCACGTTTCAAACTAACGGTTAAGTGGATGAATAGTGGATAGCAACGGCCGTAACAGGATGGATTGTAGACATAACCCACTTAGGGTAAACAACCCTTGAATCAAACATGTTTACCCTTTGAATAATATTGCGCCGGGCTGCTCTGCGGCCGCAATTTCGCCGGTGAGCATGTAGAGGCTAGCGTTAGTGTACGGGGGGGGGGGGGGGCGGTTGGTCGGGTTTCGTAGCGCAAAAAAGTTAAACATTCTTTCACGGTTAGGGGGGGGGGGGGCGCGTTGCGAATAGTTTGGCAACTTCGGTAATTAAACACCCCGCTGGCTGTACTGTTGGGGATGTTGCTTAATTGTTTAACTCAGTTTTTAGGGGGTGCAATAATGTGCTAAACGTAATAATAGAATTATTCTATATTTAGTTGTATGTGTTTAGTTTAGTTCGAGGTTCGGGTAATGTAGGAAACTTTATATGAAAAATTATATTATAATTATGTGTAGAGATGAAGGAAGGGAATGTTTCTTAAGACCAGCCACGCTCTCTATAGTGTAGTTAGTAGTATGCTGGCCGGGAAAGTCATAAGTCGTGATTTCGAATCTCACCAGACTGCAGTTTTTCTAAAATATATAATTTGCACACCTAGCTGTGCGAACAGCTTAATTGCTCGGTTAGTTAGTACCTTGACGTTGGTGAGCAGGCTTAATAATTAATTATTTTGCCATATATATATATATATATATATATATATATATATATATAAATATATATATATATATATATATATAAATATATATATATATATATATATATAAATATGCATATATATATATATATATATATATATATATATAAATATATATATATATATATATATATATATATATGGCAAAATAATTAATTATTAAGCCTGCTCACCAACGTCAAGGTACTAACTAACCGATATACATATATATTTAATTAATCTAAAATTTCATATATAATTCCCTCGTTACATTTGATGGGATTACATCTGTTACTTTATTTCTTGTACATCAACTAGAATTCCCGGTCCGGCATAAAAATTTAATTAAGAACAAAAATCCCGGAGCCGCCCGGCACTCGAAACTTTCCTCACGACGACCTGTTCTGCTTATCGCTCGAACGGTCTGCGAATGCTCGGCTCCACGAATTTTATTGCACACCGAAATGAGCACCGGCGTTCCGCAAATAAAATCACGAGTGCAGTTGTAGGAGAGCGGACGTTTCAAGAGAAAGAGACGGCCCGCACGCAAAAAAAAAATTGCACACAATCGTGAAGAGACAGGCATGTTCTGGGAGTGAAGGGTGCTTGCCGGATTTGAATATCATTTTTATAACGAGTGTTAAAGAGGGTGTTATTATGTTACAGTACTATATTATTCAGTAGTTCAATGGGAGTTTATTTTAAAAGATTATACATTTAATATTTGTTTCACTCTTCCTTCATGCTGTCCATAAATAAATATATTAAATATAGCTAATATTTTTGAAAATTCTAATAATACTAACGTGTTACAGGCTTAATTCGCTACAAAATAAGATATAATATGTTTATTTGGATAAATTATTAAAATCAGAATAATGAAAAGCGTAAAACAGTTACCTCACAAACTAATGTGGGCTATTTAAAAAATTGTAAAAAATCATAGGTAATATTTTTGAAAATTCTAATAACACTTACATGTTACAGGCTTAATTAGCTACAAAAGAAGATATAATATGTTTATTTGGATAAATTATTAAAATCAGAATAATGAAAAGCGTAAAACAGTTACCTCTCAAACTTATGTGGGCTATTTAAAAAATTGTAAAAAATTATAGCTAATATTTTTGAAAATTCTAATAACACTTACATGTTACAGGCTTAATTAGCTGCAAAATAAGATATAATATGTTTATTTAGCTAAATTATTAAGATCAGAATAATGAAAAGCGTAAAACAGTTACCTCTCAAACTTATGTGGGATATTTAAAAAATTGTAAAAAATCATAGCTAATATTTTTGAAAATTCTAATAACACTTACATGTTACAGGCTTAATTAGCTACAAAAGAAGATATAATATGTTTATTTGGATAAATTATTAAAATCAGAATAATGAAAAGCGTAAAACAGTTACCTCACAAACTAATGTGGGCTATTTAAATTTTTTTTAAAAATCAAAGGTAATATTTTTGAAAATTCTAATAACACTTACATGTTACAGGCTTAATTAGCTGTATAATAAGATATAATATGTTTATTTAGCTAAATTATTAAGATCAGAATAATGAAAAGCGTAAAACAGGTACCTCACAAACTAATGTGGGCTATTTAAAAAATTGTAAAAAATCATAGCTAATATTTTTGAAAATTCTAATAACACTTACATATTACAGGCTTAATTAGCTGCAAAATAAGATATAATATGTTTATTTAGCTAAATTATTAAGATCAGAATAATGAAAAGCGTAAAACAGTTACCTCTCAAACTTATGTGGGCTATTTAAAAAATTGTAAAAAATCATAGCTAATATTTTTGAAAATTCTAATCACACTTACATGTTACAGGCTTAATTAGATGCAAAAGAAGATATATGTTTATTTGGATAAATTATTAAAATCAGAATAATGAAAAGCGTAAAACAGTTACCTCTTAAACTTATGTGGGATATTTAAAAAATTGTAAAAAATCATAGCTAATATTTTTGAAAATTCTAATAACACTTACATATTACAGGCTTAATTAGCTGCAAAATAAGATATACTATGTTTATTTAGCTAAATTATTAAGATCAGAATAATGAAAAGCGTAAAACAGTTACCTCTCAAACTTATGTGGGATATTTAAAAAATTGTAAAAAATCATAGCTAATATCTTTGAAAATTCTAATAACACGCATGTGTTACAGGCTTAATTAGCTACAAAATAAGATATAATATGTTTATTTAACTAAATTATTAAGATTAGAATAATGAAAAGCGTAAAACAGTTACCTCACAAACTAATGTGGGCTATTTAAAAAATTGTAAAAAATCGTAGCTATTATTTTTGAAAATTCTAATGACAGACATGTGTTACTAGTTTAATTAGCTACTAAATGAAATATAATATGATCATTTGGCTAAATTACTAAGATCAGAATAATGAAAAGCGTAAAAAAGTAACCTCTCAAAGTAATGTGAAGTATTAAAAAAATTGTAAAAAATCGTAGCTAGTGTTTTTAAAAATTCTACTGACAGCACTGTATTAGAAACTTCATTAACTACAAAGCGAGATATTATATGTTTATATAGCTTAAGAATTAAAATCAGAATAATGAAAAGTATAAAAAAGAACTTTTCAAACTTATGTGAGCTATTTAAAAAATTGTAAAAAATCATAGCTATTATTTTTGAAAATGCTAATGAGAGTCATGTGTTACTGGCTTCATTAGCTATAAAATGAGGTATAATATGTTTATATATCTGTAGAATTAAAATCAGAATAATGAAAAACGTAACAAAGTAACCTATCAAACATATTTAGGCTATTTAAATTTTTTTTTTTAAAATGTAGCTATTATTTAAAAAAATTCTAATAACAATTATCTATTACAGACGTAATTAGCTACAAAATGAGAAATAATATGCTTATTTAGCTAAATTATTAAGATAAAAAAAAAATAAAAGTGTAAAAAAGTAACCTCTGAAACTTATGTGGGCTATTTAAAAAATTGTAAAAAATCGTAGATACTCTTACTGAAAATTCTAATAACAGTCATCTATTATAGGCTTAATTAGCTACAAAATGAGATGTAATATGCTTATTTAGCTATATTATTAACATCAGAATAATGAAAAACGTAACGAAGTAACTTATGTGGTCTATTTAAAAAATTATAAAAAATCAAATCTATTATTTTTGAAAATTCTAATAACAATCATGTATTACTAACTCAATTAGCTACCAAGTGAGGTATAAAATGTTTATATAGCTAAAGTATTAAGATCAGAATAATGAAAAACGAAAAATAATAACCTATCAAAGATATGTGGACTATTTAAAAAAATGTAAAAAATTGTAGCTATAATTTTTGAAAATTTTAATGACAGTCATGTGTTACTAGATTAATTAGCTACAAAATGAGATAAAATATGCCTATCTAGCTAAATTATTAAGATCAGAATAATGAAAAACGTAACAAAGTAACCTCTCAAACTTATGTGGTCTATTTAAAAAATTGTAAAAAATCGTAGATACTGTTTTTGAAAATTCTAATAACAGTCATCTATTATAGGCTTAATTAGCTACAAAATGAGATGTAATTTGCTTATTTAGCTATATTATTAACATCAGAATAATGAAAAACATAATAAAGGAACTTATGTGGTCTATTTAAAAAATTATAAAAAATTAAATCTATTATTTTTGAAAATTCTAATAACAATCATGTATTACTAACTCAATTAGCTACCAAGTGAGGTATAATATGTTTATATAGCTAAAGTATTAAGATCAGAATAATGAAAAACGAAAAATAATAACCTATCAACGACATGTGGACTATTTAAAAAATTGTAAAAAATTGTAGCTATAATTTTAATGACAGTCATGTGTTACTAGATTAATTAGCTACAAAATGAGATAAAATATGCCTATCTAGCTAAATTATTAAGATCAGAATCATGATAAACGTAACGTAAAGTAACCTCGCAAACTTATGTGGTCTATTTAAAAAATCGTAGGTATTATTTTTGAAAATTCTAATAACACTCATGAATTACAAGTGTAATTAGCTCCAAAATGAGATATAATATGCTTATGTAGCTAAATTATTAAGATCAGAATCATGAAAAGTGTAAAAAAGTAACCTCTCAAACGTATGTGGGCAATTTGAAAATTTGTAAAAAATTGTAGCTATTATTTATGAAAATTCTAAGGACAGTCGTGTGTTCCTACCTTAATTAGCTACTAATTAAGGTATAATATGTTTATTTAGCCAAATTATTAACATTAAAATAATGAATAACGTAAAAAGGTAACCTATCAAACATATGTGGGCGATTTAAAAAATTGTAAACAATCGTAGATATTATTTTTGAAAATTCTAATGACACTCATATATCACAGGTATAATTAGCTACAAGAGGAGATATAATATGCTTCTTTAGCTAAATTATTAAGATTAGAATCATGAAAAGTTTTAAAAAATAACCTCTCAAACTTATGTGGGCTATTTGAAAAATTGTAAAAAATTGTAGCTATTATCTTTGAAAAATCTAATAACAATCATGTATTACTAACTTAATTAGCTACCAAATGAGGTATAATATGTTTATATAGCTAAAGTATTAAGATCAGAATAAAGAAAAACGAAAAAAAGTAACCTTTCAAAGTTATGTGGGCTATTTAAAAAATTGTAAAAAATCGTAGCTATATTTTTCTTAAAATTCTAATGACAGCCATGTGTTACTGGATTAATTAGCTACAAAATGAGATATAATATGCTTATCTAGCTAAATTATTAAGATCAGAATAATGAAAAACGTAACAAAGTAACCTCTTAAACTTATGTGGTCTATTTAAAAAAATGTAAAAAATCGTAGGTATTATTTTTGAAAATTCTAATAACACTCATGTATTGCAAGTGTAATTAGCTCCAAAATGAGATATAATATGCTTATGTAGCTAAATTATTAAGATCAGAATCATGAAAAGTGTAAAAAAGTAACCTCTCAAAGATATGTGGGCTATTTAAAAAATTGTAAAAAATCCTAGCTATATTTTTTTAAAATTCTAATGACAGTCATGTGTTACTGGATTAATTAGCTACAAAATGAGATATAATATGCTTATCTAGCTAAATTATTAAGATCAGAATAATGAAAAACGTAACAAAGTAACCTCTCAAACTTATAACGGTCCATTTAAAAAATTGTAAAAAAAATCGTAGGTATTATTTTTTTAAATTCTAATAAACACTCATGTATTACGGTTATAATTAGCTACAAAATGAGATATAATATGCTTATGTAGCTAAATTATTAAGATCAGAAACATGAAAAGTGTCAAAAAGTAACCTCTCAAACGTATGTGGGCTATTTGAAAAATTGTAAAAAATCGTAGCTATAATTTTTGAAAATTCTAATAACAGTCGTCTATTACAGGCTTAGTATTACTTTATATATATATATATATATATATATATATATATAACAAGGGCTAGGTGCCTAGGCCTACGTGTTTCCAGGCCCTGAGGATGCTGGCACTGGCTGGCGAAACGTTGGCACGCAACCTATTACACCGGAACCACACAAGATTTGGCTATCGACCCATTCGTGGGTATTTTGATTACAATTTCAACTTAAATAGTTAGATATCTATTTGTTTTCTATGTCTATTAAATGTACAGTTAGTTGCCTATGCAATTTCCAATGATTTTTAAAACAATTGAAAGTCTTCATTTTATTGTTTTAGCCGTAATATATAAATTATAATACTGAAAAAAGATTGTCTTTAATTACTATTCTAAGGTGGCTTAAAATATTATTAAAAATAAGTGCGAGCAATCAATCATAACTTTTTGATGAAATTCCAAAAATAGTTTGCTAAAAATAGCGCCGGTAATCGGCTTGAGAGGGCTTGGCGCTTCCGTAAATATTTGCGGCAATTATTAAAGCGAAACGCGGGAGGTAGAAAAAAATCGCAATCTTTATGGAAAACGCGCGCGATCGAACTATTCAATATTCGTTATTGGAGGGATGAATAAAACATGCCTTCGGGGGGGACTCAGGCAGCGAGGTTGGCAAAGTAAAGAGCGCAGTTAATAACTAATCCACTTTAGAAGAAAGAAGCTATATGAAATTTTATAAAAAAAAAAAATTTTAAACTGTAACAAATATTTACAATTTTACGGTTAAAACAAAGACATGAATATCATGATTCATTTGTTTTGACGATTTTGACAAATCTGAAGATGTGTTACTGGATTAATTAGCTACAAAATGAGATATAATATGCTTATCTAGCTAATTTTTTAAGATCAGAATAATGAAAAACGTAACAAAGTAACGTCTTAAACTTATGAGGTCTATTTAAAAAATTGTAAAAAATTATTTTTGAAAATTCAATATTTTCATTTCAATTCTTTTTTATATGTATATGTATATTTCATTGTTTATATTATATATTGGTTGTTTAGGTACAGTGTAGGCAACCAAATATACTTCCATAGACATATAAAACATAGACTACCGAAATCAAGGTATTATTTTTGAAAATTCGAACATTTTCGTTTCAATACTCTTTTATATGTATATGTATATTTAATTGTCTATATTGTATATTTGGTTGTCTAGATACAGTGTAGGCAACCCAATATACTTCCATAGACATATAAAACATAGACTACCAAACTCAAGGTATTATTTTTGAAAATTCGAACATTTTCATCTCAATTCCTTTTTATATGTATATGTATATGTATATTTCATTGTTTATATTATATATTTGGTTGTTTAGGTACAGTCTAGGCAACCAGATATACTTCCATAGACTACCGAACTCATACTAAATTATTTATTTGTATTTTACTCTAATTAGCATGAATGCGCTGTATAACGACAATATAATTCTTAATGACATTCATCCTTCCACCGCCTAATGAAACCCTGTCTCTCGCCTAAGCACAAAAGGGTGGCGGGTGGTTCCCATCGGAACACAAATGGGACACGCGCGCCGACAAGCCGCTTAAAGTCCCGCATTCTGAGGACATAATCTCCGCAAACGTTGATAGCAGTCCGATAGGGGGGCGGCGAGTGCGAGCGCGGGGGTGGCGGAATTGATCAGCGCCAACGGACCGAACGTAAAGCTCTTATCGCCCCCTCATTGTCTCCAACTAAAGTTCCAATTGCGGAACACGTAGCCCGATATTTAAATCATTAGTGCGGGATTAAAGGGTGGAGAAAGACACGACACTGAAGGGAATTTGAGTGCGTGGCAATTTGTAGGGATTTAGCAGAAAAATATTATCATATTGAATGTAATAATTGAGTGAAATTTCTTTAGCCAATAAAGCATCAAATATGTTCATATAAATATTACATATTTTGTTAGTTATAAAAGTGAATAAACAAAATTATAATCAAAATAATGTAACTTTTTCACTATAGAGACAGTTTAACGCCATCTGGCGGAACCAACTAAGTTCTCTCTCAGAAAGTAAGTCATTTTATTTGAAATATAATCTAGATAACGGGGAAAATGTCGAGATTGCTTCAAATTGAAACGGAAAAGCTTTAATGATTGGCAAAGATTGGGGGTGGGGTTCGTTGAAAAATAATGGATGAATAAGTGAAGAAAAATAAAATAAAATAGTCCAATCAAATTTGCCTGTTGGATAGGCAATTATCAATCAAATAAAATATCTTAATAGAATTTTCCCTTTAAAACAATAGATACACCATTCCGATGATAAATAATAAAAGTGATAAAAATTGGTAAATTTACCACTAAATGACGAATTTTGATGACGAATTGTTATCGTCATTGGATAGGTCGACGCCAACTACGTCGTATTATATACTTGCATATTTCTATTTTTGTTATTCCCGTCCAAGTTATGCCATTATAGGTCAAAAATGTTTATTTCACAATGGGCCACAGTTTTTTGTTCTCTCCACCTAAAGCCGTGCGGTGGTAAACATTCCGAGGGCGACTAATTAAATTCCGCACTTTATTGCGAATTAAAGCGGAGGACACAACGCGCCTGCAGCGGCGCGAGGTACTTTTTTTAATTAAAACGCTTTTATTGTCGTGCCGCTACGTACGAAACAAACAAAACACATAGCTGAACTGAAATTAGCGGAGATTTTGTCTGATATTTTACGGGTTTCAATGTCGTGAATTGTGCGTTAATGAAATAAAATGCAATTGTTTTTATATGAAAACAAATGAATGCATTAAATATGCTTTCATTTGTTATCAGCTATGATATTTAACTGCTGGAATTGGTAACTAATGTTTCTACAAAATTCACACTACTGTGGGGGGTGAAAAGTAACTAGCTAAGTTTGATCGAAATTTGAGAGTGTTATACTCGCGTCGATTCATTTTTTTTGCGCATAGCGAAATCTATATAATAAAATAAAACGTATGAGGCTGATAAAGAACTTAAGCTAATATCATTTTGATAGTCTACACTTGCCTCTATGAACTAGAGAGAATTAACCCGTACTCAAGTTGTGTCAGATGTTTGGCTACTATTAGTAACTAGTAGCCACACATGCTGACGTCACGCTGATACTAACAGTATATGGTGACGTCAGCATGTGTCACTACTAGTCACTAGTAGTAGCCAACCGGACAGGGCCAATATAAGTCAAATACACGACGATTTATATTTTGCACAGGTAAATTTTAAATAAATAACGTACTAGCACGTGATTTATGACGCTAGTAACTACCGTAATACATTCGCAACCCATAACTAAAAAAAACTCACTACTTGTTGCGGGGTTAACTCACGTTAGGAGACACCCCGTTGATGTCTTCAATTTACTTGCGCGGTGCTCCACCATTCCATATCCAGCCCATGTAATGCACTGATTTTAGTACTGACAAAAACACTAAGACCCTAATTTAAAACAACTAACATTCGCGAGATCCTAACGTGGTTTAAGAACGCGAACTAGCACTGTTTGTTTAATTTCAGAAACAAAAGCTACACAAGTAAACACCTGCAACAACAAACATGATTTTAGTTTATATCATTTGGGTTTATTAATTGTAACTTACAATGCCCCTGAAGCGAATCCACTGTTATCCTTCCTTCCTGGACTGGTGTGGTGGTAGAACTGCTTTCGCTACAGGGTACAAACACACGCGATCGCGGTTTTTTAAACGCGAGTTGATTCGCGACACGATGTTAAAGGGTTACACCATCTTGATGCTCGAAAAAAGAAGTATGCATTTAAAAAAAATGTATGCAGCCAATTAATATATAAAATATTTATGATTATAAATATATATATATATATATATATATATATATATATATATATATATAGATATATATATATATATATATATATATATATATATATATATATATATATATATATATATTGAATAATATGAAAGAATAACGAATAAAATAAATTCAGAAATAAGGGCGATATGAGTTGTCAAGTAAGATTCTTTTTTGAAATTATTTGCTGATGGTGTACATAGTTTAGCTATCAGGCATTGTTTGAAAAATAAACATATAAATGTTCACTTATTTATAATTGTAATAGCTACGAATTTATGTAGCTGTAGAAATGACATTATTTTGAAAAAAAAATTGGATTTCTAACAAAATGTTGAATTTAAAAATGAATAACTCATGAACGCGGTAGCCAATCAAAAAAATTCTATGCTACTTCGTAGATAATATAAAAAGGAATACGGTTTGCAAATTTGAACAAAATCGTTTAAATAGATCTTGAGATATCATGTACACCAGTTTGAAAAAAAGTAGTTTCCAGATAAACGCAAAAGAAAAGGTCCGATCGCTACCTGATCGCTTTCACTTCTACATGCTATAACTTCGGAAATGCTTTGAATTTTGAAATGATTAAACGTTTAAAATATTCTTAAAAGTATAAAGAATGTATTTAGCTATGAAAAACAAATCTGAAAATCTCAAGGTTGTTGTAACCCCTTAATTATAAAGACATTACGAACATCCCGCGTGCTATCAACTATAACCCTCCGTGGGGCAGTTGGTAGCACGATGGCCGCGATGGCCAGAGTTGTGGGTTCCAGTCCCACCGCAGAGTGACATATTTTAAACAGTAATTGTATATAAAATTTGATACTGCCAAATTTAAATTATTTAAAGTAAGTAACCCAGCAACTTGGCGGTATTTGACAAATGACATTTGCATAGTCAAGGTCATTCAAGGTCGTCCAAGGTACATGGATTACCTACTAATGAATTTAAAATGTATGCCAAGCAAAGTTACAGGACACCACGACTTCATGTCGATAGTCTGTTTAAAGAAGGCTAAAAATATGATATGATATGATATGATATGAAATGTTACATTAATATTAGTAAAACTTATTAAAATAAGTCTATTCCAATCGATCCATTACGAATTATTTGAAGAACAAAATGAAAAGTAATATGCACAAAGTTGATCGAAAGGAACTGAATTAGTTTTGGTTTCACATGTACATTCAGAACTTGTTTGCACCTCAAACAACAAATCGTATTTAGGCACTTTTATTGAAGTAAAATATTTTTGATACTAATCGACGTGTTCGAGTAATTTTTGCAAAAATTACTCGGACACGTCGATTTTAATTGTAAACTTCCGACGAAATTTTTTTAAGCGTAATTTTTTCGACCTTTTTTAATGAGCAATGACGTCATTCGACAATTTTTTCAAATGACAGCCCTATTTTTTATATACTCAAGATTTGATCAAGATTTAAAAATAAATATTTTTAAATCTTGATCAAATTTAATATACACAAATATCATTATCTATCAAAATCGTTTTTATTTTGTTGATTTGTAGGTATAAAATTGCAATTAAATAACAATATAACTGAAACAATTAAAAGGCAAACGTTCTCAATGTAAATGTGATTAAGCCTGCTCACCAACGTCAAGGTACTAATTCACCGAGCAGGTTTCTACCACAAATATCTTCTAAACGCTCACAGTAATCGATTTAACAATTGAAACCATTTTTGAAGTTCAGTTAATTTCGTACAAAAATATGCATTGTGCATCCCATAATGATTACTATTACGCGAGTTATAAAAATAGAAAAGTAAAAAAAAATTTTTCTTAAATTCTTCTTCAAACTTTCACCTTCAATACCTTTTAATTGGTTAGATAAACGAAAAAAATATAAGAGACCTTTTCTGTAGAACGTACAATTTCCTATAAGAATATGTATTGAGAATTGTTATATGTTAAATGAATGGCGCGATATGATTTTTTTTAATTTGGGACTGATGAAAAAATACATACTGTGAAATTTTTTATTTCTTAAATTCTTCAAATTTGACATTCAGTATCTTTTAATTGGTTAGATATACGAAAAAATTATAAGAGATCTGTTTTGTAGAACGTTCTATTTCCTATAAGAATATGTATTGAGAATTGTTATATGTTAAATGTATGGCGCGATATGATTTTTTTATTTGGGACTGATGTAAAAATAAATATTGTGAAAAAAAATGTTTCTTAAATTCTTCAAACTTTGACATTCAGTAACTTTTCATTGGTTAGATAAACGAAAAAATTATAAGAGATCTTTTTTGTAAAACGTTCAATCTCCTATAATAATATGTATCGATAATTGCTACACGTTTAATGAATGGCGCGATATGAATGTTTTTATTTGGGACTGATGTAAAAATAAATACTGTGAAAAAAATCATTAATTTCGTACAAAAATATGTATTGTCCATCCTATGATGCTTACTATTTCGCAAGTTATAAAATTAAAAAGCTAATTTTTTTCTCTCTTAAATTCTTCAAATTTTGACCTTCAATATCTTTTAATTGGTTGGATAAACGAAATAATTATAAGAGAGCTTTTCTGTAGAACGTACAATTTCCTATAAGAATATGTATTGATAATTATTATACGTTACATGTATGGAGCGATATGATTTTTTTTTAATTTAGGACTCATGTAAAAATAAATATTGTAAAAAAAAATTTTTTCTTAAATTCTTAAAACTTTCATCTAAACTATCAGTATCTGTGAAAATAGTTTATAAATAAACAATATTATTAATATAATCATGTCCGTTTAAAAAAATGTTGTAGGCTTTTGATTTATGCTCCTATATTAAATTTGATCAAGATTTAAAAATAAATACCAATTTTTAAATCTTGAACAACTTTAATATACACAAATAACATTATCTATCAAAATCGTTTTTATTTTGTTGATTTGTAGGTATAAAATTGCAATTAAATAACAATGTAACTGAAATAATTAAAAAGCAAACGTTCTCAATGTAAATGTGATTAAGCCTGCTCACCAACGTCAAGGTACTAATTCGCCGAGCAGGTTTCTACTACAAATATCTTCTAAACGCTCACAGTAATCGATTTAACAATTGAAACCATTTTTGAAGTTCAGTTAATTTCGCACAAAAATATGCATTGTGCATCCCATAATGATTACTATTACGCGAGTTATAAAAAAGGAAAGCAAAAAAATTTTTTCTTAAATTCTTCTTCAAACTTTCACCTTCAATACCTTTTAATTGGTTAGATAAACGAAAAAAATATAAGAGACCTTTTCTGTAGAACGTACAATTTCCTATAAGAATATGTATTGAGCATTGTTATATGTTAAATGAATGGCGCGATATGATTTTTTTTAATTTGGGACTGATGAAAAAATACATACTGTGAAATTTTTTTTTTCTTAAATTCTTCAAATTTGACATTCAGTATCTTTTAATTGGTTAGATATAAGAAAGAATTATAAGAGATCTTTTTTGTAGAACGTTCTATTTCCTATAAGAATAAGTATTGAGAATTGTTATATGTTAAATGTATGGCGCGATATGATTTTTTTATTTGGGACTGATGTAAAAATAAATATTGTGAAAAAAAATGTTTCTTAAATTCTTCAAACTTTGACATTCAGTAACTTTTAATTGGTTAGATAAACGAAAAAATTATAAGAGATCTATTTTGTAAAACGTTCAATTTCCTATAATAATATGTATCGAGAATTGCTACACGTTAAATGAATGGCGCGATATGAATGTTTTTATTTGGGACTGATGTAAAAATAAATACTGTGAAAAAAATCATTAATTTCGTACGAAAATATGTATTGTCCATCCTATGATACTTACTATTTCGCAAGTTATAAAATTAAAAAGTAAATTTTTTTCTCTCTTAAATTCTTAAAATTTTGACATTCAACATCTTTTAATTGGTTGGATAAACGAAATAATTATAAGAGAGCTTTTCTGTAGAACGTACAATTTCCTATAAGAATATGTATTGATAATTATTATACGTTACATGTATGGAGCGATGTGATTTTTTTTTAATTTGGGACTCATGTAAAAATAAATATTGTAAAAAAAAATTTTTTCTTAAATTCTTAAAACTTTCATCTAAACTATCAGTATCTGTGAAAATAGTTTATAAATAAACAATATTATTAATATAATCATGTCCGTTTAAAAAAATGTTGTAGGCTTTTGATTTATGCTCCTATATTAAATTTGATCAAGATTTAAAAATAAATACCAATTTTTAAATCTTGAACAAATTTAATATACACAAATAACATTATCTATCAAAATCGTTTTTATTTTGTTGATTGTAGATATAAAATTGCAATTAAATAACAATGTAACTGAAACAATTAAAAGGCAAACGTTCTCAATGTAAATGTGATTAAGCCTGCTCACCAACGTCAAGGTACTAATTCGCCGAGCAGGTTTCTACCACAAATATCTTCTAAACGCTCACAGTAATCGATTTAACAATTGAAACCATTTTTGAAGTTCAGTTAATTTCGTACAAAAATATGCATTGTGCATTCCATAATGATTACTATTACGCGAGTTATAAAAATAGAAAAGCAAAAAAAAATTTGTCTTAAATTCTTCTTCAAACTTTCACCTTCAATACCTTTTAATTGGTTAGATAAACGAAAAAAATATAAGAGACCTTTTCTGTAGAACGTACAATTTCCTATAAGAATATGTATTGAGAATTGTTATATGTTAAATGAATGGCGCAATATGATTTTTTTTAATTTGGGACTGATGAAAAAATACATACTGTGAAATTTTTTTTTTCTTAAATTCTTCAAATTTGACATTCAGTATCTTTTAATTGGTTAGATATACGAAAAAATTATAAGAGATCTTTTTCGTAGAACGTTCTATTTCCTATAAGAATATATATTGAGAATTGTTATATGTTAAATGTATGGCGCGATATGATTTTTTTATTTGGGACTGATGTAAAAATAAATATTGTGAAAAAAAAATTTTCTTAAATTCTTCAAACTTTGACAATCAGTAACTTTTAATTGGTTAGATAAACGAAAAAAATATAAGAGATCTTTTTTGTAGAACGTTCAATTTCCTATAATAATATGTATCGATAATTGCTACACGTTTAATGAATGGCGCGATATGAATGTTTTTATTTGGAACTGATGTAAAAATAAATACTGTGAAAAAATCATAAATTTCGTACAAAAATATGTATTGTCCATCCTATGATGCTTACTATTTCGCAAGTTATAAAATTAAAAAGCAAATTTTTTTCTCTCTTAAATTCTTCAAATTTTGACCTTCAATATCTTTTAATTGGTTGGATAAACGAAATAATTATAAGAGAGCTTTTCTGTAGAACGTACAATTTCCTATAAGAATATGTATTGATAATTATTATACGTTACATGTATGGAGCGATATGATTTTTTTTTAATTTGGGACTCATGTAAAAATAAATATTGTAAAAAAAATTTTTCTTAAATTCTTAAAACTTTCATCTAAACTATCAGTATCTGTGAAAATAGTTTATAAATAAACAATATTATTAATATAATCATGTCCGTTTAAAAAAATGTTGTAGGCTTTTGATTTATACTCCTATATTAAATTTGATCAAGATTTAAAAATAAATACCAATTTTTAAATCTTGAACAAATTTAATATACACAAATAACATTATCTATCAAAATCGTTTTTATTTTGTTGATTTGTAGGTATAAAATTGCAATTAAATAACAATATAACTGAAACAATTAAAAGGCAAACGTTCTCAATGTAAATGTGATTAAGCCTGCTCACCAACGTCAAGGTACTAATTCACCGAGCAGGTTTCTACCACAAATATCTTCTAAACGCTCACAGTAATCGATTTAACAATTGAAACCATTTTTGAAGTTCAGTTAATTTCGTACAAAAATATGCATTGTGCATTCCATAATGATTACTATTACGCGAGTTATAAAAATAGAAAAGTAAAAAAAAATTAGATCATTGCGAATGATAATTAAAGCACAATCCGCGTTCGTTGTGGGACAGCCCTGTATAATTTTTCTCTTAACCACATCAAGCTACATCCTTCAAAATCAATTTTGTTCACTCTTCAAAACAACAAAATTCCTTCCTCATACGCCCCCACCGCAGCGTACCCTCTTTAATTACACAAAATTAGCCTCGTCTTATTTAAAGTTCCCGGGATTTTGGTGGTTTGCTGCCGAAACTCGAACTCGCCGCCCCCGCGGGCCGGCTGCTGTTTCGCGCACAGGAAGCCGCCGCCGCCGATGGGGACGTGCCAGATACTTCCCCAAACCAGCCCCCATCAAATAACCCTGCTGTCTCACACAACTAGAACAACAGTCGGCTCTGTTGCCGCTTTGAAATTTAAATCGCGCAATTATTCACGTCGGGCGGCGGCAATTTAATTAACCCTACAATTATTTCGAATGGTGCGCGAGTTTGAAGATGTTACAAATTTAATTTGCCGTGTTTAGTGTAATATATATATATATATATATATATATATATATATATATATATAATGTGAGAAATGGAACATGTTTGGACTTGTTTTATAGATAATTTACTGGGGAAACTGAATACTTATACCACCATTTAAAAAAATAAATTACTTTTACTTCACAACTCTTCGAAGGTAAAATTAATATCTATATATACTTCACAGATTACTACCCTCTGTACTCTATATGCCATGCCAGTTTTCATTCGATTAAGGTTAATATGTCTAAACACACTCCGCAACCTTCGCCAGCAATTTGCGTCGATCAAACGCGGGGGTTGATTTACAGCCAACCCGCACCCGCCCCCACCCCTCCAGCTGCAAATAAGAGCCGCGATGAAATATTCACGTACGCAATTATAGTGGCGGGGTGCCATAAATTCGGCGCGGCGACCGCACTCCTCGGCGGCGGCGGTGGCGGCGCTAGGGGGGAGAACGGGCCAGAGTTTGCTCGAGCTCGAGAAACTAACTCGGTTATATCGCCGGGAGTTCATTTGCATTGGGGAAGGGCAAAAAGCGGGTTATTGTGTTATATTCAGAACTTGCAGCATCAACATTTAGCGTCCAAGTTTCCACTCCAACAACGTAATGCACGTGTCTGTTTGTGTATGTGTGTATGTGTGTATGTGTGTATGTGTGTATGTGTGTATGTGGGTATGTGTGTATGTGTGTATGTGTGTGTGTGTGTATGTGTGTGTATGTGTGTGTATGTGTGTATGTATGTAAGTGTGTATGTACGATTGAGTGTGAGGGGCGGTTATTGTACCGAGTGCACAAGCGCCAAAAAGGATGGCTTTTAGTCGAATGAAAGTTTTATACAGAAAGTTTACTCACGTGGAAAAGTAAATATATTTTTTTGTATGATTGTTTGATATTTTTCAAAACTTAACTGATATAATAATAATACATTCGTTATTTCTTTACCAATACAACTTAAAATATAATAATAATACAAATACAACAAAACTAAATATTGAAAATTTTTTTTTTAATCCAACGACAAGGAACCATGTCAGTAGACACAGGAAAATCAACCCTGGCTATGCACATTTACTGTTCTTCTATTGTTACGGGTATTTAACTAAATCGTAAAAGGATGAAACACTTTAAAATTGTTGTTTTGTATAGTATAAATCTGATCTCATACTTAAGGTAAAGAAACAATATAATAACAGTAACAATCCAACAGTTTTATTGTATTAGGCAACCAAATATACTCCCATTGACTTATAAAACATAGAATTTTGTTAGAAAATTTATTCTTATGGCACGAATTGTGATAATAATAATAATCTCTTACATAAACTACATTCTTCTAGCAACTGTCATTTACTGTATGAAGCAGCAGCCATTTTGATTCGAAATTGTTAATCACTCAGTATATGACAGCTGACATTTTTTATTTATTTTAACCCAAAACCCTACCGCCCACCCCTAGATACGGTCCTGCACAGCACTAATCAAAATTGTTTGCATTAGATTAGTGCCATCTACAAAAATTTGTAGATAATACTATAAATATACTAATAAATATTAGTAATTTGCAGTTTATTTTATGGTATTTATTTATTGTATTTATTTATTGTTTTATTTACTTTTTCATTTCACACACATTAAATCTAATTACAGTGAAAAATAAACAAAGAATTGTTACATAATAATATATAGAAAAGAAAATCTATATTAAAGATTGATAAACTAGTTTTACTAATTTTTCTGATTAGTAACGACATTAAATATTAATTACTAGCAATTGTTAGATGTGTTTATTTTAAATTAAAAATTGATACGCTTGATATTATTATTGTGAGCATCGAGTGAAAGAATAATATATTTCTGATTCAATACTGTGATAAGGATATTTACGTCCAGCTGACTCGCCGAAGACAACAGTCACTAGCACGCGTGACGTCACGCAAAAATTGTAGTAAACAACTTGTTTGCATTCGATTTATAATTCACACAAAAAACTTTATGAAAAACCAATTGCACACACTAATTATACTTTAAATTCTGCATCGAATACGACCAGTCCCATTGGAATCGCATAACATTATTTATTATTGCAAAATAATTATTTATATTGAAATTAATATGAAATATTATTGTGTTAAATATTAAGGGAATATTTATTTGTATTATTTTATACTTTTGTAAAACTAAATGTACACACACAGACGGAAAAACCCGTGAAGGGTCAATAGTCTAATAAAGATGGTTATATATATAATATGAAATATGAAATAATTATTAATTAATATACCCGAAATTCCAAATAAAAATAAATGAATAGTTGCAACCAATAATGATTTATGTACATCTATAATTATATATAAACAAGTAAACAACTTACATGATTGTTTTTCTTCGCGGCCATTACGACGCTATGCAATTGTTTTTCCGTGGCGTCCTCAACACTTGTCTTTGCGCGGCTGCATCTCCGCGATTACACTTTGCGTGGGGTAGTGAAGCACATCACCGGATAGTTTTTAATTAGAGGAACCGATTGGTATTAGTTTAATTGCAACCCGAGCACTTTTATCTACCGATAATCACTAGGAAAATACGACGCGCACCGCCAACCCTGATGCCGGCTCAAACTGAGGTTAACTTGAGATCTAGCGGCGCGAGTGTCGTGTGGCCGAGCGGACACGAGTACCAACAGTGTGTGGGGAATTTATTTAAATAATATTAATTAATTACTATAGTAATTATTACTAAATTAATATATTAAAGATTAGTTAAATGACTGTAGGCAGAGCACTCATTATATTATTAGTGTTAATTACATAATTAATAATAATTATTATAATAATATATATTAATAATAATAATATATATTAATAATAATAATAATATATATTGATAATAATAATAATATATATTAATAATAATAACAATATATAATTAATAATAATATTAATATATAATTAATAATAATAATAATATATAATTAACAATAATAATATATAATTAATAATAATAATAATATATAATTAACAATAATAATAATATATAATTAATAATAATAAAATATATTATTAATAATAATAATAATACTAAAAGAATATGATAAAATTCCTCCCCCACAGAGCCAATCCCAAGACAACCGGGATTGGTAAATGTCATCCAGCAAAATACTGAGATACTATGCGAAAAATCTAGTAATGATAATAATGATAATAATGATAATAATGATAATAATGAAAATAATGAAAATAATGATAATAATGATAATAATGATAAAAATGATAATAATGATACAAAATTTCAATTCCAAAAATCTGCAGTATCTCAATTTTGCAATTGTTACTATAATTATTTTATAAATTTTTGTTATTATACAAATACAATAATTTTTATTATTATTATTACTTCATGTGTCATGTAATGTGTCACTAAAATCGCTCTAACTCTTCTTGTTATTCATGATTTTTCATAAAATTTGGAACATATACCAATAATATATTCATGAATCACTACGTTCAATTTGGAATTATTATTTTACAAATTGAATTTTTGACGAATTTTAAAAATGCGACTTGACTTTTTATCATCAACTAGTGTTACTAAAATCACTCTAACTCTTCTTGATATTTATGAATATTCATAAAATTTGGAACAAATACCAATAATATGTTCATTAATCACTACATTCGATTTTGGATTATTATTTTACGAATTGTATTTTTGACAATTTTTCAAAATGCAACTTGACCCTTTTTCATAAACTAGTGTTATTGAAATCGCTGTAACTCTTCTTGTTATTCATGAATTTTCATAAAATTTGGAATATATACCAATAATATATTCAATAATCACTACCTTCGATTTGGGATTATTTTTTTACAAATTGAATTTTTGACGAATTTTCAAAATGCAACTACACCTTTTTTCATATACTAGTATTACTGAAATTGCTCTAACTCTTCTTGTTATCCATGAATTTTCATAAAATTTGGATCATATACCAATAATATATTCTTTAATCACTATGTTCGATTTGGGATTACTATTTTACAAATTGAATTTTTTCCGAATTTTCAAAACGCAACTTGACTTTTTTCATCAACTAGTGTTACTAAAATCGCTCTAACTCTTCTTGTTATTCATGAATTTTCATAAAATTTGGAACATATACCAATAATATATTCATTAATCACCATGTTCGACTTAGGATTATTATTATACAAATTTAATTTTTGACGAATTTTCAAAATGCGACTTGACATTTTTTCATCAACTAGTGTTACTAAAATCACTCTAACTCTTTTTGATATTCATGAATTTTCATAAAATTTGAAACATATACCAATAATATGTTCATTAATCACTATGTTCGATTTGGGATTATTATTTTACAAATTAAATTTTTTACGAATTTTCAAAATGCGACTTGACCCTTTTTCATCAACTAGTGTTACTGAAATCGCTCCAACTCTTCTCGTTATTCATGAATTTTCATAAAATTTAGAACATATACCAATAATATGTTCATTAATCACTACATTCGATTTGTGATTATTATTTTACAAATTGAATTTTTGACGAATTTTCAAAATGCAACTAGCCCTTTTTCATCAACTAGTGTTACTGAAATCGCTCAAACTTTTCTTGTTACACATGAATTTTCATAAAATTTGGATCATATACCAATAATATGTTCGTTAATCACTACGTTCGATTTCGAATTATTATTTTACAAATTAAATTTTTGACGAATTTTTAAAATACGACTTGACTTTTCTTCATCAACTCGTGTTACTAAAATCGCTCTAACTCTTCTTGTTATCAATACATTTTCATAAAATTTAGAACATATACCAATAATATGTTCATTAATCAATATGTTCGATTTGGGATTATTATTTTACAAATTGAATTTTTTACGAATTTTCAAAATGCGACTTGACCCTTTTTCATCAACTAGTGTTACTGAAATCGCTCTAACTCTTCTCGTTATTCATGAATTTTCATAATATTTAATTTGGAACATATACCAATAATATGTTCATTAATCACTATATTCTATTTGTGATTATTATTTTACAAATTAAATTTTTGACGAATTTTCAAAATGCAACTAGCCCTTTTTCATCAACTAGTGTTACTGAAATCGCTCTAACTTTTATTGTTACACATGAATTTTCATAAAATTTGGAACATATACCAATAATATGTTCGTTAATCACTACGTTCGATTTCGAATTATTATTTTACAAATTAAATTTTTGACGAATTTTTAAAATGCGACTTGACTTTTCTTCATCAACTAGTCTTACTAAAATCGCTCTAACTCTTCTTGTTATTAATAAATTTTCATAAAATTTAGAACATATACCAATAATATGTTCATTAATCACTATGTTCGATTTGGGATTATTATTCTACAAATTGAATTTTTGACGAATTTTCAAAATGCGACTTGACCTTTTTTCATCAACTAGTGTTACTAAAATCGCTCTAACACTTCTTGTTATCCATGAATTTTCATAAAATTTGGAACATATACCAATAATATGTTCATTAATCACTATGTTCGATTTGGGATTATTATTTTACAAATTGAATTTTTGACGAATTTTTAAAATGCAACTAGACCTTTTTTCAAACTAGTGTTACTGAAATCGCTCTAACTCTTCTTGTTATTCATGAATTTTCATAAAATTTTGAACATATACCAATAATATGCTCATTAATCACTATGTTCGATTTGGGATTTTTATTTTATAAATTGAATTTTTGACGAATTTTCAAAATGCGATTTGAATTTTTATCATCAACTAGTGTTACTAAAATCGCTCTAACTCTTCTTGATATTTATGAATTTTTATAAAATTTAGAACATATACCAATAATATGTTCATTAATCACTATGTTCGATTTGGGATTATTATTTTACAAATTGAATTTTTGACGAATTTTCAAAATGCGACTTGACCTTTTTTTATCAACTAGTGTTACTAAAATCGCTCTAACATTTCTTGTTATCCATGAATGTTCATAAAATTTGGAACATATACCAATAATATGTTCATTAATCACTATGTTCGATTTGGGATTATTATTTTACAAATTGAATTTTTGACGAATTTTCAAAATGCGACTTGACCTTTTTTCATCAACTAGTGTTACTAAAATCGCTCTAACATTTCTTGTTATCCATGAATTTTCATAAAATTTTGAACATATACCAATAATATGTTCATTAATCACTATGTTCGATTTGGGATTATTACTTTACAAATTGAATTTTTGACGAATTTTCAAAATGCGACTTGGCTTTTTATCATCAACTAGTGTTACTAAAATCGCTCTAACACTTCTTGTTATTCATGAATTTTCATAAAATTTAGAACATATACTAACAATATGTTCATTAATCACTATGTTCAATTTGGGATTATTATTTTACAAATTGAATTTTTGACGAATTTTCAAAGTGCGACTTGACTTTTTTTCATCAACTAGTGTTACAAAAATCGCTCTAACTCTTCTTGTTATCCATCAATTTGGAACATATATCAATAATATGTTCATTAATCACTATGTACAATTTGGTATTATTATTTTACAAATTGCATGTGTGACGATTTTTTTTATTATTAATGTTAATGTTGATTATCAATATTTACAATTTGGGATTGTATTTGTCAAGAAAAATAATAATTGACAAATGACAAATTACAAACGACAAATGACAAATGACAAATGACAAATGACAAATGACAAATGACAAATGACAAATGACAAATGACAAATGACAAATGACAAATGACAAATGACAAATGACAAATGACAAATGACAAATGACAAATGACAAATGACAAATGACAAATGACAAATGACAAATGACAAATGACAATCACAATTTATTACTAAGAGAAAAAGAGACATTTTCTGGAACTTGATTTTGATAACTCGAATATTTCTGAAAATCTCTAGATTTATTAAAAACAAATTATATGAAAAACCATTTATGAAAATGATTTAAAAAAAATGTCATTATTTAATTAAAAGTATTTTCAGAAATGATATTTTATGCTGATACATTTTGCTACATACAGGATGTGATTTAAATCACTCTACAGTCGAATTTAGGAGAAATAATTGGATTGAACTGTTTGCATGTAACACACTAAACTAAATTTGTAATCATAACCGTTTTGCGTCATCGCAGCGGTTGTTTTTCGAGTCGTCGCGCTTGGAATTATATCGCAATTTTCCAATAGGGGCGCACATCAAAGCGAGTCCCCCGCATCGGCCCAATTGATCGAAATAATTGGTCAGCGTGTAACGCGCCCGTTCCGGCCAGTAAAAACCTTTTGATCTCGACCTTTCGTTATTATTTATACCCACGTCACAGGTCCTGGTGGAGGAATCACCACATAAGAGTTTAATACGCAGCAAAATTGCTGTGATTAATACAACTCTGCTGTGTATAGACACAAATATATTTGTCCCTTGTATTTACTTTCTATTTTATTTTTTAACAACTAATGTTACGAAAATCATTGTAAATGCATGAATTTTCATAACATTTGGAACATACACCAATAATATGTTTATTAATCAGTATGTTTGATTTGGGATAATTATTTTACAAATTGAATTTTTGACGAATTTTCAAACTAAAAGGCAAATACATAATATGTATATATATATATATATATATATATATATATATATAATATATAACATATTATTGATATATGTTCCAAATTTTATGAAAATTGATGGATAACAAGAAGAGTTAGAGCGATTTTAGTAATACTAGTTGATGAAAAAAAGTCAAGTCGCAGTTTGAAAATTCGTCAAAAATTCAATTTGTAAAATAATAATCCCAAATTGAACATAGTGATTAATGAACATATTGTTAGTATATGTTCTAAATTTTATGAATAATCATGAATAACAAGAAGAGTTAGAGCGATTTCAATAACACTAGTTGATAAAAAAAAGTCAAGTCGCATTTTAAAAATTATATTATATTATATTATAAAATATATATATATATATATATATATATATATATATATATATATATATATATATTATCTATGTGCCTTTTACTATTCGGTGTAGGCACAGAAAGTAAATACAAGGGACAAATATATTTTTTCTGCCAATACACTATTTATAAAAAATAACGTTTTTATCCTGAATTTATTTATTATTATTAAAAATAAACTCTGCATGTATTTATAAATAGATATGTAATGTTCATAAAACTATCCTATGCTTTGTGATGAATAACTATTTATATCTAGATATTCCCCAGGCTTTCATCCTTTTTAACAGCATATATTATGAACTTGGTCGAGTATTATTCGATTATTTTGATCAATAAAATTAGCTAATTGCTTTAACTCTACACTCTCCACACCCCTAAACACCCGTTTGTATTTATAATTCGCTTTTTATATTAATTAGGCTTTCAGTAATTCTTAAATGATTATAAGATGCAGCTTATATCTTCTTTTCTTTCACTCCAGTGGCGGATTGTGCATTTGGGGGTGACGATAAATAAAATTTTCTATAAATTAAGAAATTCAAAATGTTTTTATTTAATTATTAATAATTTAATATTTATTAAAATTATTTATTTTTATTTGTATTTTTCTATATGTATATGTATGTATAAATAATAATTCTGCATAAAAAATCCGTCACTGTTTCTTTCTATCTTTCTCAAAGTGTATTAAATGTTTTTATGTGATCTTTCTCTTGGTTGTTGCAGCGAAACTGGACGGAGTGAAGACGTACATGCGAATGCGCCGGGTGCCGAACCACTTGCAGGTGAAAGTGATAAAGTGGTTCGATTATTTATGGCTCACCCAGAAGTGTTCAGACGAAGAGCGCGCGGTCTCCTGCCTGCCCGACAAGCTCAAGGCGGAGATCGCGATAAATGTCCATCTGGACACGCTGAAACGCGTCGAGATCTTCCAAAATACAGAAGCTGGCTTTCTGTGTGAATTGGTGCTACGGCTCAGGCCGGTCCTGTTCTCGCCCGGTGATTATATTTGTAGAAAAGGTAAGTTAATCAATATTTAATAATAAATGTTCATATTAAAAACAACACATACGTTTAAAAAAGATTTTAATTAGAATTAAGGTGAGAGAATAATTTTAGTAACAGTAGTGAATGAATAAAAGTCAGGTAGCTGTTAGAAAATTCGTCAAAAATTCAATTTGTAAAATAATAATCCCAAATTGTACATAATGATTAATGAACATATTCTTCATATATGTTCCGAATTTTATGAAAATTCATGGATAACAAAAAGAGTTAGAGCGATTTTTGTAACACTAATTGATAAAAAAAGTCAAGTCGCATTTTGAAAATTCGTCAAAAATTCAATTTGTACAATAATAATCCCAAATCGAACATAGTGATTGATGAACATATTGTTGGCACATGTTCAAAATTTTATGAAAATGCATTGATAACAAGAAGACTTAGAGCGATTTTAGTCGCTTTAGTTGATAAAAAAAAGTCAAGTCGCATTTTGAAAATTCGTAAAAAATTCAATTTGTAAAATAATAATCTCAAATGGAACATAGTGATTGATGAACATATTGTTGGCACATGTTCTAAATTTTATGAAAATTCCTTGATAACAAGAAGACTTAGAGCGATTTTAGTAGCACTAGTTGATAAAAAAAGTCAAGTCGTATTTTGAAAATTCGTAAAAAATTCAATTTGTAAAATAATAATCTCAAATCGAACATAGTGATTGATGAACATATTGTTGGCACATGTTCCAAATTTTATGAAAATTCATTGATAACAAGAAGACTTAGAGCGATTTTAGTAGCACTAGTTGATAAAAAAAGTCAAGTCGCATTTTGAAAATTCGTAAAAAATTTAATTTGTAAAATAATAATCTCAAATTGAACATAGTGATTAATGAACATATTGTTGGCACATGTTCCAAATTTTATGAAAATTCATGGATAACAAGAAGACTTAGAGCGATTTTAGTAGCACTAGTTGATCAAAAAAGTCAAGTCGCATTTTGAAAATTCGTAAAAAATTCAATTTGTAAAATAATAATCTCAAATCGAACATAGCAATTGATGAACATATTGTTGGCACATGTTCCAAATTTTATGAAAATTCCTTGATAACAAGAAGACTTAGAGCGATTTTAGTAGCACTAGTTGATAAAAAAAGTCAAGTCGCATTTTGAAAATTCGTAAAAAATTCAATTTGTAAAATAATAATCTCAAATCGAACATAGTGATTGAAGAACATATTGTTGGCACATGTTCCAAATTTTATGAAAATTCATTGATAACAAGAAGACTTAGAGCGATTTTAGTAGCACTAGTTGATAAAAAAAGTCAAGTCGCATTTTGAAAATTCGTCAAAAATTCAATTTGTAAAATAATAATCTCAAATCGAACATAGTGATTGATGAACATATTGTTGGCACATGTTCCAAATTTTATGAAAATTCATTGATAACAAGAAGACTTAGAGCGATTTTAGTAGAACTAGTTGATAAAAAAAGTCAAGTCGCATTTTGAAAATTCGTAAAAAATTCAATTTGTAAAATAATAATCTCAAATCGAACATAGCAATTGATGAACATATTGTTGGCACATGTTCCAAATTTTATGAAAATTCCTAGATAACAAGAAGACTTAGAGCGATTTTAGTAGCACTAGTTGATAAAAAAAGTCAAGTCGCATTTTGAAAATTCGTAAAAAATTCAATTTGTAAAATAATAATCTCAAATCGAACATAGTGATTGAAGAACATATTGTTGGCACATGTTCCAAATTTTATGAAAATTCATTGATAACAAGAAGACTTAGAGCGATTTTAGTAGCACTAGTTGATAAAAAAAGTCAAGTCGCATTTTGAAAATTCGTCAAAAATTCAATTTGTAAAATAATAATCTCAAATCGAACATAGTGATTGATGAACATATTGTTGGCACATGTTCCAAATTTTATGAAAATTCATTGATAACAAGAAGACTTAGAGCGATTTTAGTAGAACTAGTTGATAAAAAAAGTCAAGTCGCATTTTGAAAATTCGTAAAAAATTCAATTTGTAAAATAATAATCTCAAATCGAACATAGTAATTGATGAACATATTGTTGGCACATGTTCCAAATTTTATGAAAATTCATTGATAACAAGAAGACTTAGAGCGATTTTAGTAGCACTAGTTGATAAAAAAAGTCAAGTCGCATTTTGAAAATTCGTAAAAAATTCAATTTGTAAAATAATAATCTCAAATCGAACATAGTGATTAATGAACATAGTATTGGTATTTGTTCAACATTTTTTGAAAATTCATGGATATCTAGAAGAGTTAGAGCGATTTTAGTAACACTAGTTGATAAAAAAAGTCAAGTCGCATTTTGAAAATTCGTCAAAAATTTAATTTGTAAAATAATAATCCCAAATCGAACATAGTGATTAATGAACATATTATAGGTATATGTTCTAAATTTGATGAAAATTCATAGATGACAAGAAGAGTTAGAGCGATTTTAGTAACAATAGTTGATGAAAAAAAGTCAAGTCGCATTTTGAAAATACGTCAAAAATTCAATTTGTACAATAATAAACTCAAATCGAACATAGCGATTAATGAACATATTATTGGCACATTTTACAAATTTTATGAACATTCATTGATAATAAGAAGACTTAGAGCGATTTTAGTAGCACTAGTTGATAAGAAAAGTTAAGTCGCATTTTGAAAATGCGTCAAAAATTCAATTTCTAAAATAATAAATTCAAATTGAACATAGTGATTAATGAACATATTATTGGTATATGTTCTAAATTTTATGAAAATTCATGTATAACAAGAAGAGTTAGAGCGGTTTTAGTAACACTAGTTGATGAAAAAAAGTCAAGTCGCATTTTGAAAATTCCTCAAAAATTCAATTTGTAAAATAATAATCCCAAATTGAACATAGTGATTAAAGAACATATTATTGGTATATGTTTCAAATTTTATGAAAATTGATGGATAACAAGAAGAATTAGAGTAATTTTCGTAACACTAGTTGATGAAAATAACTCAAGTCGCATTTTGAAAATTCGTCAAAAATTCAATTTGTAAGATAATAATTCCAAATCAAACATAGTGATTAATAAACATATTGTTGGTATATGTTCAAAATTTTATGAAAATTCATAGATAACAAGAAGAGTTACAGCGATTTTAGTAACTCTAGTGAAAAAAGTCAAGTGGAATTTTTGAAAATTCGTCAAAAATTAATTTTTTTAAATAATAATCCTAAATCGAAGATAGTGATTAATGAAACTATTTTTGATATATGTACCGAATTTTATGAAAATATATAAATTAACAATAAAGTTAGAGAGATAACTTAGTTACCTGCAACTATTCCATCCATTCATTCTCGTAATTTTATTGCTGCGGCAGAACCCTCTATATATATATACATTACGCACACATACCAAAACCAAAAAAATCCGTATACTCGCAGCGGAATTAATTCGGCTTTATTATTCCGCGCAAATGATATTCAAATTATTTATACGCGTCCGGCCGTGCTGATTGATGCTGGCGAATGGCATTTACACGCTTATTCAGGTTGGCGCTGTTTTTTTTTCTCCCTTTCCGCTCGTCCGGTTGTCCGCGTTTGTAGCTCATAGAAAATTAACAGTATTTGTTGCAGCCGCATTGAAATTGCAAATGAGTATTTGTATTATTTATCAGAAAAAAAAAACGGATGACTAATCCACTAAATTCAGAGTTTCGAAAACAACTGTCGCAAAATGTATACTATAATAAATAATTGTTGCATATAATATAATTGAATAAGATTTTGTTTGTTTCATAGAGTTTGTTTTTTGTTTTCAGGTGAGGTCGGGAAGGAAATGTATATAGTAAATAGGGGGCGGCTGCAGGTGGTGGCGGACAACGGGAGGACGGTGCTGGCCACGCTGAAGGCGGGCAGCTACTTCGGCGAGATATCGATCCTGAACATGGGCACGGCAGGTAAACACCTTGGTAAATATCCGCAGGCAAGCCCATTGGTGGTTACTCAAACAATCTTAGTCTTCCCTTTTATGGTTATTAACACTTTCATTAAGTAATAAAAATCTAATAATTTACTTCCACCACACGCCTTGCATGAGGACTGGCTTTCTTTCAAAATAACTATATAAGTGTCTTAATTATTTCATTATGATTTTAATTTATATAAATGTCTTAATTAATTAATTATGATTTTAATTTATATAAAAGCCTTACCTAATTTAACATGGATTAAAGAGTTACATGCAATTATTATACATCGCTACATAGCGATTTATAATAATTGTGTAAATATGTATTTGTATGTATGTATATGTATTTTATTGCCAACTTAAGGATTGAGATCACATGATCTCAATCCCTAAGTTGGCAGAATTGGACAAGGCTAATTTTACCCTATAAAACAATTACGGCACGTAAAAACAGTATAACTTACCCTCCTAGAGGGAAGTTAAACGCCATCTGGCGGCACCACATCAATTAGCAATGCACACCCACGTATTTCATAAAAATATTTAACAAATAAATAGATTGAATTGTATTGGCATGGCGAATTCTTTAAATTCAATATACGTACACGCTTTATTTGTATAATATAACATATTAATATAGCATGCAATTAATGATATAAACAAATCAATTCAAATTATTATACCCTCTTATTCACCAATTTATCATGATAACTAATTGAACCCATAAGTATTTTTTTAAATTTATTGTTGCTATAACAACGAATTATAGCAACAATAAATAAATTATATAAGAAATGTAGTTACTTTAGATTCTCTCTATTGGAAACACTGAATAATTAAACAAAAGGTGTCATAAAAGCTATAACAAGCGCTACTTAAGGTTATTGACATTTGTTTTGGTAATATCTGTCACAATGACGTTTTCAATTTATGCATATATTGACGTACAGATTAAACGAAACAAGATTTTGAAATTATGGTGACTGTGCCGGGACTGGAGATAATAACAACCGTGTGGATTACGCTTGAGGGCGAGAGGGCGCTTCGTGACGTGGATGAAATTATTGAGGGGGTAGTTATGCGGAGAAACACTGGCAGCCGTCCAAATATGTGTGGCTCCCCGGCCGCGCGACGTGGGGAGTCGGGATGCACGAATTTGGGCAATGCGGATGCAAACCAAAAATATTACATTTTTATTCATCAATTTCAGTAAATATTAAAAAGAAAGAGAAGAGTCGTATGTCTCAACTATATACATTTCCGTTTTCTCATTTATTTATTATTCAAAATAATTTAACAAACAGGGTTATCAGTTATTTTAAGAAAAATTTATAGTTACGTTGCATAAAACATATAACACTCGATTTAATTTTCAATCTGTCATTATAACCTCACTTTTGACAATTTTGACAGATAATGCGACGTTGCCATACATAAATAGAGGTATTTGAGGTTATGAAATGGAAAGTTATAAACAATAACGCATCACGGGGCTACACTGTGCTTATGTTTATACATAGCAACGTAGCACTATGTATCAAAGGAGACAAAAATTTAGGACTATAGATAAGATCTTTTATTTTTGTCTCCTTTGATACATAATGCGCCTTTTTATTTATTTATTTATACATACACAACATACACAACATACACCACATACATAACATACACAACATACACAGCATACACAGCATACACAGCATACACAGCACACACAACACACACAGTATACACAGCATACACAAGATACACAGCATACAGAGCATACACAGCCTACACAGCCTACACAGCATACACAGCATACACAACATACACAACATACACAACATATACAGCACACACAACATACACAACATACACAACATACACAACATACACAAGATACACAGCATACACAAGATACACAGCATACACAGCATACAGAGCATACACACAGCATACACAGCATACACAGCATACACACAGCATACACAGCATACACAGCATACACAGCATACAAAGCATACACAGCATACACAACATACACAGCATACACAGCACACACAGCACACACAGCACACACAGCATACACAGCATACACAAGATACACCGCATACAGAGCATACACAGCCTACACAGCCTACACAGCATACACAGCATACACAGCATACACAGCATACACAATATACACAACATACACAAGATACACAGCATACACAAGATATACAGCATACACAGCATACAGAGCATACACACTGCATACACTACATACACAACATACACAAGATACACAGCATACACAAGCATACATACATATATACATACATACATACATACATACATACATACATACATATTTATTTATTTTGTTTGCAATTCGTAATTTTAATCTAGCTATTGCCAACTTTTACGCATAATGCGACGTTGCCACATAAACAGAAGTACATAAGGTCATTACATGAAGAGTTAACAATAATTAATGCAACATCTAGCAATATAATCGCGGAGTAAATTTAACTCGTCTTTATATAATCGGGTCTTAATGTAGTAAATGTTGACTTGAATTAATTGCAATGCGGTGAATGCTTTGATTATTTTTGTGTTTCTAATTGCACAGCCTGTATATTAAGTGTAACTACTTTTCTTCAAATTAATTCAGAGCATGATTATAAATTAAGAATGTTATGACTTGTGATTTAGGTAACCGGAGGACGGCGAGTGTACGCTCGGTGGGCTACAGTGACCTGTTTGTGCTTAGCAAAAAGGATATGTGGGATGTGCTGAAAGAGTACCCGGCGGCTAGGGTGCGACTGGAGGCGATTGCTGTGAAGAGACTTGAAAAATACAAGAGGGCACCACTCGAAAAAGGTATGATATTCATATGTTATTATATTTGATATCGCGATTGTATCAATAAAAAATTTATATGCAGAAAACAGCCTACTAGATTTTAGTAGGAGTGCTAGGGGCCTTGTGGTTGCAGAATTTATATGCAGACAACATTGATAAAAGCTGTAGTAGTGCTAGGGGGTATTTGGCTCCCTTATTGAACTCGAAAAACTGAAATGTTTCTGTTCCAAAATCGGTTCAACCTGTTCCAAATCTTATTCGACCTGTTCTAAACCGGTTCGACCACATTTTCTGACTATAAATTGTGACCAATTTTGTAAGAGGTTCAACAGGTTTGGAACAGGTCGAAGGGGTTTAGAACAAGTCGAACCGATTTAAAACAGGTCGAACGGGTTTGTAAGGCCCAATTCACACATAAGCGGCGTCCTGTGCAGGCGCGGTTTAAGCGAGGCGCAGGCGCGGTTTAAGCGAGGCGCAGGCGCGGTTTAAGCGAGACACAGGCGCGATGTCGCACAGGCGATTGTGATATCCATATGCAGTGAAGGGGTGGACATTGCACCTTATATTTACATAGATGCGGCGTGGAAGAGTTTCGCCTCTTCGCCTACCGTGTCTTAGGCGAAGACGCGGTGCCGGCGTGGCTAGAGGCTCGAGGCAAATGCCCACGCCTCATCACCTAAGTGGGCATTGCACCACATGTTTATATAGAGGGGACTTGAAGCGTCGTGCCTCTCGCAGCGCCGGCACCGCGTTTTCGCCTCTTCGCTGAAGACACGGTAGGCGAAGAGGCGAAACTCTTCCACGCCGCCTCTATGTAAACATAAGGTGCAATGTCCACCCCTTCCCTGCATATGGATATCACAATCGCCTGTGCGACGTCGCGCCTGCGCCTCGCCTACACCGCGCCTGGGCCCGACGCCGCTTATGTGAGAATTGGGCCTTAGAAACCAGTTCGACCTGTTTTGAATCCGTTCGACCTGTTCTAAACCCCTTTAACCTGTTCCAAACCTGTTGAACCTGTTACAAAACTGGTCACAATTTATATGCAGAAAATATTGATAAAGGCAGTAGTAGTGCTAGTAGGGGATTTCTGGCTTACTTTTTTAACTCAGATTTTTCAAAATTCGGATTTTCAACAGATTTATTGAAAAATCCGAATTATGGAAAATCTGAGTTAAAAAAGTGAGTCAGAAACCCCCTACTAGCACTACTACTGCCTTTATTAATATTGTCTGCAACTAGAACTAGAAACCCCCTAGCAATTACTACTAAAGGCTGTATATTTATTTACCCATTACACTGAATTCTACTTAAAAATTGTGAAATTGTAACTATAAGAGTATCCTTCTATAATTTGAAATTAAATTTTCTAATGCACTGTTACGTGATGCGCTACTTAAGTGAACATTGGGTATCTATAATTAATGTATATCTATGGTTTCTAGATGTATAATAAGTTGCCTAGCATTATATGAATCAAACTTATAAATTACTAGGTGAAATACTAATAACTTGGACAAAGTTATTACAGTTTGGTACTGTGGACAACTATGGCCGACTGCTGTATTTAAGTATTTTAATAGCCTGAATTGTGACAGTGACAGTGACAGTGACAGTGACAGTGACAGTGGCAGTGACAGTGACAGTGACAGTGACAGTGACAGTGACAGTGACAGTGACAGTGACAGTGACAGTGACAGTGACAGTGACAGTGACAGTGACAGTGACAGTGACAGTGACAGTGACAGTGACAGTGACAGTGACAGTGACAGTGACAGTGACAGTGACAGTGACAGTGACAGTGACAGTGACAGTGACAGTGACAGTGACAGTGACAGTGACAGTGACAGTGACAGTGCATAGTTTAAGTCATTTGAAATAGTGGACGGGCATAGTCAGCTTGGTAGGGGCCACCCGCCCATCCCACCTTCGTTCGCATAGTTATTTCAATGGATACAGACATGTTATACATTTTAAACCATTCCAGGACGAGTGTTACCCATTGAAAAAACTATGCGAGCAATGGTGGGGTGGGCGGGCGTCCCCTACCAACCAAACTATGCCCGTCCACTATTTCAAACGACTTGAACTCTGCACAACACTGCTATCATCAATATTCTATGATTAAATTAATTTCATTTATTAAAGTACGTTTAATTCGTAAAAAAAACATGTGAGAAACAATGTAGTGCATAGTTCAAGTCGTTTGAAATAGTGGACGGGCATAGTTTGGTTGGTAGGGGCCGCCCGCCCACCCCACCTTCGCTCGCATAGTTTTCTCAATGGATACAGGCGTTTTATATTGATTAAACTATTCCAAAGCGTTTTATCCTATGGAAAAACTATGCGAGCAAAGGTGGGGTGGGCGGGCGGTCCCTACCAACCAAACTATGCTCGTCCACTATTTCAAACGACTTGAACTATGCACTACATTGTTTCTCACATGTTTTTTTTACGAATTAAACGTACTTTAATAAATGAAATTAAATTAATCATAGAATGTTGATAATAGCAGTATTGTGCAGAGTTCAAGTCATTTGAAATAGTGGACGGGCATAGTTTGGTTGGTAGGGATGTGTTGGGCGGTTGGCCCCCACCAACCAAACTATGCCCATTCACTATTTCAAATGGCTTGAACTCTGCACTACATTATTACCCTTAACTTTTTACCATTCAATCAATTTAATTTATTAATTTAGACTTAATTTAAAAAAATATATAGGAAATAATGTAGTGTAGAATTCAAGTCACTTGAAATAGTGGACGGGTGTAGTGTGGTTCGTAGGGACGACCCACCCACCCCACCTTTGCTCGCATAGTTTTTTCCATTAGATAGCACTCGTTTTGGAATGGTTTAAACAATATAAAACGCCTGTATCCATTGAAAAAACTATGTAAGCAAAGGTGGGGTGGGCGGGTGCCCCCTACCAACCAAACTATGCCCATTCACTAGTTTTCAAATGGCTTGAACTCTGCACTACACTATTATCATTAACTTTCTATAATTCAATCAATTTCATTTATTAGTTTAGACTTAATTTAAAAAATATATAGGGAATAATGTAGTGTAGAGTTCAAGTCAGCTAGTGAGGATGAATTTAAACAATATCTCGAATAGTTGTATACAAATATGATATAACTAACCTCCTAGGAAGAAAGTTAAACGCCATCTGGCGGCATTGGTGTATGTACTACATTGTTTCTCACATTTTTTTTTATACATTAGGCGTAAATTAATAAATGAAATTAATTAAATCATAGAAAGTAATGGATAACAGTGTAATGCAGACTTCAAGTCGTTTGAAATAGTGGACGGGTATAGTTTGGTTGGTAGGGACCGCCCGCCCACCCCACCTTTGCTCGCAAAGTTTTTCCATAGGCTACCACACTTCTTTGGAATGGTTTAAACAATATAAAACATCTGTATCCATTGAAAAAACTATGCGAGCGAAGGTGGGGTGGGCGGGTGGTCCCTACCAACCAAACTATGCCCATCCACTATTTCAAATGGCTTAAACTATACAGTACATTGTTATTCGATATTTTCTATGATTCAATTAATTTCATTTATTAATTTACGTCTAATGTATAAAAAAAAATGCGAGAAACAATGTAGTACATAGTTCAAGTCATTTGAAATAGTGGACGGGCATAGTTTGGTTGGTAGGGACTACCCACCCACCCCACCTTCGCTCGCATAGTTTTTTTCAATGGATACATACCTTGTATATTGTTGAAACTATTCCAAAAAGAGTGTTATCCTATGGAAAAACTATGCAAGCAAAGGTGGGGTGGGCGGGCGGCCCCTACCAAGCAAACTATGCCCGTCCACTATTCCAATTTGAAATAATGAATAGACATAGTTCAAGTCATTTGATATCATCAATGGGTATAGTTTAATTGGTTAAAACAATTGAAGGGTATAGTTCAGACTTTGTGAAACACTGAATGGGCATACTTTGATTTGTCGAAACAGTTGAAAGGTATAGTTCAGACTTTTTGAAACACTGAATGGGCAGAGTTTGGTTGGCCTGTGACCACCCACCCACCCCTCCTTTTCGCATAGTTTTCTTCATGGGATAATTTTATGTTAAATTCTTTTATATAATTATCAACACTGGCTACATCCCGCACTAGTGCGGGAAGTAGTATTTCCCGCACCCAAATCAATGCGGGAAATGACTTGTCTTATGACATAAGTACAAAAAAATCGTTTCATTTATGCTTTAAAATTAATTATCACAAAGTAGACGCCTTAACATCTTTTCGATTTAAAATCAAATTCTAATTGGTTTCACTTGTATTTCCCCCGCAAGTATATTGCCAGCGGTTGTCATGGCAACAGCAGCCATTATTATTTAATAAAACCTGTCAATAATAACGCGCGGATTTTATTATATCAACATTTTTACGGCATTCGGGTTATAAAATGTATTTCTATTTTACAGTTTAATGGCATTAAAGCCCTCCACACTCGCCCCCCCCCCCCCCCTCATACTACCCCACCATTAAATTTGCCGCTCTAATGGTCAGTATTATGATAATGAGGGGGACGGCGCGTTCAAATTAAACGCGGACACGCGCGCTTCCGTTCTCATAATTAATTAGTACCTCCCGCAACCGCCGCCTTGACTAAGTCGGTTTTAATTAAGATGCCGCGCGGCGATAAAATCCCCGAGAACCGGATGTTCCAACCTGACTGTGTATGCGCAAAAAACGTATTTTTAAATCCTGCTCGCTCTAATGAGGAGATAGTTATCAAGTTGTCATCCTTTTGCCGGATGGAAATTGTGTAATTACATGGAAAAATAAGAGTAGTGGAAAATTTTCAAATAATAAAATATACATACTGTGTCCTTGAATGAGTTGAACTAAATAATCTCTATATTAGACTACTCCAGTGTACTTTTATTTATAGTTTTATGCACAAAGTATACAGGATACAATTTCAGAAGTCAGGTTATTGTAGAATTTGCATCAGTTCTACCACTAGTGATAACATTTCTATTCATAGGACAATTCTATATAAAGTGTACCACCGTATTCACCGACATTCCATAAATCTATCAATAGCTATTGAACCCATAAGTATTCATTGTTATAGCTACAATAAATACATTATCTAGGGAGTGTAGTTACTTTAGATTCTCTCTATTGGAAACACTGAATAATTAAACAAAAGGTGTCATCAAAGCTCCAATTGCAAGCGCTATTAAAGGTATTTGAGATTTGTTGTATATTCTGTCACAATGACGTTCATTTGTTTTGTCATAATCTGTCACAATGACGTTCATTTGTTTTGTCATATTCTGTCATAATGATGTTCATTTGTTTTTTCATATTCTGTCACAATGGCGTTCATTTGTTTTATCATATTCTGTCATAATAACATTCATTTGTTTTGTCATATTCTGTCACAATGACGTTCATTTGTTTTGTCATATTCTGTCACAATGACATTCATTTGTTTTGTCCTATTCTGTCACAATGACGTTCATTTGTTTTGTCATATTCTATCACTATGGCATTCATTTGTTTTGTCATATTCTGTCACAATGACATTCATTTGTTTTGTCATATTCTGTCACAATGACGTTCATTTGTTTTGACATATTCTGTCATAATGACGTTCATTTGTTTTGTCATATTCTGTCATAATGACGTTCATTTGTTTTTTCATATTCTGTCACAATGACGTTCATTTGTTTTGTCATATTTTGTCACAATGACGTTCATTTGTTTTGTCATATTCTGTCATAATGACGTCCTTTTGTTTTGTCATATTCTGTCATAATGACGTTCATTTGTTTTGTCATATTCTGTCATAATGACGTTCATTTGTTTTTTCATATTCTGTCACAATGACGTTCATTTGTTTTGTCATATTTTGTCACAATGACGTTCATTTGTTTTGTCATATTCTGTCATAATGACGTCCATTTGTTTTGTCATATTCTGTCACAATGACGTTCATTTGTTTTGTCATATTCTGTCATAATGACGTTCATTTGTTTTTTCATATTCTGTCACAATGACGTTCATTTGTTTTGTCATATTCTGTCATAATGACGTCCATTTGTTTTATCATATTCTGTCATAATGACGTTCATTTGTTTTGTCATATTCTGTCATAATGACGTTCATTTGTTTTTTCATATTCTGTCACAATGACGTTCATTTGTTTTGTCATATTTTGTCACAATGACGTTCATTTGTTTTGTCATATTCTGTCATAATGACGTCCATTTGTTTTGTCATATTCTGTCACAATGACGTTCATTTGTTTTGTCATATTCTGTCATAATGACGTTCATTTGTTTTGTCAATTCTGTCATATTAAATAGCTTATGGGACCTATAAAATTTATGGGATGTTGGTGAATACGGGCATGAGTGAATTCTGGCTGCCTGTCCGGTCTTAAAAAACAATCACAAATCACAATTTTGTATCCTCATGGACATATAAAAAACTTGTCGCAAGTAACTTGCCAGTCTAAACGTTGAAAATTACTGGAATTAAGTATGAAGTTACTCAATTCCAGTATTTTTAAATTTTTCAACACAACGTCAAAAATATCACAGTCAATTTGCCACGCGAATATTTCCCCTATACAGCCCACAAAACGCGAGTTATAATTATTTCGTACTTCGTTAAACACAAATTAATTACTTTTACCAAACTTGTCCGAACTGCAAACTTTTCGTTTGCTCGCGCGCAATTGTTCACACAACCGATCGATTCTGCACAGACAGTTTAACCGAACTTTTCTGCGCAATAATCGCCAATACGTTTAAACGAAATTTAATTAATTAATTAATTACTAGCTGCGATGCGATTGTAGCTTGTAGGGCGGGCGGTTTTACATTACGGCCTCCTGCTGCGGATTAATTGAGTGATCCGGGGA
Organism: Lordithon lunulatus; assembly: GCA_963942505.1. Taxonomy (NCBI): domain Eukaryota; kingdom Metazoa; phylum Arthropoda; class Insecta; order Coleoptera; family Staphylinidae; genus Lordithon; species Lordithon lunulatus. Next base: position 68,089,891 of record OZ012667.1, read on the forward strand.
AGGCGCACGGAGTGCATGTTTATGGAAGTAGACTTAGACGAGAGGTATCTAGTTTTAATGCGCTTATGCCGCGAGTCGCTTCAAGTTCGTGTAATTTAGTTTTGATTGCCGGAATAAGAGTGTTGGGGGATTCGAAATATGCGCGGTCTAGCATGGAGTTCGGATTTGTTGCGAAACTTGTTGGCTCGAACGAACAGGAGGTATTATCGTAACGTACAATATGTATTTATAATGTAACATAGGATGAATATAGTTTATAGTTTGAATATTATGAATTTATGATACGTTCCCAATATAGACTTTATGAGGAAATAATTAGTAAAAACTAATTCACATAATTACTCGACGCAATCATTTAACAAAGGGCTTTTGTATTGTGTATTACAACTTGCTCTCCATTGTGTATTAATATTCTCGGCGTATTGCTAGATATACGCGGAGAATAATAAAGTAACCTCTAACATTAGGCAACTTATATTACTTATGCGCAAGGATTTATGCGAATGTATTAGAGTATTATAAGTTGCCTAATGTTGCTTATTTAAATAATAATAATATAATGATCTCTGATAATAATTAAAAAGACCAACAATTGAATGGTTTAATTCGATATTTTGTATCACCTAATTCGTTTCTGTCTCTTGGTTTGGTGGCGCAGTTTCGATAATTATATTCATAATAATTTTAAGTGAAGAATTAAAAAAAAATCGAGTTGAATAATCTGGTTGTATGCTAGATTATTAGTGATGGGTGTGTGTGTATTGCAGCGGCGATGGGTCGGAGCCAGTCGACGCCCGGTCTGGTGGAGTCTCGCGGCAAGGTGCCGCTGGAGGAGATGTGGGTGCCCTCAGGTCTCGCCGGTTTATCGTTAACACCCGCGTACCCCAGGTCGCTCCTCGGCTCGCCCCCGAGGCCCGCGCCCGACTCCCCCGGCTCCACCAGCAGCGGACGCAGCCGCCACCACACGCCCGCCTCCCAAGCCAGATCAGGTAAACGCATCAACCCCCCCATTGCTCCACACATTGCACACGCACCCCTCATTAACAATTATCATAGCATGCAACCCTAATCACTATCAATTATGTAATTGTTATATATGTAACCAATATTACACATGTCACTTATCACTTGTTATAACCTAAAACGCAATCGAAAATAAAATATTATAATTATAATCCTACTGCTAATAATAAAATATCTAGTTTTTTTCGGCAAAAACTATCCTACTATTTTATTATAATTATAACATTGATTAATCATTGTGATAATTAATCAATGATTATAGCTCCGAAAAGAAAATCATGTGTGAGGTTCGTGGCGAAACTGATTTTTCTACAAACAGGTTCCTAGTTTCAATTATCATAGAAGTTTGTTTCATGTAAAAGTGAAGTTCGCGTCATATTTTTATGTGCACTGTTCAGGTTGCATTTTTTTAAATTAATCAGTGTTCCCAATAGAGGGAATGTAATTTATCTAAACTAGATTCGAGAAAGAGTGCTCACGCTCACTTATTACTTTAGTAACCTGTAAGTTTCTCAATTTTAATAAATAAAATAATAAAATGTCTATGAAATGTATCAGATTTCTAATTTTGCTACGGATAAAAATACTAAAATTCATTGTTGTGTGAACATGTTTTGGAATCGGTGCCTGTATTCACTAACGTCACCATTGCCAATTGCATCAATGACAGCTTCGCTCTCATATGAGATATGACAACATTAGTGAATACAGGCATCGATTCAAAAACACGTTCACACAACAATTAAATTTAGTAATTTTATCCGTAGCAAAATTCGAAATCTGATACATTTCATAGACATTTTATTGTTTTATTTATTTAAATTGAGAAACTTACAGGTTACTAAAGGGCGTTATACGTTTTAAAATATCTTGTAATCATGGCAGTAATGTTTATTACTGTACTGTTGGTTGCATATAATGTTAATTAGTAAATAAATAATTGAACGGTTTAAATTATTTATTTAGCCTCTTGCAAATTTCTGCTAAAATCAATTTATTACTTCCATTAGTAATTTTTTCAGATAAAAAATGCTATATATGTATATATGTATATATGTATATATGTATATATGTATATATGTATATATGTATATATGTATATATGTATATATGTATATATGTATATATGTATATATGTATATATGTATTATTCGATTTTTTTAAAATTGTATAATGGTGGAGCCGCCGGGTTTGTAATTACCCCTAGTGGTGTGTACTTAACGGGCTGAATGTGCCTCCGCATATCTGGACCCGCTTTGCCGGCTGGAGGCCAGCAGGCACAGGTCGCGCAATAAATTTCAACCGCCGCCGCCGCCGCCGACACATCAAATATCACGTTACGCAGTGTAAGCCTATAATGCACGCTTCGTTAGAGTAAACATTTCCACTTTACCTTCTAATGACACAGGAGAAACCGGCGCGTGTATCTGACTTGCAGACTATAAAGACACCCCTCCTGGGAGTTGTGTAGTGGAATCTAGTAGGCGAGTTGAGTCATCTACAAGATAAGATAACTAGATTTTAGATTCAAATAATAAATGATCGTTTAATATTACTAGTCGCCCCGTGGTGTGCTGTATCGCTCCAAATCTTGCGGTAGAATTGTGCGCATCGGGAGTGCGACAAATAGAACAAGAGACAATAAGTTCAGAGTAGCATACAGTGATAAACAAACCAGCTTTTGTTATTTTCCGAATACAGCACTGCTGTATAATATTGTGAAGCTGCATGCACCGACAAGGTACCAGTAAAAGTATAATCTTCATTATCTTGTGATCTGATCTTGTCATGTCATTAGAGTAGGTATCATCATGATACAGGGTGATAAAAATTCAATATACAGGGTGACCCAAACATAAATGTCGGATTAATTAATAAAATATGTAACCTATAAAATATGTGTTAGGGATTTTTTACATTTCGAGCCCTTGTGTCACATCATTAATTATAGTTTTAGTAAAACTAAAACTATAGTATACTAGGATCAAGGGCCATCTAGAGTTAACGTTACTTTACGTTTCATAGTAATTATCATTTCAGGTACGACGTTGCAATGCGACAGCATGACACAACTAGTCTCGGGGGCGGCGACTCCAACCCTAGGCTCCCACGAGGCCCTCGAAACCGAAATCAAACGACTGCGGGAGCGGCTGCACACCGTCGAAACAGAAAACTCGGCGATGAGTGTGAAACTCAGCCAGCAGCAGTGGGAGCTGGAGAACCGGCTGGCGGAGATCGAGATGCAGATCTGCGGCTCGCGGTCCACCAGCAGCCTGGAGGACAACGACAACGAGCGCAACCGCGAGAGCATCATTTAACAACAAAACGTGCTGCCCTACAACCACATTCACAACTACAACGTCTTCGGCACGCACGCCTACGTGCAGTACATTGTGTAAGGGTGGCGTTTTGATAATTAATTTTTATCGAACAATTGACTCGCGACTATTCGGACGACTAACTAGTGAATTTTTACATACACACACGCGTTACGAACGACTAAATTTAATAGTGCGAATTTAAATGAAAAAAAATATATATATGACTGCCAAAATTTAGGATATTCGTTGGTAGTGTTTTGGTTTTATTTTTATTTTTTCCCGCGCGAAACAAGTGAGTGTCCATCCCACACGCCCTATTTGGTTCTCCCAATAACAACAAGAAAAATATATATATATTTCAAAATGATGCGAATGTGTCTGGTGCTAGGTCGGTTCATTGTACGCATGCTGTGAGACTTTCTGTACATACTTTATGGTCGATATCGGGAGCCCAATTATAAAACAATTATGAATACTAACAGGCTGTTATAAATTGCAATTACAGAGCTCTGTATATATTAATCAGTATGCGAATGTTATTTGGTCATGCTGATTTATTCATATGTTATAAATTAACAATTGTCACACATAATGGAATACGTGGTGGCGATTTAGGTAAATAAATTTCGTTTTGGTATGAAATTTGCTCACGTAAGCAATACCAACCCAAGGAAATAATTAATTTTAGAGTTGGCACGCATGAAGTTTGACAACTATTAGAATTCATATTGATTTATATACATCTAAAAAAATTTATGTCATCAAATACGGCTGTATGTTATTTCAACTAGGAAATCAGGTTTCCTAGTTGAAATAAAAAACAGCCGTATTTATTGGCAAACATTTCTTTACATCTATATAAATCAATTAAATAATTAAATATAGTAGGTGTCATCATGACAGATGTCATCGTGATATACCTGCTCGGCGAATTAGTACCTTGACGCTGGTGAGCAGGCTGAATCACATTTACATTGAGAACGTTTACTTTTTAATTGTTTCAGTAATGTTATTTTTAATTTCAATTTGTACCTACAATCGACAAAATAAAAACGATTTTAAACATAAATTACATGAAACTCGATAGTTGTATTTTTGGCTAGTAGGTGTCATCACCGTATCTTGTCATGTCATCATGACAGATGTCATCTTATCTAGCACGTGTCAGCATCTTATCTTGTCATGTCATCATGGCAGGTGTCGTCATGATATATAGGGTGACCAAAATTAAATATACAAGCATTACCAAAACCATTACCAACTGTTCTCATATGAGAGCGAAGCTGTCATTGATGCAGTTGGCAAGGCCAAAACAAAACAAAAGTCAGACATCTCATCTAGCATGTGTCAACATCTTATCTTGTCATGTCAGGTGTCGTCATGATTGACATGATGACCAAAATTCAATAAACAGATTTACCATAACAAACAAAAGTCAGTCATGTCATCATTATATATATATAGGACGACCAAATTTAAATATACCGTCTTACCAAAACAAACAAACAAAAGTCAGTCATCTTATCTAGCATGGGTCAGCTTGTCATGTCATCATGGCAGGTCATCATGATATATAGAGTGACAAATATTAAATATATAAAAATACCAAAACAAAAGTCAGTCATTTTATGTAGCAGGTGTCATCATTTTATACTTTCGATGACATCACAAGATAAAATTATGTTTATTTTGGTATTTTTGTATATTTAATTTTTGTCACCCTGTCAGATATCGTCATGATATATAGAGCGACCAAAATATAATATACAAAAATTACCAAAACAAACAAAAGTCAGTCATCTTATCTAACAGGTGTCATAATCTTATCTTGTCAAGTCATCATGGTAGATATCGTCATGATATATAGCGTGACAAAAATTCAATATACAGAATTATCGTCCATACACACTCAGTCATCTTATCTGGAAGGTGTCATCATCTTATTTGGTCATGTCATCATGGCAGATATCGTCATGATATATAGGGTGACCAAAATTCAATATATAGTCTTACCAAAACATACAAAATTCAGTCATCTAATTTAGTCATGTCATCACGGCAAATGTCATGATAGACAGGGTGACAAAAATTAAATCTACAGAAATACCAAAATAAACAAGTCAGTCATTTTATGTAGCAGGTGTCATCATTTTATATTGTCGATGACATGACAAGATAAAATTATGTTTGTTTTGGTATTTTTGTATATTTCATTTTTGTCACTCTGTCAGATGTCGTCATGATATATAGGGTGACCAAAATTTAATATACAAAAATTACCAAAACAAACAAAAGTCAGTCATCTTATCTAACAGGTGTCATAATCTTATCTTGTCATGTCATCGTGGCAGATATCGTCATGATATATAGGGTGACAAAAAATCAATATATAGAATTATCGTCCATACAAAAGTCAGTCATCTTATCTGGAAGGTACCATCTTATTTTGTCTTGTCATCACATGTCGTCATGATGGACAGGGTGGCCAAAATTCAATATACAGAATTACCAAAATAAACAAAAGTCAATCATCTGATATGGCAAGTGTCATCGTCTTATCATGTCATGTCATCATATCGTCATGATATACAGAGTGACCAAAATTCATTATACAGTCTTACCAAAACAAACGAAAAAGTTCAATATACAGATTTACCATAATAAACAAAAGTCAGTCATCTTATATGGCAGGTGTCATTATCTTATCTTGTCATGTCATCATATCGTCATATACAGGCTGACCAAAATTCAATATATAGTCACGTGTCGTCATGATGGACATGGTGGCCAAAATTCAATATACAGAATTACCAAAATAAACAAAAGTCAGTTATCTGATATGGCAGGTGTCATCATCTTGTCTTGTCATGTCATCATATCTTCATGATATACAGGGTGACCAAAATTCAATATACAGTCTTACCAAAACAAACGAAAAAGTTCAATATACAGAATTACCAATATAAACAAAAGTCAGTCATCTTATATGGCAGGTGTCATCATCTTATCTTGTCATGTCATCATATCGTCATATACAGGATGACCAAAATTCAATATATAGTCACGTGTCGTCATGATGGACATGGTGGCCAAAATTCAATATACAGAATTACCAAAATAAACAAAAGTCAGTTATCTGATATGGCAGGTGTCATCATCTTATCTTGTCATGTCATCATATCGTCATAATATACAGGGTGACCAAAATTCAATATACAGTCTTACCAAAACAAACGAAAAAGTTCAATATACAGAATTACCAAAATAAACAAGTCAGTCATTAAGATGACAGGTATGGCAGGTGTCATTATCTTATCTTGTCATGTCATCATATCGTCATATACAGGCTGGCCAAAATTCAATATATAGTCTTACCAAAACAGACAAAAAAGTTCAATATACAGAATTACCAAAATAAACAAAAGTCCGTCATCTGATATGGGAGGCGTCATCATTTTATCTTGTCATGTCATCATATCGTTATGATATACAGGGTGACCAAAATTCAATATACAGTCTTACAAAAACAAACGAAAAAGTTCAATATACAGAATTACCAAAATAAACCAAAGTCAGTCATCTGATATGGCAGGTGTCATCATCTTATCTTGTCATGTCATCATATCGTCATGATATACAGGGTGACCAAAATTCAATATACAGTTTTACCAAAACAAACAAAAAAGTTCAATATACAGAATTACCAAAATAAACAAAAGTCAGTCATCTTATATAGCAGGTGTCATCATCTTATCTTGCCATGTCATCATATCGTCATGATATACAGGGTGACCAAAATTCAATATACAGTTTTACCAAAACAAACAAAAAAGTTCAATATACAGAATTACCAAAATAAACAAAAGTCAGTCATCTAATATAGCAGGTGTCATCATCTTATCTTGTCATGTCATCATATCGTCATATACAGGGTGGCCAAAATTCAATATATAGTCTTACCAAAACAAACAGATTGTACAATTACAAAAAAGTTTCTCTATCGTTAGTATTCAAAATGTGTTTTAATGTTGGGCATCCCTCTAGATGTATACTTCAAACATGGTACTATTATGACTTAAAATCGTAGATGAGAAAATAAAAATCGAAACTCTGTAGCTATTACTGTAGATAGAAATTGCAAATGAGATACGACTAATTGCGGGCGTTTTTTTGTTTGACTTTGTCTCTAGAGGACATAAATCACAGCCTACGTGGATTATTTCCGTCTAGAAATGAGTTAAATATAAACTAAATCGAATGACTAAATTAAAAAAATAACTAATACTGTTTTTACACGGCGAATTTACACAGCAAATTAAAATTTATATATATATTTTGTTTCATCGAACGGGAAATTTAATCGCAGTCTATTTATAATCAACAATGACGTTATTCAACTTTTTTTTATATCACTTTAATGCGAGAAAATGGGGAGAGAGAGAAAGAACTCTAACCACTTGATAGCAAATATACAGAGAGACACAAAAGAAATAGGATTGAAAGAAAGAGGCCGAAACAAACGGCATCGCATGATTCGAAAAGCCGACTCTAAATTTAGGTCTAACCGAGAGTCATCTGTTTTATATAACCATATAAAACAGATGACTCTCGAATTAATTTCCAATTCGTGATTCTAACCTCACTTTCGACAACTTTGACACATAATGCGATGTTGCCATATATAAACAGAGGTGCAATAGGTTATGGAATGGAAAGTTAACCCCACTTTGTTAAGAATGGAAAATTTATAACCTATATGCTCATACAAAATAGTGATACAAAACAAAACTCTCTCTCTCTCTCTCTCTCTCTCTCTCTCTCTCTCTCTATATATATATATATATATATATATATATATATATATATATATATATATATATATATATATATATATATATATATATATATATATATATATATATATATATATATATATATATATATATATATATATATATATATATATATATATATATATATATATATATATATATATATATATATATATATATATATATATATATATATATATATATATATAGAGAGAGAGAGAGAGAGAGAATTTTGTTTTGTATCACTATTTTGTATGAACATTTAGTTTATACATTTTCCATTCTGATATCGTCAAAAACCTGTTCGGCGAATTAGTACCTTGACGGTGGTGAGCAGGCTTAATCACAATTACATTGAGAACGTTTGTTCGTTAATTGTTTTAGTTATGTTATTTTTAATTTCAATTGATACCCGTAATCGACAAAATAAAAACGATTTTAAAAATAAATTACATCACACTCGATGGTAGCATTTTTGCCTTTTAATGCTGCGTTAGCATTCATCGGTTAACCAGGTTTGGATCAGATGGTCTGTTTTGTAACGTAAGAACGTTTTCACTAAAACTAGAACGGTCTGGTTTGTAACGTAAAAACGTTCTCACAAAAAGTAGAACGGTCTGTATTTCATGGTAATCAAAATATCTCATTTTTATACACCCCAGCCTTAATGATTCAAAAATTAAATTTCTTTAATATATTTGAGAGAAATATTAAAAATAAATATTATTAAATATTAATAAATATTACTACTATTTTAATAGCAAATATACAAATTTATTCTCGCTTTTAATATCTATGTTATTGTATTAGATATTAACATGAGTGACAAATACCTTCTGATATAAATAGACTGCAGTGTTTAAATTAGTCGCACTTATATTGATCAAGCCACACCATACAATGAAAACAATTACATCGAAAACTACATGCAAAACAATTGAAATTCGCCGTGTAAAACTGTTTACGACTGGTGATGGTCGGCTCAGGTGGAAACGTGTCAACGATTTTCGAAAGAAAACAAAAAGACAGAGAGCGGTTCGCATTCGTTTGGGACCAATCTTACTACCCTCATTTCGCAAAATTTACCAATAATTATTTTGATGCGGGCATGGCGCCCTCTAGCAATCACAGATGCACATACTTATTACATTCGTTAGAAAGAGAGAAAGAGAGAGAGAGAGAGAGAGAAAAGAGAGATAAAACAAAAGGGAAAACACGAATAAATAAGAGAGCTTCTGTAAATGTCAATTAATACCCTCGCGCCCACTCGATCTAATCCCATAAAGCGCAGAACATAAATCAATGTTTTTTCAGAAAGAGTTGGACGGTTATATCAAGAACACAGTATGATTTTCATTCATTTTGAATCAAGTCTAAACTTGTTCAATTTCTCATACTAATAATGATTGAAACATGGATTAACTAGGAACTATTAGGTTATTTTAATAATTGAACACAAACTACGGTTGTAACTACAAAACCTGAAGTTGTAAAAAATTCTGGTTAGAAAATTCAGGTTCCCCATTAAATTCACTTTGAAACAAGTCTAAACTTGTTCAATTTCTCATATTAATAACGATAGAAAAATGGATTTACTAGCAACTATCAAATTATTTCGATAGCTAAACACAAACTGGGGCTTAACTACAACATTTGAAGTGATAAATAATTCTGGTTTGAAAATTCAAGTTACTCATTTAATTCACTTTGAAACAAGTCTAAACTTATTAAATTTCTCACATTAGTAATGACAGAAAAATGGATTTAATTTGCAACCGTAGGTTTTTTTTATAAAACAAAACACTAAATGGGACTGTAATTAGGAAACTGCATGCGGTAAAAAATTGTAGTTAGAAAATTCAGGTTCTCCATTGAATTCACTTTGAAACAAGTCTATAATTGTTCAATTACTTACATAAGTAATGACAGAAAAATGGATTTACTTGCAAGTGACGGTTTTGTTTAAAACAAAACACAAAATGGGACTGTAACTACAAAATTTGAAGTAGTAAAAAATTCTGGTTTTTAAATTCAGGTTGTCCTTTAAATTCACTTTAAAACAAGTCTAAACTTGTTCAGTTTCTCACATTAATAACGAGAGAAAATTGAATTTACTAGTAATTATCAGATTATTTTAATAACTATTTACAAACTGGGGTTGTAACTACAAAATTTGAAGTGGTAAAAAAATCTGGTTTGCAAATTCGAGTTCGCCATTAAATTCACTTTGAATCAAGTCTAAACTTGTTCAATTTATCATACTAAAACGATAGAAAAATAGATTGATTGGGAACTATCAGGTTATTTTATTAACTGAATACAATCTGCGGTTGTAACTACAAAACCTGAAGTGGTAGAAAAAATTGATTTGAAAATTCGGGTTCCTTCTTAAATTCGTTTTGAAACAAGTCTAAACTTGTTCAATTTCTCACATTAATGACAGAACAACAGATTTACTAGTAAGGTTATTGTAATAACTATATACAAACTAAGGATGTAACTACTAAACTTGATGGGGTAAATAAATTTGATTTGCAAATTCAGATTCCCCGTTAAATTCATTTTGAAACAAGTCCAAACATGTACAATTTATTACATTAGTAACGACAGAAAAATGGATTTATTAGCAACTATCAGATTATTTCAGTAAGTAAATAGTAACTAGGGTTGTTACTACATAATTTGAACTGGTAAAAATTCTGGTTTGTAGATTCTGATTCGTCATTAAATTTACCTTGAAACAAGTGTAAACTTGCTCAATTTCTCATATTAATAACGACAGAAAACTGGATTTTCTAGCAACTATCAGGTGGTTTTAATAACTCTACACAAACTGGGGCTGTAACTACAAAATATGAAGTGGTAAAAAAATCCTGTTTGTACATTTAGATTCCCCATTAAATCTACTTTGTAACAAGTCTAAACTTGTTTAATTTTTCCCATTAATAACGATAAAAAAGATAATTTACTAGTAACTATCAGGTTATTTTAATAACTAAAAGTAAACTGGGGCTGTAACTATAAAACTTGAAGTGGTAATAAAATCTGATTTGCAAATTCAGATTCCCCATTAAATTTACTTTGGAACAAGTATAAACTTGTTCAATTTCTCACATTAACAACGACAAAAAAACGGATTTTCTAGCAACTATCAGGTAATTTTAATAAATATACACAAACTGGGGCTGTAACTACAAAATTAGAAGTGGTAAAAAAATCTGGTTTGCAAATTCAGATTCACCATTAAATTTACTTTCGAACAAGTTTATACTTGTTCGAAAGTAAATTTAATTGTGTGTCGTTTTCCACACAAGGTATATAAACGGTTACAATGTTTGACATGAAATAAAATCAATCAATCGTATTGCGTTCTTGATTTTGAACCGTAAAAATGAATGAATAACGATGTGCTTTTGTTTAAACAAAACAAACAAAACAAAATCAACTCACACACATGCACACGAAGAAACGAATGTCGAAGAAAAATTACATGCACATAAACTGCCATGTTTCAAAGTCTATCACCTTAAAAAAAATCGTCTTTCCTTTTTTATTACTAAACTACTAATAATTAAATAAATTGCGACGAAGAACTATAAAAATGAACTATAAAAAAAATGATAGTCCGTAGCGTATTTTCTAGTGCATTCTCGTAGGATTTATAAACAACAACCAAAAAAAAAACTATTAATAATATATTTAGAGAACAAACCGTGCCCCTAAGAAACCCCTAAAACAAAACGATCGCTTAAACTATTTCGACCCCTAAAACGCCCCTCCCCAGCCCTCAATCACACTAACACACACATACACACACAAATACACGAAATCACACACAAAAAAATCGAGTAGCTCGTAAGGACTTAGCTAAAAAGAAAACCCAGTGAGACCAAATATTTTTAAGATGTTTTATCTACTCGCTTGAACCTATCCCCCACCTAACCCCCAAATTGATAACCAAAAAAAACCCCCCATCCCGTTTAAAACAGTGATTCTCAATATCTCAATGATGTGTATATAAAAAAATGTATGTATTAAATAATTTATTTATGTGATATTAAGGATAGGTTGTATAAAACAAATAACTGTCATTTTATAGCCTCATGTGCCTCTGTTTATATATGTCAAATATGTCAAATATGTCAAATATGCCCAATATGTCAAATATGTCAAATATGTCAAATATGTCAAATATGTCAAATATGTCAAAAGTGATGGATTTTAAAATATCCGTGACTCTAACCTCATTTTTGATACATTTGACATATAATGCGATGTTGCCATAGATAAAGCGAGGTACATGAGGATATGAAATGGAAAGTTGAGAATAACGTATGCAATATTTAACTATATAATCAGGAGTTATAGTTATTTTGTTTTTATACAGCCGAGTCTAAGTTTATAATACTAATTTGTTGCGATTATATAAATATAAAAACTAGAAATGAAAGTTGCTAGATATATTATGGCATTCCCAACTGCATCAGTGACAGCTTCGCTATCATTGATGCAGTTGGCAATGATTATGGCAGCAGTTTGTATGGTGTGTCGCTGAACTACTAGCAAAGTTCCAAACAATGTTTTAACAGTTTGCTACTTTATTAATTGCAACCATTGCCAACTGCATCAATAACAGCTTCGCGCTCATGAGAGCGAAGCTGTCATAGATGCAGTTGGCAATGATATATGAGAGCAAAGCTGTCATTGATGCAGTTGGCAATGTTGCAGCGAATCACAGTACAAACGTCCACATGTTTTGTTAAAATTAAATTTTATATAAATATTAACTGTATTGTTTCGATAAAATCAAGCATGAAATTTTTATAGTTTTTATCTTATAGCTACAGTGCGTTTATAAATTACTGAACGTATTTGAATTTCCTGCGGGTGTTTGTTTGATTGTTTTAAAGTTGGTACGTACACATTTGCAGATAACTTCACGTAGTTTATAGCTGACTGATTATAAACAACGGCATTTTCAAAGCCAACAATTAACAAATTTAATTAATTGTTTTTAAAAATAAATATGTTGTTTTTCATAAATATTTACGTTAACCCACATTGTGGTTAACAAAACAAAACGTCACTACGCATAACTTATATTGTTTCATCATTTGTAAGTAGGTTTGTCAATTGTTTTATTAATGGGCGATGTTGCCTAAATTTACACCATTCAATCATTTATAAACGCACTGTAGTAGTTAACAATCAAATGTATATATATATATATATATATATATATATATATATATATATATATATATATATATATATATACGTATACGTATACGTATACATATACATATACATATACGTATACGTATATGTATATGTATGTGTATGTAACATTGAGAAACACTGTCTTAACAAAAGTTAAAGTTAAATTTTACGAATATAGAAATATGTTACTAAAAAAAATAAATATATATTTGTTGCTATATTGTTGAATAGGTATATTGTAATTTATTACCGAAAAAAAAAATCACGTGTAACATTGTGAAATGTTTATTTTTGGTGCTCGACGACGATGATCTTATGATGAACATAAAAAAATATAACTCTTAAGTTTATAAAATATAATAATACACACGCCCACGGCTCATATCAGTGCTCGAGTCAAATGTTTTGTTTTTGTTTTGTTTTTTGTTTTGTTTCATGTATAATTATTATCGAACAAACAAAAAACCATCACCCCACAATTTAGCTATATTCCAACGATTCGAAAAAAAATAAATACAGATTTTGTCATTGTTATTATTCCTAAAAAAAAAAATTAATATATAATTCCATTAAAAAAATATGCAAGTGAAAATAAAGAATTTTTAATTCCTAAACATAACAACGTTGTTTTATTTCTTAATTAATTAATATGTTAACTTACAATGCAAGGACATCAAGACTAAAGACTGTATATAAGACGGAGCAGCCACTAACAAACAACAATAAAAAGAATTTGTAAACATTAGTTATTGGCAGCAGGAGTCACATGGTTGTATGTTGGGTGGTATATGATCAAACATTAATTTAACAATAAATAGCAACGGTTGCTTTTCATTGTTAAGGTTGGCGTTTTTTGATTAGGCAACTTGTGATGCACATGTAATACATAGGCGGAATGCGTATAAGAAATACGCACCGTTCTCTTTAACTAGAACATAAATTGAGTTGCAAAAATACGTATACAAAAGAATAATGTTCCCCGCATTTCGTAGTCTAGATGGGAATGTCCAAAAATCATTTTTAATCTGATAAAAACAACCATATGGTGTAAAGAATTCTATGCAACGTTTGCGAATATGACCCTTATCGACAAAATGAAGGATATATTTATTTGCGCAGCAATTACCCAATATTACAATACTTATGGATGTATAGGTCCTGGTTATCTGGAATTTTGGATATATATATATATATATATATATATATATATATATATATATATATATATATATATGGGAGTGATTAAACTACGAGATTGCTACCTTCTATACAGTCGAATCTTTAACATGCTATAACTACAAATTTTGGCCATCAATTCTTGCAAACTAAGTTTCAATACCAAGAATGAAGTGTTTTTATTAATTTGCATAAAGTGTATGCCATTCCATGGTGTAGTTTTGCCTAAAAGCTGGAAACAATTACACAATTTTCGCTATAAGGAAAGTATAGACTAAATCCCAGCCTTAAACTAATGTTTGACCATATACCACCCAACATACAAACATGTAACTCCCGCTGCCAATAACTAGTGTTTACAAATACAATTTTTCGGACATGGCATTAATATTTCATAACCTCAAAATTCAACAATTTATTTCAAAATGTATTCAACTAGCTTCATCCAAATTATGTTTCGATGTGCCAAACGCCCCATTTCATACCAAATAATATCTCGATTTACCACCAAACCACCATCAAATGATTCATTATTCGTTAATTTATTAGGTAAGTAGTAAAATACAATTTGTCATTGCAATTAATTAGTACAATTAAGTTTATTTGTACCGCTCAACAACAATTTAAATCGTTGTAATACTTAAATAACTAAAATAATTTTTTCTACAAAAAGTAAACAATACATGTGATGCCATCTTGTGGTGGCTTGTCGAATTTAATTAGATTGGTTGAGTTCTGTTTCGATCAGTGGCTGGATTAAAACATAACTGCGTATTATAACCATTGCCAACTGCATCAATGGTTGGCAATGATTGTAACAAGCTTTTTTTAATTATTTTATCATGCAAATAAAGATTGAATATGTTATCATAGAAATATATAAAAGATAGAAGTTTTTTTTTTTAATTCACCGAAAGTCTAAAGTTGACAGTACAGTAACCTGTAACAAAAGTCTGGATCACACAACTACATAACTGAACAATTTTAATTTGTGTATATTTGGTTACATACAATATGTATCTATTTTTATTAATTTTATAATTTTATTTCATTAATCTAGTCATTGACTGCTAAAACTGGAGACATAATTACTAAACACTTTATTTTCGTCTAACTAATGACTAAACACGTAATGATTAAAAATCATAACCTCACAATATGATCTGATTTTATCTATGTTTTAAAAAAAAACGTAATCATTTAGGTTTAAAGAAAGAGCAAGCGTTAAGATACGTCAAAGACTACAAACTGGACAAGATAGAGTTCCATAGGCTCGAAGAAACAATAAAGTTTTTCAAAAGCCATGACTACAACACCAGAGATCTCCTTGCGAGACCAACTTTATTAAAAAAAAGTCATATTTGTACCTGGGAACAGTACTACTATTATCTGGAGGAATGCGGTTTCACACAAATCCCTATTTGGCACTTTTTACAGTAAATACTCTTATGATAGTGATGAAACAAGCACGTGAAATAAATTTGTTTGTAGTTTTAGACGGCTGATTTACACTCCAGTAGAAAAATTGAAGGCAACAGAAAAGTATCCTCATGATAGGTGCGTGCCTGAAGAGCTAGTGAAGTATTTAAAACCTTTACCGGATGATTTTTATATAGAGGATTTAAAAAATGAAGAGTTGTCACCCAGAAAGATTCATAATCAGATTATTCAGCGATATCTGGGTAAGTTTATGATTTAACTTATTGAAATTTAATAGTACCACCACATGTTTATATGTTGAATCAAAGCTAAATTAATGTAGAATTGTTTAGTGGAAAGCATTTTGTAGTTAAACGCACAAACGTTCATGTTATTGTTGAAATCATGGGGTGCTACGTAATTTTTGGGGGCTGTAAAAAAGGCGGTAGGCCAAATACTTTCAATTAAAGCCTATATGAATATAGAAAGCTTCGGTATGTTTCAGAATATCGACTTGAAACCACCAAAGAGAAGATTGAAACATTATTCAGACAACAAAAACGAATACCTAATAAAAGCCTGGTGTATCTTTGCCAAAATATCGACTTTGCTTTGGATTTAGGCTATAGTAAAGAGAAAATTTTACGGAACGGGTATATTATGTCTACACATCCGCGATACTACACGGAGGTGCTTAATGCTATTCCCGATTTTCTGGGCGGCGATATGCGCCGCTCAATGCGACACTATCCGAAACTAATTGGTATTCCGTTACAGACGTTCTATAAAATTTATGATATTTTGAAGGTATGTAGAATTTAACGTCATCTGGCGGAACTAACAAAATTAACATTGCATACCCATATGCGTCAATGTGGCGCGTTAAATTTTCTTTCTAGAAAGAAAATGCAGGAAAAAAAAAACGATATGGTGTAACATTGGTTGACTAACAACCATTGGTGTAACTTGAGTTGCCTAATATTTAATGGTATATATAATTTAAAATGTATTTACGTACAAAAGAATGAAAATTAAAAGAAATAAAAATTCAAATATTGTCAAATAATGCTAAATATTGTCAAATATTGCCAAATGTCAAAAATGAATGTATTTCGGAAAGTAATGTGATTTAGTTTTTAGTGCTGTCATTTGCAAATTTTTACAATATTTAGTAATATTTGACAATATTTGTATTTTTGTTTCTTTTCATTTTCATTCGTGTGTGTGTAATTGAATTTGAAACTATATATAAAACTAAATCATATTGTCAAATATTGCTAAATATTGTCAAATATTGCCAAATGTCAAATATTGTCAAATGTCAAATATTGCCAAATGTCAAATATTGTCAAATGTCAAATATTGCCAAATGTCAAATATATTGGTCACTGTACGAAGTGAATATAGCACATGAATAATTGAAACTAGCAACTATTACAATGTAATTCAAGCAATTTTATATTAAATTACCTAACACTTGTTTTTTTAGGACTACCAAATCCCGGACAGTTCGATTTTACTCACTATGAACGTCTTCACGCTCGCCCCATCGACAATTGAAGCGCGTTTGAGTGAACTCAAAGAGGTGCCCGAGCTGCGAACACTCATGACTAATCCTAATGTCCTTAAGATGGTCGTACATTACAACAGATCACGTCAGCGGTTGAGTTTGTTGCAGCAAATCAAATTGAAGTGTACTAGTATGAATGTTATTGGTAATAATGAGTTAAGACAGGGTTGCATGTATTTACTAACACTTTTTATTAGGTGGGGACACAGACTGTTTTGAAAGCCACATTAAAGAGGGCAAAGATGTTAATTGGAGCATCGAAGTGGTGAAGTTCGTGCAGAATTTGCTTGGTTGTCATGGGGATAAGGCTATAGAGGCGGGGCTTAAAAAACATCCGTTTTTTAGCAATATACCGTTTCTTGAGATTGAGGATACTTACTGGTTTTTGAGATTGTTGGGGTATACAAATGAACACATTGGGAAAGCTGTACAGATTTTACTATACCCAAAGTAAGTCATGTTAAGTATTTTGAGGTTATTAAAAACAATACTATTAGTTAAACAAATGTCAAATTTAAAACAATCAGTATCTACATTACCAACATTCTCTCATGAGAGCGAAGTTGTCATTGATGCAGTTGGCAATGGTATCTAGGATCCGTTTATAAACGCAAAGTGTTTAGTTCGGATTAATTCTATTGTGTAATACTGGCTTCTGTCAAATGTCATACAAAACATTGGCAACCTCGCATTTTGTGTCAAAATTATCAAAAGTGAGGTTAGAATCACAAATTGACAATTATCTCGAGTGTAAACTGCTTTATGCAACCGTGGTTTTTTATTTATAGAGACAATATTAAAAACGTGTTGGATACGTTTAAAACGGACAAAATTTTCCGGACCGCCAAACCAAGAGTGGCGAAAACTCAACATTTGAACATCGTTTTATACCTTTTGGAAAAAGACCATCATTTCAATGGGAATGGCGTGTGGCGGAAGATCAGCGACGAAGAGCTTATGTGATATGTATTTGGCATTATTAATAAAATTGTTGGTGCAAAACATGTTTTTTTTTTTTTATTGTATTACGACTACGCTCTTCAACTATTTTCTATTAGGTACTACCAGGGCCATACAAGTTGAACTTTTGTTTACGGTGCCCTACAATAGATGGCGATAGATTTGATTGATTTTCCATGTTGTTTCCAGGAGTGAACCATTGCCAACTGCATCAATGACAGCTTCGCTCTCATATGAGAGTGTAGCTGTCATTGATGCAGTTGGCAATGACTGAACTCAATATAAAGATTGAATTTTTTTAATTTACTGCTCGCCCAAAGCATTGCCAACTGCATCAATGACAGTTTCGCTCTCATATGCGAGTGAAACTGTCCTTGATACAGTTGGCAATGACTGAACTCAATATAAAGATACAAGTTTTTTTTAATTTACTGCTCGTCCAAAGCATTGCCAACTACATCAATGACAGCTTCGTTCTCATATGAGAACGTAGCTGTCATTGATGCAGTTGGCAATGTCCAAAGTTGACAGCACAGTAATCTGTAACAAAAGTCTGAATCACACAACTGAAAATTAGGTTTGTGTATATTTGGTCATATACAGTATTTACTAATGCAATTTTTTGTATGTAATTAGACAAACTAGGTTTCACTACACAAATCCATATTATGTGTAATGAAACCATGTTTGTTATTATTATAATAATTTAGATATGTTGTATACTTGGTTGCCTAAATACTATAATCTGAATATTTTTATAATTTAAATTAGTATATTGTTCAAATATATTTCAATTATCATCCTGAATGAATTAGCAATGTATAAATCATATCGAATGAATTGATAATTGATAAAATCAAATAGATTATACTAAAAGAAAAAATTATGTTATAATACTATCAAATATTCAGCATGACAAGTGTTTTTTTTTGTTGTGTATGTGTTATTTGTTCCCAATCATAACTGTAATCAATCGGCGGGGAGGTGCTTACTAAAACTTGTGTGGCGCCACAATAGGTTAGAAGTGAAGCGCGGCAGTCGCGAGCCAGCAACGATCCGTCGCGGTTTAGTTTAATTTTAGTTCATTTCGTTCGCGCGTCGTCGTTTTCTCAATTCCGGGCAGTGGGTGAAAGAAAGTGATCATCTCTGTGTGGTTGAGTGGCGGAGGGATTGGAAGTGCAGGTGAGTTGCGCAATTGGGATTTTTATTTTTAGCGAAAGCACTCTTTCGACCTTCGAAATCGCGCACCTTCATTATTATTATTAGAGTGCGTTCGTTTACGTTACCAATTTAAATAGACAAGTGTGATTCAACAAACAAAAAATAAAATTTCTAATTTCCATTATGAGTGGAAACTTTTTTTTTTGGAAATAAAGTTAGCCATGCTTAGTTTTGTTTTCCATGGCCTCTACTGATTTTTTTATTAATAACTGTGTTTTTTAAATATTAAAACAAAATCTTGACTGCAATTTTAGCAATTTTTTTTGGGAATAAAGATAGCCGTATTTAGTATTTGTTTTTGTAAATTAAAAAAAAAACTAATAATATGACAAAATTAATTTTATAAAAAAAACTAAATATCTAATCCATAATGGAAACTTTTTTTTAAATCAAGTTAGTCATGATTAGTTTTGTTTTCCATGGCCACTACTGATATTTTTGTAAATCACTGTGATTTTTAAATTCTAAAACAAAATTCCGACTGCAATTTTAGCTTGTTTTTAAATAAAGATAGCCGTGGTTAGTATTTGTTTTCCATGGCCTTACCTGATTTTAAAAATTAAAAAAAAAACTAATATAACAAAAATTATTTTATAAAAAAACAAATTTTAATCCATAATGAAAACATTTTTTTTTAATATAGTTAGCCATGATTAATTTTGTTTTCCATGGCCACTACTAATTTCATTATAAATAACTGTGATTTTTTAATTTTAAAACAAAATCTCGTCTGCAAATTTGGCAATTTTTTTGGGAATAAAGATAGCCGTGGTTAGTATTTGTCTTTCAAGGCCTTTCCTCATCTTTAAATTAAAAAAAAAAAACTAATAATATAACAAAATTAATTTTATAAAAAACAAAATTTCTAATCCATAATGGACACATTTTTATTTGGAAATACAGCTAGCCATGATTAGTATTTGTTTTCCATGGCCTTTCCTGATTTTTAAATTTAAAAAAAAAACTAATAATATGACAAAATTTATTTTATAAAAAAAAAACAAATTTCTAATCCATAATGGACACATTTTTATTTGGAAATAAAGTTATTTTATTATTATATTAGTTTTGTTTTCCATGGCCACTACTTATTTCATTATAAATAACTATGACTTTTAAATTTTAACAAAATTAATTTTATAAAAAAAAAACAAAATATTTCGAATCCATAATGGAAACATTTTTTTGTTTTGAAATATAGTTAGCCATGATTAGTTTTGTTTTCCATGGCCATTGCTGATTTCATTATAAATAACTGTGATTTTTTAATTAAAAAAAAAATCTCTACTACAATTGTAGCATTTTATATGTATATACATATTATAATATCGCATTATTTTTTATTAGCTATTGATAATACATTTCCCATCAAATTACTTATCATATATAATTACTAGTGCTATTTATGGCTATTGATTAAAATATTATACCCTCCCCAAGGTTTCGCGGTAATTACGCCAAGTGCTCGTTATTTTCACGCACTTTATGAGTGCGCGTGTCCCTAATACGTAGTGGGAAAATAAATATTTTCAATCAATTCATTCAGCCGAGTTCTACTTGGCAGTGTATTGAGGGGGGTTTAACCTTCAGATGTTTGGAAAACCGCCAAACACACTTTTCCGGTCGCCATGACTCCACAAAATTGTATTATGCAATCCATAGGATGTGCAGCCAGGAATTGTATAATAAATTAAATAATTTAACATGAAGATATTAATAGTAAATATGTATAAGGAGCTAAAAAATAATGAATATTGTAATTTTAATTATATTTTAAATTATAATTTTAACTTTAATTGCGCACAAAGGAATGAAAATTAAAACGGAACTAAAAACATATATTGTCAAATTCGATGAATATTGTTAAATATTTTCAAATATGGTTAAATATTCATGGATTTTAAATATTATTATATTATTTTTAGGTCAAATATTGAAGAATATTGTCAAATATTGACGAATATTGAATATTGTATAATTTATAATTGGCAAATATTGACGAATATTGTCAAATATCGTCAAATATTGTCAAACGTTTGACAATAATGTCAAAATATCAAGGTCAAAATTTTAATAATGTCAAAAATATAATAAATGTCAAAAATGTCAAAAATATAATAAATGTCAAAAATATAATAAATGTGAAAAATGTGAAAAATGTCAAAAATGTCAAAAATATAATAAATGTCAAAAAAGTCAAAAATGTCAAAAAACTAATAAATGTCAAAAATGTCAAAATATAATAAATGTCAAAAATATAATAAATGTCAAAAATGTTAAAAATATAATAAATGTCAAAAATATAGTAAATGTCAAAAAAGTCAAAAATGTCAAAAATATAATAAATGTCAAAAATATAGTAATGTCAAAAAAGTCTAAAATGTCAAAAATATAATAAATGTCAAAAAAGACAAAAATGTCAAAATATAATAAATGTCAAAAATATAATAAATGTCAAAAAAGTCAAAAATATAATAAATGTCAAACATATAATAAATGTCAAAAATGTCAAAAATATAATAAATGTCAAAAATATAATAAATGTGAAAAATGTCAAAAATATAATAAATGTCAAAAAAGTCAAAAATGTCAAAAAACTAATAAATGTCAAAAATGTCAAAATATAATAAATGTCAAAAATATAATAAATGTCAAAAATGTCAAAAATATAATAAATGTCAAAAATGTCAAAAATATAATAAATGTCAAAAATATAATAAATGTCAAAAATATAATAATGTCAAAAATGTTAAAAATATAATAAATGTCAAAAATATAGTAAATGTCAAAAAAGTCAAAAATGTCAAAAATATAATAAATGTCAAAAATGTCAAAAATATAATAAATGTCAAACATATAATAAATGTCAAAAATGTCAAAAATAAAATAAATGTCAAACATATAATAAATGTCAAAAATATAATAAATGTCTAAAATATAATAAATGTCAAAAATATAATAAATGTCAAAAAAGTCAAAAATATAATAAATGTCAAAAATATAATAATGTTACAAATATAATAAATGTCAAAAATATAGTAAATTTCAAAAAAGTCAAAAATATAATAAATGTCAAAAATGTCAAAAATATAATAAATGTCAAAAATATAATAAATGTCAAAAATATAATAAATGTCAAAAATGTTAAAAATATAATAAATGTCAAAAATATAGTAAATTTCAAAAAAGTCAAAAATATAATAAATGTCAAAAATGTCAAAAATATAATAAATGTCAAAAATATAATAAATGTCAAAAATGTTAAAAATATAATAAATGTCAAAAATATAGTAAATGTCAAAAAAGTCAAAAATGTCAAAAATATAATAAATGTCAAAAATATAGTAATGTCAAAAAAGTCTAAAATGTCAAAAATATAATAAATGTCAAAAAAGACAAAAATGTCAAAATATAATAAATGTCAAAAATATAATAAATGTCAAAAAAGTCAAAAATATAATAAATGTCAAAAAATAAATGTCAAAAATATAATAAATGTCAAAAATATAATAATGTCAAAAATGTCAAAAATATAATAAATGTCAAAAAAGGCAAAAGTGTCAAAAATATAATAAATGTCAAAAAAGGCAAAAATGTCAAAATATAATAAATGTCAAAAATGTCAAAAATATAATAAATGTCAAAAATATAATAATAAATGTCAAAAATGTCAAAAATATAATAAATGTCAAAACTATAATAAATGTCAAAAATATAATAAATGTCAAAAATATAATAATGTCAAAAATTTTAAAAATATAATAAATGTCAAAAATATAATAAATGTCAAAAATCTAATAATGTCAAAAATGTTAAAAATATAATAAATGTCAAAAATATAGTAAATGTCAAAAAAGTAAAAAATGTCAAAAATATAATAAATGCCAAAAAAGGCAAAAATGTCAAAAATATAATAAATGTCAAAAATATAATAATAAATGTCAAAAATGTCAAAAATATAATAAATGTCAAAAATATAATAAATGTCAAAAATATAATAAGTGTCAAAAATATAATAAATGTCAAAAATGTTAAAAATATAATAAATGTCAACAATATAGTAAATGTCAAAAAAGTCAAAAATGTCAAAAATATAATAAATGTCAAAAATATAGTAAATGTCAAAAAAGTCAAAAATGTCAAAAATATAATAAATGTCAAAAAAGGCAAAAATGTCAAAATATAATAAATGTCAAAAAAGTCAAAAATATAATAAATGTCAAAAAAATAATAAATGTCAAAAATATAATAAATGTCAAAAATATAATAAATGTCAAAAATATAATAATGTCAAAAATGTCAAAAATATAATAAATGTCAAAAAAGGCAAAAATGTCAAAAATATAATAAATGTCAAAAAAGGAAAAATGTCAAAATATAATAAATGTCAAAAATATAATAATAAATGTCAAAAATGTCAATAATGTCAAAAATATAATAAATGTCATAAATATAATAAATGTCAAAAATATAATAAATGTCAAAAATATAATAAATGTCAAAAATGTCAAAAATATAATAAATGTCAAAAATGTTAAAAATATAATAAATGTCAAAAAAGTCAAAAATGTCAAAAATATAATAAATGTCAAAAAATGCAAAAATGCAAAAATGTCAAAAATATAATAAATGTCAAAAATATAATAAATGTCAAAAATGTCAAAAATATAATAATTTTTAAAAATTTCAAAAATATAATAAATGTCAAAAATGTCAAAAATGTCAAAAATGTCAAAAATATAATAAATGTCAAAAAAGTCAAAAATATAATAAAAGTAAAAAATGTCAAACAGTAGAAACAGTTATTAAAGTGACAAATGTCAACAATGTCAAAGATATAATAACTGTCAAAAATGTCACACCAGAAAATTTAGTATTGATTTTTTTCTCTTTTTCTCCCCTTAGGATTTAAGTTAACCGTGATTATATTTTGTTTTTCATGGCTTCTCCTGATATGTTTATAAATAATAGTTTAGTAGTTTATTAAAAGATATGTGGCCATGGAAAAACAAATGCTAACCACAGCACACATGATTTCTACATTGTACAATTAAAATCGATTCGCCTTATAACAAACAAATATATTTTTCTTACACTTGACAACGGCGAAGAGAATTACGAATATAAAAAAAATTGATAAATAAATCCGTGATTAGCTTTATTAACTTTTGAACTTAATTAATCTGTGTATTTTTTTTTCGCGACAATTAACCGGCGGCCTGTCGCATGTAAAGCGCTGACATAGACCTTGTCTGCTGGCGACCTTCAATGTTCGATTTAAAAATAAAATGCCTTCCTTATCGTCGCATTCGGGCGAATACCGAACATCTTACAATGAGGCCTATTATTGTATTTTTCCACTCTCGAATTTATCGCAAATTCTCGATTTATTAAACAAACACACGTTGGCGAGCTCAGGTCGGTCTAGGTATTATGGATTCGATAATCGAATTAGGTCATTCGGAACCGATAAGAACGATACCTGAGTAATAATAACGATCTGATATTTTTAGGTTTAGTGGTTTGTTATTTTTATTCAGGAAATAAATTTTGCTCATAAATATTAGCGATAAATTGGAAAAAGAGTTTCAATGTGCCGGTTCTAGTATAAAAATAAACTGTCGATCCAAAGGAAAATATTTATAATAAAAATGTTCCAATTTCCTTCTGGTATCTGGTACACTGATATATTATGAATAAAGATCAGTAAGAAAATTAAGTAAGAAACATACTTATAAT
The DNA here is from genome assembly GCA_963942505.1 of Lordithon lunulatus. NCBI lineage: Eukaryota > Metazoa > Arthropoda > Insecta > Coleoptera > Staphylinidae > Lordithon > Lordithon lunulatus. Next base: position 68,115,372 of record OZ012667.1, read on the forward strand.
AAAAATGTCCCAATTTCCTTCTGGTATCTAATACATTAATGTATTATGAATAAAGATCAGTAAGAAAATTAAACAAAACACGTTGAGTTATTTTTGTATGGCCCATCCCTTAAAATAAGAATATCGAGTTATGAACGTTAAATTTAAATCGACAAAAAATAAAAATCATCCCGTCGCAAGTGTGAAACTTTTTAATAATAATTGTCAGAGTGTTTTTAATATTATATAATTTTTTCAAACCAAAATTCAAAATGGAACAGGTTAAAAAAATCAAAATTCAATACAGTCTACATATTGTTAAAAAAAAATCAATACTTTCTACTTTGTCGCCTAAAAAAAAATATTTATAATCAAAATTTTCCAATTTCCTTCCGGCATCTAATACACTGATATGTTATGAATAAGGATCAGTAAGAAAATTAAACAAAACACGTTGAGTTATTTTTTTATAGCCCATCCCTTAAAATAAGAATATCGAGTAATGAACGTTAAATTTAAAAATTGACAAAAAATAAAAATCACCCCATCGCAAGTGTGAAACTTTTTAATAAGAATTGTCAAGAGTGTTCTTAATATTATATAATTTTTTGAAACCAAAATTCAAAATGGAACAGGTTTAAAAAATAAAAATTCAATACTGTCTACATAGCGTTAAAAAAAATTCAATACTTTCTACTTTGTCGCCTAAATAAAAATAGTTATAATCAAAATTTTTCAATTTACTTCTAGCATCTGATACACTGATATGTTATGAATAAGGATCAGTAAAAAAATTAAACAAAACACGTTGAGTTATTTTTTTATAGCCCATCCCTTAAAATGAGAATATCGAGTTAGTAAACGTAAAATCTAAAACTCGACAAAAAATAAAAATCATCCCGTCGCAAGTGTGAAACTTTTTAATAATAATTGTCGGAGTGTTTTTAATATTATATAATTTTTTGAAACCAAAATTCAAAATGGAACAGGTTAAAAAAATAAAAATTCAATACTGTCTACATATTGTTAAAAAAAATTCAATACTTTCTACTTTGTCGCCTAAATAAAAATAGTTATAATAAAAATTTTTCAATTTACTTCTAGCATCTGATACACTGATATGTTATGAATAAGAATCAGTAAAAAAATTAAACAAAACACGTTGAGTTATTTTTTTATAGCCCATCCCTTAAAATGAGAATATCGAGTTAGTAAACGTAAAATCTAAAACTTGACAAAAAATAAAAATCATCCCGTCGCAAGTGTGAAACTTTTTAATAATAATTGTCGGAGTGTTTTTAATATTATATAAATTTTTGAAACCAAAATTCAAAATGGAACAGGTTAAAAAAAATAAAAATTCAATACTGTCTACATATTGTTAAAAAAAAATCAATACTTTCTACTTTGTCGCCTAAAAAAAAATATTTATAATCAAAATTTTCCAATTTACTTCCGGCATCTAATACACTGATATGTTATGAATAAGGATCAGTAAGAAAATTAAACAAAACACGTTCAGTTCTTTTTTTATAGCCCATCTCTTAAAATGAGAATATCGAGTTATGAACGTTAAATTTAAAAATCGACAAAAAATAAAAATCACCCCGTCGCAAGTGTAAAACTTTTTAATAAGAATTGTCAGAGTGTTCTTAATATTATATAATTTTTTGAAACCAAAATTCAAAATGGAACAGGTTAAAAAAATCAAAATTCAATACAGTCTACATATTGTTAAAAAAAAATCAATACTTTCTACTTTGTCGCCTAAAAAAAAATATTTATAATCAAAATTTTCCAATTTCCTTCCGGCATCTAATACACTGATATGTTATGAATAAGGATCAGTAAGAAAATTAAACAAAACACGTTGAGTTCTTTTTTTTATAGCCCATCCCTTAAAATGAGAATATCGAGTTATGAACGTTAAATTTAAAAATCGACAAAAAATAAAAATCACCCCGTCGCAAGTGTAACACTTTTTAATAAGAATTGTCAAGAGTGTTCTTAATATTATATAATTTTTGGAAACCAAAATTCGAAATGAAACAAGTTAAAAAAAATAAAAATTCAATACTGTCTACATATTGTTAAAAAAAAAATTAATACTTTCTACTTTGTCGCCTAAAAAAAAATAGTTATAATCAAAATTTTCCAATTTCCTTCCGGCATCTAATACACTGATATATTATGCATATAGATACAGTAAGAAAATTTAACAAAACATGTTGCATACTTTTTTTATCACCCACCCAATAAAATGTATCGCTATGCTACACGAAAATATATTTTGTTTGTCGCATAAAAAAGTCGTAAACAATTTTTGTCATATAAAGCGACAAGCCAATCACGTTGATAAAAATGCAACGCAATATATATGTTTGATATTAAATAATTTGAAATTAAAATATCTACGTGTGACTTGCCTAATTAATTTACAATCACTACCCTTGCCAAAATCAACTTACAAATGAAACAAATGCAAATAACTAATTCAGTAATCGCAATTGATAGAAAAAACACAAACAACTGACAGATGAAACAAAAACAACTATACAAGGATATATGTAAATTATTCTGTTTTAATGAATGATGCCATTTATTGCGTAGTTCCATTACTGCCCTCCAGTAAATTTCCTTCATAGTTGTATGTAAAGTTAAGGCTTGCAGAATCGATTTAATTTCAAATTTGTAATTCTAATCATTTTTTTGATAACTTTGACACATAATACGACGTTTCCATATATAAACAGATGTACGACACCTTTTGTTTAATTATTCAGGGTTTCCAATAGAGAGAATCTAAAGTAACTATATTCTCTAGATAATGTATGTATTGTTGCTATAACAACGAATACTTATGAGTACCTTTATTTATAAAAAAAAGTTTTTTAGAAAATAGTACAAAAGAAAACACGTTAAGTTTTTTTATAGCCCATCTTAAATAATATCCCACATATTCTTCTATTTTTATAAATTTTACTTAGAATGATATATAAATATTTAAGTTCCTGGAAAATCTTCTAATTTAAAAAGCGACGTGGTCACGTTTGTTGTGTAAGCGTAAATAATTTATGCTAATTCTAAACGTTGTGCGCGTTTATATTTTTTTTTGTTATGAATGTGTGTGGTCAACGCTTATTTGCTGATAGTTGATGTAATTCTACCTGTCGTGTTCTTGGTAATTTCTTAATCTTTACGAGGCATCATATTAACACCTAAATATATAATTTAAAAATAATCATTTATGGTAAATACAACTACTACTAGTAGTATATAATTACAAAATAGAATTGATTTTAAAGCCGGATTTACACGTGTATAGTAACTAAAGCAAGTTACTAAAGCAAGTAGCTTGACTACTTTATTAAAATTATAATAGTAATGGCTTTTATTTCCCTTTGATATACATAATTCAACACTGAATAATTAAACAAAAGGTGTCATCAAAGCTCCAATTAGAAGCTATATTCAAGGTGTTTGACATTTGTTTTGGCAATTTCTGTCATGACATTGTGAATTTATACATTCAATAGCTTGTGGGATGTATAAAGTTTATGGGATGTTGGTGAATACGGGCATTAATATTAGAATTAAGTATTATATTTCATATGTTATAGTAATTAAACAAAACACAATGCTATCACAAGAACTAGATTAGTTTAGTTCAGCGATTAATATATATCTAATACCTCACAAACAAATCACTCGAAGATTATCAAATTGCGCGCCTTTACATTTTTGATAATACCGATTTCGCATCAATCTACTGCTGTTTACTTAGATCGTAGATAAAATTATTCTTTTTATTACTTTACTAGGTGAAATGTCGTCGTCGTTCGAAATTGAAATTATAAAAAGATAATTAAATTTATTCACCAACATCCCGTAAACATTATAAGTCCCATAAGCTATTGAAGGGATAAATTGACAACGTCATTATGACAGAAATTTCCAAAACAAATGTCAAACACCTTAAATAGCGCTGGTGATGAACATACATTTTGTTACCCATAACCATTCGTTGTTATAGCAAATATAAATACATTATCTAGAATGTAGTTACTTTAGATTCTCTCTATTGGAAACACTGAATAATTAAACAAAAGATGTCATTAAAGCTCCAATCACATGCTATTCAAGGTATTCGACATTTGTTTTGGCAAATTCTGTCACTATGACATTCTAAATTTATCCATTTAATAAATTATGGGACCTAAAAAGTTATGGTATGTTGGTGAATACGTGCATTATCCCATTATTGATGTACAGTCTTCAATTATAATTCCTCAGGTGTAATACTAACAAGTTTAAAGAGGTAAAATATGAAATTAATAAAATCCCCAAAGTTATGGAGGTGTAAAACCTGAAATTATAATGCCTATAATATCATTTTAATCTATCTTAAAACAAATGAGGGTAATGATTTGTGAATAATAGTAACGGAAGTAGTTAGGACTTTGTAACGAAGATATAATGTGTTTTGTGTGATTACGATGACACACCGTCCTCGTATTGCAAGCATGTGATTCTAACATTTATGTATGATATTGAAAAACTATTGTTTGCCGAGGTGATGCTAATTAAATCAAATGTGTGTTCACCATTACCTATATACAAAGGAAATAGGTTACCTAAAAATGTTTTTATGTAATATACTAACTCTATAGTCTATATCAGTGATTCTCAAAGCAAGGGGTCGCGAAATATATTTATATCAGATTTTTTTATTATTATTTATTATATATATATATATATATATATATATATATAACATAAATCCATGGTAATATATTTAAAGGGTGATAGAAAAATTGATTACAGATTTTGTTCTTACTTACCATGGATTTATGTTTATAATAAAAGAAAAAATCTGCAATTAATCAAAATTACGCAGTGAAACAAAAGAAATTAACTCCTTCTGACTTTAAATTAACGCCCCCTGAGATATTTACCTAAACATACCTATTTTCCAGGGTTTTCTTTGAATTTGAAAAAGTGCAAAGGGGGTCACCGACTAAAAAGTTTGAGAAAGAGTGTGGTCTATATAATATAACAAAAATGTTCAGTATAAATTCGTTATTAAGGGATGAACTAACACTCAAATTAAAAAAAAAATCTATATCTATGTTAGTACTAATAAGTACGAATTATTTTATATCTTTTTTTTTAATCTGTATTTATATACTAACATAAATATAGATATTATAATATCTATATTTATGTTAGTACTAATAAGTACTAACATACATATAGATATTATAAAATCTATATTTATATTAGTACTTATTAGTACTAACATAAATATAAATTTAAAAAATAATATATTAATAATAATCAGTACTTATTAGTATTAACATAGATATAGATTTTTTTTTAATTTGTGTGTTAGTTCATCCCTCAATGGCGTATTTATACTGAACATTTTTGTTATATTGTATAGACCAGACAATTAAAAAAATATTGTTATCATTACTATTGTAATAATTTTTTTTTTTAATTTGAGTGTCTGTCTACTTTTGCTCTCAATGCCTGAAATAAGAACATGTTTCTGTTAATTATCGATGAAAAAAATAATAATATGCGTGCCTTGCCAGAAGATGTATTAAACATAATGACTGGTATAATAGGTTAGTGTACGTTTATTGTTCCTTTCAATGAAATCGTTTACAAATGAACAACCTTGCTGACCTCGCTAGGCGCATTAACATAACGATTCACGAACTAATGCGGAAATATCAAAGAAGAAATCGTAATTAACTAAATCATCAATGATAACGATGTTTTATACATACCGTATTCAGTATTGTTATTAAATATCTTAGAAATTCTTATAATGATTATATAGCGTAGTCAAGTTTTGCCGATCTGTTAATTACTCTGTAATTTCAAAAGGAATGGGTACTTTTTTGTTGGTGGGTAGACAGTGAATCAACATATCTAGATTTCAATCTTGTTAGATTTCATCAGTGTACCTCACCTAGTGAGGATGAATTCACACAATCTCAAGTGGTTTATATACAAAGGAATGGACAGTGAATTGGTAGCTAATTAAGCTAGTTATTAGAATTTTCAAAAATAATAGCTACAATTTTTTAAATAGCTCACTTTTTTACATTTTTCATTATTCTGATCTTAATAATTTAGCTAAATAATCTTATTATATCTCATTTTATAGCTAATTAAGCTGGTAATACACTACTGCCATTAGAATTTTCAAAAATAATAACTACGATTTTTTACAATTTTTTAAATAGCCCACATAAGTTTGAAAAGTTATTTTTTTACGATTTTATTATATTATTCTGATCTTAATAATTTAACTAAATAAAGATATTTGGTACCTAATTAAGTTAGTAACACACTACTGTCACTGGTTATTTCAAAAATTATAGCTACAATTTTGTACAATTTTTTAAATAATTAAACTTATTTATTTACCAGTTACTTTTTTACGTTTTTCATTATTCTGATCGTAATAATTTAGCCAAATAAACATATTATATCTCATTTTGTAGCTAATTAAGCTATTAACACACTACTGTTATTCGAATTTATAAAAAAAAAATAGCTACAATTTTTTTCAATTTATTAAGTGACTCACATAAGTTTGAAGAGTTACTTTTTTACATTTTTCATTATTCTAATCTTAATAATTTAGCTAAATAAACGTATTATATCTCATTTTGTAGCTAATTAAGCTAGTAATACATTTCTGTCATTACAATTTTCAAAAATAATAGCTACGATTTTTTACAATTTTTTAAATAGCCCACATACATTTGAGAAGTTACTTATTTACATTTTTCATTTTTTTTGATCTTAATAATTTAGCTAAATAAATATATTATACCTCATATTGTAGCTAATTAACCTAGTAACACAGTACTGTCAATAGAATTGACAAAAATCATAGCTACGATTTTTTACAATTTTTTAAATAATCCACATAAGTTTAGGAATATACTTTTTTACAATTTTCATTATTCTGATCTTAATAATTTAGATAAATAAACATATTATATCTCATTTTGTATCTAATTAAGCTAGTAACACACTACTGTTATTCGAATTTATAAAAAAAATAGCTACAATTTTTTTTAATTTATTAAATAACTCACATAAGTTTGAAGAGTTACTTTTTTACATGTTTCATTATTCTGATATTAATAATTTAGCTAAATAAACGTATTATATCTCATTTTGTAGCTAATTAAGCTAGTAATACATTACTGTCATTACAATTTTCAAAAATAATAGCTACGATTTTTTACAATTTTTTAAATAACCCACATACATTTGAGAAGTTACTTTTTTCCATTTTTCATTATTTTGAACTTAATAATTTAGCTAAATAAATATATTATATCTCATATTGTAGCTAATTAACCTAGTAACACAGTATTGTCAATAGAATTGACAAAAATCATAGCTACGATTTTTTACAATTTTTTAAATAACCCACATAAGTTTAGGAAGATACTTTTTTACAATTTTCATTATTCTGATCTTACTAATTTAGATAAATAAACATGTTATATCTCATTTTGTAGCTAATTAAGCTAGTAACATATGACTGTTATTAGAATTTGCAAAAATAATATTTACGATTTTTTACAATATTTTAAATAGCTCACTTAAGTTTAGGAAGTTACTTTTTTACATTTTTTATGAGTCTGGTCTTAATAATTTGGGTAAAAAAATACATTATATCTCATTTAGTAGCTAAATAAGCTAGTAACACACCACTGTCATTAAAATATTCAAGAATAATAGCTACGATTTTTTTACAATTTTTTAAATAGCCCACATAAATTTAAGAAGTTACTTTTTTACATTTTTTATGATTCTGGTCTTAATAATTTAGATAAATAAACATATTATACCTCATTTTGTAGCTAATTAAGCTGGCAATACACTACTGTCATTAGAATTTTCAAAAAAATACCTACGATTTAAATTTAAAAAAAATTAAATATCCCATATAAATTTGAGAAGATACTTTTTTACGTTTCTCATTATTCCGATCTTAATAATTTAGCTAAATATACATATCATATCTCATTTGATAGCTAATTAAGCTAGTAAGACACCAGTGTCATTAGAATTTTCAAAAATAATAGCTACGATTTTTTAGATTTTTTTAAATAGCCAACATAAGTTTGAGAAATTACTTTTTTACGTTTTCCATTATTCTGAACTTAATAATTTAGCTAAATAAATATATTATATCTCATTTTGTAGCTAATTAAGCTAGTAACACACAACTATCATTATAATTTTCAAAAATAATAGCTACGATTTTTTACAATTTTTTAAATAGTCCACATAAGTTTGAAATATTACTTTTTTGCATATTTCTTTATTCTGATCTATTTAGCTTAATAAACATATTATATCTCATTTTGTAACTAATTAAACTAGTAACTCACTAGTGGCATTAGAATTTAAATAAATAATAGCTACGATTTTTTACAATTTTTTAAATAGCCCACATAAGTTTAGGAAGTTACTTTTTTACATTTTTCATTATTCTGATCTTAATAATTTAGCAAAATAAATATATTATATCTCATTTTGTAGCTAATTAAGCTAGTAACACACAATTATCATTAGAATTTTCAAAAATAATAGCTACGATTTTTTACAATTTTTTAAATAGTCCACATAAGTTTGAAATATTAATTTTTTACATATTTCTTTATTCTGATCTTAATAATTTAGCTTAATAAACATATTATATTTGATTTTGTAACTAATTAAACTAGTAACTCACTACTGGCATTAGAATTTAAATAAATAATAGCTACGATTTTTTACAATTTTTTAAATAGCCCATATAAGTTTAGGAAGTTACTTTTTTACATTTATCATTATTCTGATATTAATAATTTAGCGAAAGTAAATATATTATTCCCATTTTGTAGCTAATTAAGCTAGCAACACACTACTGTCACTAGAATTTTCAAAAATAATAGCTACGATTTTTTACAATTTATTAAATAGCTCACATAAAGTTTGAGCAGTTATTTTTTTACGTTTTTTATTATTCTGATCTTTATAATTTAGCTAAATAAACATATTATATCTCATTTGGTAGCTAATTAAGCTAGTAACACACTACTGTCTTTAGAATTAAAAAAAAAATACTTACGATTTTTTACTATTTTTTAAATAGCCCACATAGAAGTTATTTTTTATATTTTTGATTATTCTGATCTTAATAATTTAGCTAAATAACTATATTATATCTCATTTTGTAGCTACTTAAGCTAGTAACACACCACTGTCATTAAAATATTCAAGAATAATAGCTACGATTTTTTTACAATTTTTTAAATAGCCCACATAAATTTAAGAAGTTACTTTTTTTTACATTTTTTATTTTTCTGATCTTAATTTAGCTAAATAAACATATTATATCTCATTTGGTAGCTAATTAAGCTAGTAATACACTACTGTTATTAGAATTTAAAAAAAACGATTTTTTACAATTTTTTAAATAGTCCACATAAATTCGAGAAGTTACTTTTTTACATTTTTCATTATTCTGATCTTAATAATTTAGCTCAATTAACATATTATATCTCATTTTGTAGCTAATTAAGCTAGAAACACACTAGTGTCATTAGAATTTTCTAAAATAATAGCCACGATTTTTTACATTTTTTTTAATAACCCACATAAGTTTGAAAAATTACTTTTTTACGTTTTTCATTATTGTAATCTTATTAATTAAGCTCTATAAACATATTATATCTCAGTTTATAGCTAATTAAGCTAGTAATATACGACTGTCATTAGAATTTTCAAAAATAATAACCACGATTATTTACAATTTTTTAAATAACCCACATATAAGTTTAGGATGTTACTACTTTTCATTATTCTGATCTTAATAATTTAGATAAATAAACATATTATATCTCATTTTGTAGCTAATTAAGCTAGTAATACACTACTGTTATTAGAATTTTCAAAAATAATACCTATGATTTTTTACAATATTTTAAATAGCCCACATAATTTTAAGAAGTAACTTTTTTATGATTTTCATTATTCTGATCTTAATAATTTAGATAAATAAACATATTATATTTCATTTGGTAGCTAATTAAGTTAGTAACATACTACTATCATTAGAATTTTCAAAAATAATATCTACAATTGTTTAGAATTTTGTAAATAACTCACATAAGTTTGAGAAATTACATTTTTACATTTTTCATTATCCTGATATTAATAATTTAGCTATATAAACATATTATATCTCATTTTGTAGCTAATTAAGCTAGTAATACACTACTGTCATTAGAATCTTCAATAATAATTACTCCGATTTTTTACTATTTTTTCAACAGTCCACATAAGTTTGAGAAGTTACTTTATTACATTTTTCATGATTCTGATTTTAATAATTTGGCTAAAAAACATATTATATCTCATATTGTAGCTAATTAAGCTAGTAACACACTACTGTTATTCGAATTTTGAAAAATAATAGCTATGAATTTTTACAATTTTTTAAATAGCCCACATAAGTTTAAGAAGCTACTTTTTTACATTTTTTATTATTCTAATCTTAATAATATAGCTAAATAAACATATTATATCTCATTTTGTAGCGAATTAAGTTAGTAACATATTATTAGAATTTTCTAAAATAATAGCCACGATTTTTTACAATTTTTTAAATGGTCCACATAATTTTTAGAAGTTACTTTCTTATGATTTTCATTATTCTGATCTTAATAATTTAGATAAATATACATATTATATCTCATTTTGTAGCTAATTAAGCTAGTAACATACTGCTGTCATTAGATTTTTCAAAAATAATAGCCACGATTTTTTACGATTTTTTAAATAGCCCACTAAAGTTTAGGAAGTTATTTTCTTACATTTTTCATGATTCTGATTTTAATAATTTAGCTGAATAAACATATTATATCTCATTTTGTAGCTAATTAAGTTAGTAATACACTGCTGCTATTAGAATTTTCAGAAATAATAGCCACGATTTTTTACAATTTTTTAAATAGCCCACATAATTTTGAGAAGTCACTTTTTTACATTTTTCATTATTATGATCTTAATAATTTAACTAAATAAACATATCATATTTCATTTTGTAGCTAATTATGCTAGTAACACACTAGTGTCATTAGTATTTTCAAAAATAATACCCACGATTTTTTACAATTTTTTAAATAGCCCACATAAATTTGAGAAGTTACTTTTTTACGTTTATCATTATTCTGATTTCAATAATTTAGCTAAATAAACATATTATATCTTATTTGATAGCTAATTAAGTTACTAACACACTACTGTCATTATATTTTTCAAAAATAATAGCCACGATTTTTTACAATTTTTTAAATAACCCACATAAGTTTAGGAAGTTACTTTTTTATATTTTTCATGATTCTGATCTTAATAATTTAGCTAAATAAACATATTATCTCTCATTTTCTAGCTAATTAAGTTAGTAACACACTACTGTCATTAGAATTTTCAAAAATACTAGCTAAGATTTTTTACAAGTTTTTAAATAGCCCACATAAGTTTGAGAAATTACTTTTTTGAACAATCAACCAAACTACGTCCATTCAATATCAAATGATTTGAACATTGTCCCTTCACTATTTTAAACGATTTATATCCTTCAAAAATATTAACCTAAAAATAATTTAGGATTGTTATTGTTCTTTTGTTTTTGTTTTCTATTACTTTTATGAGTGAAAACAAATGACCGTTTACTGTAATTTTAAACAGTGAATTTATATGTATATATATATATATATATATATATATATATATATATATATATATATATATATATATATATATTATATATATATATATATATATATATATATATATATATATATATATATATATATATATATTATATATATATATATATATATATATATATATATATATATATATATATATATATATATATATATATATATATTATATATATATATATATATATATATATATATATATATATATATATAAGTATATCAATATGGCTTAAAGCAGAAATAATTTTCTACATGATCTTATTTCATAAGTTAATGTATACAAATAACAAAACACCTTCCACAGCCAACTTTTATGCATTTAGTTGCAATTTATTTTAAAGAAACTAGCTAGCAACGGCCTACTTATCACTTTGTGTTATAGTATGGCTTCTTATATAGATAGATAGATAGGCAGATAGATAGGCAGATAGATAGACAGATAGATAGATAGATAGATAGATAGATAGATAGATAGATAGATAGATATAAGAAGCCATACTATAACACAAAGTGATAAGTAGGCCGATGCTAGCTGGTTTCTTTAAAATAAATTGTAACTGAATGCATAAAAGTTGGCTGTGGAAGGTGTTTTGTTATTTGTATACATTAACTTATGAAATAAGACCATGTAGAAGATTATTTCTGCTTTAGGCCATATTGATATATAAACAAAAGTAATCTGGTTGCATATAAACATCTTTAGGCTTTTGTTTTACGTACTGTTAGTGATTTATTTGAATAACGTGTTATACAAGATATAATTTAACATTTATTTGTTACCCAAATTGATTAATTACGTTTCGATTTATATATTTACTATTTATTTCATGCGCGCCCATGTGTTTTGATGGCGTCAAAATAAGTCTTGTCAAATTCGTTTGAAATGCAGAAATTTTGAATCAAGATTTTATTTTTGAAACGTTTAATTTTATATAGATTGCATAGTAAACTAAAGTCAACTGAATTTTCAACAGTTATCCTGCATGAAGTGGAGACGGAGGGTAGCAAAACATATAGGAGATGGACGCCGGTGGCAAAAAGGAGCGTCCAGTGAATCCCCGCTCGCGAGCCAATCCTATATCGGCCGCATTATTTGGGTAAGTCGATTTCTTTTTTATCATTTAAAAACAAAAACCGAAGAAAATTAATATAGAATCAGTCATAAACTAAACAAACACTTGCACTATGCATTTATGCGAGTTAATATCACAAGAACAAGATTCAAAACGAATAGTTTAGTCAATACAAGATACTTTTTGAAATTATACAATACAAACATCCCCACACCACCGTCTACCTTTCGATGATTGTACCTCCCCCCCTCTGTATCTTTCGATGATTGTACCCCCACTCCCCTCTGTCTTTCGATGATTGTACCCCACGCCCCCTCTATCTTTCGATGAGTTTGTACCATCCCCCTCCCCTCTATATTTTGATGAGTTTGTACTCCCCATCTTTCGATAACAGCGCCATCTATTGACGTGAGTACGGTGTCAATAGATCCTCCCCTCTGTCTTTCGATCATTGTACCCCCACCCCCTCTCTGTCTTTCGATGATTGTATCCCCCACCCTCCTCTATCTTTCGATGAGTTTGTACCCCCCGCCACTATCTTTTGATCATAACAGCGCCATCTATTGACATGAGTACTGTGTCAATAGATGGCACTGTTATCATCGAAAGATATAGAGGTTGCGGGGGGTACAAACTCATCGAAAGATAGAGGAGGGGGAGGTACAATCTTCGAAAGATAGAGGCGGGGGGGAGGGGGTTATACAAACTTATTGAAAGATAGAGGGGAGGAGGTACAATCATCGAAAGATAGAGGGGGGAGGTACAATCATCGAAAGATAGAGGTTGTGGGCGAGGGTTACAAACGTGAGGTTCCTTATTTACGAACACACTTGAATATTGTTAATTTCTCGATAATTGGCACATGGCTCACTTGTTAATGTCGGTTTATTTATTTTTAATTAGGTCTATCATGTAAATAAAAGTTGAAACGTTAATAAAGATAAAGGTATTATTATATTTTTTTATTTATGTAATTAACATCAATTGTTTGTTTTTTTTTTTGTTTTAATTGCAATTTAAATTGCATTTTTCGAGTGGTCTGGATATACCGAAATTCACTGCTACTCCCCAGATAGCAATCATTGATAAAATTTCATAACAAATAACATTAATTGCGGCACCGATCTTAACTGATACCGCCTCTATATGAATACGAATTGATTTGTCACGATTAAAATCAATTGCCTGTTTATTGATAGAACTATTAACCTCGGCCGACTGAGAGTGGCTGGCATTTTTTTTTTATAATTTCAAACAGATAACGATTAGATACAATTAACTTTACATTCTTTTGTTTTCCCAGCGCCTACACGGTTATTTATTTAACAATGCTTTAGGGGGCGGCACCACACATTGCCCCCTCATTGTTGTCGCGATAATAATAAATGTTTGATGGATAAATACGTATATATTCAGTGTAAATAGTAAACGTAAGAGACAAGAAAAATTAATATCATGATCAAAATGAAATCACTATATCCATGTAGTTTTCATTGTTCATTTATGTTATAACATCACCCCCGTACTCACCGATGTTCCATAAATCTTTCAATAGCTATTGAACCCATAAGTATTTGTTGTTATAGCTACAATAAATACATTATCTAGGAAATGTAGTTACTTTAAATTATGTCTATTGGGAACACTGAATAATTAAACAAAAGGTGTCATCAAAGCTCCAATTGCAAGCTATATTCAAGGTGTTTATCATTTGTTTTGGTATATTCTGTCAGAATGACGTTGTCAATATATCGATTCAATAGTTTATGGGACCTATACAGTTTATGGGATGTTGGTGAATACGGACATCAGGTGTTAACAGTTTTAGGTTTTCTTGATTGGAAACACTGAATTATTAAACAAAAGCTGTCATATAAAGCTCCAATCACACGTGCTATTCAAGTTTGACATTTGTTTTGCCAATTGCTGTCACAATAACATTTTCGATTTGTCCATTCAATAGGTTATGGGACATATAAAGTTAAGCATAATGCCGGCTTTGGCAACATCCTATAAACATTATAGGTCCCATAAGCTATTGAATGGACAAATTGAAAACGTTATTGTGACAGCAATTGGCAAAACAAATGTCAAACTAGAATAGCACGTGTGATTGGAGCTTTATATGACAGCTTTTGTTTAATAATTCAGTGTTTCCAATGAAGAAAACCTAAAGCAGTTAATAGCTGATGCCCGCATTCACCAACATCCCATAAACTTTATAGGTACCAACTATTGAATGGATAAATTGACCACTTCATTGTGACAGAATATACCAAAACAAATGTCAAACACCTTGAATATAGCTTGTAATTGGAGCTTTGATAACACCTTTTGTTTAATTATTCAGTGTTTCCAATAGAGAGAATCTAAAGTATTACATTCCCTAGATAATGTATTTATTGTTGCTATAACAATGAATACTTATGAGTTCAATAGCTATTGATACATTTATGGAACGGGGATTAATGTTACTTGTATATGATTACACATTGTTTTATATTATGTTATATAAGTAACGGAAATAGAAAATATATTATTATTATTAATAATCCAATTAAAAATAAAATAATAAACATAAAACATATATTACTATTATTAATAATCCAATTAAAAATAAAATAATAAAGATAAAAAATATCACCATCCGTGGGATTCGAACCCGCGGCCTCCACGTTTGTACTGACAACAGTCATAACTCATAACAGGTCGACTTCAAAACATTGTTCTCGTTTTAAATTATAGGAATAATATTTTAATTTAATAAACATACTAAACTTATTTTATGAAAAGGTCACACTAAGGAATATGTCATGTTTGATTTTTGCAACAATTTTGCAATGTCGGCAAGCGACGCTCACCCTTATGTCGGAGTATATAAAGGCGAAAATGGCATGAGAGTAAGTAAATTGTTTATCCAAAAAAGATGCTATGGACATTTTTACTCTTATAAACGCTATAACCGCTACTATCTAATAACATATAGGTGCATACATGTGTACACATGTACATTTATATTCCTAAAAAGCCGTAACCTGTATAGTAGTCAGTTACAATCGAAAACAATACCGGTCATTTTAGGTACCAAGCGCCCCCGCACCCCCCTAACCCGGAATTAATTATTTTTGCAACTATTTCATTTGTTATTACAATAGCCGCCTTGCTTTTATCGTTCGGGAATTGTTCCGGACTGTTCTAAACCAGCTGAACCAGCCGAGAAAGCTCCCAAATAATAAACAAAAGCTCATAAACATCGTGAGTAGGCACAACACCGCCATTATAAAAAAAAGTACAGCTCACCTTCATGTCCAAGTGACGCCACGCAGATATCTCAACTCATACAATGCCGATCCGAAAACCAATTACACCGGCGCATTCGGTGAATCATAAGGAACAATTTGCACATAAGTTTTTTTGTGTACCACTAAAATTACAACGAATTTAAGGTGAAAGCGCGCACGCTATACGTAAGCTGTGTAGCACACAAATAACTCTGAGCGCCGCGCATGCGCGGTAGCGGTGTCAACGGTGGCTACCAAAATGTTTTATCGTGCGGCTACTGTGGGAACTATTAAATACATTAACCTAATTATATAATTATTATTATTATATATTATTTATAATTTATATAATTATATATATATGCAATAATTGCGTTGTGTTTGTATGAGTGTGATCGCTTATAAACAATATATAATTTAACCCCCGATGGATGTTAGTATGATGAGAACCACCGTTTGAGACCTGTGTGCAAAATGAAGTCGTTGTTGGTCGTTAAATTCAGTGGCGTAGCGAGCTTAACTCGTGCCTTGGGCACAATATCTTTTTAGCATACCCCCCCCCCCCCCCCCCCCATTCGAAAACCATATAATATTACCATTTGGCGCCCCTTAGTGAGTAGCGTCCGGGGCATGATGCCCCCCTTGTCGGGGGTATGCTAAAAAGGTATTGTGCCTGGAAGGAGGGGGGCACACTACGCCACTGGTTACATTTTCCGTTACGTCATTAATAGGTGCTATAGTGAGGTAGTGTTGCGTAGTTTTTGGTGAGTAATTAATATGGAATTAATTGTCTAACCCAGTGTCGAATTTAGGAAATTTCTCAGGGGGGGGGGGGGGGGTGAGTGCAAGTTTCATGCTGCCCCTGTAGCTGAAGTTATAAAAAATCAATTGTTCAATCCCATATTGCCGTCCGGGGCAGTTGCCCCCCTTTTGACCCCCCTCCCCCCGTCAATCGTCAATCCGGTACTGGGTCTACCATCAGGGTCCTTTAAGTTTTTCCACTTGTCTCTGTTCTGGGCCATTTGGTACCAATTGAGTCCTGTCGTACGTTTTATATCGTCGCTCCAACTCATTTGCAGCCGGCCAGTGCCAAAATGTTTTGACATGGGGCCACTTCTACTATATACTACTGTTAATACATAAAATTAACCAAAATTAGTATTTTCACTAATTTATAAACGTTTGTATCTATGTAAACGTGGCAAGAGGCCAAACTAAATGGACTGGGATAATAATTAGACCTGTTTCTCCATCTAATTATTATCCCACTCCATTTAGTTTGGTCTCTTGCTACGTTTACATACATACAAACGTTTATAACGTCTATAAATTAGTGAAAATAAAAATTTTGTTTAATTTGA
Source organism: Lordithon lunulatus (assembly GCA_963942505.1). Taxonomy (NCBI): domain Eukaryota; kingdom Metazoa; phylum Arthropoda; class Insecta; order Coleoptera; family Staphylinidae; genus Lordithon; species Lordithon lunulatus. Next base: position 68,132,882 of record OZ012667.1, read on the forward strand.
TGCATCAACAGTAGTATATAGTAGAAGTGGTCCTATGTCAAAACATTTTGCTAACCACAGTTGACACCTGCACTGCGCATGACCGTTGGCAACAGTTATTTGTGTGCAAGTACAGTGCATGTACTACGTGCGCGCTTTCGCCTTAAATTCGTGATCATTTTGGTGTTACAAAGACAAATGTATGTGCAAAATGTTCCTTATGGTTCAACGAATGCGCCGGTGTAATTGGTTTTCGGATGGGCATTATATGAGCTGAGAAATCTGCGTGGCGTCACTTGCACATAGAGGTGAGTTGTACTTTTTTTTATAATGGCCGGTGTTGTGCCCTACCACTATGTTTATGCGCTTTTGTTTATCATTTGGGAGCTTTCTGGGCTGGTTTCAGCTGGTTTAGAACAATCCGGAACAACTCTCGAACGATAAAACGAAGGCGGCTATTGTAAAAACAAATTAAATAGTTCCAATACTGATTAATTCCGGGTTAGGGGGGTGCGGGGGCGGCGCTTGGTACCTAATATATTCAACGCCCATGATCTTGCGCGACCCTATTTAGCCTGGCGGTTAAGGTTCCTACTATACTGGGTGTCCCAAAAGTCTGGAATAAATTCGATAAAATCTTTTATTTAGGACTTTTGCTAAAACGGTTCCGACAACTTCATGAAACGAAAATACCTTGACCTTGAATCCCCGCTAATGTCACGACAAGGTTAATTCAAGATCATGTAGATTTAGAATTCAGGTAAGTGCAAGATGACGGATCAATATACAGTGTGATCCAAGTACACTGTATATTGATCAGCCATCTTGAATCTACCTGAATTCTAAATCTACATGACCTTGAATTAAACCTTGGCGGGGACTCAAGGTCAAGGTATGAGTCAGAAGCGGCTGTCTAACACTACTGTCTTTTAGTCTCTGCACTGTCTCCTTTATATATTCAGGTTTTACTCTAAATTGATATGCTTATTCTTCCATATTTGTCTGCACAGTGCTCCTGAGATCCTAGCCGCCTTATTGGCCTTCTTCAAGACGCTATCTTTCAGATCTTTACTAGAATAGAATAAACTGTTCTAGTAAATATCACGTTCGAGTCGATATCTTAAAACTGCCACTGTACAGGAATCAGTCATACTCTATCTATCTCTCTGTCTATAACGACCTTGCAGGCGTATTAGTCTCTTCTCTGTCTATAATGCGGGCAACTGTCACTACAGGTGGACCTGGTCTCTTCTCTGTCTATAATGTTGGCAACTGACACTACAGGTGGACCTGGTGTCTTTTCTGTCTATAATGTGGGCAACTGACACTACAGGTAGACCTGGTCTCTTCTCTGTCTATAATGAAGGCAACTGACACTACAGGTGGACCTGGTCTCTTCTCTGTCTATAATGTTGGCAACTGACACTACAGGTGGACCTAGTCTCTTCTCTGTCTATAATGTTGACAACTGACACTACAGGTAGACCTGGTTTCTTCTCTGTCTATAATGTTGGCAACTAACACTGCAGGTGGACCTGGTCTCTTCTCTGTCTATAATGTTGACAACTGACACTACAGGTGGACCTAGTCTCTTCTCTGTCTATAATGTTGGCAACTGACACTACAGGTGGACCTAGTCTCTTCTCTGTCTATAATGTTGACAACTGACACTACAGGTGGACTTGGTTTCTTCTCTGTCTATAATGCGGGCAACTGACTACAGGTAGACCTGGTCTCTTCTCTGTCTATAATGTTGGCAACTGACACTGCAGGTGGACCTGGTCTCTTCTCTGTCTATAATGTTGACAACTGACACTACAGCTGGACTTGGTTTCTTCTCTGTCTATAATGCGGACAACTGACTACAGGTAGACCTGGTCTCTTCTCTGTCTATAATGTTGACAACTGACACTACGGGTGGACTTGGTTTCTTCTCTGTCTATAATGCGGGCAACTGACTACAGGTAGACCTGGTCTCTTCTCTGTCTATAATGTTGGCAACTGACACTGCAGATGGACCTGGTCTCTTCTCTGTCTATAATGTTGGCAACTGACACTACAGGTGGACCTGGTCTCTTCTCTGTCTATAATGTTGACAACTGACACTACAGGTGGACTTGGTTTCTTCTCTGTCTATAATGCGGGCAACTGACTACAGGTAGACCTGGTCTCTTCTCTGTCTATAATGTTGGCAACTGACACTGCAGGTGGACCTGGTCTCTTCTCTGTCTATAATGTTGACAACTGACACTACAGGTGGACTTGGTTTCTTCTCTGTCTATAATGCGGACAACTGACTACAGGTAGACCTGGTCTCTTCTCTGTCTATAATGTTGGCAACTGACACTGCAGATGGACCTGGTCTCTTCTCTGTCTATAATGTTGGCAACTGACACTACAGGTGGACCTGGTCTCTTCTCTGTCTATAATGTTGACAACTGACACTACAGGTGGACTTGGTTTCTTCTCTGTCTATAATGCGGGCAACTGACTACAGGTAGACCTGGTCTCTTCTCTGTCTATAATGTTGGCAACTGACACTGCAGGTGGACCTGGTCTCTTCTCTGTCTATAAAGTTAACAACTGACACTACAGGTAGACCTGGTCTCTTCTCTGTCTATAATGAAGGCAACTGACACTACAGGTGGACCTGGTCTCTTCTCAGTCTATAATGTTGACAACTGACACTACAGGTAGACCTAGTCTCTTCTCTGTCTATAATGTTGGCAACTGACACTGCAGGTGGACCTGGTCTCTTCTCTGTCTATAATGTTGACAACTGACACTACAGCTGGACTTGGTTTCTTCTCTGTCTATAATGCGGACAACTGACTACAGGTAGACCTGGTCTCTTCTCTGTCTATAATGTTGACAACTGACACTACGGGTGGACTTGGTTTCTTCTCTGTCTATAATGCGGGCAACTGACTACAGGTAGACCTGGTCTCTTCTCTGTCTATAATGTTGGCAACTGACACTACAGGTGGACCTGGTCTCTTCTCTGTCTATAATGTTGACAACTGACACTACGGGTGGACTTGGTTTCTTCTCTGTCTATAATGCCGACAACTGACTACAGGTAGACCTGGTCTCTTCTCTGTCTATAATGTTGACAACTGACACTACGGGTGGACTTGGTTTCTTCTCTGTCTATAATGTCGACAACTGACTACAGGTAGACCTGGTCTCTTCTCTGTCTATAATGTTGGCAACTGACACTACAGGTGGACCTAGTCTCTTCTCTGTCTATAATGTTGGCAACTGACACTACAGGTGGACCTGGTCTCTTCTGTCTATAATGTTGACAACTGACACTACAGGTGGACTTGGTTTCTTCTCTGTCTATAATGTTGACAACTGACACTACAGGTGGACTTGGTCTCTTCTCTGTCTATAATGCGGGCAACTGACTACAGGTAGACCTGGTCTCTTCTCTGTCTATAATGTTGGCAACTGACACTACAGGTAGACCTAGTCTCTTCTCTGCCTATAATGCTGGAAACTGACACTACAGGTGGCCCTACAATTCACTGTAGATTCCGAACCACTGGAGCACGTTTAGATGAGTGTATCCTGCACTTCGGAACAGAGATTCGACATTGGAAATGTGTTACTAATAACAATGCTCTCTTTTTTTTGTCTAGATACACACTGCCGACGTTCTTCAAAGGCTACAAACATGATCTGGAAATGTCGGACCTGCCGCAGACTTATGACAAACACAAGTCGGGCATGCTTGGCGATAAAATGGAGACTGCTTGGAACAACGAAGAGGCCAAAGCGGTGAAAGCCAACCGGCAGCCCTCGCTGCTGAGGGTGCTCATCAAAGTTTTTTGGAAGGAGTTCATGTTTTATGGGCTGGTCTTCGCATTCGCAGAATTTGCCATCAGGTAATATAATCACAAATATATACTAGTACTCTAATACAATGTTTCATGTATACAGTGTGTCGGCTAGTTATGGAAAATATATTCAGATACCTTCCTTTCAAGTGGCATTTGATTTTGTTTAAATTTAGCGTGTTAAATTGTTCGTATTCACCAACATACTATAAACTTTATAGTTCCCATAAGCTATTGAATGCTTAAATTTAAAATGTCATTTTGACAGAATATGCCAAAACAAATGTCATTTTGACAGAATATGCCAAAACAAATGTCATTTTGACAGAATATGCCAAAACAAATGTCATTTTGACATAATATGCCAAAATAACTGTCATTTTAACAGAATATGCCAAAACAAATGTCAAAAACCTTGAGTAGCGCTTGTGATTGGAGCTTTTATGATATTTGTTGCTTAATTATTCAATGTTTCCAATAGAGATAATCTAAAGCAACTACATTCCCTAGATAATGTATTTATTGTTGCTATAACAACGAATACTTAAGTGTTCAATAGCTATTGATAGATTTATGGAAAGTCGGTGAATACTGGGGTTAATTTAATAATTTGATACGTTGTATAAAAATTTACTGTTAAATTTGATTTGTAATGGCACCTTGGTGTTGGTCTCAAACATACTTACCTCCCCTGGGCTCAAGATCAACCTAACAATTTTTTTATTGAGACAAATTTTTGAACGTATGAAAGTTAATTGTAATATTCATATGAACTTTTGTAAGCAAGAATTTACGGTCAGTATCAGTAAATTTTCACAGCCAGCGGACATACTATATAAATGACTGGTAGTCAGTAACAGGACTAGGCGGGTTCTGGCTCACTTTTTGAACTAAAAATGATAGGAATTTCACGAGTTTTGGTCAAAAATTGAAGAATTTTTAAAATTTATCAACCAGAAGGGGGGAGGTACATGGGTCAATAAATTTTAAAAAATCGCGTCAATTTTGATTAAAATCGCTTGAAATTTCCACCCAGAATGTCAATATATTAGGACGTAAAATTCATAGGAATTTCACGAGATTTGGTCAAAAGTTGAAGATTTTATAAATATATCAACCAGAAGGGGAGAGTATGTGGGCCAAGAATTTTTTAAATTCGTCAATTTTGGTCGAAATTGTTTGAAATTTCCTTCCAGAACGTCAATATATTAGTCTAGGATGCACAAATGATAGGAATTTCACGCGATTTGGTCAAAATATGAAGAATCTTTAAAATATATTAACCAGAAGGAGTCCAAAATTCGGATTGGTGTTGAGTGAGTTTTCGGCAGGGACAAAGATTTTTGAAAAGGTTGAACAGATCGGAAACAGCTTTTTGTCCAAGTTGAACAGGTTCCTGTCCCGACCTGTTCAACCTGCCGAAAACTCCACCTTAGATAAATCCGAATTTTGGACTCAAGAGTTCAAAAAGTGAGCCAGAATCCGCCTAGTTCTACTACTGTAGTCAATGTGGTTCGTTCAACAGTAGCGCTATGTATCCCCTTTTAATATTTCTTATGTTAAATTTGAAATCCTAGACTGCAACAGCCCATATGTCTTGGCAAGGTTATAATGTATTTCACGCAACCCAGTGTCGACAAGAGTCTCAACTCGTCGCAGATGGTGAATGGAACTGATCTAACGTAATTAATGTCCTTACCTTGCCTTCCTGCAGCTCCTTCATTAACTAACAACGTCGTGTTTTTTTTATTACCAACTTAATACATCCAAATTGACACTAAACATAAATACTATAACTATACAATGAATACATACATCCCTTCCTCTCGTCGCTTTTGTTCTCACCACGACCTCCATTGGTACATGATTTTATCCCCCTACGTTCTCCATCATCAGGCAGGTTTACGCCTCTCTTCCGACCCTTTTGACTATCATTTTATCCAGGCTCGACCTAAGGGCATTACGAAAACTAACACCATACTGAGAAAACCTACCGCACGACACTTTTGACGTTTGCTGGGATCTTGTTTGGTTTGATAAGCATGACATTGTTTTCCATATTATTTTCTTGTGTATTTTGATTTATTAAATACTTACCAACTACAACTACCCCATCACTGAACTACAATTTCCATTTAGATTGGTTCAACCCATTGCCCTCGGGCAACTAATCAGCTACTACACGTCCAACACAGCGCACCTCACCAAAAACGATGCATACCTCTACGCCTCCGCCGTCGTAGCATGCTCCCTCCTCAACGTCTTCTTCGTGCATCCGTATATGTTGGGCGTTCTGCATTTAGGGATGAAAATGCGGGTGGGCTGTTGCTCGCTCATCTACCGAAAATCGTTGCGGTTGAGCAAAACAGCTCTGGGTCAGACAACGATCGGGCAACTGGTCAACCTGCTGTCCAACGATGTTAATCGATTTGACACTTCTATACTCTTCGCACATTTGTTGTGGGTAGGCCCACTGGAGACGTGTATCATCACCTACTTGATGTACATGGAGGTTGGAGTGTCTGCGTTCTTTGGCGTCGTGTTCCTACTGTTATTTATTCCTATACAGAGTAAGTTTTTTTAAAACATTATTATTATTATTCTAATTGGTCGAAATGCCACAACAAACAACTTCGTTCTGAAGTTACAGCATGAAACCCTAGAGAAAATAATCGATATTCCGGGTATACGCTTACTTAGGGCCAGTTCTATAATTTACATTTAACTGGAGAATAAGGCTATTTGTGGAATAAGTTTGACGCCAATGAATTAACTTATTCCACAAATAGCCTTATTCTCCAGTTAAATGTAAATTGTAAATCCAGCCCTAAGTAAGCATAATATACCCGGAATGTCGATTGTTTTCTCAAGGGTTTCATGCTTCACTTACTTAGGGCCAGTTCTACAATTGACATTTAACAGGAGAATAAAGCTATTCGTGGAGTAAGTTTGACGCCAATGAATTAACTTACTCCACGAATAGCCTTATTCTCCAGTTAAATGGCAATTGTAGAACCGGTCCTAAGTAAGCGTAGCATGAAACTCTAGAGAAAACAATCGATATTACGGGTATAATGCTTACTTAGGGCTGGATCTACAATTTACATTTAATTGGAGAATAAAGCTATTCGTGGAGTAAGTTAATTCATTGGCGTCAAACTTACTCCACGAATAGCCTTATTCTCCAGTCAAATGTAAATTGTAGAACCGGCCCTAAGTGTAGCATGAAACCCTAGAGAAAACAATCGACATTCCTGGTATACGCTTACTTAGGGCCAATTCTATAATTTACATTTAACTGGAGAATAAGGCTATTCGTGGAATAAGTTTGACGCCAATGAATTAACTTATTCCACGAATAGCCTTATTCTCCAGTGAGTGGCGTAGCGAGGGGGGGCAAGGGGGGTATCATGCCCCGGGCGCTACTCACAAAGGGGCGCCAAATGGTTATATTATATGGTTTTCGAATAGGTGGGAAGGGGGTGGTGGGCGCTAAAAAGGTATTGTGCCCCGGGCGCGAGTGAAGCTCACCACGCCACTGTCTCCAGTTAAATGTAAATTATAGAACCGGCCCTAAGCAAGCGTATACCCGGAATGTCGATTGTTTTCTCTAGGGTTACATGCTACGCTTACTTAGGGCCGGTTCTACAATTGACATTTAACTGGAGAATAAGGCTATTCGTGGAATAAGTTAATTCATTGGCGTCAAACTTATTCGATGAATAGCCTTATTCTCCAGTTTAATGTCAATTGTAGAACTGGTTCTTGATCGAATTTAATTTCTAAATAATTATAATAAACTACAAAACTCTTGCTCGATCGGTTTATTTATTCTGAAACTATGAAATCTGTATTTTACTATTGTTTTCAGTATATTTGGGGAAAAGAACGTCAACCCTAAGAATGCGTACCGCCCTACGAACAGACGAAAGAGTACGCCTAATGAACGAAATCATCTCAGGCATTCAAGTGATCAAAATGTACACCTGGGAGAAACCATTCGCCTACCTAATATCAACTGCCAGGAAGCACGAAGCTAAAAGTGTACGTGGCACTTCTTACATCCGCGGCATTCTGCTGTCATTCATTATGTACACGACGCGTATTTCTATATTCGTGTCCGTCCTGGCCTATGTCCTGCTCGATCAAAGGATAACCGCCGAACAAGTCTTCGTGCTCACCTCTTTCTACGGAATTCTACGCCAAAACATGACCGTGTTCTTCCCCCAGGGAATCGGACAGTTGGCAGAAGCGAATGTCTCGGTCAAACGTCTGAACAAGTTCATGCTGTATGAAGAGAATGATTTGGTCACGACTGAAAGCCAGAATGGGAATGGTGTTACTAAGAATGGCACTTACAAGGATACGGAAATTGAGGAGGAGGTGGAAATTGAAAAGAGCGATGATAGTGTTGTAAAAGGGACTGTGGTTGAAGAAAGTGTGAAAGGTAAGTTTTTTCTTAATATTAAATTTTATTTGTCAGGTATTACAACATCGTATTCCTTACCTACTAATGGCCGTATTCACAAACATCCTATAAACGTTATAGATTCCATAAGCTATTGACTGAGTACATTGAAAACGTCATTGTGACAGAAATTGTTAAAACAAATGTTTGAATGGCGTTTGTGATTTGAGCTTTATTGACTCCTTTTGTTTAATTTATCAGTGTTTACCAACCTAACTATTCCCGTTCACTATTTCAAACGACTTGAACTATGGACTACATTGTTTCTCACATATTTTTTACGAATTAGGCATACACTAATAAATGAAACTAATTCAATCATAGAAAATAACGGATAACAATGTAGTGCATAGTTCAAGTCATTTGAAATAGTGGACGGATATAGTTTGGTTGGTAGGGGCCGCCCGCCCACCCCACCTTTGCTTGCATAGTTTTTCCATAGGATAACACTCTTTTTGGAATAGTTTAAACAATATAAAACGTCTGTATCCATTGAAAAAAACTATGCGAGCGAAGGTGGGGTGGGCGGGTGGTCCCTACCAACCAAACTATGCCCGTCCACTATTTCAAATGACTTGAACTATGCACTACATTGTTATCCGATATTTTCTATGATTGAATTAATTTCATTTATTAGTGTATGCCTAATTCGTAAAAAATATGTGAGAAACAATGTAGTGCATAGTTCAAATCGTTGGGAATAGTGGACGGGCATAGTTTGGTTCGTAGGGACCACCCGCCCACCCCACCTTCGTTCGCATAGTTTGTTTCAATGGATACAGACGTTTTATATTGTTTAAACTATTCCAAAAAGAGTGTTATCCTATGGAAAAACTATGCAAGCAAAGGTGGGGTGGGCGGGCGGCCCCTACCAACCAAACTATACCCGTCCACTATTTCAAATGACTTGAACTATGCAATACATTGTTATCCGATATTTTCTATGATTGAATTAATTTCATTTATTAGTATTGCCCAATTCGTAAAAAATATGTGAGAAACAATGTAGTACATAGTTCAAGTCGTTTGAAATAGTGGACGGGCATAGTTTGGTTGGTAGGGACCACCCGCCCACCCCACCTTTGTTCGTATAGTTTTTTCATAGGATAACACTCTTCTTGCAATTATTTAAACAATATAAAACGTCGGTATCCATTGAAAAAAACTATTCGAACAAAGGTGGGGTGGGCGGGTGGTCCCTACCAACCAAACTATGCCCGTCCACTATTTCAAACGACTTGAACTATGTACTACATTGTTTCTCACATATTTTTTATGAATTGGGCAATACTAATAAATGAAATTGTCCTTCATTAAAAATCAATTGCCACGTAGTAGACGCCACAACTATTCAATTTCTGCTAATTGGTTGGTAAAAGCACATTCTACTACATCTATCTAGGATTATTGTAGCTTTCTGTTCTCATAATGTTCTCCGCGTATCCTAACTGCTTTCAAAGGATAGCTTCTCCAGGATAGCTTCTACAAGATGGGCTTGTACTTAACATTTATTTTTATTTCATCTCTTACACTATACTAATGGATTTAATTTGTTTCTGTCTGCAGGTATTTTCATAGAGAACGCGTCTGCTAAATGGACGCCAACCGATCACACATTAAACAATATTTCGTTGGCTGTACGTCCAGGCAAGCTGGTGGCTATTATAGGGTCTGTGGGTAGCGGCAAAAGCAGTCTCCTTCAGGCCATCCTAAAGGAGCTGCCTCTGACCAGTGGTTCGATTCGTGTGTACGGCGAAGTGAGTTACGCGTCCCAAGAGCCCTGGCTGTTCGCAGGTTCTGTCCGACAGAATATTTTATTCGGATTGCCAATGGATCGGATGCGATACAAGATGGTGGTGAAGAAATGCGCACTGGAGAGGGACTTCCAGCTGTTTCCATATGGTGATAAGACGGTTGTTGGAGAACGAGGTGTTTCACTTAGTGGAGGTATGTATATGTTTAGTATGGTTTGGCATTGCTGGTCGCCCCGTGGCGTGCAGTATCGCGGTCGTGCGCCGCCGTTTGTAAGGGGCCGAGGTAGAATTATGCGCATCGAAAGTGGCAAACAGAATAAGAAACAAAAAGCCCGTACCAGCCCAGAGTGATAAACGAAAGGCACTATGGTTTATCATTGCTAGTCGCCCCCGTGGCGTGCAGTATCGCTCAGGTCTTGCGAACATGCGCCGCCGGTTGTAAGGGCCGAGGTAGTTATGCGCATCGGAAATGGCAAACAGAACAATAAGCCCGTATCAGCCCAGAGTGATAAACGAAAGGCACTGTTGGAGAGAGTAGTGATGTATTTATTGAACAGATAATCACATATCGTGATTGGATATTATTCAATGCACAATAATAATAATATGCGTGTGCCGACATTAAATAATATTGGGTTTAAGCCACGGTTGACGAAATCATTTCATATAATAGAGTCCTGGTAAGCCGCAAGGCAGGAACAGGACAACTTCGGTGAAATGATGAAAAAGAGAACCTCCCGTATGTTAAATGTCATAACGGTTTTGAATGTAATTTCATATAATTGAGGTTATACTTTTTGAGCATGAATGTGCGCATGTTTATAAGCCGAAATAAGTTTTCTTACCTTATGCTAGAACTAGAATACACTTTACTGGAACTATCTCTGTTTATTGGAGGCTGCACTCAAATTAAATTAAATGTTATTTCTGATACAAAAGCCCTCGATGCTGTGTAATTACTGCTAAAATGGCTTCTCCTCGTCCATGAGCGGGACACGGCAATGTTTTATTGCGTTGCTAAGCAACCGCAGCGGCCATTACAAAAATCAGAGAGAGACCCACCGCTGTTGTTTGGTGTACGACAAAGACGCTACTACAATTGATACATTACGTATGTCCACCTGAGATTGTTCTATGTTAGTGTTCATTACTTGGACCCCTCTAAAGGTGTATTGCAAATGTGTGTGTGCGCCATCTTGTAACTTATAATATTGCACGCGTGCACGTTTAAAATGATGCTGATTATTGATGAGAGATCCCCGGTTATGGTGATGAATGAGGTGGTGTGTATCAGGTTAGTCAAAATATATCTGTTAGTCAAAATATATATGTTCTATGAGAATTAGCTAAACCAGCGCCAGAGTTATCTGAAAAGTATCTAGCATTTTTGAGGTTATAAGCTCCAGTTACCGTTCGGCTTATATTTGGGAGAACAGTATTTGTCCGATAACTATATACGGCTTATTTATGCCCGTATTCACCAACATCCCGTAAACTTTATAGGTCCCATAAGCTATTGAATCTATAAATTGAAAATGTCATTATGACAGAAATTGTTAAAATAAATCTCAACACCTTGAATAGTCCTTGTGATTGGAGCTTTGATGATACTTTTTGTTTAATTATTCAGTGTTTCCAATAGAGAGAATCTAAAGTAACTACATTCACTGGATAATGTATTTATTGTTGCTTTAACAACGAATACTATGCAAGCAAAGGTGGGTTGGGTGGGTGTCCCCCACCAACCAAACTATGCCCGTCCACAATTTCAAACGACTTGAACTATGCACTACACTATTATCCGTTATCTTCTATTATTAAATTAATGTCATTTATTAATTTAAGACTAATTAAACAAATATATGTGAACAATAATGTAATGCATAGTTCAAGTCGTTTGTAATAGTGGACGGGTATAGTCGGGTTGGTGGGGGCCCCCCACCCACCCCACCGTTGTTCGCATAGTTTTTCCATAGGATAACACTCTTCTTGGCACAGTTTAAACAATATAAAACGTCTGTATCCATTGAAAAAACTATGCGACCAAAGGTGGGGTGGGTGGGCGGCCCTCACCAACCTGACAATACCCGTCCACTATTTCAAACGACTTGAACTATGCACTACACTATTATCCGTTATTTAGATGATTAAATTAATGTCATTTATTAATTTAAGACTAATTAAACAAATATATGTGAAAAATAATGTAATGCATAGTTCAAGTCGTTTGAAATAGTGAATGGGTATAGTCGGGTTGGTAGGGCCCCCCCACCCACCCCACCGTTGTTCGCATAGTTTTTCCATAAGATAACACTCTTCTTGGCACAGTTGAAACAATTTAAAACGTCTGTATCCATTGAAAAAACTATGCGAGCAAAGGTGGGGTGGGTGGGCGGCCCCCACCAACCTGACAATACCCGTCCACTATTTCAAACGACTTGAACTATGCACTACACTATTATCCGTTATTTAGATGATTAAATTAATGTCATTTATTAATTTAAGACTAATTAAACAAATATATGTGAAAAATAATGTAATGCATAGTTCAAGTCGTTTGAAATAGTGGACGGGTATAGTCGGGTTGGTGGGGAACTCCCACCCGCCCCACCTTGGCTCGCATAGTTTTTTCAATGGATACAGACGTTTTATATTGTTTCAACTGTGCCAACAAGAGTATTATCTTATGGAAAAACTATGCGAACAACGGTGGGGTGGGTGGGGGGCCCCTACCAACCCGACTATACCCGTCCACTATTTCAAACGACTTGAACTATGCATTACATTATTTTTCACATATATTTGTTTAATTAGTCTTAAATTAATAAATGACATTAATTTAATCATCTAAATAACGGATAATAGTGTAGTGCATAGTTCAAGTCGTTTGAAATAGTGGACGGGTATTGTCGGGTTGGTGGGGGCCCACAACCCACCCCGCCGTTGTTCGCATAGTTTTTCCATAGGATAACACTCTTCTTGGCACAGTTGAAACAATATAAAACGTCTGTATCCATTGAAAAAACTATGCGAACAAAGGTGGGGTGGGTGGGCGGTCCCCACCAACCTGACAACACCCGTCCACTATTTCAAACGACTTGAACTATGCACTACACTATTATCCGTTATTTTCTTTGATTAAATTAATGTCATTTATTAATTTAAGACTAATTAAACAAATATATGTGAAAAATAATGTAATGTATAGTTCAAGTCGTTTGAAATAGTGGACGGGTATAGTCGGGTTGGTAGGGTTCAATAGTTATTGATAGATTTATAGAACGTTGGTGAATACAGGTGTAAGTCTACGAATTTTTATATGTTGAATCTCGTTTATAGTCATAAAATATCGATCTCAATGTATTAGTAGTTAGCTCGCTCGTATAAGAGCGGCCCGGGTAGTCGGTACACAAACATTAGGACGCCCGAAAGTCGATGCCAATTACAGAATTGTAACTACTTCTCATATCTTATAGGCCAGCGTGCTCGTATCAACCTAGCGCGTGCCGTCTACAAACAAGCCGATGTTTACTTACTGGACGACCCGCTCTCGGCAGTCGATACACACGTCGGCAAGCAACTGTTTGAAAACTGCGTGACCGGGTACTTGAAAGAGAAAACTGTACTATTGGTAACCCACCAGCTGCAGTACCTGAAGGAGGTAGACCAAATAATTATAATGCAAAACGGTGTTATCGCTGCACAGGGCGATTACAAAACACTATGCGCTTCAGCAGTTGATTTCGCTAGTATGCTCAAAGAGGAGCCGGCTGAGATTATGGATGAGCCCATGAAGAGTGTTTCGAGACAGAGTTCAATACACAGCATTAATTCGGAAACATTGGATGCTCCAGCTGAGGTGGAGGAGCAGAAGAGTAGTGGTAGTGTTGGGTGTTATGTCTACAAGTCGTATTTCGCGGCTGGAGGCAACGTCTGTTTTGTTTTCATCGTGTTTATGCTGTTCTTCTTGGCACAACTGGCTGGAAGTGGTGGTGATTATTTCATAACATACTGGTAAGTGCTTACTAGATTTCTAAAAAAAAAAACTGCTTTTGTTTATCATTACCGGCTTCTTGGTTTATTATAATAAATTTATGAATTCAGGGTTAATATGGAACAAGCACGGGACAACAATCATACCTTCGAGGCGGACAATTCAAAAACAAACGACACCAGTAGCAGTTTTTGGGATTTTGATCGAGATATGTGCATTTACATCTACTCGGGCATTACCATAGCCACCGTTCTGCTAACAATAGTGCGCTCGTTTGCGTTCTTTGCTCTCTGCATGCGCGCATCGGTCACTCTGCACGATCGCATGTTCCGGTGTATCTCACGAGCGCCGATGTACTTCTTCAATACCAACACATCCGGACGGATTCTTAACAGGTATGTTGAATTTTATTTATTACAAAATCTATAAGAAGTTTTTTAGTTTTAAAGTAATATTGATATTACATCTAAACGTTTGTGTGAAATTATATTATAAAGATTTTGTAACCAGCAACAAAATAACTGATACATATATTGTAATATTTGCTTGTATTGTATATTTGCAAGTATGAGTTATAGTCATATAAAAATTTGGGTAGCGAAGTTCGAGGAAAAATTATAAGTCTTAAGTTCGTATTCACCAATATCCCATAAACTTTATAGGTCCCATAAGCTATTGAATGAACAAATTGACAACGTCATTATGACAGAATATGCCAAAACAAATGTCAAACACCTTGAGGAGCATTTGCGATTGGAGCTTTGATGACACCTTTTGTTTATTTATTCAGTGTTCCCAATAGAGAGAATCTAAAATAACTACATTCCCTAGATAATGTATTTATTGCTGCTATAACAACAAATACTTATAGGTTCAATAGCTATTGATACATTTATGGAACAATGGTGAATTTGGGGGTAAACACTTTTATTTCTGAAAAACTTAGTTATTGGTTACTTTTGTACTTTTTTTGCGGATTCGAATCCTATGGCTAAAAGTTTATAACTCTAATGCCCGTATTCACCAACATCCCATCAACTTTATCGGTCCCATAAGCTATTAAATGGATAAATTGACAACGTCATTGCGACAGAATATGCCAAAACAAATGTCAAACACCTTTATTAACACTTGTGATTGATTGGAGTTTTGATGACACCTTTTGTTTAATTATTCAGTGTCTCCAATACAGAGAATCTAAAGTAACTACATTCCCTAGATAATTATTTATTGTTGCTATACCAACGAATACTTATGGGTTCAATAGCTATTGATAGATTTATGGAATGTCGGTGAATACGGGGGGTAAGTCTGGGTTGTATAAAGCAAATTAACTGTATGCCCGTGATTACATGTAATCCTCTGATGATATATAGTTGTTACTTTACTTTTTTACATTTGGCAACGTCGGTTTATTTGTAAAAGTTGTCAAAAATAACTTTTGAATGATTATTTTATGAACTAATCTACTTTTATATATAAGAAAACAATATATTAGACCTTTCTGACAGATTCTCAAAAGATATGGGCGCCATTGACGAGCTCCTCCCGGCCGCCCTCATTGACTGTCTGCAAATCGGGCTCACGCTGATCGGTATAATAGTGGTGGTCGCCATTGTGAACCCTTACCTCTTGATCCCGACGGTCGTGGCCGGTTTAATTTTCTACCTGCTGCGGATCTTCTACCTGCCTACAGGGCGGAGCGTGAAGCGATTGGAGGGTGTCAGTAAGTGATTTTTTTTTCTGGTTGTCTCCTATTGGTTTGTTTTATTTATCTATTTATTTTGGTACTTTCCGTAGCTCGTAGCCCGGTCTTTTCGCATTTGAGCGCTTCTTTGCAGGGCCTCACCACCATACGGGCGTTCAAAGCGCAGAGGATTCTCGAGAGGGAGTTCGATGCACATCAGGACCTGCACAGTTCGGCATGGTACCTATTTCTGTCCACATCGCGAGCGTTTGGGTTTTCACTTGATATGGTGTGTGTTGTTTATATTGCATTGGTCACACTGAGTTTCCTCGTACTAGGAGAAGGTAAGTGAAAACATATAAATTAACAAACAAATTTAGTTTTAAATGAAAATTATAATCAAACAACATCACTCCAGAGCGATATCAATAACCGACTAAACGCTGGTATGTTAATAATTCCCGTTCAGATATTTATTCATAGCCATATTTATTTCTTCATACAAATAATCTTCCTCATATGTACTAATACATGTTTAAAGAGGTAAAATATACAATTTATAAACCCCCAAAGATCTGAAATATTTATAAATAAATAAATATGCAACATACACGCGTACATTTTCTTTTGGGGTAAACCAACACCATCTTTAAATATAAGTGCCTTTCGTTTACCACTCTGGGTTGGTACGGGCTTATTGTTTCTTGTTCTATTTGCCACTGCCGATGCGCATAATTCTACCTCGGCCCTTACAACCGGCGGCGCACAACTGCAAGACCTGAGCGACACTGCACGACACGGGGGTGACTAGCAATGATAAACCATGCTAAATGAAAGCGCCTATAGTCGGTGATAGATAACCCCTTAATCTAAATCTTTATTTTTATTGTTAATAATACAAATAGCGTCTGTATGACAAAACGATCTAATTACGTATAATGTAAAAACTTTGCGATGGCGCAGTCGGTGCGACCCGACTGCGCCATCGCAAAGTTTTTACAATTTTGACAGTACAGTCTCAATACATAATTAGCATACGAGGGTGGCTAATTATGAATTGAGAAGTAGAAGTTAGTATTATTCTTTAAATTCAATCATATGAATCAACATTGTTATACCACATACATTTTTAATCTTTTTTTCTTTATTAATTTACAGAGTATATGGGCGGTAATGTTGGTTTGGCAATCACGCAATCAATTGGTCTCACCGGGATGTTCCAGTGGGGTATGCGGCAGTCGACAGAAATCGAAAACCAGATGACTTCAGTGGAACGTGTTCTGGAGTACAGCAATTTGACGCCCGAAAAAGAGCTGGAGACGGCTGAAAACAAAAAACCAGCGCCGGGATGGCCGAAAGATGGCGCAGTCAAGTTTGTGAGCGTATTCCTCCGTTACACACCCTACGATCCGCCTGTTTTAAGAAACTTGAATTTCGAAATCCAGCCGAGGTCGAAGGTTGGCATTGTTGGACGAACAGGTTAGTAAAAATATACATATGGTGTTACTGCTTTAGGCGACGATATGTTAAATAGGAAGAATTTGTATTACCTTATACAATCCTAATTCAGTTAAATTTAGTGTTATTTATTTTTTGGTAAATTTAGGTGCTGGCAAATCCTCTTTAATAGCAGCCCTCTTCCAACTGACCGACACAGACGGTTCGATTTTGATTGACAACATCGACACGAAGACATTAGGCCTGCACGATCTGCGCTCCAAGATCTCAATCATCCCGCAGGAGCCGGTACTGTTCTCGGGCACAATGCGTAAGAATTTGGACCCGTTCGACGAGTACAGCGATGAGGTGCTGTGGCGCGCGCTGGAGGGCGTCGAACTGAAGGAAGCTGTTATGGATTTGGCCGCAGGGCTCAACTCCCGCATGTCGGAGGGCGGAAGCAATTTTAGTGTCGGACAGAGGCAGCTGGTATGTCTGGCAAGGGCTATTATAAGGAATAACAAGATTTTGGTGTTGGATGAGGCGACGGCTAATGTGGATCCACATACGGATGCACTGATTCAGACGACGATTCGGAAGAAGTTTGCTGAATGCACTGTGTTGACCATAGCGCATCGGTTGCATACTATTATGGATTCTGATCGGGTTTTGGTGATGGATGCTGGGACTATGGTGGAGTTTGAGCATCCGGCTGTGCTGTTGAGGAATACTGGTGGGTTTTTGTATGGGATGGTGCAGCAGACTGGAAAGTCCATGGCGGAGACACTCACCAGAGTCGCAAATGAGGTAAATAGTTTAAATTGTCTTTATCTCTTCAATCTTTGTATTAGAGTTTGATGACATCATGGTAAAGTTATAACATTATTGCGCATGTAGAAATTAAGTATGCGGAGAAGATTAATATTTTCTGATCTTTTTTTTTCTTCTCTGGGACTACCAGGGTCGAATGCGCTTATGCTCTCTCATTCTTACTCTGTGGTTGAGGTAACTATAACCAGTGATTATATTGTTAGATGTTGCATATATTGTTTATAACATTTCATTTTATAGCCTCATGCACATCTGTTTATATATGGCAACGTCGCTTTATTTGTCAAAGGTGTTAAAAATAAGGGTTAGAATACGGATTTGAAAATTAACTCAACTTTATACAATCCTCAGGCTCGTTTGTATAAAGTTAATAGAGTTAATTTTCCAATCTGTGATTCTAACCTTATTTTTGACTCCTTTGCCATATATAAATAGATGTGCATGAGGTTATAAAATGAAATGTTGGAAACAATCGACCTCTATCCGATGGCAGAGCGACACCTGGTGTCTAAAAATTCCCGAATTGGTGTAAAATTCAAAATTACATTGATTTTATATGCTGTTTTGGATTAGATTACATTTCACTTGATTCATGAGTCTTCGCGTGTATGGTCTCGTCGGTAATTCTATAGGTCAATAGCCTCATGGAAATCTATTTATATATGGCAACGTCGCTTTATTTGTCAAAGATGTCAAAAATAAGGGTTAGAATCACAGATTTGAAAATTAACTCAACTCTATACAATCATCAGACTCGATTATATAAAGTTGAATTAATTTTCAAATCTGTGATTCTAACCTTATTTTTGAGACCTTTGACAGATAAAGCGACGTTGCCATATATAAACATATGTGCATGAGGCTATAAAATGAAATGTTAGAAACAATATATCAACATCTAACAATGTTCTTATTTATTAAACCAGTGTTATCCAATATTTTGATAGCTTTGATGTTTAAATGCTGTAGGAGCCTTCTCAAGTCTTTTAGCAATCTTCAACTCTTAGTCTTATTATTGCAATATTGCCATAAAATCATACAATTGATATCAAGTTTTTGCAGGATAAAAAAATATCATATGCTAGTTTTATATTGTTTATTTATTAATTAATGTACATGTTCCAGTGCTATGATAAACAACAACGCAAGGTTAGCAGTTCCGAATGAGACACCTCACTGGCGTATCATCAACATTTTTATACATATATTTATTTATTTTATAAACTCGTCGTCCAGCACCCCCCCAGAAAACAGTTTTTACCTATATGATTCGTGGAATTTTAATGAAACGTGTATGTATATTTTATACTTATATTTTATTCACTGTTTACAATCGTAGAAATATTTTATTATTAAAAAAAAAACAATGATTTTTTATACACCCCTATTCGGTAAATCTTTCACTTTATAAATGCGGACCAGCCAGTGTTCGGTCGTGTATGCCTCCTCTAGCACGTCCAATTCAAAGTCCTTGTTGCCGATTTCTGCACTCCTGACACGATCATAACCGGGCGGTTTACCACCTAAAATTTAAAACATATTTTAATCCTATTTCTTTTTATATAGCACATCCTGTACCTTCTGTGTAAACCTGTCCGAAGCGGTAGTAGCACATTTTGTACATGAGGCAGTTGAGGAGTGTCGGCGAGCCTTCCTTGTCCACCCGAAATTCCCCATTGGGTGAGTAGTAATCCCATTCCTTTATGTGTGCACCCTTTTCCGTACTGCCACCTTAAGATACAAAACGATTAATATACAAATATTGAAACATAAAGGATGCAAGATGGTCTGTGAACTAGAAAATTATCATGTACTATTAACAAAGCTAACTAAAACAGCTAACAAGAACGAAATTACATATAAGAATTCAATAATTATTCACTAAAACCACTAAAAGACAAACAAATAGAAACAATGTGCAATTATTCTAGTTGGTGTTAAATTTATAATATTAGTTTACATTCTATATTTAATTGGGTTCAAAATAAGCCATTTTAAGATAATTTTCACCCAAAAATAAAGTTTGCAAGAGGGTTTCTATTATATGAACTGTTTTAAATTAAATTTAAGTTATAAAAAAATTATAAAAGTTTAAAAATTTAAATTTATATTATTTTAGATTCTATATTTAATTGGTCTCAAAATAAGCTATTTTTTGATAATTTTCATCCAAAAATAAAAACTGCAGGAAAGTTTTTATAGGATGAGCTGTTTTTAATTAATCAACTAAGTTATAAAAAATGTTTTAAAAACTCAAAGATTTGAGAAATTAAAATTTATGATATTGTTTTACGTTCTATATTTAATTGGGCTCAAAATAAGCTATTTTTTGTTCATTTTCATCCAAAACTAAAGTCTGCAGGAAAGTTTTTATGGTATGAGCTGTTTTTAATGAATCAACTAAGCTATAAAAATTATTAAAAAATCTAAGATTTGAGAAATTAAAATATATGATATTGTTTTACATTCTATATTTAATTGGGCTCAAAATAAGCTATTTTTTGGTAATTTTCATCCAAAAATAAAGTCTGCAGGAAAGTTTTCATGGTACAAGACATTTTCAATTAATTGACTGAGTTATAAAAAAATCAAAGATTTGAGAAATTAAAATTTATGATATTGTTTTATGTTCTATATTTAATTGGGCTCAAAATAAGTTATTTTTTGATCATTTTCATTCAAAAATAAAGACTGCAGGAAAGTTTTTATAGGATGAGCTGTTTTTAATTAATCAACTAAGTTATAAAAAATGATTTAAAAAATCAAAGATTTGAGAAATTAAAATGTATGATATTTTATACATTCTATATTTAATTGGGCTCAATATAAGCTATTTTTTGATAATTTTCATCCAAAAATAAAGTCTGCAGGAAGGTTTTTATAGTATGAGCTATTTTTAATTAATCGACTAAGTTATAAAAAATGATTAAAAAATCAAAGATTTGAGAAATTAAAATTTATGATATTGTTTTACATTCTATATTTAATTGGGCTCAATATAAGCTATTTTTGATAATTTTCATCCAAAAATAAAGTCTGCAGGAAGGTTTTTATAGTATGAGCTATTTTTTTAATTAATCGACTAAGTTATAAAAAATGATTAAAAAATCAAAAATTTGAGAAATTAAAATTTATGATATTGTTTTACATTCTATATTTAATTGGGCTCAAAATAAACTATTTTTTGATAATTTTCATCCATAAATAAAGTCTGTAGGAAGGTTTTTATGGTACAAGCTATTTTTAATTAATCGACTAACTTATAAAAAATGATAAAAAAATCAAAGATTTGAGAAATTTAAATTTATGATATTGTTTCACATTCTATATTTAATGGGGCTCAAAATAAACTATTTTTGATAATTTTCATCCAAAAATAAAGCCTGCAAGAAGGTTTTTATGGTACAAGCTATTTTCAATGAATCAACTGAGTTACAAAAAATTATTAAATAAATTTAAAATTTAAGAAATTTTAATTTTTGATATTATTTTATATTCTATATTTAATTAGGCTTAAAATAAGCCTATTTTTGATGCTCCGAGAAATTATGAAAGCCGAAATTGATATTGGTTCATCTACTGTATGTAATTGACTCTGATTTTGGTACTCCGCGAGTTTTTCTTATAATCAAAAGTTCGCCTTGACTTCAAAAATGTTAAGAATAACTAGTATGGTTATTTAAACTTACCAATTCTGACCATCCATAAAAATTTGTTAATATCATCCGATGAATAGCCGGTGAGTCCGCCGAAAATAACCAAAACATAATCAACGTCTAGTTCCTTCATAATCTCATATGCCTTCTCTTCTGAGCTAGCCATAGCCTGTCCCACTCTACTAATATGTGTGTTATTCCATGTGTTATTATCCACCAATATCGTCCTGTTAGCCATAGCTGTTATTTGGTACCCGTAATCCCACCAAGACATAATCCGTGCATCTTCTGGCGTATTCATTTTCAACCAGTAGTACGCCTCGCGGAAATCATCGAATATAATTCGTCCTCCGTCGTGAGAGCGCGCGCTCAGCACGATACTAGGCGAGCTGTATGCTTCTGATGTCACCCATGTGCAGTGAAAGGTGTATGAGATTAGTAGCAGGCATGTAATGCCTACATAGGTAAGAGAGATTTCGTTCCTCAGCACGAAATTCGATTCGAGTTTACGAGGTTTTTTATGGTCATGAGCGTGCTTGTGCATATCGGCCGTTTTCATAAACTTGGATAAGAGGTGTGAGATTGCGATGCCACTTAAAATACACATCACCGGGGCTAGGACTAGCATTAAACGTACCATAACACCCTAAAAGATAACAGATATTAGTAAACTAATTGAATTGAAAACTATAAGGCCCAATTCACACATAAGCGGCGTAGGGCGCAGGCGCGGTGTAGGCGCGGTGTAGGTGAGGCGCAGGCGCGACATCGCACAGGCGATTTTAATGTCTATATGCAGTGAAGGGGTGGACATTGCACCTGATGTTTACATAGAGGCGTCGTGGAAGATTTTCGCCTCTTCGCCTACCGTGTCTTAGGCGAAGAAGCGGTGCCGGCGCGGCGAGAGGCACGAGGCAAATGCCCGCGCCTCGTCACTTAAGTGGGCATTGCACCACATGTTTACATAGAGGGGGCTTGAAGCGTCGTGCCTCTCGCAGCGCCGGCACCGCGTCTTCGCCTCTAGGTGTAAGACACGGTAGGCAAAGAGGCGAAAGGCATAACTCTTCCACACCGCCTTATAGGACAAATAACGTTTGTTAATACTCACCGCAAAGTAAATACTGGTGACTCCATATAAAATCAAAAAGATATTCGAGTCAGTGAGATTCATGAAACAGAAGTACAGTCCAGCAGGAAATAAGAACACCAATATCTGCAAATCAAAGTAGAACGAGCTCCAGGAGGTGGGCTGATGCTCGGACACACTGGCAATAATGGGAATATGGTTTTTGGCATATGATGGATCAAGAAGGGAGTAGAATCGACCCGTCCACGGCGAGATTTTCCCTGAGAATGTGAGGACACCCACAAGAATGACGAGTAACGTGCCTACAGTATATAGAAGTGCCATGAATAGCGTTTCAAAGTCCTGTGCATTCAATTTGCTGCGTAAGTAGTCGACACAGGCTATTATTTGACATAAACCAAACACACCAAGTGCCTAAAAATAAAAATTAAATATTAATTTGTTTGAAATACTAAATATTGGGAGCTGCCATTTAACCCAGTCAAATTAGAGTTTTGAGATAATATTTATTGCACACTATTTGTCCATGTATTTTTATTACGATTGAACTATTCTATCAATAATAATGATTATTTTTTTGAAAATGTATTTTTTCGTGCTTCACATAGCTTGAAAACTTGCAGAGTAACGTTAAATTTCGATCAATTGTTACGAAATTTAACGTTACTCTGCAAGTTTTCAAGCTATGTGAAGCTAATTCAACTGTAATAATTCGAGAATGCATGCAGTGTGAGTCTCAACTATCATTACAATCTACTATTATTATTTTTTTTATTACAGAATTTTAAATGATGTTATTTAGTATCATACATGGCAAATAAGAAATGTTTATGACTTACCAGCATATGTTCTGAACTCTGAACAGGTTGAAATCCGACAAAAGAAATTTGCATAGACAAAATAGTTCCAATACAATACAATGTGCTGTATGCCACATAAATTCTATGTGAAAACCTCCCAGTAATCATCAATGTTAGCACATGGAGTGGGATTAAGTTGATTAAAAACACGTATCCACCCCAAGATGATACCTACGGTAGTACAATTAAATAAACACAAAAAATTTAATAATAAATAATTTATGAATTATTACCATGTAGAAATATGCCAATGCTGCAAGTGTTCCCCATAGAATTGTGCCTGTTTTGACCGCCTTAATCCACATGTAATATGTGAGGAGCATACAGAAAATTGCAATACCCTCATTGTCGTAACTACCAGCGACTGATCGACTGATATATCCGGGCACTATGGAGACCATTGCGGCTGCTACGAGTCCAGCACCAGAATTTTTAATCTCTTTGGTGAGCATATATGTTATTATAGTAGTAAACGAGGAAAATAGAGGTGCCAGGAACACACAAACATTTCGTATGTCTATTGATATGTTTACCAGCCAGCAGAGGTGGTAGAAGGCTGCTGATGTGATCATTAGACCTGGGTATATCGTTCCTATAACAATCAATGTATCATGAATTATCTCTTAATAACATGTTGACTACCATGGCACTTAATCAATATTCTGGTGTAAATATCCAATTTAATTATATCATATCAGTATAAACTCTAATTTTAGTGGATAGTAATCATCGTAAAAGAATATAGAATTGTTTATAGATCTTGCAAGTAAACAAATTACAAGATAACTAATTAGACAATAAAACAAGTTATCTGGTAGTTGGCAGTCAATGAATTAAAAGACTGTTGCCCATATTCACTAACATCCCATAAACTTTATAGTCCTATAAGTTATTAAATGGACAAATTTTAAACGTCATTGTGACAGAAATTGCGAAAACAAATGTCAAACAATTTGAATAGTGCTTTTAATTGAAGTGTTGATGACACCTTTTGTTTAAATATTCAGTGTTTCCAATAGAGAGAATCTAAAGTAACTACATTGCCTAAATAATTTATTTAATGTTACTATTAGGACTAATTTTTATAGGTTCATTAGCTATTAAAATATTTATGGAATGTTGATGAATATGGGATTCACCAACATTCCATAAATATTTTAATAGCTATTGAACCCATAAAAATTAGTCCCAATAGTAACATTAAATAAATTATCCATGGAATGTAGTTACTTTAGATTCACTCTATTGGAAACACTGAATAATAAAACAAAAGGTGTCAACAACACTCCAATTGAAAGCACTATTCAAGGTGTTTGACATTTGTTTTCGGAATTTCTGTCACAATGACATTTTAAATTTGTTCATTCAATAACTTATAGAATATAAAGTTTATGGGATGTTAATGAATATGGGCAACAGTCTTTTAAAACATTGACTGCCAACTATGAGATAACTCGGAATTTGTTTTATTGTCTATTATCTAAAGCACTAATATTATATATTAGTGTTAGTAATACAAACCTCCAATAATACGTCCCAAAGGATACCATGCTCTATCATCAAACCAATTGTGGAACGAATAAAAGCCCTGTTCAGCTAAATACTTGGTGGTGCGATAGTTGAAGTAGGGATCAAACTCATGGATTACACTCTCAAATCTGAGCACTGAGAAGAGTCGAGTGGCAAAAGCTATAATTCATACAAAATTAAGTTGGTTATGCCCCAAAACATTTGAAATACAATTACTACATGACTGTTATAATCAATTTACATTCAGTCAACTTTCAATCACATTAAAATTACACCTTTAACTACAGATTTGAATTTCTTTTAAAAGGGGAAGATTTTGCATTTGTTATTTATGTAAATCGATGTATGTTGTCACTTTCCTAGGAGACTAAGGCTTTATTGACAAACAGTAAACACTTTTCAGTGTATATATCTTACAATTATAAATATGAAGATTGAAGTTTTTTAAATAAGTGTACACATATATTTTATGACCAGATACAGTCTTATTTCTAATAATTTCTCTTCTCACCTTATTTCTTATTTTATATCAGCATAAACACACCTTTAAAATTAGATATATATTTTATGACCAGATAGTCTTATTTCTAATAATTTCTCTTCTCGTCTTATTTCTTATTTTATATCAACATAAACACACCTTTAACATTAGATATCAATTGATACAACTACTTACATAAAATAGAAGCTAATGTGAGTATCGATAATGTCAAAAGTGTTTCCTGCTTCTCAGTGCTAGCCCCCTTTTTTCCCAATGAAAACATCCTGCAAAACAATCCAGAATTAATATCAGATTTCACATTATCAGTGAAAGAACTTACTTGTAAGCTTGAATGTTTTACGAGATTCTATTGGTTTCAACCTAAAATAAATGAGTTGTAAACGCGTAGGGGCATTAAATGCCCGATTTGTAGATACTTGCTTCGAAAAACTACTAGAAATCACAGGAAAAATACATTTTAAAGAATTGTGTACGTCACAAATGCCGGCTGCATTTATAACAAATGGTGGTAAATACATGAAATTTGCTACAAACGAAATTGTCAGCAACTTTCACACAATAATATTTACAAGCAAAATTTAATATTATATTATATAACAATCAATACTAGTTAAATAGAAGCTGAAAATTCATTCATAGCCTATTGACGATTAAAATGATACGTTTTCTTCAAATTAGTCACTAATATGTGATCCTTATGAACTTTTAGGATATACATAGTAATACTTTGGGTAAATACTCATATATAAGATGAAAAACAAATGTTATAGTTATTAATAACACAAGCATAATCAATATTAACAAATATTAATTTGTTTTAATTATATATTTGTACAGAATTTATTGTTATGTGAATGAAACTTGTGGGCGTGTCTTCAAATGAGTGCGCGACTTCACGTCGGTATCGTTCTGCTATCAATTTGAATTCTATGGTTGTCAAATAATTATTCATTAATTTATTATCGACGAGTAATTGTGCTCATATTTGTGTAACTGTGAGTTTCAACTGTACCGAATATAATGAGCACCACCAAAACCATTAATAGGCGCCTGAAGTGGAGTTTAGAGTCAACAAGGTATGTATAACCTATAAATTTTCAATCTAAATTTGATATAATTATAGTGTATTGTTATAATTACTTTATATGTAGAATATATGACTATTGTATTAATATTAGGTCTAAATTCTATTGTTAGTGAAGTAATTACAAAGTATGATAGATATTTTATTCAACTACGAGCAAACCCAAGAACTGTATAATTGCTGATTTTGTTAATCATAAAGGCACCTTACACAATCAGTATTACTGTCAATATTTTAGAATAATAACAGTATTACTGTACTATAATATATATATATATATATATATATATATATATATATATAAAATGTTCATTATTCTAAAATATTACTGTCAATATTTTAGAATAATGAGAGTATTACTGTACTATAATATGTTTAAAATGTTCATTATTCTAAAATATTACCAGTATTACTCATCGTGTAATGTATATTAATGTTTTAATGAAGAGAATACTGATCTTTATCCAGATAATTGATTACTTGATAAATATAAAATGAGGATTGAAGGAAATATTGACAGTACTAGGATTGACAGTATTATTGACCATGTAAGGTGCCTTATACATTCATTAACTGTTGGCAATCTGCCCTAAAAGGTCATTCACAATAACCATGATAGAGGTAATGTAATAGTAAGTGAAAGTGTACACATCTATACAAATTCAGGCATTTACAGCACCACAGATTAGCATATTTTAATGAAAATTCCAGTAAACGTTGATTTTATTCCTAATAAAATCCATGTTTATTTGAAAATATCATTAAAATGCATCAGCTTTTACTAGTTGTTCATTTATTTATGGTGGCGAGTATATATTGACCCGAAGGTTTTGAATACAATTCATTTTGAATGTTTAAACTGCTATAAATTATAGAATAATTACTTTCTTTGTAGATCAAGTAGAGCTCTAACAACAGGTGAGACAGGTTTACCTGCCCCACCAGCCTACAGCACCTCCAGTTCAATCACATCCAGTGAGGTGACTAAAAAATCTGACACCAGTCACCTAATCAAAAAGAAATCATGGGAACTGGCACTAGCCCCCCTCAAACAAGTCCCCATGAACTTGTTCATCATGTACATGGCAGGCAACTCAATCTCGATTTTCCCAATTATGATGGTGGGAATGCTCTTCATGCGACCCATTCAAGCCCTGTTTTCTATCAACAGTACCTTTAGGATGGTTGAGGATTCAAGTGCGGCTGCACAAAAATTGGTTTATATGCTGGGGAATTGTATTAACATAGCATTAGCTCTGTACAAATGCCAGAGCATGGGTTTGCTGCCTACACACAGCAGTGATTGGCTGGCATTTGTTGAACCACAGGCGAGACAGGAGTTTTTGGGAGGTGGAGCCATGCTAATTTAAACACAAAACATATGATTAAGTTTTATTTAAAATAATAATGTTTATACTATTTAAGGGCATGGTTTTAGTCTTTTTTATGTTTGTCCGCAAAGTCTCTCAGTTTCTGGAGCAGGGCTGAAGGGTCATCTACTCTAGGTACCTGCAATTTAATCACAATATGAATCATTTGAAGGATAACAATTTTATGTTGCATGTGACACTCGATTGTAATCATGAAAGTTTCAATGAAACTTGATTCTTGAAATAAAATTATTATTATGTAACTAGTCTTTAATATTGTAATTATTAATAGTATAATTTATTCAGTAATACCCATTACTAATCCTTAAAACACAAGTGTTTACTGGAAAAAAAAAATCTGGTGTAGTCACCATATGACATATTGACAAGTTTTTAGTTTTTTTTTTAAACAATTTTGACAATTTTTTAACTTTTTAGATATTTTTGAAAATTTTTACATTATTGGCCCTGTCTGTTTTGTTACTAATACCCCTGTATTCACCAACGTTCCATAAATCTATCAATAGCTATTGAACCCATAAGCATTCATTGTTATAGCAACAATAAATACATTATCTAGGGAATGTAGTTACTTTAGGTTCTCTCTATTGCAAACACTGAATAATAAACAAAATGTGTCATCAAAGCTCCAATCAGAAGTGCTATATAGGTGTTTGGCATTTGTTTTGGCATATTCTGTCACAGTGATGTTGTCAATTTATCCATTCAATAGCTTATGTGACCTATAAAGTTTATGGGATGTTGGTGAATAGGGCAATAGTGACACATGCTGACATCATGCTGTACTATTATATGACCATGACTTCAACATGTGTCACTAGTAGTAGTCAAATGGACAGGTCAAATATATTGTCAAATACTGACAAATATTGTTAAAGATTGTGAAATATTGATGAACATTGTCAATTATTGACAAATATTCACTAAAATTGACAAATGGTGAGGAATACTGTCAAATATTGACAAATAGTGAAGAATACTGTTGAATACAATATATGTGACAATATTTGACAGTATTCCTCACTATTTGTCAATTTTAGTGAATATTTGTCAATAATTGATGATGTTCATCAAAATTTCATAGTATTTGACACTGGACCTGTCAATATTTGACAGTATTCATCAACATTTAACAGTATTCCTTATGATTCATCAATATTTAACAATAATCGTAAAACAAAATTAATTTGACATTGTTCTCACTGTAAAATGTCCCAATCTGGCAACACTGTTAATTTTGAAACAATAGCAAATATCACAACTTTACTTAAACTACCTCATGTACTACTTGTATACTTACATCATAGTTTTGAGTGATATAAATCCCAGCATAAACCCCAACAATGAAACTGAACTGAAATTAACAAAGCGTGCACAGTTAGTCGTCATTATTGTGTGCGCCCATTGACTTACGGTTCGTCTACTTACCAAGCCGCGCATCATATTTGATTAAAACTGTATGAAATATTTCCAATTTCGACTTTGTTTCCCTTCAAATGTCATCTGACATTGACATTGTTCGAGCAGTGTTTCCAATAGAAGGAAAATAATGTCCGTCATGATGATATTTATAAATATGTAATGATATCAATTTTATATGTTTAAGCAAACTGAATTCGTTTTCAGAATGTTGGAATTTATATTGTATACTAAAACTTAATAGCGTTAATTATATTTTTGTAAAAAAAAAAATTGTCCCAAATGTCATGCTACAGCTGATTTTCTAACCTCAATCACAATGACGTCAAATTATGTTTTAATTGCTTGGTAATTTTTGTTACAACTACCGCAAACAACACACATTATAAATGGTAATTACTCAAAATCATTAATTTTTTAGTAAACAGTAGCATTCTGAAATAATTATATGTTAATTATTAGTAATAATTGTTGTTTTTTGTTTATTTGCTAGTCAGATTTTTTTGTTAATGTTATGGATCATAACTAGCTAGATTATTTTTCTAGTTAATTACTTTCACCTCTAGGTTTCAATCTAGTTATATCTCATCAGTATAGCTCACTAGTGATTCACAAAATCTACTGGTTTATATTTGCAATTCAAATGTCAACAGTTTTTGTCAAACTAGTGGGTAAACAGCTGGTCTTTCTTATTGTTTGATCAACTGATTACATCCAAATTACACGATTTTGATCTAGAGAGAAAGTTGCATTACTAGGATTTTAAGTTTAAGGTCGTTTTAGACAAGACAATTTCTTAGCTCAAAAGTTGTTCAAGAAATGAATTCATTATCCTCCCCCCATACAATTTGTTCTTGACAAATAGAATGCGTTATATTTGTCCATTTGATCTACCATCCAATTCAATATTTAAAATAATTTGCTGTTTGATATGAGACAATTTAGATTGTGTTGTATCTTGACTAACTTTTGAGTCAAGAAATTGTCTTGTCTAAAATGCCCTTAAACATCATATATTAGCACCTTCTGTATCTAATTTATTTTCTTTCTTTTAGATTGAATAACAAATCCGTCTATTATAACTATAAGTTACTCAACGACAATAACAAATATTCCTAAAAAATGTACTTACTCACCCTACTAGCCTTAGTACTTAGCATTGAGAGAAGCTATTCAGACTGTGGTTGTGATTTGAACAGGGAGTCCAATTCTGGCCAGTGTTCAATCGATAATAAATATGAGACTAAAAGCAGTGGTAGTAGTAGTAAAGACTTAACCACCCAAAACATGGTTCTGATTGAAGGAGGCAATTTTGAAATGGGTTCAGCAGAGCCAGTGTTTGAGAGTGATTTTGAGGGGCCCATACGGAATGTAACAGTAGCAGGATTTTATTTGGATAAGTTTGAGGTGTCAAATGATGATTTTATGCAATTTGTTAAAGATACTAAGTATGAGACAGAGGCGGAGAAGTTTGGGGATAGTTTTATATTTGAAATGGCTGTTGGAGAGGAGGTAAGAAAGGCGCATGAAGAATTTAGAGCTGTACAAGCACCATGGTGGATTAAAATGAAAGGAGTCACATGGGAGAATCCTGAGGGGCCTAGTAGTAACATCAAAGGTAAAATTTTGATTCAATGTCACTGTAGTGTTTTTCTTTTGTAATAGTCCATTCTAAAATAAGTGATGGAGGAATTTTATTTGTTCCAAAATTAGTCTAAGACCATGTAAGGTGCCTTTTATTGACCGTGTAAGGTGCCTTTAACAATAGCTATTGAACTCATAAGTATTTGTTGTTATAGCTACAAATATTTAGTGAATGTAGTTACTTTAGATTCTCTCTATTGGAAACACTGAATAATTAAACAAAAGGTGTCATCAAAGCTCCAATCACAAGTGCTATTCAAGACATTTGTTTTGGCATATTCTGTCAGAATGATGTTGTCAATTTATTAATTCAATAGCTTATAGGACCTATAAAGTTTATGGGATGTTGGTGAATATGGCCATGAATGTTCTAAAGTGTCATTAATTGCATCCCGACGCCAAATAGTAATAGTCATGTTATTATTTTTTATAATATGTATTTATTTTATAGATAGAATGAACCATCCAGTGGTGCATGTATCTTGGAATGATGCCGTCACTTACTGTAAACATTTTGGAAAAAGGTTGCCTACTGAAGCAGAATGGGAAATGGCCTGTAGGGCTGGACTTCGCCAGAAATTGTACCCATGGGGCAACAAACTCAATCCTAGAGGTGAACACTGGTAATACATATTATAAATTCATAAAGTATGATTGCTATGTCATGTAATGTTTTACCGGAAACGTTCAAAATACCGACAGAATTTATATTCACAATAACATCAGTAATGTAATCCCGACATTCGAAATGCTGACCCCCGCATTCACCGACGTTCCATAAATCTATCAATAGGTATTGAACCCATAAGTATTCGTTGTTATAGCAACAATAAATACATTCTCTAGAGAATATAGTTACTTTAGATTTTCTCTATTGGAAACACTGAATAATTAAACAAAAGATGTCATGAAATCTCCAATCAGGAGCGCTATTCAAGGTGTTTGACATTTGTTTTGGCATATTCTGTCACAATTACATTTTAAATTTATCCATTCAATAGCTTATGGGACCTATAAGTTTATGGGATGTAGGTGAATACGGGCATGATTGATAGTATCAAAAGCCTAACTATACAGGACTTCCCAAAAGTCCCGGGACGGAGCTAGTTTTGAACGAGTGAAAAAAAAATTATATTTGGCAATCACTAAAGAGTCAGAAAAACTACATTCTTAGATAGTTTAGAACTTCCATGCAACGTGGAGTTTTTTTAGGGGATGACCAGCCTAATAGTTTAGTCAAGTTTCACTTTATTTTAAAATGAAAATATCTGGTGTGGGCACCATACTTTTCCAATTATATTTTAGAAATTTTTGAAAATATTGGACAATATTTGACGATACTGGAGGATAGTATTTTTAATATATTTGAAATTATTTGACAATATTTGACGGTTTTTGATAATATTTGACTATATTTGATAGATAATATTTGACAATATTTGATAGATAATATTTGACAATATTTGGTATATTTGACAATATTTGTCTTATTGTTTAATTTTAATTTTCAGTCGTTTGTGTGTAATTAAATTTTAAACTACATATACAATTAAACTGTTAGGCAACCCAAGTTACACAAGTTGCTGTTTTTTTCGCGCGCATATTTATGTTGGCGGGAAAGTGACTTTGCGGGGAAACGATTTTCAGTTTATACATGACAACGTCGCATTATGTGTCAAAGTGATCAAATGTGAGGTTAGAATCACGAATTGGCAAATTAAAAAAGTTATCTACATTACGCACCCGAGCCTTAGTATTTTGACTGTAGGGATTTTAGAACACTGTCGGTCTTTTGAGTGTTTAAAATATCTGTTACGTTATAGATCAATTTTTAACTGTCCTTGGCAAATAGTTTACAATTAGCACAACCAGTTTTTGTGTGTTTTCAGGGCTAACATTTGGCAGGGCGAGTTTCCCCAAACTAATACAGCAGAGGATGGGTATATGGCAACTTCACCAGTAACTGAGTTTCCTCCAAATAAGTTTGGTCTGCATAATATGGCTGGCAATGTATGGGAGTGGACACAAGACAATTGGTTGAATGATGAGGTAAGAATTAATTCAATTTAAAATAAAATTTGTGCTCGGTTAATTATAAGGTACAAATATTTAATTTTAATGAAATTTTTGGCGAAATCACCTTTTACAGTTTTTCTGTAAAATTAAATCAAATACTGGGTGATTAAACACCTCTTCTACTTAAATGTTTAGTTCTATAAAGATAGACGTTTCTTTTTCAATTAAAGCTTGAGGTGTTATTGTAAGGCAGTTGCCCAAGATTCGGTTCGAAGGTTTAGCTATCAAATTGTTTGCACAGGGGGCTGGACCTGTTCAGTTGTTTAATAAAAAAAAAACAGCAACATATCAAAAGTACAATATATATTCTTCATTTTATAATCATTATATATAATAAAAACAGTTTTCGAAAAATAGTTTCACCCTATTTACATAAAATTACACTCAAAAAAAAGCTGCGTTTGTGATTATTTTTTACAGGATGCCAAAGTGAAGAAAGGCGGTTCTTATTTATGCCATCAGAGCTACTGTTGGCGTTACCGCTGCGCAGCGCGATCCCACAACACCAAGGACACCTCGTCAGGCAACCTAGGGTTTCGATGCGCCGCCTAAAGCCGAGTTCATAAACAGGAACTACACACATTTTTAAATATTATTGCAGCAGGGTGGGTGTAATAGGGGCAAGTTTTTTAAAATTAAATTATATACCTTCCACCATAAGGTATAGGCGTGGGCAAGTGTACATTCCCCTATTTGCAAAAAGAAATTGGAAAATACCTACAAGTTTAAAACTAAAAAATGAATTTAAAAACATGTGTATAGTGTCCGTTTTGAACACACCAAATAGCGTACTTAAAAACAAACAAACCAAACTATTCCTGCCTTGTAAGTCTTCCAGGGCTAGTTCGAGATGCATTTAGAATGAAATTACATAAATTTAAAATGCGCCCATTTTGGCTCGGTTGTATAAAAGAGCATTAATTGTAGCTCGTGATTACATATAATCCACTGATTATAATTTTAAATTTCATACAATCATGTATTCTTGAAGAGATGTGGCAACGTTGTTTGACTTTATGTATCAAAGTTGTTGTGAATTCCTAATCTTTGAATTTCATGATATAAAAATGGCATAGAGATATGAATGTGTCTTCAACTTCGACTCTATAAAGCACCAAAGTAGTAACTAAATAATATTTGTAAACCAAAAAAAAGGTGTTATCTGAAAAAGCATCTCGAACACGCCCGTTTACTAACAAAATATATACTTGATATACTTATGACTGATTTTTTTATTAATAATTATTATCATTTACCTGTGTCTCGCTTAAATAATCTCGGAATGTGCGAAGTGTTCCGATTTTGGCCCTTAAAAACTTGTATTTTATAAAAGCTACCGCGTCTGTGAGTGTATGTGTGTGTATGTTTAAACCAAGGAAAAAGAAAATAACTGCTTGAGCATATAATACGGAGAGGAACTCGCCATTTCTTGTTCTAGTACCGTTTGATGTGGGTGGCGACCCGTTCGAAGGCGTGATGACACGACGAGCGCACCACGCCAGGCACTGGAAGGTATCGGTACACAAAGTACCCGCCCAGGGCGAATATGGACATGCGAAAACTGGTGCGGATGATTTTTGATGTTAGGGTGGGCGGCGGCACATACAGGACCTGCGGCATGTGCGGTGTTTGGTCAGTCGGGAAGCGCTTGGTGATGCCCAATGCGTGCCCGATGCCAACCACGCCGACTACACGGAGGGTTGTATCGGATGGACTTACACCTGGAACTAAAATAGAAAGTTATGGTATGATTATTACCTTTTGTACAACAAATTTTCAATTAATTACTGTAAATTAAGTGATGTGAATCATAACATAATCTTTCTTAAACATGAATTATATTGTAGTAGATTCACATTTTAAATTTATCCATTCAATAGCTTATGAGACCTATAAAGTTTATGGAATGTTGGTAAATACAGGTATGAGTATAATGTAATTTACATATTTCCATAATTTGGTCAAATTACTAAACAATTGAAGTTTCTAAAAGAATTTAGTACAGTGGAATTCACACTTCAGGAAGATTATGTTATAATATTGCTTAATTACAAAATTTGGTCAAATTACTGACCAATTGAATCTGAACCAATTCGCCACTTACGTTTTGTGACATCAACTTTGGCAGCCTGCTGCAGCGTGTATGTCAAATAGATATCCCTTTCGTCCACAAACACCTCGCCCAAAGTTGGAAACTCACCGGACATGTCCGCAAGCAATTGCTCCAACATGTCCTTCCGTTTACACAGCTCGACATCTTCTTTACTGTAAACAAAATTATATAAACAACTGCTGCAACAAACTACTTGATAAAACAATTACCTAATCTTTTCTTTAGTGAACAATAGGTGCCAGGCCAACTTAATTGTCTGCCACCATGATAGTTTTGCTAAGGCTCGGAGTAGAGTTATCTTAATCGGCCTGTCGCCTAATTGGACGGTGCAGTAAGGAATTTGACATGCCTAAAAGTAATAAGAGACTTATTTTTAGTTTTCAGTCTGAATCAAAGGACTATTAAAATGCCTCATCATAGTACTATATACATTATATACACGCACACATACAAAGTTTATATATAAGGGTGATCTACTAGCTAAAAAGTGCTATAACTCAGGGTAAGTTGGAACTATGTTCATATAATTTAAAAAAAAAAACGTTTATCTTTCATAGGGCTATCAGCCGTGAGGCTATTCCGTCGGTCAAGGGAGAAGCTCAGAGGAGTTTAATCACCCAGTATTTACCTTAATTTCACAGAAAGCCTCTGAAAAACTGTGAAAGGTGATTCGCGAAAATTCGTTCCCCATTGAGGATTGAACTCCGGCTCCCCAATGCTTAGTACGACGCCTCTAATCACTCGGTCACTGAGCTGGGTTATAATTATTATTATTTTAATATTTTAATTACATATATATATATATATATATATATATTTATATATATATATATATATTTATATATATATATATATATATATATATATATATTTATATATATATATATATATATATATATATATATATATATAAATATATATATATATACACACATATTGTACATATTATGATAGACTTTCTTGAAGATGATGATTTTAATCATTCCATAACTTACAGGTATATGAAATAATCATGATTTGAGTGAAATGGTAACAGTGAACCACTTGAAACAACTCACCTCTGTATAAGCAACTCGAAACTCCCCACCAGGTGCCATTCCAATCTCTTTTGTCAAATGTGCACTCAAATTCAACAACAACAAATATGTAACACCATAGTAAACCCCATTCTTCTTAATTATTGCCATAACATTATCCATATTTACAGGCTCCTCTAATATCTTCTTCTCATCCAGTGTGAGTATATCAGTACGAGCATCACACAACTCCAGTATAACTATATGTGGCTGTACTGCCTTTATAACTCTAGCAACGTCCTCTTTAGACTCCTGACTGAAATGGGCTGTGCCTACTAGATAAACTTTAGCACCCGTTTCAGGATGCACTAGCAGTGTCACCGTTTCCGGTAGATTGCTATCGAAATCATCCGATTTGCGGTCATTTGAGCCCGTGGAGGAAACATCATCAATTTCCTCAAAGTTATCAGACTTTTCCGAACTTGGCTTGGAGTCGATTTTGACGGTGCTTTCTGATAATTCTGCAACAATTAATTATTG
Organism: Lordithon lunulatus; assembly: GCA_963942505.1. Lineage (NCBI taxonomy): Eukaryota > Metazoa > Arthropoda > Insecta > Coleoptera > Staphylinidae > Lordithon > Lordithon lunulatus. Next base: position 68,169,792 of record OZ012667.1, read on the forward strand.
ATTGATACTTAAATTAAAAGAATTATAAATGCAATATGTTAAAAACTACCAATAAATTATACTAGTTCAGTTGCATATAAGATATGAGGTGCTTTTGTTTAGCATGGTGTTATAGAAAGAATCTGAAGTAACTACATTTGCTAGATAATGTATTTATTGTTGTTATAACAATGAAGAATTATGGGTTCAATAGCTATTGATAAAGGCACCTTACATGGTCAATAATACTGTCAATATTTGCTTCAATCCTCCTTTTATATTTATCAAGTAATCAATTATCCGGATAAATATCAGTATTCTCTTCATTGCATCTTTAATACACCTTCCACGATAAGTAATACTGGCAATATTTTAGCATAATGAACATTTTAAACATATTATCGTACAGTAATACTGTCATTATTCTAAAATATTGACAGTAATATTGATCGTGTAAGGTGCCTTTATGATTTATGGAATGTCAGTGAATATGGGGGTACATGTAGTTATTAATTAGTAACCCCCATATTAACAAACATTCAATAAATCTATTGATAGCTATTGAACCCATAAGTATACATTGTTATAGCAATAATAATACATTATCTAGGGAATGTAGTTACTTTAGATTATCTCTATTGGAAACACTGAATAATTAAACAAAAGGTGTCTTTAAAGCTCCAATTGCAAGTGCTATTCAAGGTGTGTGACATTTGTTTTGGCATATTCTGTCATAATGACATTTGAAATGTATGCATTCAATAGCTTATGGGACCTATAAAGTTTATGGGATGTTGGTGAATACGTGCATAATAGTAGCATTATTAAGTGACTTTGGACTATCTAAAAATGATAAATAACTAGGTCAATTTCATGGTTCAAACCAATTTGAATTTTAATTACACAGTATATACATTTAATTATTATTATTTCTTTTTAAATCGGCCACACTTGATGAATTCATAAATTATTCATTTATTTTCGTGCCACATAAGCGACCGCGTATTTCATGCACGACGGATTTCAAATGACATTATTAGTAGCACTCATGCAACTAATTTTAGGGCACTCACCAAAGTTCGAAATGGAGGTGTCCATCGCGTCGCCGGTTGCTACTCTAATTGGTACTTTGGAACGATGTAAACAACTGGCACTTGGTAATTGACATTAATGTTTAGAACGTACTTTCTTATGGCAGTGGGAAAAAATCAGCTGTCAGCTGATCGAGGGACGTATAGTCAAGTTCTGAACCGTGCAGTGTTGTTAATCTAAGGAAATAAATTGTTATTCAATATGTCATTCGTTTCTACATCAATGTTCATCCGTCAGTTAGGTTTTCACTTTTGATTGATTAAGAATAAGACTATTTGTGGAATAAGATTGACATATTGGCGTTAATATCTCAAATTTATTCCACGAATAGTCTTATTCTCCGGTTAAATCTCAATTGTAGAACCGGCCCGTAGGAATATATTTTCTTTAATTTTCACATTTCATTTAGCGGCGTTCCCAATATATAGATAATGAATAAACTAAATTCTTAAAAATAAACAATACTTTATAAATGACTGGTATATTTTATAAACACTAACATTTAAATTAATCAACGCTATCGGTTTGACAGACGTTGAACATCTTGGTCATGATGAAATTATTTACTTGGTAATGATGAAATTATTTACTTGATAATTAGTATCATTAGTGTGGCATGACTGTTTTAATGTATAAATTCACATATCTAAATAATCGTGTGAACATAGGAACAGTAGGATCGGGATTTTGGCTTTATTTAATTCAGGCACTACCTATTACTCTTTTAATATTATTTGTTGCCAGTATAATTATCAGGTTTATTTGATTACGCTGGGTAAAATATAACACTATTTCATTAATTATTTATTTATAATAAAAAATAATAGCTATCTACAAAGTTTTATATGTCAATGATAATGTTTGTTGTTTTTCCATTGGACCTTTCAAACTGTCAAACGTCGTGTATGCAATTATGGTCCTTATTATTCATGCGCGTAAGGTCGAAATTACTGTACGCATTGTGAAAATGTTGCTCATCACGTGAGTCAGCCCGCGATTGTGTTATAGTGCGTGCGGTTGTTGCTTGTGCCGGCTTAAATTGATAAACAATTAGTGATTTGTGTGAATTAGTGGACTTATTAGTGTACTATGACCCAATAACAGTGCCATGTGTGTGATTTCGGTGTTGGATTTGAGATTGGATGTGGATTTTGGATAAATTGTTATTCTCGGCGTTTTTCAAGGTATGTCAATTGTTTGTGTATAATATCCCATACTATTCAAATATATGCAATTTGAATAGTATGGGGTATTATTGATAATTATTCGTTGGAATTAAGTACCATTATGCTTTAACCCGAATATATCGAGTTGCCTGTCTGAGGTTATGAATACATATTATATATTCGTAACCTGGCCAGGCCCGTCCTAAGATATTTGACGCCTGTAAGCTATTATATGCGTGCCTCTTCATAAAAAATACACGGAATGGCTAGCGGGTTATTGAATATGTGATTAAATTGCGCCCCCCAAACGGTTTGTGTTATAGCCCTGTGAATAGGATTGTCTTGTGTCTGACATGTCCATCATGTTCAGAGCACTGTAGATGCAAATGGATATATTTCATCAGCAAAGCTGATAGGTTTTTTATGTTATACAGACACTTAAGGTTATAATTAATATAATTTTGGTGCTACGTTTCATTTAAAACATCTTTTATATCAAAATATGAGGATGGCTTTGGATAGCGATATTAGAGTAGCAGTGATGTTTGTGTTCTAGCTTTAAGTTCATGACTGAACCCCCCATATTCAGCGACATCCCATAAATGTATCAATAGCTAATGAATGAACCCATAAGTATTAGTAGTGATAAGAACAATAAATACATTATCCAGGGAATGCAGTTATTTTAGATTCTCTCTATTGGAAACACTGGATAATTAAACAAAAGATCCCATCAAAGCTCCAATAACAAGTGCTATAGGTCATTTTAGACAATACAATTTCTTAGCTCAAAAGTTGTTCAAGAAATGAATTCATATATCCTCCTCCCATACGATTTGTCTTTGACAAATAGAACTATATTATATTTTTCCATTTGATCTACCATCCAATTCAATATTTCAAATAATTTGCTGTATGATATGAGATAATTTAGATTTTCTCGCTTCTTGACTAACTTTTAAGTCAAGGTGCCTTTATGGGTGAGATCATATTTCAAGTTGATTTGATAGCAGGAATATGGATTTATGTACATAATTACTGATTTGTTGATTGATTATTACAAACTATACCTACAACAATATTCATACTATGAACACACATGATTTTATACAATTTCTTGCCACACATATTTTTATTACAACATAAAAAACACACCCTCAAGCAGTTCATACATTCTAAATCTAGATGCAATAGGAAAAACAACTGCAATACGTTCTTTCAGTCTTTGAATTAACCGTTTGCTCTTTGGCGCCACCTTTAACGTAGCAAATGTTGATAGTGTGTATTTGCTAGTTTCGTAAGAGGGATGCCCGTACACCCCCACGATGATAGGCCTCTTCATGTCTTCTGGAATATCAATTGCGTCCACACCGCATGTAGTGGACGCGTAATCAAATTCCGTGGGTTGGTAATGTGGCCTCTTGTCGGATGAAATGTAAAGATCTGCATCACCAACTCTGTTGAAACAAAATCATATCAATAAATCAATTTGTAATATCAATATGCCATTTGTGGGTCCTCGTTTTAATCGTGATATGCCCGTATTCACCAACATCCCATACATTTTATAGGTCCCATAAGCTATTTAATGGACACATTATGAGATTATCATTCGTGTTTGTGTTGGGAATAATACGAAAAGAAGAATTATAAGTTTAATATCACACAACATTAGTGCCCATAATCACCAACATCCCATAAAGTTTATAGGTCCCATAAGTTATTGAATGGATAAGTTGAGAACGTCATTGTGACAGAAATTGCCAAAACAAATGTCAAACACTTTGAATGGCACTTGTGATTGGGGCTTTGATGACAACTTTTGTTTTTTTTTCAGTGTTTCCAATAGAGAGAATCTAAAGTAACTACATTCCATAGATAATGTATTTATTGTTACTATAACACAGTGTCGGATCTAGGAATTTTCTCAGGGGAGGCTTCATGCCGCCCCTGTAGCTGTTTTCAAATGAAGTTATAAACAAGAATCAATGGTTCAATCCCATTTGCCGCCCGGGGTAGTTGCCCCCTTTCCCTTTTTGATAGGGTTACACACACAAAATGCCTAGCCAACCAGCTAACTGTAGCTAACGCTCGATCGCCTCACCCCAGTTCTGACGAACGCCACTGTCTTTATTAATTTTATCTTGAATTTAAACTAATATATATTTTCTAGTAAATCTAAATTAGATGAGACTGTAGCCTCATAATTGATTTTACCGTGACTCCAATGTTAGTTTAATTCGTCCCTCCTCCTTCAGACTGTAATACGTGAAGTTCTCATTGCCCACCGCCTCGTTCACGCGATACAATAAAACTTCAGTTTCCTCCGGGGTTTTCGTGTGCCGCAGCAGTTTGACGAAAAAGTGCAGGTACGCAATTAACACCAGCGGCACAATAATATGGAAATATATCATTTTATTTTTGAGGTTATGTTTGTACATGTCATTTATTGCTCAAGATTGATTACTTAATTTCTCTGCATTGTACTCAAAAAAAATTATTTATTTATTTATTTATTCCACAACCCAACAGAATACAATATTCCAATTACAGGAAATACAAAGATAAGATACTTACAAATAAATTTAAACTAATACTTAAGGTATATTATGTTAACTAAGTTAATGTTCTAAGAAGTATGCTACGCATTTCGCTAATTAAATATTAAAATAATTAAATATACCATAAACAAAATATTTATAATTAAATTAGTCAGATTTATATGTTGTAGGTTTAAATTATATGAATCTGATTTATGTGAATAATTGGTAATTTTAGAAATTAAGAACCAAAGTACGAATATCAACTTGATATAATCTATATGAAAAAATATCTATCACAATATTTGTTATTTCTATATTATTTTTTTAGTTTTATAATTATATAATGTTATCGTATGCAACCAAATTTACATATCTATTATCCATACCAACTTAAATTATATGTAAATCCAATATGGCAGCCAAGAAATAAAAATAAAAGCCGGCTTCTGATTCCCAATCTTCAGCCGTCTCGATGTTCCCATTTTGGTATTACAAAGAAATATGATTAGTTTTTCAATTGCATATTGACCTATAGAATTACCTATAGGTCAATATGCAATTGAAAAAAAACTTATCATAATTCTTTGTAATTCCGAAATGGGAACATCTAGACCGCTGGAGATTGGGAATCAGAACCCGGCTTTTATTTTTATTTATTGGCTGCCATATTGGATTTACATATACTTTAAGTTGATATGGATAATATATATGTAAATTTGGTTGCCTACGATAACATTGTATCATTATAAGAGTATGGTGCAAAGGTGACATATAGTTTTGGCGCCAATTTTTCGTTGTTGAATCATTTAAATTTCCGTTGATAGTTTGTTGTAAGAGTATTGTTTCTTATAGTATGGACTTAATATGTAAGAATCCACTACCATAAACTCTAATGGTTTATTTATTTCATTGGTAATTGCCGCCGACACATTTTACATGTAATTTTATTCAATGGTCGTTTTACACTTTCTCGCAATAATGAATTTGTACATATGGTGCCCAACGTGTTCGTCTCACATTTGGCTATACTGAGAATCTACAATTCTTGTCCAATATTGTCTTTACTAATAGAAAAACATTAATTTTCATACTGCACTTTTTGTTAAATTATTGTCAACCTGCCTTATTTTAGGTTATTTTATGTATGGTTGCATACACATCACCCATTGAGAATACCCTATATACAACCCTTGCAAGCCCTGTATGTATGTGCAACAGTAGGTTAGGATAAATAAAACTTACTAGACATCTTAGTATTTAAATTTTACTTAATTTAATCTCTTATACCTGTTTTCACCAATGTTCAATGAAGTGTATTACGCCATATATATATATATATATATATATATATATATATATATATATATATATATATATATATTATATATATTTGTACGAAATTTATTTCTAGAACTCTATTGTTATCGCGAATATATATATATATATATATATATATATATTCGCGATAACAATAGAGTTCTAGAAATAAATTTTGTACAAATATAAATGTCTATATGATACACGCCTTTGATAATTGAGAAACACAGGTGTCAGTCTTTTATAACCGTATTAGTTAGTATAAAAAACCCTAAATAAATGCATAATTTCATAAATCACATCCCACATCTTAAATTAATTTAAAATAACATGCCTGGAAAACTATGCGCCCTCCGCGCTCAACACTTTGCTGAGTAATTGTTCGCACGTTTTCTTGGCGTCGCCTAGTAGCATGGACGTGTTGGGTTTGTAGAAAACGGGGTTGTCAACGGCGGCGTAGCCGACGCCCAGCGAGCGTTTCATTACGATCACCTGCTCTGATTTCCACACGTTCAGCACGGGCATGCCGGCGATGGGCGAGTTGGGGTCGTCGAGAGCGGCACTGTTGACGGTGTCGTTCGCGCCTATTACGAGGGTCAGATCGGTTTCGGGGAAGTCGTCGTTGATCTCCTCCATTTCGAGCACGTCGTCGTAGGGCACGCCGGCTTCCGCGAGGAGCACGTTTAGTTGGCCAGGCATGCGACCTAGAAAAAAATTTATAGTAAGGAAAATTGATAAAGACGAATACAACTATGTGTGAAATCGAAATTTCAGAAATTTCGAATAGGTTACGATAAAAGTGTTACCAACCAAACTATACTTGTCCACTATTTCAAACGACTTGAACTATGCACTACATTGTTTCTCACATATTTTTACGAAATAGGCGTAAATTAACAAATGAAATTCATGGATTCATTAAAAGTAACGAATAACTGTGATGTGTAGAGTTTAAGTCGTTTGAAATAGTGGACGGGCATAGTTTGGTTGGTAGGTGCCGCCCATCCACCCCACCTGTGTTCACATAGTTTTTCCATTGGATAACACTAGTTTTGGAATGGTTTAAACAATATAAAACGTATGTATCCATTGAAAAAAGTATGCGAGCGAAGGTGGGGTGGGCGGGCGGTCCCTACCAACCAAACTATGCCCGTCCACTATTTCAAACGACTTGAACTATACACTACATTGTATCTCACATTTTCTTTTACGAATTAGGCGTAAACTAACAAATGAAATTCATGGATTAATTAAAAGTAACAAATAACAGTGATGTGTAGAGTTCAAGACGTTTGAAATAGTGGAAGGGCATAGTTTGGTTGGTAGGTGCAAATCAATTGTTTAATGTAATATTTGTTGCATACTGTTGAAGTTTATAAACAGCAACATACTAATGGTTTAAGGTCATGAAATGACAATAGTAAAACCCCACTTTTCATAAACTAAAAATTTGCAACAATCATCATTTAATGAATAACGATTGTAACCTTTGAATCTTCTTTTAATCAGTGTTTTTTATTGATTACGTTTTTAAAGGTAAGAAATAAATTTATTGTTTTTATTGTAAATAATTCGTAGAAATTACCTGCTACTGGATGTATTGCAAATCTGACATTTTTGCCTTGTTTCTTCAGTTGGCTGACCATCTCAGCGATGGGGTATTGTGCTTTTGCCACACACAAACCATAGCCGGGCACTATTATGATATTTCGTGCATTTCTGATCATTTCAACTGCGTTATCAACGTTTACTTCGGTGTGGGTTCCGGTTATTTCCATAGGCTTACCTGAGCCTGTACTAGTCGTACCGAAACCACCCAGGATCACATTGGGTAGAGATCTGTTCATTGCCTATAAAAAAATCAAGATTATAAAGTGCTTTAGTTTAACATCACTAGTCGCTCCGTGGCGTGCTGTATCGCCCCAAGTTTTGAGGTCATGTGCCGGTTGTAAAACTATGGAATTTCGGTTTACTAGCCTTAAAAACACTAATAAACCAAAATTCCATAATTTACCGTACTCAAATCAAATTAACAACTGTTTCCGCATTGGTATGCTCCATGGCAATTGGTCTCCGGCCTGCTCTTATATGAGACGCTTTCGTTTAGCATGGTTTATCATTGCTAGTCGCCCCCGTGGCGTGCAGTATCGCTCAGATATTGCGGTCCTGCGCCGCCGGTTGTAAGAGCCGAGGTAGAATTATGCGCATCGAAAGCGGCAAATAGAACAAGAAACAATGAGCCTGTACCAGCGCAGAGTGATAGACGAAAGTCACTATACTGTCCTTGGTTATACATGAAGATTATAAAATATTATTTGTAGAGACAAAAATAAATATAATTACCTTGCACATAATGTATGATAAAATAGCACCAGAACTCCCAATTAATGCTCCAACAATAGTCATGAGGTTGTTGTTCAACATGAAACCCTCAGCACACAAAGCCCAGCCGGAGTAGCTGTTTAAGACGGTAATTACAACGGGCATATCGGCACCTAAAAACAGAAACTTATTTTCTAGAATAATTCATGAAACGTGATTGTCTACCTAATATACACACAGCTTAATTAATAAATAGTTTGAAAATTTCTAGTAATCGTTTTTTTTTTGGCACATACATATGAAAAAGTTAATAAAAAAGTTAATAAAAATAAAATAATTCATTAAATCGAAATGTTATATAGGCTTGGTTGTATAAAGGAAATGATTCTGGTGTTAATTTTCAATCCCTCACGTTTGACAACTTTGACACATGAATGCGATGTTGCCATATATAGAGTCATGTACCTCTGTCTATATATGGCAACATCGCATTACTGTGTCAAAGTTGTCAAACGTGAGGGATTGGAAATTAACTATGAAATGGAATGTTAACAATAATGTATGCAAAATCTAGGATATAGTTAATTCGTCTTTATACAACTGAGCTTTAGTATATTTATGCAATATGATTTTTTTGCATGAACATACCTCCAATTGCTGCAGTTAATGTAACTCCCATTGTAGCAGATAGTGCTGCTGTAGTTCCCAATGCGCCCAAACCACCCATCATTGTTGGATCATGGAATAAATAAGCACCAGCTCCTACATTACCTAATAATAGAGCTAAATTCAGGGCATGGCGACCAGGCAACAATAACGGATTTGATTTCAGTACTCCTTGTAGTTTTCCGTATGCAACTAAAGAGCCACTATAAGAAACGAAAAATAATGTAAATAAAATTCAAAGTTGTATATAACATTTCGTTTTCGTCCTCCTAATTATCTATAAGGCCCTGTCCGTTACTACTAGTGTCTAGGGCCCTGTCCGTTTGGCTACTACTAGTGACTAGGGCCCCGTCCGTTTGGCTACTACTAGTCACTTGTACTGGCACATGCTGACGTTACCCTGCACTATTAGTATGAGTGTGGCTACTACTAGTGAGTAGTAGTCACACATGCCGACGTCACGCTCATACTAATAGTACAACGTGACATCAGCATGTGTCACTACTACTCACCAGTAGTAGCCAAATGGACAGGGCCTAGTAGTAATACATGTTGACGTCACCCTGTACTATTAGAATGAGCGTGACGTCAGTATGTGTGACTACTAGGCACTGTCCGTTTGGCTACTACTGGTGAGTAGTAGTGACATATGCTGACGTCACGTTGTACTATTAGTATGAGCGTGATGTCAGCATGTGTGACTACTACTCACTAGTAGTAGCCACACTCATACTAATAGTACAGGGTGACGCCAGCATGTGCTACTACTAGTGACTAGTAGTAGCCAAACGGACAGGGCTTAAAAATTATTAATTTACCAACTAATTAAAGACTAGTGACTAATTAAAATCTTACCTGAATGTCACTCCGCCAATATAGGTCCCAAGAAATAGCGCACTTTTGATAACATTAGCAGCTGGATCTGTCGCAAAGTTTGGAAAGTCGTGCATGAATGTTGAGACGCATGTTAATACTGCTGCTAAACCAACTAAACTATAATAAAATAAAAAACATTTATATTCAAACTAAAATTCAATTTTCTTGCTATATTTAAGTGACTGCAAGTCATATAATTAAGGCACGGTTGTATAAAACAGATAACTCTCGAGTTAATTTGACATCCGTGATTCTAATCTCATTTTGCCAACTTTAACGCATAATACGACGTTGCCATATATAAACAGAGGTATATGACGCTACGAAATTGTACAGCTTCTCTAATTGTGGACCGTGGATTTGTTTGAAGAAAACACTGGTTTTACATTAAAATACTTGGTATATGTGTAGATTATAATATAGTTAGTTAATTACCTGTGAAATCCAGCAACAAGTTGTGGCAAATCAGTGATTTGAATTCTTTTCGCAATAAGAGTGCCCAATCCCCCACCAGCAATCATACAAGCTGCCATTTGTGCTAAAACTTCGGTGCTAGGCGCCATATGCCCTAAAGTCGCCACTATACCACTCGAGACTCCTATCTAAAAATATTCATAAATTCTAGATATAGAGTATATTTTAAATTCGTTTTTTTATTGCAAGAATTTTACAATGTAAGAATAAAATCAATTCAATACAAATCGAAAAAAAAATGCTAAAACTATGCGTGTAGTCTATTCTGTAAGTTCAGACTGATTTGTTACTAATGCCAATCACATAAACAACTGTTGGCACGCGTTGCTTTGCCACATGCTTTGCATATGCTAGTGTAATACTGCCTTATGCCAAATATTACAAATTTGTCTAGAGTGACAGAATAATAACTTGTTTTAATATCTTAACGTTTGACAAAAAGTAACATTTAGCATAAGGCAGTATTACACTAGCGTTCGCAAAACGTGTGGCAAATTAACACATACCAACAGTTGTTTAGTTAGTTGGCATTGGTTACAAACCAATCGGAACTTATAAACCGATTTGGTAAAAAAAAAACAGATTGTTCTGTTACGCATGGCAATTAATTAACAACTGTTGGTATGTGTTAGTTTGCCGCACGCTTTGCGAATGCTAGTGTAATACTGCCTTATGCCAAATTCACAAATATGTCAAAAGTGACAGAATAATAACTTATTTTAATATCTTAACGTCACTTTTGACAAAATGTGACATTTGACATAAGGCAGTATTATTAAAATAGGTTATTATCCTGTCATGTGACAGGATATACTTTTGACAAATGACAGGATAATAACCTATTTTAATATTTTAATAATACTGATTTATGTCAAATGTCACATTTTGTCAAAAGTGACGTTAAGATATTAAAATAAGTTATTATTCTGTCACTTATGACAAATTTGTGATATTTAGTATGAGGCAGTATTGCACTAGCATTCGCAAATAGACAGAATTATAACCTATTTTATTATTTAAACGTTACTCTTGGCACACTTGTGATATTAGCAAAAGTACACTATCGTTCGTGGAGCGTGGCACATAGCCAATGCGAACACAACTGTTGGTATGCGTTGATTTGCCCCACACTTTGCGAATGCTAGTGTAATACTGCCAAATAGTTGTTAATTGATTGCCATCAGTTTTTTTTTTCACAAGACCGGTCTGAACTTATCCCCAGGTCACTAACTAAAGCGACTATGGGCTACACTATTTTCACAATTTTCTATGATTTTCGAGGAATTTTATTGATTAAGAATAAATTGTTTTCATAAAAATTGCCTTACCATTCCTAAATTATTTCCTAATCTGGAGGTAGCCTGTGAGCTAAGTCCTGCTAAAGCACCCACGCAACATAAGGAAGCTGCCAAATAGGCCGCTTGATGTATTTCAGGTAAACTCTGCATGGCAGCATAACCATAACCACCCAAAAACAATGCGGCAGGTATTGCGTACAGGCTGTTGTATTCTGGAGGATCTGTAGGCCTAAAAATCATTATTTAAATAAGAATTGTTTTAATAATATTTTTAAGCTTGCATTACAATAGTAGTATACAGTTACTACTATTGTAATTGTATTATTACAATTCTGTAACTGTAACGATCGCCCTTCGAGTGACCAATCATGTTTTGAATAAAAGACATATGTAGCGTGATTGGTCATAGTATAAGTTACTTGCACATGAATAATTGAAACTATACCTATACCAAACTTGTTCAAGTTTCTTGGTGAAACCAGTATAGTGTAATAAATGAATAAATGAATAAATGAATAAATGAATAAATGAATAAATGAATAAATGAATAAATGAATAAATGAATAAATGAATAAATGAATAAATGAATAAATGAATAAATGAATAAATGAATAAATGAATAAATGAATAAATGAATAAATGAATAAATGAATAAATGAATAAATGAATAAATGAATAAATGAATAAATGAATAAATGAATAAATGAATAAATGAATAAATGAATAAATGAATAAATGAATAAATGAATAAATGAATAAATGAATAAATGAATAAATGAATAAATGAATAAATGAATAAATGAATAAATGAATAAATGAATAAATGAATAAATGAATAAATGAATAAATGAATAAATGAATAAATGAATAAATGAATAAATGAATAAATGAATAAATGAATAAATGAATAAATGAATAAATGAATAAATGAATAAATGAATAAATGAATAAATGAATAAATGAATAAATGAATAAATGAATAAATGAATAAATGAATAAATGAATAAATGAATAAATGAATAAATGAATAAATGAATAAATGAATAAATGAATAAATGAATAAATGAATAAATGAATAAATGAATAAATGAATAAATGAATAAATGAATAAATGAATAAATGAATAAATGAATAAATGAATAAATGAATAAATGAATAAATGAATAAATGAATAAATGAATAAATGAATAAATGAATAAATGAATAAATGAATAAATGAATAAATGAATAAATGAATAAATGAATAAATGAATAAATGAATAAATGAATAAATGAATAAATGAATAAATGAATAAATGAATAAATGAATAAATGAATAAATGAATAAATGAATAAATGAATAAATGAATAAATGAATAAATGAATAAATGAATAAATGAATAAATGAATAAATGAATAAATGAATAAATGAATAAATGAATAAATGAATAAATGAATAAATGAATAAATGAATAAATGAATAAATGAATAAATGAATAAATGAATAAATGAATAAATGAATAAATGAATAAATGAATAAATGAATAAATGAATAAATGAATAAATGAATAAATGAATAAATGAATAAATGAATAAATAAATAAATTACCTTTTAAACATGTCCAGCATTCTTTTGGTCACTACAAAACCTCCAAAAACATTAATAAAGGAAACGAACGCCGCGGAAGCTGCTAATGCCTGTTAACAAGAGTTAAAACAATTAAGAATATTATAAAACAATAACATGAAATGCCTGGCATCGCACGGGCCATGATTTTCGATTGCAAAATAATAATTTCAATCTCAAGCCGTGACGCTTTTCCGCCGGTAAAAAGAGGAGCTCAGTAGTTATCGTTTCACTAATAACTTCATATGTAATGTAAAACGTATACCTGTGATACATTGTCATTGGGGTGGGGTATGTATGTATCGTACCGGAAATAAATAAATAAATTAATCAGGTGAAAAACTATAAGTCGCAAAATTTCACCCATAACGGGTTTTGAACTGTCGCCCCCCAAGCTCAGTACGAGACGATTGAGGCATCTCACTCGGTTACTGAGCTGGAATTTGAAATGCATTATAATTATTTTTTTTACTTTAGCTTATAATTTTCTCATATATTTTTTGTAGTCGTAAGTAAAGACACTGACATGTGAAAAGGTGAACTGAAAGCGAAAATTAAATGAATCGTTGATTGAAATTACCTCGATAGCATTCGTGGGATAGTAACCGCCATTCATTAATAACAAACCGCCAACTGCTGTAATACCAGAAATTGCATTCGTTACACTCATGAGGGGCGAATGCAGGGCCGGAGTCACACCCCAAACGGTATGGTATCCCACAATACCAGACAGACCGAATGTAGTTAGCATTGAGGTGAACATTGGATTGGGAGATGCCACTCCCATCGCCAAAATAGTTCCAATTCCTATAAAATAGAAAATGCACTTACAATATATATATATATATATATATATATATATATATATATATATTTATATATATATATATATATATATATATATATATTTATATATATATATATATATATATATATATATATATATATAGGGTGTATATAAATTGGCTATTGAATGAATACATGAAAACATTATGACAGAAATTGCCAACAAAACAAAAGTCAAACACGTTGAATAGTAGCGCTTGTTATTGGAGTTTTGATGAGATCTTTTGTTTAATTATTCAGTGTTTCCAATAGAGTAAATCTAAAGTAACTACATTCCCTATATAATGTATTTATTGTTGCTATAACAACGAATACTTATGGGTTCAATAGCTATTGCTAGATTTATGGAACGTCAGTGAATACGGAGGTATGGCTGATATAAAGACAAGTTAACTATAGCTCTTGATTATATTGTTAGATGTTGCATTCATTTTTGTTGTGTCTTTCCACTTCATAGCCTCATGTGCCTCTGGCAACGTCGCATTATGTGTCAAAGTTATCAAAAGTAACGTTTGAATCACAGATTGGAATTAACTCGAGTGTTATCTGCTTTATACAACTAAACCTTATTTTCTTACCTGCTGAACATAGTAGAGAATCCTTAAATGTCACCATAAACGGTGACACTTCTTTAGGTTTCTGTATAGCGACAGCGGTCGGCTTGGGCGGGGCAGCCGTGGCAGGCGGACCGACCGGTTTCGGTGGAGGCCACATTAGAGCACCTTTATGTAGGATTATACTGCCTCGTACCACTTCATCTTCTAAATTTATATTATAATGATTTTGTTCACCTAAAAAGTAAAGAATTTTTAAAATTAGTAATATCTAAAATAATTAGTGAACTGAACTTTTGAAAATCTAATACTTCGTTCTCGAGAACATTCGAAAATATAGAACTTCGTTCTCGAAAACATTACAAACAAGAACCGAAGACAGTTTTTGAAAGTATCGAGTACCGAGTACTGAGAACCGAGTACCGAGAACCGAGAACCTAGACCTTTCGTGAGTACACAGAGGCATTAAATTCAAAATATCTGTTGCCTAGTCGTCGTACTTTAACAGATACGTTTATTCCTGTACAAGTACGATTTATTTTAAACGTTTAAAATTATCGGCAGTCGCTTCTCGGGTCAATTAAAGTTCTCGATTTTCTGTTCACGGTACTCGCTCTAGTTCTCGGTGCTCGGCAAATAGCGCTTGTGATTGGAGCTTTGATGACATCTTCTGTTTAATTATTCAGTGTTTCCAATAGAGAGAATCTAAAGTAACTACATTCCCTAGATAATGTATTTATAATTGCTATAACAACGAATACTTGGTGGTCGGCAAATTCGAAATCTCGATTTTCTGTTCTCGGCTTTTGTTCTCGAGAATTTTTAGAATCGAAAACATCGATTCTTGATATGAATCAAGAACAGCTGTTCTCGAATCTCCCAGATACAGGATGAAATAAAATAATGTTACATACCTATCGAGAGTAAAAATTTCGAAATATTATTGGCATACAATGTAGAACTCTGTGTGGGAAGTCTGCTCGGCAGATCTGTAAGCCCAATGTGGGTAATATCGTTGAGTTGGTAGACTTCTCCAGGTTTTGTAGTCTCAAAATTGCCACCAGCTTCGGCAGCCAAGTCAACTACAACGCTGCCTGGCTTCATTGATAAAATATGTTCCTAGAAAATTAATTGCTACAGTCAGTTTTCTATTACTTTCCGAATACAGCACTGCTGTATAAGCAAGGTATTGTTTTACCGAAAACGCCTTCACGTTTTCTAGCTAAGATTGTTGAAATATGCGATAATTTTCCGGAGGAAAAATACATATAGTTGTCGTGAACAATTTCGAAAAAATGTTATGTTTTATGTCTAAAATAGTCGAAATAAACCCGATGTTTACGATGTTTGTGTCTCTGGATGGATGTTGGAAAATTTCAAATGCAAGTATCTTTCACGTTTGAATTTTTAGCCGATTTTCAAATTTGGTTGCGATCCATTGGGTCGTTTTTCCGAAATTTTGTTCACAGACATACAAATATACATTTTCCAACAAAATAGTCTATTTGATACATTAACCTCCGTGTATTCACCGACGTTCCATAAATCTATCAATAGCTATTGAACCCATAAGTATTCATTGGTATAGCAACAATAAATACATTATCTAGGGAATGTAGTTACTTTAGATTCTCTCTATTGGAAACACTGAATAATTAAACAAAATGTGTCATCAAAGCTCTAATTATAAGCTATATTCAAGGTGTTTGACATTTGTTTTGGCATATTCTGTCACAATAACGTTGTCAATTTATCCATTTTATCAATAGCTTATGGGACCTATACAGTTTATGGGGTGTTGGTGAATACGGGCGAAAAATCAAAATTAGAAATGTTTTGCGATACAGCAAATAATTCGGAAAATCGTGTGGTGCCACCAGATTTTTATTTGTTTCGTTCTTGTAGGTCTAAAGATCATAATCAATTCTAACTGCATCGGTATGTGCATTTATTACGTACCTTCAGGAGTAAAACAGGTGCCTTTTTTCCGGGAATCAGCGCCGTGCTGATGATAATATCAACTTCCTTGCATTGTTTGGCGAACAACGCGTGCTCCGCATCAATAAACGCCTTGGACATTTCTTTACTGTAACCCCCCGTGGTGCCGCCCTCCTCTTCGATGTTAATCGTTAAAAACTCAGCCCCCATGGACTCCACTTGCTCTTTTACCACGCTGCGGGTATCAAAAGCCCGTACGACGGCCCCCATTGATTTCGCTTGCCCGATCGCCGCTAACCCGGCAACGCCACCACCAATTACCAGAATTTTGGCGGGCGGCACTTTGCCGGCAGCAGTAATTTGACCTGTTCATACAAAAAAACAAAAAAATTAATTTCGATCAGAATATGCAGAAACAGATTGCGTTAGACATAACCAACAATCAGAGAAAATTATAAAACACCTATAAATATTATAACTTACTACTCTTACCTGTACCGAGAGACACATTTGATAATTTGAATCATCTTCACTAATTTATTATATTTATAATTCAGTATTTCCATCAATTTACATTGAAAGCCACTTAATATATTTTCATGTTTTTAGGGGTACACTCTAATGAAAATATCGCTATTATTGCTGCTAGAGTTGTTTATAGGAATATCAAATGATATTACTATCTTTGTCATACATTAAGAAAACTATTTCTATCTCAAATATTTCATAATGGCCGACGACGATGCGAAAACAAAAAAGTCGGTAAGGAAGCGTGCGTTTGCGGAAAAAAGCCAATATTTGTTTTATTATACAAAATGTCCTTCGATGCATGCATTTATAGTTATAAATGTATTGTAAATTAATATAAGTAATGAATTGTTGCGGTACAATAGTGCGATATGGGTAGAGTGATATGAATAGAAGTAATGGAATATCTATATGGTGGGGTTTCTGTTTTATATGTAAGTTTTGTTTACACTATTTTATAACACTATAACCTTCAATAGTATATTTTGATTAATATACAGGCGGGGTGGCCAAAGCGTCGACCGCGGTCGACCAGTCGCCCGGGTAACTATTCCTAGTGGAGGCGGTAGAAAAGTTTCCAGACTATCGGTGGATTCGAACCACCAGTTTTTCAGACCGTCGCCTAAGACCACTGTGCGTCTAAGGCAACGTAGTTTTACATAAATCTTCAGACCGTCGCCTTAGACGCGCAATGGTCTAAAGCGACGGTCTGAAGCCATTGCGTACGGAACGTTGGTGTTTCAAATCCACCGATAGTCGGGAAACTTTTCTACAAAGTGTTAACCCGGCTAGTATAGCATGGATGTTGTATGAGGCAAAATCTGTCTGTAAAGGGCCGCAGTGCACATAGTCCAGGGGCGGGGGCTATACTCATCGTTTAAAAAAAACGATTTCTAGTGGCCCGCCTGTCTGATATGTACATATATTGTTTTTATTATTACCCAACTCTCGGACTAATAAATAATCAATCAAATATATTACATTGATTATTCAGTGTTTTCATCACTTTACATTGAAAACCACTTGATACATACATTTTCGTTTATAATAGGGGTACCCTCTATTGAACATATCCCTATTATTGTGGCTAGAGTTGTTTATAGGAATATCAAATGGTATTGCTATCTTTGTCATACATTAAGAAAAAGCTGTTTCTGTCTCAAATATTTCATAATGGCCGACGATGATGTGAAAACAAAAAGTCGGTAAGGAAGCGTGCGTTTGCAGAAAAAAGCCAATTTTTGTTTTAAGCACATTTATTATTATACAAAATGGCCTTTGATGCACGCATTTACACTTATAAATGTGCTGTAAATTAATATAAGTAATGAATTGTTGCAGTATAATAGTGCGATATGTGTAGAGTGGAATAGAAATAATGGAATATGAATAGATATAATGGGGTCTTATATGTAAGTTTTTTTTTACTATTTTATAACACTATAACCTTCAATAGCATATTGCTTTCCGAATACAGCACTGCTGTATAAGGAACGTATTGTTTTAGCGAAAACGTCTTCGCCTTTTCTAACTAAGATTCTCGAAATGAGCCTGTGAGAATGTGAAAGCCACATTTGAATTGTTTTGAACTAGCATGTTTAGGTTCTTTACACAATATTTTTGGTTTCTCTAATTGTATAATATTTACGCTCGGATGCTCGGCTTACTAACATAATAATTATATATAGGTAGTCGTTCCTATATATAATTATTATGTTACATAAAACTTCACATTCCAGGTATGTGTGTTAAGTTAGGGTTTATTTATTGATAATATAATATAATAATGTTAGAAGGGCATAGTGCAGAAGTTTTTCGAAACTGAAATGGCCTGCTGTACTCGGCCGGCTTCCGAGCGCGAATAGGCGTCAACATATTTCGCGCAGATAGAAGTGGTGGGAATAAGAAAATACAACATTCAACCAGATTGGGCCTGCAGAATATTACGCAGCTGCTGAATTAGCCCTCTATAATATTTGAAAGCCGCCTGCTGCGGCAACGTATCGAGCCAGTAGAAGGCGGAGCATCTCACCGCGCTCGAAATGATAAGTGGGGATTAAATCGCACAATTTGAAAGAACTATTCGTAGTACTATTGAATGTAGTACTCAGTAGGTATTCGCTAACAGAATAGATATTATAGGATGAATAGACTCGAAAGTTCTTACAAGGGACATATACAGTTCCTGAAGACTTAGTTAACGTATACTTTACTGAATTGATGAATATACCAGCCCTTATATATCTATTCCTATAAGGATATTGTCGTGGATCGGGGGTACACTCAAATAGCTTCAGGGGGTCTATTCTGTAACTTCAGAAGGTTTGGTAAATGATCAGACCGGTCTGTTACCCATGGCCACCAAATAAACAATTGTTTCGGCTCCTCGTTCTCTAGTGTAATACTGACTTACGACAAATGTCACAAATTAGTCAAAAGTGATGTTTAGATAGAAAAATAGGTTATAATCCTATTTATTTTACTAATTTGTGACATTTGACGTAAGGTTGTATTACACTAGCGCGGTGCAGAAACAATTTGGTTACCCATGGCAACCAAATTAACAATTGTTTCAGCCCTACGCTCCTCGTTCTCTAGTGTAATACTGACTTACGACAAATGTCACAAATTAGTCAAAAGTGACGTTTAGATAGAAACATAGGTTATAATCCTATTTATTCTACTAATTTGTGACATTTGACGTAAGGTTGTATTACACTAGCGTGGTACTGAAACAATTTGGTTACCCATGGCAACCAAATTAACAATTGTTTCAGCCCTACGCTCCTCGTTCTCTAGTGTAATACTGACTTACGACAAATGTCACAAGTTAGTCAAAAGTGACGTTTAGATAGAAAAATAGGTTATAATCCTATTTATTTTACTAATTTATGACATTTGACGTAAGACAGTATTACACTAGCGTTCGCAGAGCGTGGAGCTGAAACAATTGTTAATTTGGTTACCAATGGCAACCAAATTAATAATTGTTTCAGCCCCCACGCTAGTGTAATACTGCCTTACGTCAAATGTCACAAATTAGTAGAATAAATAGGATTATAACCTATTCTTCTATCTTAACGTCACTTTTGACTAATTTGTGACATTTGTCGTAAGTCAGTATTACACTAGAGAACGAGGAGCGTGGGGCTGAAACAATTGTTTATTTAAATATTGGATTGTTAAGGCGCCTACTTTGTGATAATTCACTTTAAAGGATAAATAAAACGATTTTTTATTTTGTTTTTTTTTATCATACTTCAGTTACACTTTGCTAGTTTCGAGTCATCGGAGGAACTCGAAAGTGGCTAGAGCTTAGCCAAAACTAGTTGCAAAGTGTAACTGAAGTGTGATAAAAAAACAAAGTTAAAAATCGTTTTATTTATCCTTTAATTGTTTATTTGGTTGCCATGGGTAACAGACCGGTTTGATCATTTACCAGACCATCTGAAGGTACAGAATAGACCCCCAGTTATCGGTATTAATGTACCTTCTTCTTCTTCACGTGCCATCTCCTACTCGGAGGTTAGCTATCACCGTGCCTATTCTGATCTTTAAATATTTACCCGCAACATGTTATTTAAGAATAACTTAAAACTAGACGTACCCGCGCATCGCCATGGTTGAAAGTTATGTACGCCTATACTTATTAATTCTTACCTGAGAAAAATCTCGGAAAATGATTAGCTGCCTCGATAACAGCACGATATCCGGAAATATTAGCCATGGAACTGAGCGCGTCGAAAACTTGCGCTCTGGTAATACGTGGAATGCAATCCATGGCTAAAAGAAATATTATTTTAAAAAATTTGTTATAGTTTGATATGATATCATAATGAGAGGATTTAAATGTTTGGAGGTCTGTGTACGAAAAAGTAAAAACAGATTAAAAATACCTAATTAACACTAGAACATAAAATAAAATAATAAACCTATTGATTACCGTAAAATGAGGTTACTTTGCACCATTTTTTTGTCTTTAATTGAACAGAAATATTTTTGAAGCGCGTTAAAAATATGGGACCTGTTGCATTTCGTCTTTGGTGGTATTAATTCCTATTTAATATAAAATGTATGTAATGTGAGTAATCTATTATGCATTATATATTATATAAATTTGGTGCAAAGTTACCCCTTTGAGTAGGATACTTTGCACCATACACCATTTTGATCGAAACTCAATTGTATGTAGAAACGGTGCAAAGTTTAAAACATAAATCAATAGAGCACAAAAAAATGTATTCATAGAACTGTTATTTTTTTAACGTAAATGACACATTAATTATTTATAGCCAATCCATTTTTCCATTTCTGGAATTCGATACAACCCTCTTCTATTTACCATAGTAGAGGGGTTTATGTGGTCAAGTACATGCTTCCAATCATAGTATGATATTTATAATTAGTATAGAATCCAATTACAATTACAAACAATAAATAAATTATAAAGTAACTTACCAAACGCATTAATTTTTTTCGTCGCCAACTGCTTAACGAGCGCATCACTTTGTGCGGGGTACAAAAACGAAATCAGAGTACTATCGGGCCTAAAATTATTTATTTCTGTCTCGTTTGGCTGACGTACTTTTAGAATTATATCTAAAAACATCAGAAACAAGTATTATAGTTTTTGGAATTATTTCCAAATCACTTCTATTTGTAATAGTATCTCTTAAAGTTTATACGTTACTCATATTAGTTATTTGTTTTACCTGTATCAAAGGCTGCTTTAGCGTCGACCAATTTCGCACCAGCCTTCTCGTACTCCTCATTGCGAAACTTCGCCTCCAGCCCCGCTCCGGCTTCGACGTTCACATTAAAACCTTTTTTGGTTAAAGTGCTTACTACTGCTGGTACTAATGCCACTCTAAATTCGTTCCAATTAGAAATTTAAACAAACGTTATTAGTTTAAACTAAATAGAAACATGACAACACAGTTAGTTTAGTTTAGTATTCATTTATATACACATTATTAAAGAATATGACAAACGCACACACAAAAAACTAACTTGTACACGTTAAAAAATATCTTTTCAACTTAATTAATTAATGTTAAATCAAAATTTATAAAGGATAAATAAAACGATTTTTTACTTTGTTTTTTATCACACTTCAGCAATCAAAATTTATAAGATATTTCTCAAGAATTTGATTTGATTTGGCTCGATTCGGTTCGATTTAGTTCTAATTGGTTCGATTCGGTTATTATTTTATTTCATTAGGGCTGATAAACACCCGGTTTACATTAAATTACAGTAAACACATATAAAAAAAATATATGGACAGCCAACTTTCTAGATATCAACTCTAATACTCATCACAGTCAGCCATAATTATGATGTACCAACCAAACTATGCCCGTCCACTATTTCAAATGACTTGAACTATGCACTACACTATTATCCGTTATTTTCTATGATTAAATTAATGTCATTTAATAATTAAAGACTAATTAAAAAACATATGTGAAAAACAATGTAATGGATAGTTCAAGTCGTTTGAAATAGTGGACGGGCATAGTTTGGTTGGTAGGGGCCACCCGACCACCCCACCTGCGCTCGCATAGTTTTTTCATTGGATATAGATGTTTTCTATTGTTTAAAATATTCCAAGAAGAGTGTTATCCTATGGAAAAACTATGCGAAGCAAGGTGGGGTGGGCGGGCGGCCCCTACCAACCAAACTATGCCCGTCCACTATTTCAAATAACTTGAACTATGCACTACACTATTATCCGTTATTTTCTAGATTAAATTAATGTCATTTATTAATTAAAGACTAATTAAAAAATATATGTGAAAAATAATGTAATGCATAGTTCAAGTCGTTTGAAATAGTGGACGGGCATAGTTTGGTTGGTAAGGGCCGCCCGCCCACCCCACCTTTGTTCGCATAGTTCTTTCATAGGATACCACTCTTCTTGGCATGGTTTAAATAATATAAAACGTCTGCATCCATTGAAAAAACGATGCGAGCAAAGGTGGGGTGGGCGGGCGGTCCCTACCAACCAAACTATGCCCATCCACTATTTCAAACGACTTGAACTATGCACTACATTGTTATCTGTGACTTTCTATAATTAAATTAATTTCATTTGTTAGTTTACGCCTAATTCGTAAATGAAAATGTGAAAACAATGTAGTGCATAGTTCAAGTCGTTTGAAATAGTGGACGGGCATAGTTTGATTGGTAAGGGCCGCCCGCCCACCCCACCTTTGTTCGCATAGTTCTTTCATAGGATAACACTCTTCTTGGAATAGTTTAAACAATATAAAACATTTATATCCAATGAAAAAACTATGCGAGCGAAGGCGGGGTGGGCGGGTGGCCCCCACCAACCAAACTATGCCCGTCTACTATTTCAAAATAACTTGAACTCTGCACTATACTGTTATCCATTAATTTATATTCTATTCAATTAATTCCATTTGTTAATTTACGCCTAATTCGTAAACAAAAGTGAGAAACAATGTAGTTCATAGTTCAAGTCGTTTGAAATAGTAGACAGGCATAGTTTAGTTAACGACTTGAACTATGCACTACATTATTTCTCACATATTTTTATGAATTAAGCGTAAATAAATAAATGAAAATAATTGAATCATAGAAAGTAATGGATAACAGTGTAGTGCAGAGTTCAAGTTATTTGAAATAGTGGACGGGCATAGTTTGATTGGTGGGGGCCACCCGCCCACCCCACCTTCGCTCGCATCGTTTTTTCATTGAATATAAATGTTTTATATTGTTTAAACTATTCCAAGAAGAGTGTTATCCTATGGAAAAACTATGCGAACAAAGGTGGGGTGGGCGGGCGGCCCTTAACAACCAAACTATGCCCGTCCACTATTTCAAATAACTTGAACTATGCACTACACTATTATCTGTTATTTTCTATGATTAAATTAATGTCATTTATTAATTAAAGACTAATTAAAAAACATATGTGAAACATAATGTAATACATAGTTCAAGTCGTTTGAAATAGTGGATGGGCATAGTCCGGTTGGTAGGGGGCACCCGTCCACCCCCACCTTCGCTCGCATTTTTCCAATGGATGCAGACGTAGTGTGTATACATATATATATATATATATATATATATATATATATATATATATATATATATATATATATATATATATATATATATGTATATATATATATATATGTATATATATATATATATATATATATATATATATATATGTATATATATTCAATAATAATAATATTCAAAAATTCACTCTTGAGCAATAATTAATCTAACATTGATATATACAATGTGTTCATTTAGTAGTGATACCAATTACTAGCGTTAGGCAACCCAACATGCACAAATAGTGCTACATACATCATAATTATGACTGACTGACTGTAATGAGTATCAGGGTTGATATCTAGAAAGTTGGCTGTTCTTATGTTTTCTGTAATTTTATGTAGACAGGGTGTTTAAAATAATTAATCGAATCGATACTCTATATATATATATTTATATATATATATATATATATATATATATATATATATATATATATATATATGTATATATATCAAAATCACTTACCTGCGTTCGTTTTTCCATATTTCTTTCGGAACACCAATGGTCAGATCTTTATAGGGCACCCCTTGCACCGTTTTGACATCTTTTTGAAGGACTGTGCGGCTGGTGCTTAGCCACCGTTTCACCCTTGCATCCAACAATCGTTTCTGCGATAATTTCGCATACGTTTTCAACAAACCCGGTGTCATTTTGTTGCGTGCGGCTGGCTCGCTTTGGTTTTAGTAAATGGACTGCATTTTCCTGAGAGAGAAAAAAATACCATTATGCACATCGTAAAACTTTTATGGTCGAGTTTATAACTCTGAACTGTACTTTATAACGCTATGCCACCGACTGTAGTGAAATCAGTTTGTAAAAGATGTTTAAATTGAATGTAACGTATTGTCCCTTTGAAATAGTGGATGGGCATAGTCAGGTTGGTAGGGGACGCCCGCCCACCCCACCTTCGCTCGCATAGTTTTTCACATTTTCTTTTACGAATTAGGCGTAAACTAACAAATATAATTAATTGAATAATAGAAAATCACGGATAACAATGTAGTGCATAGTTCAAGTCATTTGAAATAGTGGACGGGCATAGTTTGGTTGGTAGGGGCCACCCGCCCACCCCACCTTCGTTCGCATAGTTCTTTCATAGGATAACACTCTTCTTGGCATGGGTTAAACAATATAAAACGTCTGCATCCATTGAAAAAACTATGCGAGCGAAGGTGGGGTGGGCGGGTGGCCCCTACCAACTAAACTATGCCCGTCCACTATTTCAAATGACTTGAACTATGCACTACATTATTTTTCACATATATCTTTTTAATTAGTCTTAAAATAATAAATGACATTAATGTAATCATAGAAAATAACGAATAACAATGTAGTGTATAGTTCAAGTGGTTTGAAATAGTGGATGGGCATAGTCAGGTTGGTAGGGACCGCCCGCCCCCCCACTTTCGCTCGCATAGTTTTTCCAATGGATGCAGGCGTTTTATATTGTTTAAACCATGCCAAGAAGAGTGTTATCCTATGAAAGAACTATGCGAACGAAGGTGGGGTGGGCGGGTGGCCCCTACCAACCAAACTATACCCATCCACTATTGCATATGACTTGAACTCTACACTACATTGTTATCCGTGACATTCTATTATTCAATTAATTTCATGTGTTAGTTTACGCCTAATTCGTAAAAGAAAATGTGAGAGACACTGTAGTGCATAGTTTAAGTCGTTTGAAATAGTGGACGGGCATAGTCAGGTTCGTATACCTCTGTTTATATATGGCAACGTCGCATTATATGTCAAAGCGAATATAGTTACTTTATATTCTCTCTATTGGAAACACTGAATTAATTAAACAAAAGGTGTCATCACGGCTCCAATCGCAAGTGCTACTTAAGGTGTATGACATTTGTTTTGGTATATTCTGTCACAATGACGTTGTCAATTTTTCCATTTTATAGCTTATGGGACCTATAAAGTTTATGGGATGTTGGTGAATCAATGTTGTAATTTATATTATTTTCTGTTGTGGGGAGAAATTCTATTTTATGAAATTTATTTGGTATGCTTCAAATATTGTATTTGTGTAATTTAATAATGTATTGACTAGTAACTGCCGTTTTTTACCAACAAACTAAACATCTAAACAGACTAAACATCTCTATATTTTGATATTTTAATATATATATATATATATATATATATATATATATATATATATATATATATATATATATGTGTATATATATATATATATATATATATATATATATATATATATTATAATAATAATAATAATAATTTGTATGCAATTTATAAATGACAATCACCGCTTTCCCAGAGCGTTAACGCATAAAATCGCTAATAATGTTCGTAGATTAAATTTGAGTGACATAAATTTTAATTGACACCCATAGCAATTAACCGTAAAGTTCATCTTGAGTGGACCAACCATAAACCGGTCCATTCAATAACACAATATCTTATAATATTATAATTTATATCTGCCCTCCATACATTCAAAACCCACACTGTTAGTAACAGATATCTTTTACAATTCCATTAAAACCGCATACATTTAATATGTAACCAAGCTAATTGTATTTATTTTTATGACATGATAAACAACTAAATATAACCAGCGGCTTATCTCTCACTGTTTGTCACGCAAACACCGCATAGCGCGAGCGATTGTAATATTTAACATTTCACTGTGATAAGTGGAAGCAAAAAAAAAAATAAAATGCAAGTCTTGAGCAATTTTCGCGCTCAAGCGGTCTGATTAATTGGCACTTATTAAGAAAACTATTTATACGCGTCCGGTGCACTGCTCGTAAACCCGCGTTTTGTCGTGTGTTACGTTTCGGTTTTGTTGTCGTGGGAAAGTAGGAAATTGTGCAGAATGACACCGCGACGGCGGCATGCAGTTTAAAATAGACGCCGCTAATGCGAAATTAGACCGACGTCGCGAAACTAGACCACAACCACCACATAAATAATACGATGATGCAGTTTTTTATTATATAGTTTAGTATTGATTTGTTTTATATTATCATTAAAATAAAAACCGCAGTTTTTTGTGTCTTCACGTATTGCTTACCGGTTGGTTGTTCGAAGAGTATTATGTTGGTTTTCGTGGTTGGAGATTCTTTTGTGTTAACTACCCTCGCGTCTGTGTTTTCGGAAACGCCGACGCGGTCTCTGCGCTCTACACTACAGTCTGTTTGAAAGCTCTGTTGGATTGCATCGCGATGAAACACTGCGTTCACATGGCGACCCTGACTGGGAGGCTTAAAATATACGCGATCTAGTAGTTGATTAGTAGAAATAATCGTCATTTATTATTAAACAGGCTTGTTTCGAACATATTTTTTTTCTGCTTATTGTGTGATGGAATTAATTTTCTCAATTTTGTTGTTGATATTTTAGTATTCAATAGTTAAGTTTAGCCCCATTTACTGTGTCTAAACAGCTAGTCATTAAGAGCAAAAATATGGAGTTTTTTCTCTTAATGACTAACTGTTTATGTACATGTATTATTTTAAAAATGTAGATGTATGTCTTTATTATTAGTATTTTTAGACCTGTTGGCGGCATTTGTCCACAAAAATTCAATTAAAAAATCCAGGGCTGAACAGGGTTAAACTTAGAAGTTGTCTTTGTTTCATTTACCAATTTATTTTCCATATGGGAATCTATTTCGACTATTTTAGTCATAAAACGTAAAGAAAAGTGATATTTTTCTAAATTGTTCGCGATAACAATACCTTCCTTAAACAATAATTTTGTTTTTTAGAAAAAATTAATTATAAAAATAAGTAGTAGTAGAAAAATAGTTAGAAAACGTGAAAGATGTTTTCGTTATAATAATAATAATAAGCTTTATTGTCCAAGAGATCAAAATTCATAGGTTACTAGACAACAACAATAATATGTAAAAACTCTCCCCCTCCCAGCAATCCAGGGTATGCCGGGTGTGGGGTTCCCCTCCCAGCAATCCAGGGTATGACGGGTGGGGGGTCCCCTCCCAGCAATCCAGGGTAATCAGAAATAAAAATAAATAAATAAAAAATATAACATATACCCTCATATTCACAAACGTTTCATAAATCTATCAATAGCTATTGAACCCATAAGTATTCGTTGTTATAGCAACTATAAATGTATTATCTAGAGAATATAGTTACTTTAGATTTTCTCTATTGGAAACACTGAATAATTAAACAAAAGGTGTCATCAAAACTCCAATTGCAAGCGCTATTGAAGGTGTTTGACATTTGTTTTGGCATATTCTGTCACAATGATGTTATCAATTTATCCATTCAATCGCTTATGGGACCTATAAAGTTTATAGGATGCTGGATGATATATAACATGTATCTCTCTAAGTATTAATTTAATTAATATTTTATGCCAATATCTTTCTTATACAACAGTGCTGTATTTCAGAAAGTAATTAATGATTAATTCGAATACATTTCGGACACTTTATATATCTGTTATCCCATTAATAGAATACATAACACTAATAGCATACATAGATTACACTAATATAATTAAATTAGTGATAATTTTGTTTTTCAGGGGCAGTGTTTGTGGGAGTGAGATGAAATAGCTCCCATGTAAACGTGTGGCCAGACAGAAACACTCTCCGTATCGCGCGGCCGGTCTCTCGAATCGAAGCCAGTCGTTCGCCTGTATTTCATTAAGTAATACCCATCCGGCCTTTTCGCACGTTTCTGTAACACACACCACCCACAACAGTTGACGTCGTCTGAACAGAATGGCGGGCACTTTGACGAAATTCAGCAGGTCGATGGGACAGAGGATGAACGTCGTTTTGGGACAAAGCCGCACCTGTAAGTCTCTCAACAAAATGAATTATTATTTTTTTCGTTTATAACATTTAGAGTTTGATCCAGTTGGAGTTTTGACCTCTTAACACTTGGATAAAGTGCAAAACAACTTGGTTGCACACTATTATTTTTTTGGTTGGTTGGTGATAAGGCGGTGTATAAATAGAAATTTTTAAATTATCGATAGTGCGCGCGCGGGATGATGATACCGACCTTATTTTGAGTGAGGCTGTCTGTTATCGGGATTTGTTTTTTGGGGTGATAAGATAATGCACTCATTTGCAATTTGTGTGTGTCTATTAAATAAATATTTGTACTATTTATTTTATGATATTTATGCGGGGATATCATTTAAAATGTTAGCAAAGAAAATTCGCTAATAATAATTCGCGTATACTTCCTACCAGAAATTTTGCAAAAAAAAAAACCTTTCATTGTCGAAACGAAAATATCAAAAGTGCTTCCTGACATCAAAAAGGTTAAAAATCACTGTTTTAAACAATTGTTTAGTGGTAATTTACGTTCTAGGGTAATAAATATTATTTGACATAAACTACCTAATCTCTATCTACTAAAGATCGTTTTAGACATGACAATTTCTTGACTCAAAAATTAGTCAAGATGCGAGACAATCTAAATTGTCTCGTATCATAACAAATTATTTGAAATATTGAATTGGATGGTAGATCGAATAGAAAAATATAACGTTTTCTATTTGTCAAGGATAAATAGTATAGGAGGAGGATATATGAAATTATTTCTTGAACAACTTTTGAGCTATTACTAATGAAGTAAATAAACCATCAAAGTTTATGGTAGTGGATTCTTACATATTAAGTCCATACTATAAGAAAACGATACTCTTACAACAAACAATCAACGGAAATTTAAATGATTCAATAACGAAAACTTGGCGCCAAAAGTATATGTTACCATTTCGGGCCGGCGTAGTGGCATCGGTAATTCTATAGGTCAATAAGTATATAACCAAAACATGTTTGCCATAATACGTAATTTTTTGTGATTTGTCAAAGTTGTCAAACTTCATACGTGCCAACTGCTATTTGCTTAGGTTATCATGATATTTAGAACTAAATAATTCAGAACGTTATAGAGTTCTATTCTGTAGATTCAAAACGTTCTAATAAAACTAAGAATAGTTAGTTTCCTATGGTAACCAAATAAACAATTTCAATTTCAGTGTCACGTCCCACCAAACTATGTCCGTCCACTATTTCAAGTGGCTTGAACTCTGCACTACAATGTTATCCGTTATTTTCTATGATTCAATTAATTTCATTTATTAATTTACGCCTAATGTATAAAAAAAAATGCGAGAAACAATGTAGTACATAGTTCAAGTTATTTGAAATAGTGGACGGGCATAGTTTGGTTGGTAGGGACCCCCCGCCCACCCCACCTTCGCTCGCATAGTTTTTTTCAATGGATACATACGTTGTATATTGTTTAAACTATTCCAAAAAGAGTGTTATCCTATGGAAAAAACTTTGCAAGCAAAGGTGGGGTGGGCGGGCGGCCCCTACCAACCAAACTATGCTCGTCCACTATTTCAAATGGCTTGAACTCTGCACTACACTGTTATTCGTTATTTTCTATGATTCAATTAATTTCATTTATTAATTTAAGATTTAATTAAAAAAATATATATGTAAAATAATGTAATGCATAGTTCAAGTCGTTTGAAATAGTGGACGAAAATAGTTTGGTTGGTAGGGGCCACCCGACCACCCCACCATCGATTGCATAGTTTTTTCATTGGATACAGATGTTTTATATTGTTTAAACTATTCCAAGAATAGTGTTGTCCTATGGAAAAACTATGCAAGCAAAGGTGGGGTGGGCGGGCGGCCCCTACCAACCAAACTATGTTCGTCCACTATTTCAAACGACTTGAACTATGCATTACATTATTTTACATATATATTTTTTTAATTAAATCTTAATTTAATAAATGAAATTAATTGAATCATAAAAAATAACGAATAACAGTGTAGTACATAGTTCAAGTCATTTGAAATAGTGGACGGGCATAGTCAGGTTGGTAAGGGCCGCCCGCCCACCCCACCTGTGTTCGCATAGTTTTTCCATAGGATAACACTCTTTTTGGAATAGTTTAAACAATATAAAACGTCTGTATCCATTGAAAAAAACTATGCGAATCAAGGCGGGGTGGGCGGGCGGCCCCTACCAGCCAAACTATGCCCGTCCACTATTTCAAATGAATTGAACAATGCACTACATTGTTGTCCGATATTTTCGATGATTCCATTAATTGCATTTATTAATTTACGCCTAATTTATAAAAAAATGTGAGAAACAATGTAGTACATAGTTCAAGTCGTTTGAAATAGTGGACGGGCATAGTTTGGTTGGTAGGGGCCGCCCACCCACCCCACCTTTGCTCGCATAGCTTTTTTCAATGGATACAGACGTTTTATATTGTTTAAACTATTTCAAGAAGAGTGTTGTCCTATGGAATAACTATGCAAGCAAAGGTGGGTTGGGCGGGGGGTCCCCACCAACCAAACAATGCCCATCCACTATTTCAAACGACTTGAACTATGCCCTACACTATTATCCGATATTTTCTATGATTCAATTAATTTCATTTAAAAAGAATTTACTAATAAGTTCGAATTGTTTAAATTTGTTCATCTGTTTATCTCTGTAAAAAGAAATTTAAACTCAACATTCATTTATTGGTTCATTCTGAAGCTGGTTTTAGACAAGACAATTTCAATTGCCACCTGCACTTTTGCCAAATTTCATTTTCGTTTTTCATATAACAATCAATAAATAATCTTGATCACCCTGTATGATATTCTGCATATGTGATTAAATTAGCCAACACAACTTTTTCATATTCCAGACAAATTTTATAATAATAATAATAATAATAATAATAATATGCAAAATGTATAAATATATATAGGTATAAATAAAAATATTAAAAAAATAAATTAATTAAAAAAATATAACATATTAACCCAGCTCAGTGACCGAGTGGTTAGAGGCGTCGTCCGTCTCAAACTGAGCATTGGGGAGCATGAGTTCGAACCCCAGCGGGGAACGAGTTTTCGCGAATCACCTTTCACAGTTTTTCAGAGGTTTTCTGTGAAGTTAAGGTAAATACCGGGTGATTAAACTCCTCTGAGCTTCTCCCTTGACCGGCGGAAAAGCCTCACGGCTGATAGCCCTATAAAGATAGATTTTTATTTTATAACATATTATATATATATATATATATATATATATATATATATATATATATATATATATATATAAAATAATTAAATATTATATTCAAATTAAATAAGAAATTACATTATTCTATTAATCTCTGTATGTGTTAAACAGGATTGTTATTATAACACGCTTAAAAAAACTTCGTAATTAATCTCTGAAAATAAGAAGCCTTTCACTTGTACAACACTGCCAGCGCATCAAGTTTTTTGTGTGTGTGTGTGTGCCCCCTAAACTAACATTAATCATCAACCCCGCTGGTGGTGTCGTAAGGATAACATGTGTGCGACGAGGAAGACGTTTGTCTGGGGGCTTTTAAGGGGTGACTTGTGTAGAGTCATAAAAACCTGCTTAGACGTCTGGACCGTTCTAGCAGGTAGATTATGCAGCCATGAATATTTAACGAAAACCACGTTAGAAATATCATTTGAATTTAGAAATTAATTTTTTTACAACACGACTTGATAATTTGTTTGCTTAATTTATTCATTAAATTTAATTTTATATGTTATATTATTAGCGATTCGAGCCGGCTGATACTCCATCTGGTGGCACGAAATTAACTATATTTAGTAGGGAATTTGTTTACATAACATTTGTTTTTTCATCTTATACATGACTATATGCCAAGGTTATACTATTTATACCTTAAAAGTACATAAACAATCGGGCATTATAGTGGCTGGAATCATATGATTTTAATGCAATCAGCTGATCAAACAATAACAAAGATCAACTGTTTAGTCCCATAAGCTATTGAATGGATAAATTAACGTCATTGTGACAGAATATGCCAAAACAAATGTTAAACACCTTGAATAGTACTTGCAATTGGAGCTTTGGTGACACCTTTTGTTTAATTATTCAGTGTTTGCAATAGAACAAAACTAAAGTAACTACATTCCCTAGATAGTTTATTTATTATTGCTATAACAACGAATACTTATCGGTTCACTAGCTATTGATACATTTATAGAACATGTTGCTCGTATTCAACCAACATCCCATAAACTTTATAGATGCTTATGGAACCTATACAGTTTATGGGATGTTGGTGAATACGGGCATCAGACTAATAAATATTTATAAACATAGTGTGCAAATAGTTGTCAGATGGACTCACAAGAATTAATTTAATTATATATTGAATGGACAAATTTAAAACGTCATTGTGACAGAATATGCCTAAACAAATGTCAAATACCTTGAATAGCACTTATGATTGAAACATTGATGACACCTTTTGTTTAATTATTCAGTGTTTCCAATAGAGAAAATCTAAAGTAACTACATTCCATGGATAATGTATTTAATGTTGCTATAACAACGCATATGTATGGCCTGCTTATAGGTTCAATAGCTATTGAAAGATTTATAGAACGTTGGTGAATAATACGGGAGTGAGATTATTTCTATACAACTAATCTCATATTTGTTTTTAATTCAACGAATTGGGAAATTGAAGGGTCTAAGCCAAACAGGCTATACAATAGGACATTTTTCATTTTTCTATATAATACAAATATGTTCATAATTGGAAAACAAAAATTAAATGTTATATACACTGGACAAGACAACTTCACTGGGACACTACATTTAATTTTATGAATTAAATATGTATATATAATTATACATATTTAATTCATAAAATTAAGTGTAGGGTCCCAGTGATGATGTCTTGTCCAATATATATGACATTTAATTTTTGTTTTCCTATTATAAATCCCCCTGTTTATTGATTGATATTTAATCAGTTGAAATAATTAAAATTACTAAACGGTTACTTGAATTTAGGAACTAATAATATTCTTGAACTCATTTGAATAATTAGTATGCATTAATGCTGTGTTAAACACACAATAAAACCTAATATTAAGGTCATATATGTTGTCTGAGGCGGCACACAAATTCGGATATGAATAAGGATGCAAATTGGGAGGTTGTTGAGTTATAAGAACAGGTATTACTGGTTCCTTTGTGGTGCATCGACTCGGATGCATTCGTCAGCGCGTTTATTTATGATACCAATAAAAGAGGCAGTTTGTGGGGACGAATGGCGCGCGTTTTTTTTGTTGTGAAACTTAGAACTCACAGCAATATTTTGTATGCATAGAATTTATTTAATTAACAATTAATAAATACGGTAACTACTAATTACTACTTAACTTAACCTAATTTATTTAATTAACAATTAAAGAACCGCGACTCTTTGATGAATTCTGCTAATTTTAAATCTAATTCAGATTGCTAATAAATATCGTTGGTATGAAGCATCCTGTATATAAGCGTTGATTGAAGTATTTATACAATACTCCCAAGTATTGTATAAAAAATTCAATCAACGTGTATATAAACGTTGATTGAATTTTTTTACAATACGTGGGAGTATTGTATAAATACTTCAATCAACGCTTATATACAGGAAGCTTCATACCAACGATATTAAACTTATCTATTTACGTCCTCCAGTTATGAATCACCCTATATTATTATATATTCTGATTCTCATAACGTATCAGCTTGTATAATAATACAGAGTGATTCAAATCGAACAAGAAATTATTATTTTTATTAATTATATAATTAATAATTTACATTATTTCTAGATGCAAGTGGTACGCGTGTCATCGCCAAAAATCCCATCGTCGAGATGGACGGTGATGAGATGACGAGAATTATTTGGGCAAAAATCAAGGAGCGACTAATTTTTCCATACGTTAAACTAGAATGCCTTTACTACGATTTAGGACTGCCATACCGGTAAGCCAGTTATCAATTGTTTTTTTTTAAATTCAATTGTTAACGCAATTGTCTTCTTTTTAGTGATCAAACAGACGATCAAGTCACTATCGATGCTGCCAACGCCATTTTAAAACATAATGTGGGCATTAAATGCGCCACTATTACACCAGACGAACAACGAGTGGAAGGTATCTTTTAATTGCTTATTGTTTTCTTAATAGAGCGTTATTGGGTTTAATTAATAATTAACACCCTCGCGACAATACATCTCAAATCTCGTTTGATTCTTGTTCGCAAATTATAGGACGCTCTATATAGTGACCATAGGAAACCATAGTCACCATTTCGTTTTTAAATTCTAGAATTCAAATTAAAGAAAATGTGGCTCTCCCCCAATGGAACAATCAGAAACATTTTGGGCGGCACTGTCTTCAGGGAACCCATTATCTGTAAAAACATTCCAAAACTAGTACCTGGCTGGACTAATCCCATAGTTATTGGGCGTCATGCACACGGGGACCAATACAAAGCAAAGGATTTCGTCGTCACAAAACCCGGCAAGGTAAGACAAAACAAAAAAAATATTATAAATAAAATCATCGAATTGTATTCTGTAATTCTTGGACGCATTCTGGTTTGAGTTCAGTTACTATTTAGTCCAACAACTACACATCAAGCTTACCGTTGAATTTAAAATTTTTACTTTTCATATACAGAACCGCTATAGGAAGGTATTGATACCGCGAAAAATTTGAATTGCCTTTTTTTGACTATTTTGTGTTTCATGACTAATATCTCAGACTAATAAATAAATTTATTTATTTATTAGTTTTAAATAATAATAATAATAATAATATTTATTTACGGCAAACGCCTTGAATAAAAATAAGATACATAAGTGACAATACATATAGCATGCGAGAATGGACAAACAAAACATGTAAAATTACACTTAAAAAGTAGTGAAATAAATTAAATAAATTAAGTAATTACAAGTGATCGAGTAATGGAGATAATTATCCTAATACGGGCATTTACCAACATCCCATAATCTTTATAGGTCCCATAAACTATTGGCGATTCAAGCCGGCTGATACTCCATCATCTGGTGGCACGAAATGAACTACATTTAGTAGAGAAATTGTTTCTATAACATTCGTTTTTTCATCTTCTACATGACTATAGAGCCAAGGTTATACTATTTATACCTTAAAAGTACATTAACAATCGCGCATTATTGTAGAAGTGAATGAAATCATATGATTTTAATGTAATCAGCTGATCAAACAATAACAAAGATCAGCTTTTGACCTACTACTTTGAAGAAAACCGTTAACGTTTGAATCGCGAATTGAATGAATAAATCGTGACAGAGATTACCAAAACAAATGTCAAACACCTTGACTTGCGCTTGTAATTGGTGCTTTGATGATACCTTTTGTTTATTTATTCAGTGTTTCCAATTGAGAGAATCTAAAGTAACTACATTCTGTTTAATATATTTATAGTTGCTATAACAACGAATACTTATGGGTTCAATAGCTATTTGTGGAATGTTGGTGAATACGGGATTGAGACTAATATAGTTGAAATAGATTATTTTTGGAAAATATCTGTGTTAATGAGATAATGTAAAAACGGGCTAAAAACGTGAAAACGTGAAAATACATATAAAAATTATAAAAAATCTTAATTTCCTTATGAAAGGGCTCAACCATCTGTCTGGTTGAATTGTATTTCAATAATATTACGAATTATCTTGTATCTTCTCTCTTTCTAAATTAGTTCTTCCCTCTAGGTCCAATTAGTTTTCACGGGAAAAGACGGCGAGGTGCAAAAACACGACTTATTTGACTTCAAAGCCGGTGGTGTTGCACTGGGCATGTACAACACCGACGATAGTATTCGCTCGTTCGCTCACTCCTCATTCCAAGTAGCTTTACGTAAAGAATGGCCATTGTACTTATCCACGAAGAACACCATCCTGAAGAAATACGATGGCCGTTTCAAGGATCTCTTCCAGGAGATTTACGACCAGTAAGACTTTGAATTAAAATAGGATTGAACGACATATTTATTTTTTTGTGTATTTTCAGAGAGTACAAATCTAAATTCGAGGCTAAGAAGATATGGTATGAGCACAGGCTTATTGATGATATGGTGGCGCAAGGTTTGAAATCCTCTGGCGGGTTTGTTTGGGCGTGTAAGAATTATGATGGAGATGTTCAGTCTGATATTATCGCACAAGGATACGGCTCGCTTGGTATGATGACGTCTGTGTTGATGTGCCCTGATGGCAAGACTATTGAATCGGAAGCGGCTCATGGGACTGTCACTAGGCATTACAGGTAACATTGAACAGCTTAATTTGGAAGTGCTAATACAGTGGTTCTTAACCGATGCTCCGCGAACTTCTTGCAAGTGTTCCGCGAAATTATGAATGTCGAAATTTAATATTGATTCATCTACTATATATGATCAATTTATATTAAAAATGAAAAATTGAGAGTAGCTATATCAAATATATATATATATATATATATATATATATATATATATATATATGTATATTTAATTAATTAATGTTATTTTTTATTTTTATGTAATAATTAGTTTAATTTTAAATCTATATTTTTTGACTCGGTGCTCCGCAAATTTTTCTTATTATCAAAAGTGCTCCCTGACTTCCAAAAGATTAAGAATCACTGTACTAATATGTAAATACTCATGGTAGCTGATTGTTTTTACATGAAAGTGACTATTGTTGTCATTATCGAGGCAACTCTCTAATGTTAATGATTTGTTAATGTGATTTAAATTCATTTTTGTCCCTTTTCAAATTTTCAACGTCAACTCGATTTATTTTTGAATAATAATTATAAGTATTTATGAACGTAAGAAATTATGGACGATAATTAATTAACCATAAATCTTAAAAATTCTTGAATTTTTGATCAAATTTCGTGAAATTCGGTCACATTTTCGCAACGCGGCATGAAATATATTCACAATTTCGTAATCTTGGTCGAAATTTCACGCGATTTCGGCTAAAATTTAAGATTTTTTAAGATTTATGGTCACCGTACTCCCCCCTTCTTACCATAAATTTTAAAAATTCTTAAATTTTCCATCAAATTTCGTGTAATTTGGTCACATTTTCGCAACGCGGCATAAAATATATTCGCAATTTTGTTTTCTTGGTCGAAATTTCACACGATTTCGGCTGAAATTTAAGAATTTTTAAGATTTATGGTAACCGTACTCCCTTCTTCTCACCATAAATCTTAAAAATTCTTAAATTATTGATCAAATTTCGTGTAATTCGGTCACATTTTTGCAACGCGGCATAAAATATATTCACAATTTTGTTTTCTTGGTCGAAATTTCACGCGATTTCGGCTGAAATTTAAGAATTTTTAAGATTTATGGTCACCGTACTCCCCTCTTCTTACCATAAATCATAAAAATCCTTAAATTTTTGATCAAATTTCGTGAAATTCGGTCACATTTTCGCAACGCGGCATGAAATTTACTCACAATTTCGTATTCTTGGTCTAAAATTTCACGCGATTTCGGCTAAAATTTAAGAATTTTTAAGATATATGGTCACCATACTCCCTTCTTCTCACCATAAATCTTAAAAATTCTTAAATTATTGATAAAATCTCGTGAAATTCGGTCACATTTTCGCATCCCGGCATGAAATATATTCACAATTTCGTATTCTCGTTCGAAATTTCACACGATTTCAGCTAAAATTTAAGAATTTTTAAGATTTATGGTCACCGTACTCCCTTCTCACCATAAATCTTAAAAATTCTTAAATTATTGATCAAATCTCGTGAAATTCGGTCACATTTTCGCATCCCGGCATGAAATATATTCACAATTTCGTATTCTCGGTCGAAATTTCACACGATTTCAGCTAAAATTTAAGAATATTTAAGATTTATGGTCACGGTACTTCCCCCTTCTTACTATAAATCTTAAAAATTCCTAAATTTTTGATCAAATTTCGTGAAATTCGGTCACATTTTCGTAACGCGGCATGAAATATATTCACAATTTCCCATTCTTGGTCGAAATTATTTAAAAGTGTATTTGAATTAGAAAAATAAAAGTAATTTGTTCTTCTGGTAGTGTTTTAATAGCTTGATCGTAAATAGGTAAAACTAATTTCTTTAATTGTGAGTCTTGACGTGTTATTATTCTATTAGGCAACACCAACAAGGTAAACAAACATCAACGAATCCAATCGCCTCAATATTCGCATGGACACGCGGTTTGGAGCACCGCGCCAAACTGGACGACACGCCCGAGCTAGCCACATTCGCAAAAACCCTCGAAAAAGCCTGTGTCGACTGTGTGGAATCCGGCAAAATGACAAAAGATCTAGCCGCGTCCATCCACGGCCTGGCCAACCTCAAAGAGGGCCAGTACCTCAGCACGCAAGACTTCCTGGAGGCCATCGCCGAGCAACTCGAGCGCTCGGTGAAACAATA
Organism: Lordithon lunulatus; assembly: GCA_963942505.1. NCBI lineage: Eukaryota > Metazoa > Arthropoda > Insecta > Coleoptera > Staphylinidae > Lordithon > Lordithon lunulatus. The sequence continues at coordinate 68,209,411 of OZ012667.1, forward strand.
GACCTCTGTTATCGCCGCACAACATTATGTAATACAAGAAATAAATGTTATATATTTTTCTAATCGCTCCATTACTGGAAACATCCCGCATGTTTGCATAATCGATCGCGCGTTGATTTATCGGTGTGTGGCGAATCCAAAGGTCCGAACGGGTGAACTATAGCGGGGACCTTGTGGGGGGCATTTCTTATCGGCTGTGTGGAATTGTTTGAATTGCGTTAATTGTGGACCGGCGATTCTGAGAGATGGCCGAACCGCTGGTGTGTGTGCGCGATTTCGAGCGGTATGCTCGCGGGGTTCTGCCGAAAAATGCGCTTGACTACTACAGCAGCGGGGCGGGCCAAGAAACTACTCTGAGGAATAATAGAGATGCATTTCACAGGTATTGTATACATTTTTAAAATTCTGAAAGAGTGTATTTTGAAATCTCTTAATCTGTTTGGAAATCTCAGATTTGCTACCAGACTCATTGAGTTTTTACCTATAGGTCTTAAGTTGTAAAGAATTTCAAGCATGATCATAGGATATTTTCTGTTATTCTTACTATTTTCCCACAAAATGTACAAAAACGTGATTTTTGCATTATATTACAGTTTTTTTTTTAGATATAACTTCTTGTAAGAAAAAAGGAAGCTTCAAATTGCAATACAATATTTCGTCCATTACTTTTCCTGACATATTTTTTTCTCGCAATATTTTTTAACATTTAAATTTGTAGATTGCGCATCAGACCTAAATGCTTACGCGGCGTTGCGGACAGAGACCTAAGCACGACTGTTCTTGGCAACAAAATATCAATGCCAATTGGAATATCCCCAACAGCCATGCAACGAATGGCCCATCCTGAAGGAGAAGTAGCAAATGTTAAAGGTAAAATACTTTGGGTATTATTTTGAAACATTATTGGATTAATAACAAGTTCTACGCGATAATAAAATATTCATAAAGACACCTTACACTGTCAGTAATACTGTGAATATTCTAGAATATTTATTGATAGTGTACATTTAGTATTGATGGATTGAACAGAATAATAATTGATTCGTTGATCAATATTGAAGCAAATACTGACAGTATTATGAATGACAGTATTATTGAACTTGTAAGGTCATTAATCATATATTATAGAAATGCCACCTTCATATTAATCTAGTTGCATATTTTAATGCGACCATTTCTTAATATATTCAAAAAATAATTTTACTTTTTTGTCGAAATAATGCCAAAATGTTTTTCTGTGTAAAATTAATGACATCTACAAATATTTCAGCTGCTGAATCACATAACACCGTGTTCATACAGAGCACAATTTCGACCAGTAGCATTGAAGAAATCGCCCAAGGTGCCCCCAACGCTATCAAATGGTTCCAATTGTACATTTATAACGACAGGTATAACAATAGAAATATGCACAATATTTTATAATGTAAATTTGATTTTAGATCCGTCACACTCGAATTAATCAGGAGGGCGGAACGGTCTGGATTCAAAGCAATTGTTTTAACAGTGGACACACCGTTTTTCGGCATACGATTTGCCGATATGAAAAACAAATTTACTCTACCAGGACATTTAAAGTAATATAATTAATTGCAAATACACTTTATCAAGTACAGCGTGATTACTCTAATATTGTAACAAATACTAAACATTTCAAATGTATACTAATGGTTTCAATTTTTAATCGTTATTACAGATTGGCCAACTTTTCCGGTGATAAAGCCTCGAAAATAAACTGCACCAAAGAAGGTGTCTCCGGTTTAAATAACTATGTGAACGGATTGTTTGATCCTTCATTGACCTGGAAGGACGTTTCTTGGCTATTAGGCGTTACACATCTGCCGGTGATACTTAAAGGAGTTTTAACAGCTGAGGATGCAGTTATTGGGGCAGATTTGGGCGTTGCCGGTATTCTCGTTTCGAATCATGGAGCACGGCAGGTTGATGGAACACCGGCTTCAGTAAGTTACCCATCAATACATTCCTTATACAACCGAAATTCGGATAGTAAAAATAATTGACGCCATTTAATACTGATTTACTATGAACCATGTTATTTTATTTATATATCCAACTTGGTTTAAACGTTATCAGTTCAATTAATTTTTAAAATTTATCATCAGTTCACTACAGTGAAATTTCTTCCTATACGTTGCTATAAGTAACTGGTATAGAAACCCACACTTCAGTCTAATAAAATCAAATTACTTTAGATTGAAGCTCTTCCGGAAATTGCCTACGCTGTTGGGAACCGTGTCGAAGTTTATTTGGATGGTGGGGTGACCGATGGTACAGACGTCTTCAAAGCTCTCGCTTTGGGCGCAAAAATGGTACAGTGAAATTAAAATATTAAATTACTGTTCTAAATCAACCCGTTTTTAGGTTTTTGTAGGTCGGCCAGCTTTATGGGGTTTAGCTCACAGTGGAGAAGCAGGTGTGCGTAAAGTCCTCGATATACTTAAGTCACAATTAGATTCGACTTGTGCCATGACAGGTAAGAATGTAACTAAGTGAATTAAATAGACAACTTCTTGAAATACTGAGTTATACATTGTATACATTTTAATCAAATTCCAGGTTGTTCAACTATATTGGATATAACACCAGATAAAGTCGTCCATGAAAGCCATTACCACAAATTGTAAAATTAATTACATATATCAATAAATCTTTTATGTTTGTTTTTAAAAGTCACATTTGGAAAACTCTGACCTGTCCACCGGTAATTGGAATCAATTAATTTAAAATTTCTGTTCTGTTCATGACTAATATACTGAAGCGAATACCACAAATTGATTGGTGCCATAAGATTTTAAGCCATTTAGACTTAAATTTAAGAGATTTTAAACTTCATTTGCCAATAGAATATTCTTGAATACCGTGAAACTTGTAGTTTCTAAAATGTTATGTAAAGCGCTTATTTTGAAGGATCTAGCTACCCTAATAGCAGTTTCTGCAAGAAGCGTACACTTACTGACGAGCTTTCGCCGTGTACTGCTACTTTCTATTGCTAAACCTACATATTATTATCATAGTTTGTAATAGTTTTTACTGCATTAAAAAGTTGTCGTTTATGCTGCCGTTGACTAGGTTCAAATTTTTGACTTTAGGTATCGCAAAAAGTGCTATTTACATGGCTATTTCTATGGCTATTTATAAATTCGCGCCCTCTATCGGGTTTTTATAAACAGTATAGTTAAAACATTCTCTTGTAGCTGGCACTGGTGTTTCGAAATATCGCCATCTACATGGTATTCTCTGAACCGTATAGTTCATGCATTCGCTGGTAGATGGTGCTGAGGAAATATAATATACATAGTATGTTTTGTGATAATATAAGTCTATATTTCCATTGCCAACTGCATCAATGACAGCTTGGCTCTCATATAAATGAGGGGGAAGCTGTCATTGATGCAGTTGGTAATGATATTTCTTAGACAATTGACCTATAGAATTACCGATGGGGGCTCCACAGCGCCGGCCCAAAATGGTGTAAAGGTGACATATACTTTTGGCGCCAAGATTTCGTTATTGATTCAATTAAATACAATCAGCAATGTTATGTTTTATTTAGTACTATTTTACTCATTCATGATTTATGATAAATAGTGCGTGCATGTGTGCGATATTTCTTCTTCTCAGTGCCTTCACCATTCACTTGCAGATTTTGGAAAACTTGGTGTACGATTTTGGAATTGCAAATATCAACAAGTAGAGCCTCAAGCTACTCGTTTCATTATTACTACATCTAATGTTACCATAGAGTTTGTGCAAGTCTTCACATTACCTCATGTCATATCAACACACTTGAATGTTGTCTTTCCTGTATTTTAAACTGGGCGAGCAATGATTCAGGGGTATTGAACGACTGAAATCATCAAATCGAACTACTAATGTACCAACAATACGAAATTGTGAATATATTTCATGCCGGGATAATATTCCAACCATGACCCATGTACCTATATATCTTGGGATTTTTACCTCATATTCCAACGTTTTGACGTTCCGCGGAGACTTTACACGTATTTTCGACCAGATTTGGAGATATTTTTAAAATTTCATGTCAATTTCTTGGTCCATGTACCTATACTTACCTTATGGTTTTTAGGTGTTCAGAAATCTTCAATTTTCGACCAAAAAGCGTGAAATTCTTGGGATTTTTACCTCATATTCCAACGTTTTGACGTTCCGCGGAGACTTTACACGTATTTTCGACCAGATTTGGAGATATTTTTAAAATTTCATGTCAATTTCTTGACCCATGTACCTATACCTTATGGTTTTTAGGTGTTCAGAAATCTTCAATTTTCGACCAAAAAGCGTGAAATTCTTGGGATTTTTACCTCATATTCCAACGTTTTGACGTTCCGCGGAGACTTTACACGTATTTTCAACTAGATTTGGAGATATTTTTAAAATTTCATGTCAATTTCTTGACCCATGTACCTATACCTTATGGTTTTTAGGTGTTCAGAAATCTTCAATTTTCGACCAAAAAGCGTGAAATTCTTGGGATTTTTACCTCATATTCCAACGTTTTGACGTTCCGCGGAGACTTTACACGTATTTTCGACCAGATTTGGAGATATTTTTAAAATTTCATGTCAATTTCTTGGTCCATGTACCTATACCTTATGGTTTTAAAGTGTTCAGAAATCTTCAATTTTCGACCAAAAAGCGTGAAATTCTTGGGATTTTTACCTCATATTCCAACGTTTTGACGTTCCGCGGAGACTTTACACGTATTTTCAACTAGATTTGACGATATTTTTAAAATTTCATGTCAATTTCTTGACCCATGTACCTATACCTTATGGTTTTTAGGTGTTCAGAAATCTTCAATTTTCGACCAAAAAGCGTGAAATTCTTGGGATTTTTACCTCATATTCCAACGTTTTGACGTTCCGCGGAGACTTTACACGTATTTTCAACTAGATTTGGAGATATTTTTAAAATTTCATGTCAATTTCTTGACCCATGTACCTTATGGTTTTTAGGTGTTCAGAAATCTTCAATTTTCGACCAAAAAGCGTGAAATTCTTGGGATTTTTACCTCATATTCCAACGTTTTGACGTTCCGCGGAGACTTTACACGTATTTTCAACTAGATTTGACGATATTTTTAAAATTTCATGTCAATTTCTTGACCCATGTACCTTATGGTTTTTAGGTGTTCAGAAATCTTCAATTTTCGACCAAAAAGCGTGAAATTCTTGGGATTTTTACCTCATATTCCAACGTTTTGACGTTCCGCGGAGACTTTACACGTATTTTCAACTAGATTTGACGATATTTTTAAAATTTCATGTCAATTTCTTGGTCCATGTACCTATACCTTATGGTTTTTAGGTGTTCAGAAATCTTCAATTTTCGACCAAAAAGCGTGAAATTCTTGGGATTTTTACCTCATATTCCAACGTTTTGACGTTCCGCGGAGACTTTACACGTATTTTCAACTAGATTTGACGATATTTTTAAAATTTCATGTCAATTTCTTGGTCCATGTACCTATACCTTATGGTTTTTAGGTGTTCAGAAATCTTCAATTTTCGACCAAAAAGCGTGAAATTCTTGGGATTTTTACCTCATATTCCAACGTTTTGACGTTCCGCGGAGACTTTACACGTATTTTCAACTAGATTTGACGATATTTTTAAAATTTCATGTCAATTTCTTGACCCATGTACCTATACCTTATGGTTTTTAGGTGTTCAGAAATCTTCAATTTTCGACCAAAAAGCGTGAAATTCTTGGGATTTTTACCTCATATTCCAACGTTTTGACGTTCCGCGGAGACTTTACACGTATTTTCAACTAGATTTGACGATATTTTTAAAATTTCATGTCAATTTCTTGACCCATGTACCTTATGGTTTTTAGGTGTTCAGAAATCTTCAATTTTCGACCAAAAAGCGTGAAATTCTTGGGATTTTTACCTCATATTCCAACGTTTTGACGTTCCGCGGAGACTTTACACGTATTTTCAACTAGATTTGACGATATTTTTAAAATTTCATGTCAATTTCTTGGTCCATGTACCTATACCTTATGGTTTTTAGGTGTTCAGAAATCTTCAATTTTCGACCAAAAAGCGTGAAATTCTTGGGATTTTTACCTCATATTCCAACGTTTTGACGTTCCGCGGAGACTTTACACGTATTTTCGACCAGATTTGGAGATATTTTTAAAATTTCATGTCAATTTCTTGGTCCATGTACCTTATGGTTTTTAGGTGTTCAGAAATCTTCAATTTTCGACCAAAAAGCGTGAAATTCTTGGGATTTTTACCTCATATTCCAACGTTTTGACGTTCCGCGGAGACTTTACACGTATTTTCGACCAGATTTGGAGATATTTTTAAAATTTCATGTCAATTTCTTGGTCCATGTACCTATACCTTATGGTTTTTAGGTGTTCAGAAATCTTCAATTTTCGACCAAAAAGCGTGAAATTCTTGGGATTTTTACCTCATATTCCAACGTTTTGACGTTCCGCGGAGACTTTACACGTATTTTCGACCAGATTTGGAGATATTTTTAAAATTTCATGTCAATTTCTTGGTCCATGTACCTATACCTTATGGTTTTTAGGTGTTCAGAAATCTTCAATTTTCGACCAAAAAGCGTGAAATTCTTGGGATTTTTACCTCATATTCCAACGTTTTGACGTTCCGCGGAGACTTTACACGTATTTTCGACCAGATTTGGAGATATTTTTAAAATTTCATGTCAATTTCTTGGTCCATGTACCTATACCTTATGGTTTTTAGGTGTTCAGAAATCTTCAATTTTCGACCAAAAAGCGTGAAATTCTTGGGATTTTTACCTCATATTCCAACGTTTTGACGTTCCGCGGAGACTTTACACGTATTTTCGACCAGATTTGGAGATATTTTTAAAATTTCATGTCAATTTCTTGGTCCATGTACCTATACCTTATGGTTTTTAGGTGTTCAGAAATCTTCAATTTTCGACCAAAAAGCGTGAAATTCTTGGGATTTTTACCTCATATTCCAACGTTTTGACGTTCCGCGGAGACTTTACACGTATTTTCGACCAGATTTGGAGATATTTTTAAAATTTCATGTCAATTTCTTGGTCCATGTACCTATACCTTATGGTTTTTAGGTGTTCAGAAATCTTCAATTTTCGACCAAAAAGCGTGAAATTCTTGGGATTTTTACCTCATATTCCAACGTTTTGACGTTCCGCGGAGACTTTACACGTATTTTCGACCAGATTTGGAGATATTTTTAAAATTTCATGTCAATTTCTTGGTCCATGTACCTATACCTTATGGTTTTTAGGTGTTCAGAAATCTTCAATTTTCGACCAAAAAGCGTGAAATTCTTGGGATTTTTACCTCATATTCCAACGTTTTGACGTTCCGCGGAGACTTTACACGTATTTTCAACTAGATTTGACGATATTTTTAAAATTTCATGTCAATTTCTTGGTCCATGTACCTATACCTTATGGTTTTTAGGTGTTCAGAAATCTTCAATTTTCGACCAAAAAGCGTGAAATTCTTGGGATTTTTACCTCATATTCCAACGTTTTGACGTTCCGCGGAGACATTACACGTATTTTCGACCAGATTTGGAGATATTTTTAAAATTTCATGTCAATTTCTTGGTCCATGTACCTATACCTTATGGTTTTTAGGTGTTCAGAAATCTTCAATTTTCGACCAAAAAGCGTGAAATTCTTGGGATTTTTACCTCATATTCCAACGTTTTGACGTTCCGCGGAGACTTTACACGTATTTTCGACCAGATTTGGAGATATTTTTAAAATTTCATGTCAATTTCTTGACCCATGTACCTTATGGTTTTTAGGTGTTCAGAAATCTTCAATTTTCGACCAAAAAGCGTGAAATTCTTGGGATTTTTACCTCATATTCCAACGTTTTGACGTTCCGCGGAGACTTTACACGTATTTTCAACTAGATTTGACGATATTTTTAAAATTTCATGTCAATTTCTTGACCCATGTACCTATACCTTATGGTTTTTAGGTGTTCAGAAATCTTCAATTTTCGACCAAAAAGCGTGAAATTCTTGGGATTTTTACCTCATATTCCAACGTTTTGACGTTCCGCGGAGACTTTACACGTATTTTCAACTAGATTTGACGATATTTTTAAAATTTCATGTCAATTTCTTGGTCCATGTACCTATACCTTATGGTTTTTAGGTGTTCAGAAATCTTCAATTTTCGACCAAAAAGCGTGAAATTCTTGGGATTTTTACCTCATATTCCAACGTTTTGACGTTCCGCGGAGACTTTACACGTATTTTCGACCAGATTTGGAGATATTTTTAAAATTTCATGTCAATTTCTTGGTCCATGTACCTATACCTTATGGTTTTTAGGTGTTCAGAAATCTTCAATTTTCGACCAAAAAGCGTGAAATTCTTGGGATTTTTACCTCATATTCCAACGTTTTGACGTTCCGCGGAGACTTTACACGTATTTTCAACTAGATTTGACGATATTTTTAAAATTTCATGTCAATTTCTTGGTCCATGTACCTATACCTTATGGTTTTTAGGTGTTCAGAAATCTTCAATTTTCGACCAAAAAGCGTGAAATTCTTGGGATTTTTACCTCATATTCCAACGTTTTGACGTTCCGCGGAGACTTTACACGTATTTTCGACCAGATTTGGAGATATTTTTAAAATTTCATGTCAATTTCTTGGTCCATGTACCTATACCTTATGGTTTTTAGGTGTTCAGAAATCTTCAATTTTCGACCAAAAAGCGTGAAATTCTTGGGATTTTTACCTCATATTCCAACGTTTTGACGTTCCGCGGAGACTTTACACGTATTTTCAACTAGATTTGACGATATTTTTAAAATTTCATGTCAATTTCTTGGTCCATGTACCTATACCTTATGGTTTTTAGGTGTTCAGAAATCTTCAATTTTCGACCAAAAAGCGTGAAATTCTTGGGATTTTTACCTCATATTCCAACGTTTTGACGTTCCGCGGAGACTTTACACGTATTTTCAACTAGATTTGACGATATTTTTAAAATTTCATGTCAATTTCTTGGTCCATGTACCTATACCTTATGGTTTTTAGGTGTTCAGAAATCTTCAATTTTCGACCAAAAAGCGTGAAATTCTTGGGATTTTTACCTCATATTCCAACGTTTTGACGTTCCGCGGAGACTTTACACGTATTTTCGACCAGATTTGGAGATATTTTTAAAATTTCATGTCAATTTCTTGGTCCATGTACCTATACCTTATGGTTTTTAGGTGTTCAGAAATCTTCAATTTTCGACCAAAAAGCGTGAAATTCTTGGGATTTTTACCTCATATTCCAACGTTTTGACGTTCCGCGGAGACATTACACGTATTTTCGACCAGATTTGGAGATATTTTTAAAATTTCATGTCAATTTCTTGGTCCATGTACCTATACCTTATGGTTTTTAGGTGTTCAGAAATCTTCAATTTTCGACCAAAAAGCGTGAAATTCTTGGATTTTTACCTCATATTCCAACGTTTTGACGTTCCGCGGAGACTTTACACGTATTTTCAACTAGATTTGACGATATTTTTAAAATTTCATGTCAATTTCTTGGTCCATGTACCTATACCTTATGGTTTTTAGGTGTTCAGAAATCTTCAATTTTCGACCAAAAAGCGTGAAATTCTTGGGATTTTTACCTCATATTCCAACGTTTTGACGTTCCGCGGAGACATTACACGTATTTTCGACCAGATTTGGAGATATTTTTAAAATTTCATGTCAATTTCTTGACCCATGTACCTTATGGTTTTTAGGTGTTCAGAAATCTTCAATTTTCGACCAAAAAGCGTGAAATTCTTGGGATTTTTACCTCATATTCCAACGTTTTGACGTTCCGCGGAGACTTTACACGTATTTTCAACTAGATTTGACGATATTTTTAAAATTTCATGTCAATTTCTTGACCCATGTACCTATACCTTATGGTTTTTAGGTGTTCAGAAATCTTCAATTTTCGACCAAAAAGCGTGAAATTCTTGGGATTTTTACCTCATATTCCAACGTTTTGACGTTCCGCGGAGACTTTACACGTATTTTCAACTAGATTTGACGATATTTTTAAAATTTCATGTCAATTTCTTGGTCCATGTACCTATACCTTATGGTTTTTAGGTGTTCAGAAATCTTCAATTTTCGACCAAAAAGCGTGAAATTCTTGGGATTTTTACCTCATATTCCAACGTTTTGACGTTCCGCGGAGACATTACACGTATTTTCGACCAGATTTGGAGATATTTTTAAAATTTCATGTCAATTTCTTGGTCCATGTACCTATACCTTATGGTTTTTAGGTGTTCAGAAATCTTCAATTTTCGACCAAAAAGCGTGAAATTCTTGGGATTTTTACCTCATATTCCAACGTTTTGACGTTCCGCGGAGACTTTACACGTATTTTCAACTAGATTTGACGATATTTTTAAAATTTCATGTCAATTTCTTGGTCCATGTACCTATACCTTATGGTTTTTAGGTGTTCAGAAATCTTCAATTTTCGACCAAAAAGCGTGAAATTCTTGGGATTTTTACCTCATATTCCAACGTTTTGACGTTCCGCGGAGACTTTACACGTATTTTCAACTAGATTTGACGATATTTTTAAAATTTCATGTCAATTTCTTGGTCCATGTACCTATACCTTATGGTTTTTAGGTGTTCAGAAATCTTCAATTTTCGACCAAAAAGCGTGAAATTCTTGGGATTTTTACCTTATATTCCAACGTTTTGACGTTCGCGGAGACATTACACGTATTTTCGACCAGATTTGGAGATATTTTTAAAATTTCATGTCAATTTCTTGGTCCATGTACCTTATGGTTTTTAGGTGTTCAGAAATCTTCAATTTTCGACCAAAAAGCGTGAAATTCTTGGGATTTTTACCTCATATTCCAACGTTTTGACGTTCCGCGGAGACTTTACACGTATTTTCGACCAGATTTGAGATATTTTTAAAATTTCATGTCAATTTCTTGACCCATGTACCTTATGGTTTTTAGGTGTTCAGAAATCTTCAATTTTCGACCAAAAAGCGTGAAATTCTTGGGATTTTTACCTCATATTCCAACGTTTTGACGTTCCGCGGAGACTTTACACGTATTTTCAACTAGATTTGACGATATTTTTAAATTTCATGTCAATTTCTTGGTCCATGTACCTATACCTTATGGTTTTTAGGTGTTCAGAAATCTTCAATTTTCGACCAAAAAGCGTGAAATTCTTGGGATTTTTACCTCATATTCCAACGTTTTGACGTTCCGCGGAGACTTTACACGTATTTTCGACCAGATTTGGAGATATTTTTAAAATTTCATGTCAATTTCTTGGTCCATGTACCTATACCTTATGTTTTTAGGTGTTCAGAAATCTTCAATTTTCGACCAAAAAGCGTGAAATTCTTGGGATTTTTACCTCATATTCCAACGTTTTGACGTTCCGCGGAGACTTTACACGTATTTTCGACCAGATTTGGAGATATTTTTAAAATTTCATGTCAATTTCTTGGTCCATGTACCTATACCTTATGGTTTTTAGGTGTTCAGAAATCTTCAATTTTCGACCAAAAAGCGTGAAATTCTTGGGATTTTTACCTCATATTCCAACGTTTTGACGTTCCGCGGAGACTTTACACGTATTTTCGACCAGATTTGGAGATATTTTTAAAATTTCATGTCAATTTCTTGGTCCATGTACCTATACCTTATGGTTTTTAGGTGTTCAGAAATCTTCAATTTTCGACCAAAAAGCGTGAAATTCTTGGGATTTTACCTCATATTCCAACGTTTTGACGTTCCGCGGAGACTTTACACGTATTTTCGACCAGATTTGGAGATATTTTTAAAATTTCATGTCAATTTCTTGACCCATGTACCTTATGGTTTTTAGGTGTTCAGAAATCTTCAATTTTCGACCAAAAAGCGTGAAATTCTTGGGATTTTTACCTCATATTCCAACGTTTTGACGTTCCGCGGAGACTTTACACGTATTTTCAACTAGATTTGACGATATTTTTAAAATTTCATGTCAATTTCTTGGTCCATGTACCTATACCTTATGGTTTTTAGGTGTTCAGAAATCTTCAATTTTCGACCAAAAAGCGTGAAATTCTTGGGATTTTTACCTCATATTCCAACGTTTTGACGTTCCGCGGAGACTTTACACGTATTTTCGACCAGATTTGGAGATATTTTTAAAATTTCATGTCAATTTCTTGGTCCATGTACCTATACCTTATGGTTTTTAGGTGTTCAGAAATCTTCAATTTTCGACCAAAAAGCGTGAAATTCTTGGGATTTTTACCTCATATTCCAACGTTTTGACGTTCCGCGGAGACTTTACACGTATTTTCGACCAGATTTGGAGATATTTTTAAAATTTCATGTCAATTTCTTGGTCCATGTACCTATACCTTATGGTTTTTAGGTGTTCAGAAATCTTCAATTTTCGACCAAAAAGCGTGAAATTCTTGGGATTTTTACCTCATATTCCAACGTTTTGACGTTCCGCGGAGACTTTACACGTATTTTCGACCAGATTTGGAGATATTTTTAAAATTTCATGTCAATTTCTTGGTCCATGTACCTATACCTTATGGTTTTTAGGTGTTCAGAAATCTTCAATTTTCGACCAAAAAGCGTGAAATTCTTGGGATTTTTACCTCATATTCCAACGTTTTGACGTTCCGCGGAGACTTTACACGTATTTTCAACTAGATTTGACGATATTTTTAAAATTTCATGTCAATTTCTTGACCATGTACCTATACCTTATGGTTTTTAGGTGTTCAGAAATCTTCAATTTTCGACCAAAAAGCGTGAAATTCTTGGGATTTTTACCTCATATTCCAACGTTTTGACGTTCCGCGGAGACTTTACACGTATTTTCAACTAGATTTGACGATATTTTTAAAATTTCATGTCAATTTCTTGACCATGTACCTATACCTTATGGTTTTTAGGTGTTCAGAAATCTTCAATTTTCGACCAAAAAGCGTGAAATTCTTGGGATTTTTACCTCATATTCCAACGTTTTGACGTTCCGCGGAGACTTTACACGTATTTTCAACTAGATTTGACGATATTTTTAAAATTTCATGTCAATTTCTTGGTCCATGTACCTATACCTTATGGTTTTTAGGTGTTCAGAAATCTTCAATTTTCGACCAAAAAGCGTGAAATTCTTGGGATTTTTACCTCATATTCCAACGTTTTGACGTTCCGCGGAGACTTTACACGTATTTTCGACCAGATTTGGAGATATTTTTAAAATTTCATGTCAATTTCTTGGTCCATGTACCTATACCTTATGGTTTTTAGGTGTTCAGAAATCTTCAATTTTCGACCAAAAAGCGTGAAATTCTTGGGATTTTTACCTCATATTCCAACGTTTTGACGTTCCGCGGAGACTTTACACGTATTTTCAACTAGATTTGACGATATTTTTAAAATTTCATGTCAATTTCTTGACCCATGTACCTTATGGTTTTTAGGTGTTCAGAAATCTTCAATTTTCGACCAAAAAGCGTGAAATTCTTGGGATTTTTACCTCATATTACAACGTTTTGACGTTCCGCGGAGACTTTACACGTATTTTCGACCAGATTTGGAGATATTTTTAAAATTTCATGTCAATTTCTTGGTCCATGTACCTATACCTTATGGTTTTTAGGTGTTCAGAAATCTTCAATTTTCGACCAAAAAGCGTGAAATTCTTGGGATTTTTACCTCATATTCCAACGTTTTGACGTTCCGCGGAGACTTTACACGTATTTTCGACCAGATTTGGAGATATTTTTAAAATTTCATGTCAATTTCTTGGTCCATGTACCTATACCTTATGGTTTTTAGGTGTTCAGAAATCTTCAATTTTCGACCAAAAAGCGTGAAATTCTTGGGATTTTTACCTCATATTCCAACGTTTTGACGTTCCGCGGAGACTTTACACGTATTTTCAACTAGATTTGACGATATTTTTAAAATTTCATGTCAATTTCTTGACCCATGTACCTATACCTTATGGTTTTTAGGTGTTCAGAAATCTTCAATTTTCGACCAAAAAGCGTGAAATTCTTGGGATTTTTACCTCATATTCCAACGTTTTGACGTTCCGCGGAGACTTTACACGTATTTTCAACTAGATTTGACGATATTTTTAAAATTTCATGTCAATTTCTTGACCCATGTACCTATACCTTATGGTTTTTAGGTGTTCAGAAATCTTCAATTTTCGACCAAAAAGCGTGAAATTCTTGGGATTTTTACCTCATATTCCAACGTTTTGACGTTCCGCGGAGACTTTACACGTATTTTCAACTAGATTTGACGATATTTTTAAAATTTCATGTCAATTTCTTGACCCATGTCCTATGGTTTTAAAGTGTTCAGAAATCTTCAATTTTCAACCAAAAAGCGTGAAATTCTTGGGATTTTTACCTCATATTCCAACGTTTTGACGTTCCGCGGAGACTTTACACGTATTTTCAACTAGATTTGACGATATTTTTAAAATTTCATGTCAATTTCTTGACCCATGTACCTATACCTTATGGTTTTAAAGTGTTCAGAAATCTTCAATTTTCAACCAAAAAGCGTGAAATTCTTGGGATTTTTACCTCATATTCCAACGTTTTGACGTTCCGCGGAGACTTTACACGTATTTTCAACTAGATTTGACGATATTTTTAAAATTTCATGTCAATTTCTTGACCATGTACCTATACCTTATGGTTTTTAGGTGTTCAGAAATCTTCAATTTTCAACCAAAAAGCGTGAAATTCTTGGGATTTTTTACCTCATATTCCAACGTTTTGACGTTCCGCGGAGACTTTACACGTATTTTCAACTAGATTTGACGATATTTTTAAAATTTCATGTCAATTTCTTGACCCATGTACCTATACCTTATGGTTTTTAGGTGTTCAGAAATCTTCAATTTTCAACCAAAAAGCGTGAAATTCTTGGGATTTTTACCTCATATTCCAACGTTTTGACGTTCCGCGGAGACTTTACACGTATTTTCAACTAGATTTGACGATATTTTTAAAATTTCATGTCAATTTCTTGACCCATGTACCTATACCTTATGGTTTTTAGGTGTTCAGAAATCTTCAATTTTCGACCAAAAAGCGTGAAATTCTTGGGATTTTTACCTCATATTCCAACGTTTTGACGTTCCGCGGAGACTTTACACGTATTTTCAACTAGATTTGACGATATTTTTAAAATTTCATGTCAATTTCTTGACCCATGTACCTTATGGTTTTTAGGTGTTCAGAAATCTTCAATTTTCGACCAAAAAGCGTGAAATTCTTGGGATTTTTACCTCATATTCCAACGTTTTGACGTTCCGCGGAGACTTTACACGTATTTTCAACTAGATTTGACGATATTTTTAAAATTTCATGTCAATTTCTTGACCCATGTACCTATACCTTATGGTTTTTAGGTGTTCAGAAATCTTCAATTTTCAACCAAAAAGCGTGAAATTCTTGGGATTTTTACCTCATATTCCAACGTTTTGACGTTCCGCGGAGACTTTACACGTATTTTCAACTAGATTTGACGATATTTTTAAAATTTCATGTCAATTTCTTGACCCATGTACCTATACCTTATGGTTTTAAAGTGTTCAGAAATCTTCAATTTTCAACCAAAAAGCGTGAAATTCTTGGGATTTTTACCTCATATTCCAACGTTTTGACGTTCCGCGGAGACTTTACACGTATTTTCAACTAGATTTGACGATATTTTTAAAATTTCATGTCAATTTCTTGACCCATGTACCTATACCTTATGGTTTTTAGGTGTTCAGAAATCTTCAATTTTCAACCAAAAAGCGTGAAATTCTTGGGATTTTTACCTCATATTCCAACGTTTTGACGTTCCGCGGAGACTTTACACGTATTTTCAACTAGATTTGACGATATTTTTAAAATTTCATGTCAATTTCTTGACCCATGTACCTATACCTTATGGTTTTTAGGTGTTCAGAAATCTTCAATTTTCAACCAAAAAGCGTGAAATTCTTGGGATTTTTACCTCATATTCCAACGTTTTGACGTTCCGCGGAGACTTTACACGTATTTTCAACTAGATTTGACGATATTTTTAAAATTTCATGTCAATTTCTTGACCCATGTACCTATACCTTATGGTTTTTAGGTGTTCAGAAATCTTCAATTTTCGACCAAAAAGCGTGAAATTCTTGGGATTTTTACCTCATATTCCAACGTTTTGACGTTCCGCGGAGACTTTACACGTATTTTCAACTAGATTTGACGATATTTTTAAAATTTCATGTCAATTTCTTGACCCATGTACCTATACCTTATGGTTTTTAGGTGTTCAGAAATCTTCAATTTTCGACCAAAAAGCGTGAAATTCTTGGGATTTTTACCTCATATTCCAACGTTTTGACGTTCCGCGGAGACTTTACACGTATTTTCAACTAGATTTGACGATATTTTTAAAATTTCATGTCAATTTCTTGACCCATGTACCTATACCTTATGGTTTTTAGGTGTTCAGAAATCTTCAATTTTCAACCAAAAAGCGTGAAATTCTTGGGATTTTTACCTCATATTCCAACGTTTTGACGTTCCGCGGAGACTTTACACGTATTTTCAACTAGATTTGACGATATTTTTAAAATTTCATGTCAATTTCTTGACCCATGTACCTATACCTTATGGTTTTTAGGTGTTCAGAAATCTTCAATTTTCAACCAAAAAGCGTGAAATTCTTGGGATTTTTACCTCATATTCCAACGTTTTGACGTTCCGCGGAGACTTTACACGTATTTTCAACTAGATTTGACGATATTTTTAAAATTTCATGTCAATTTCTTGACCCATGTACCTATACCTTATGGTTTTTAGGTGTTCAGAAATCTTCAATTTTCGACCAAAAAGCGTGAAATTCTTGGGATTTTTACCTCATATTCCAACGTTTTGACGTTCCGCGGAGACTTTACACGTATTTTCAACTAGATTTGACGATATTTTTAAAATTTCATGTCAATTTCTTGACCCATGTACCTTATGGTTTTTAGGTGTTCAGAAATCTTCAATTTTCGACCAAAAAGCGTGAAATTCTTGGGATTTTTACCTCATATTCCAACGTTTTGACGTTCCGCGGAGACTTTACACGTATTTTCAACTAGATTTGACGATATTTTTAAAATTTCATGTCAATTTCTTGACCCATGTACCTATACCTTATGGTTTTTAGGTGTTCAGAAATCTTCAATTTTCGACCAAAAAGCGTGAAATTCTTGGGATTTTTACCTCATATTCCAACGTTTTGACGTTCCGCGGAGACTTTACACGTATTTTCAACTAGATTTGACGATATTTTTAAAATTTCATGTCAATTTCTTGACCCATGTCCTATGGTTTTAAAGTGTTCAGAAATCTTCAATTTTCAACCAAAAAGCGTGAAATTCTTGGGATTTTTACCTCATATTCCAACGTTTTGACGTTCCGCGGAGACTTTACACGTATTTTCAACTAGATTTGACGATATTTTTAAAATTTCATGTCAATTTCTTGACCCATGTACCTATACCTTATGGTTTTAAAGTGTTCAGAAATCTTCAATTTTCAACCAAAAAGCGTGAAATTCTTGGGATTTTTACCTCATATTCCAACGTTTTGACGTTCCGCGGAGACTTTACACGTATTTTCAACTAGATTTGACGATATTTTTAAAATTTCATGTCAATTTCTTGACCCATGTACCTATACCTTATGGTTTTTAGGTGTTCAGAAATCTTCAATTTTCAACCAAAAAGCGTGAAATTCTTGGGATTTTTACCTCATATTCCAACGTTTTGACGTTCCGCGGAGACTTTACACGTATTTTCAACTAGATTTGACGATATTTTTAAAATTTCATGTCAATTTCTTGACTTATGGTTTTTAGGTGTTCAGAAATCTTCAATTTTCTACCAAAAAGCGTGAAATTCTTGGGATTTTTACCTCATATTCCAACGTTTTGACGTTCCGCGGAGATTTTACACGTATTTTCGACCAGATTTGGAGATATTTTTAAAATTTCATGTCAATTTCTTGACCCATGTACCTATACCTTATGGTTTTTAGGTGTTCAGAAATCTTCAATTTTCAACCAAAAAGCGTGAAATTCTTGGGATTTTTACCTCATATTCCAACGTTTTGACGTTCCGCGGAGACTTTACACGTATTTTCAACTAGATTTGACGATATTTTTAAAATTTCATGTCAATTTCTTGACCCATGTACCTATACCTTATGGTTTTTAGGTGTTCAGAAATCTTCAATTTTCAACCAAAAAGCGTGAAATTCTTGGGATTTTTACCTCATATTCCAACGTTTTGACGTTCCGCGGAGACTTTACACGTATTTTCAACTAGATTTGACGATATTTTTAAAATTTCATGTCAATTTCTTGACCCATGTACCTATACCTTATGGTTTTAAAGTGTTCAGAAATCTTCAATTTTCAACCAAAAAGCGTGAAATTCTTGGGATTTTTACCTCATATTCCAACGTTTTGACGTTCCGCGGAGACTTTACACGTATTTTCAACTAGATTTGACGATATTTTTAAAATTTCATGTCAATTTCTTGACCCATGTACCTTATGGTTTTTAGGTGTTCAGAAATCTTCAATTTTCGACCAAAAAGCGTGAAATTCTTGGGATTTTTACCTCATATTCCAACGTTTTGACGTTCCGCGGAGACTTTACACGTATTTTCGACCAGATTTGGAGATATTTTTAAAATTTCATGTCAATTTCTTGGTCCATGTACCTATACCTTATGGTTTTTAGGTGTTCAGAAATCTTCAATTTTCGACCAAAAAGCGTGAAATTCTTGGGATTTTTACCTCATATTCCAACGTTTTGACGTTCCGCGGAGACTTTACACGTATTTTCGACCAGATTTGGAGATATTTTTAAAATTTCATGTCAATTTCTTGGTCCATGTACCTATACCTTATGGTTTTTAGGTGTTCAGAAATCTTCAATTTTCGACCAAAAAGCGTGAAATTCTTGGGATTTTTACCTCATATTCCAACGTTTTGACGTTCCGCGGAGACTTTACACGTATTTTCAACTAGATTTGACGATATTTTTAAAATTTCATGTCAATTTCTTGACCCATGTACCTTATGGTTTTTAGGTGTTCAGAAATCTTCAATTTTCGACCAAAAAGCGTGAAATTCTTGGGATTTTTACCTCATATTCCAACGTTTTGACGTTCCGCGGAGACTTTACACGTATTTTCAACTAGATTTGACGATATTTTTAAAATTTCATGTCAATTTCTTGGTCCATGTACCTTATGGTTTTTAGGTGTTCAGAAATCTTCAATTTTCGACCAAAAAGCGTGAAATTCTTGGGATTTTTACCTCATATTCCAACGTTTTGACGTTCCGCGGAGACTTTACACGTATTTTCAACTAGATTTGACGATATTTTTAAAATTTCATGTCAATTTCTTGACCCATGTACCTATACCTTATGGTTTTTAGGTGTTCAGAAATCTTCAATTTTCGACCAAAAAGCGTGAAATTCTTGGGATTTTTACCTCATATTCCAACGTTTTGACGTTCCGCGGAGACTTTACACGTATTTTCAACTAGATTTGACGATATTTTTAAAATTTCATGTCAATTTCTTGGTCCATGTACCTTATGGTTTTTAGGTGTTCAGAAATCTTCAATTTTCGACCAAAAAGCGTGAAATTCTTGGGATTTTTACCTCATATTCCAACGTTTTGACGTTCCGCGGAGACTTTACACGTATTTTCAACTAGATTTGACGATATTTTTAAAATTTCATGTCAATTTCTTGACCCATGTACCTTATGGTTTTTAGGTGTTCAGAAATCTTCAATTTTCGACCAAAAAGCGTGAAATTCTTGGGATTTTTACCTCATATTCCAACGTTTTGACGTTCCGCGGAGACTTTACACGTATTTTCAACTAGATTTGACGATATTTTTAAAATTTCATGTCAATTTCTTGACCCATGTCCTATGGTTTTAAAGTGTTCAGAAATCTTCAATTTTCAACCAAAAAGCGTGAAATTCTTGGGATTTTTACCTCATATTCCAACGTTTTGACGTTCCGCGGAGACTTTACACGTATTTTCAACTAGATTTGACGATATTTTTAAAATTTCATGTCAATTTCTTGACCCATGTACCTATACCTTATGGTTTTTAGGTGTTCAGAAATCTTCAATTTTCTACCAAAAAGCGTGAAATTCTTGGGATTTTTACCTCATATTCCAACGTTTTGACGTTCCGCGGAGATTTTACACGTATTTTCGACCAGATTTGGAGATATTTTTAAAATTTCATGTCAATTTCTTGACCCATGTACCTATACCTTATGGTTTTTAGGTGTTCAGAAATCTTCAATTTTCAACCAAAAAGCGTGAAATTCTTGGGATTTTTACCTCATATTCCAACGTTTTGACGTTCCGCGGAGACTTTACACGTATTTTCAACTAGATTTGACGATATTTTTAAAATTTCATGTCAATTTCTTGACCCATGTACCTATACCTTATGGTTTTAAAGTGTTCAGAAATCTTCAATTTTCAACCAAAAAGCGTGAAATTCTTGGGATTTTTACCTCATATTCCAACGTTTTGACGTTCCGCGGAGACTTTACACGTATTTTCGACCAGATTTGGAGATATTTTTAAAATTTCATGTCAATTTCTTGGTCCATGTACCTATCTATACCTTATGGTTTTTAGGTGTTCAGAAATCTTCAATTTTCAACCAAAAAGCGTGAAATTCTTGGGAATTTTACCTCATATTCCAACGTTTTGACGTTCCGCGGAGACTTTACACGTATTTTCGACCAGATTTGGAGATATTTTTAAAATTTCATGTCAATTTCTTGACCCATGTACCTATACCTTATGGTTTTTAGGTGTTCAGAAATCTTCAATTTTCGACCAAAAAGCGTGAAATTCTTGGGATTTTTACCTCATATTCCAACGTTTTGACGTTCCGCGGAGACTTTACACGTATTTTCAACTAGATTTGACGATATTTTTAAAATTTCATGTCAATTTCTTGACCCATGTACCTAATTTCTTAACCCATGTACCTTATGATATTATATAAATTTCACGAAATTTGATCAAAAATTTAAGAATTTTTAAGATTTGTAGCAAGAAGGTTGGAGTACGGTGACCATAATTCTTAAAAATTGTAAACCGTAAGTAATTGTAAAATGTGACCGAATTTACGTACAATATAAATACATTTTGAACGTTCAGACCTATTTGACGGTATAATTTTTCCTTCTTGTAGAATACCGTTTTTCAATATACCTGAATCATTGCTCGCACAATATTAAAACACAGGAAACGCAATGTTCAGGTTTACCGACAAAACTAATGTGAGTGCAGAGATGCAATGGTTGAGTTATAAACATAAAGAATGTATAAATAAATTTATAGAATATTAAAACCACACACAGGATGGATGCAATTATATAACTTCAAGTGGGTTGCTTACTCGTGTATAATTTCACGCCGGATGCACGCAGCTGTATAATTTCACGCTTGATGCAAGCTACTGTATAACTTCACATTGACAGCTGTCAAATCATTTGAACTACTCTTCATATTTTAGTTTTTGTTGATTTGAACTACTACTTAAAATGTTTTATAAGAAAAAACTTATTCGCACCGGATATTTTGTTTAAGAAAATTTGATGAAACATTTCTATAGCAAGATGATCCAAAAGTCAAAGTTGCACAAAATTGCAAGCTCAACCAAGGTCCCACTCATTGTTTCCTAGTAACCATTGGTTTTCTCACAAAATGCAAGTATGTGATTTAAGGCCCATCTCAACTTTTCAACCACAACTTATTTATTACACCAAAATATTAGAGGTGTTTTTATTTAATTATAAATTATTCACTACTTTGGGCTGAAAAAGGGTTGCAGAATGGGGACCTTTTGCAATTAATCAGGCATTAAATTCAAACTTGCAACATTTAAACGTATTCAAATTATTATTCTTAAATTTACATTCAAGTAAAGATAGTACAAATGGTCAGGAAAAAACAACATATAATTTTATTAAAAAAAAAAATTAAAACTATTATTTTAAATAGTGCACTTCTTGACAGTCGAGGGCTGAGACAGACAGACAGACAGGCAGAATGTAATAGTAACAACACAGTGGCTGCGTTTTGAAACAAAACAGAAAAACAAAAAGGAATCTTTGATGAAAAAAGCAACAAAAAACAATTAATAGAGTGAATTTAAAAACTAACTACCATCTTAAAAGATTACGATTATTTTCGCCCCCTCGTATTATGTTTTTTTTTGTTGTAGTATATACAATATTATCACCTGTTTCGCACACCGGCACACACACGCGCGCGCGCACGGTCTCTTCACAAAACCAACTAAATCAATTAATTGATTTTAATGCACTACGCAATGTATACAACAGTTATAAGTGTTATAAGTGTCGTGATGCATTGGAGACAGAACGCACAGAACAAATATATCATATTTAAAAAAAAATGTAACGTAAAAGTTCCATCACACAAATCCAAAGTTCTTCGTTTTAATGGCAAGCAACAATTTTTGACGCAGCACACTGCGACTACTATACAGTGGTATGTAGAGACGCGAGATGCATGTGTTTGCGGTGGGTAAGTGGCCATCGTCAGCCGGCCGGATGGTCACAGAGGGCATCGGCTGGAAGCCGTCTTCGCTGGCTGGCAGGGCCGGGGAACCAGTCCAGAAATAAACCTATAAAAATTGGTTTCATTATAAGTGAATATACCTAAGAATTACCGCCCACAGTTTTCAGAGGTTTTCTATGTTGTTAAGGTAAACTTGGTGATAAACTCGTCCGAGCTTCTCCCTTTACCAGCGGAAAAGCCCTTGGGCTGACAGATATAAAAGCTGCTTTCTTTTATCATTCAACACCTTTTCTGGGTTGGTCTTAGTCGGATTACATAAACGAAAGCGGTTAAAGATAAAAGTTTTCAAATATCATACCAAATCTTGTCTCTCCAAATGGCTCATTTTCTCCACAATGGACCACAGCCATCGCTTGAATTTCACCAGTCTGTCACTACTCTCGCCAGATTCATCATTAAATGATGTGTACGAAATCAACACGGACACGTTAATATCACCCACTCCATTTAGGAGCAAACGGAGGTCTTCCGCTGTCAAACCGTCCAGGGATCCTTCTGGAAGGACGTCGAAAACACCCGTACGGATATTCTAAAATTGATTTAAATACATATTTAAATATTGTGCTTAAGTACAATGACTTTTAAAAAGAAAATACGTATGAAATGAGTAAATTAAAAAAATGACTGGTGCATCATTTCAGTAGTAAAGAGGTGCAGCTTCCATTAGCTTACATTCATAGTGCACCGCTTCACCTAAAGTTTTCACCACTTTATTTCATGATGCACTATGCATGGACCCTAATGAATTTGAGAGTAAGAAGAACGCTTACTCTTAAATCTATTAGGGTCCATGCAGTGCATCACTTCAGCTGGCAAGCATGAAGAAATAAAGAAAACTTAGTAGGTGAAGCAATGCACTATGTATGTAAGCTAATGGAAACTGCACCACTTTACTACTAAAATGATGCACCAGTCATTTTTTAATTGTTCAAAGCTTTCATATAAAATGCAGGCCCATTTACAAGATAATATAATTTTTTTAAATTCTACTAAACAGTCTTCTAATATAATCAAATGTACCAACTGATTTTATTATGATAAAAATATATTCACATCAACCAAAACCAGTCAGATTTAATATATCTCCAAATAGCGACCAATTACTAAATGTAGTGATAGCAACTGGTGGATTGAGGAGAATAGTTAGTAAATGCCTTAAACAAAAGTTGGATGGAAAACAATTTAGCTAATAGTATTTTTCTTCAGATTTTAAACACAAATTACCATTTTTTTGAAAACATTGTTTTTCGAATATTTTATGATATAGTATATCATAAAATATTCAAATTTATTTGATTATACTATTATACATTATATAGAAATATCACACATTTTTACTGTGGGCCAGGTGCATAATAAATCAACTAATTTATGGAGAATATAATAGAGATCTAAGTAAAGAAATGAGAGATGTAATTAGAGAAATAATTAGAAAAATGAGGGATATAGTTAGAGAAATGATACGATATAATTGAATCGGTGTGTGAAAAAACATATAACTAGTAGTTTAGATAAAAAGATGGTTGTATATGTATACTTTTCGTCATAAATAGATTTGATCTAAACTACGATTTTGTAGTTATATGATTTTTTCACTCACCAATTCAAACATGAAGATATAATTTCAGTAATGAGAGATATAATTAGGGTTTATCTTTTCTTACCTCAATTGCTTTTTCCTGTGCTTTCACCATCCGGTACTTGGCGTACTTTCGCACATAGTCATATACATTTGTGGCGGTGACTTCAATGTCTTTGCCACCAGGCATCAATTCCAGTGTGCCACCTCCCTCCTCAGCACACAAATCGATACTAAAGTTCAGATCCAGTGCGGCAAACAAGCTGTTGCTGTCTTTCGTTTCGGCGTCCACGACCAACTGCCGCAACGACTCATACACGACAGGATCGAAGAAGGCCAAGTCGTGGAACTTAATGGGTCGTCCAAGGATGGACTTGAGTACGTGGCGAGTGAGGAAAATCGGACAGAGCTCGTTTTGCAGGAGACATAAACCTAGTAATCTGAAACATTGAAAAAAATCAATAATTAGAAACGAAATTTATGTTGTGAGAGAACTGAAAAGCGAATCTAATTACCAATATTATAGAATGATCAAATAAATGGTAACAGAGAAGCAAAAAAAATTAATACAGTACAATTATACATACCGTCCAACATTTCTAAACGCGTTCAGCCTTTCGAAACTACCTTTTCCTTGTCGTGGTGCATAGAATCCTCGTTTTCCAGGACAATAGAACAAGGGTGCATTATCTTCATCATCGAGCGGAGCTGTTTCATCGGTTCCAGTCCCTTCACTCGTCCTCGCGCCGCTTTTACGATTGCAACCTCGATCTGCCAGGGAGAACACATCCAATTCTGCAGAAATGAATAAGGCAATATTAAGTACAAAATAACATGAATTTTCATATTTCATCAATAATATTACCTAATAATGTCTCTGATGTAAACTCCTGCTGGGAATGCGAATGCGCCAATATCATCTCCACGGCCTCTTCAACTTTAGCCCTAAGAGAATCGTCGGATGCCAACAACAACAGCAGTTGTGCTGGTGTTAGTTCAAGCAGCATACCAGTGATTTTCCCAGCAAATGTGGGATGCAAGTGGTACACCTAAAATTTAAAAAAAAATCATGTTACAATTCATGTGGTTAGTGGTTTAAACATTTGTTTGCAAACCTTTGGGTATAATCGATCTCCTAATTGTTGCTGGTGGGAGGATAAATGCTCGTTACGATTGGTTGTAGAGTTCGATTGGGCGCTCGGTGCGCTACCCGATTGCGATGGGGCTGCACCTACATTTATTGTTGGACCTTTAAACCAAAAGAAAAAGACACAACTTAATAATCAGGATTTTGAAATCGGCTGAACTGAGATGGTGCCGTGAGATGTTCTGGGCTGTTCTAAGCCAGCTAAGACCCCGAACGATAAATGAATGCGGCTTATCACTCTCGAATCAACTGTACCAACTGATTGTGTTATGATATAAATATATTCACATCAACCAAAACCAGTCAGATTTAATATATCTCCAAATAGCGACCAATAACTAAATTTTGTGATAGCAACTGGTGGATTGAGGAGAATAGTACATACATTTGGATGCAATATGATTTACACTAAATTGCATCGTTATTTGTTTCTATTTCAAAAGTTTACTTTTTTGAACAGTGTGGAAATTAGTAATATAAGATTCCTCTAAATCTAAGCTAAAAGGTTGTACATTCATGATTTATATTCAACCTAGTAACTACGTTTTCGTAGATTGGAGACAAAATTATAAAGATATCTACTTATGATATTTAATTCATAAATAATTAATTGTTCATATGCATATATTTCTATAGTAATTTAGAAGAATTGATATACAGTAGAGGGAAAATATTAAATCACTCACCTCCACTAATATCCGGCATTGACGCCGCATTTTCCGGATTCGCACTATCATTGGGAATGAATGGCCGCGCATCGGTACTCATAACTCGCCTATGGTGCTCCCGTGACCGCGATGAGCCCCGACCCAACGGCGCACTCCTCCGCAAAAAGTCCCTATCCCGCCGCAGCCTATGCATCACACTGTAATGCCCACACTTATTCCCCACTTGTGCGGACTCTAAATTGGGCAACTTCTCATTCGATAGAATCGCCTCTGCAATGGCAGTGTAAAAGCTACGTGCAACGCCCGACCCCTCACCTGGCTCTTCCTTAAACGTCACCTTTACTCTATTCACCGCGAGTGGCGGCTGCGACGCGCTCGGCCGCCGATTATAGTTATTATACTGCGTGTTCAACTCCTTCATCGTCTGCAGGATCAACTGTGTGCGATCGCGTTCCATCTTCGAGAGAGTCAAGTCCCGCTGCTGGTTGTTGCGCAACTTCTCCATGTCGCGCCGGAATTTGGCTTCCTTCACCGGGAAACCACCCAGTTCGGACACTATTGAGCCTTGCTCCAGTGCAACGTCCTCCATGAAGACGCGGCCGAATAGATCGAGCGACAGCCGCCAGCGGCCCAGTAAGAGGTCTTGGGATATCGTTTGACCGATTGTTGGGCGCAGAATATCAGCGTTTAGATTGGTGCTGGGTGTGGTTACGATTGTCACATTGGAGGATATTTCTTGATTTTCCAGGGATTCGGTTAGTTGAGATTCCACCATTATTACGTCAGTGTCCTCAACTTTTGGATTGCTCTGAAAATATGATTAGTTTTTGTTTATTTTAACAATAATTATGGTTTTGTATTGTTTATTTTAACTATATATGACGATTTTCAGGTCACCCATCTCATATTTTCTTACATCTCTCATTTTCATTCGACCGTTTTCCCGGAATTTTGTTCACATACTAATGGATGGACATACATACACAGAGACATCGTCAAAAACGGGTCAATTCAAAAATAGTCGGAATTGACCCGTTTTTGACGATGTCTCTCTCTCTCTCTCTCTCTCTCTCTGTGTGTGTGTGTCCATCTGGTCTGTATGTGAACAAAAATCCGGGAACACGGTCGAATGAAAATGAGAGATGTAAGAAAATATGAAATGTGAGACAATGTCAAAACGTGAGAAAAAAAAACGGGAAAAAGTGAATACAAGAAAACGAGAAAACGTGTAAATGCGAATCGAACCCAAATATCATAAATTTTCATCTGGAGCCCACACCAGATAGTTTTCTTGTAGCCCAACATTATTAGTTAATTAGTTCATTCAATTTTTCCGTGTCTTGCGGTGGCAAAGGCCTACGGTTTGCTGTATTAATTTTAAACATGAAACATATATGTTTTAAAAGTGTGTTTGCTTCGTATCTGTCCGCAATTCAAAGCTTTAGCAATTGCAGTCATCAGAAAGCATGTGATATCGGGAAGCAAGGTGAAACGTACGTCAAACTATAACCGTACATATGTATCGAACCTCCCTTGCAAGTTCTAATTATTTTAATGAAAACTACTAGTATCCCAGTTGGGCACTTACAGCTGAGGAGCCGGCCCGAACGATCACACTTTTACTGGGACTTCTCGATGAGCTAGCTGACGGTGAGGTCGATCTTGATCGCATATGAATATCCTGACTCTCCAAAGGCAGCAGGGCGTTTAGAGAAGGCAATGTCAGGCTTGTGTTATCACTTGGCTTTGATGATACGCTCTGAAACAAAAAGGATATACAGACTTTACATTAAGTCCTGTATAATTGAATGTATAATCAAGTATAATATATATTATCAGCACCAACTTTTTGATCCGTTGTGCCGTTTTTCCGGAATTTTGTTCACAGACATACATCCGGACATACACATCAAAGTGAGAGGGTTTATTTTGACTATTTTAGGCATAAAATGTAAAGAAAATTATAATGTTTTCTCTCTAAATGGTTCGCGACAACAATACCTTCCATCTAGTATAGTTTTTTTTTCCTGGAAAAGTATTATAAATTTCCACAATCTTAATTCAACACCCGCAAGATACAGCACGCCACGGGGCAACTAGTAATACTACACAATGCTAAACGAAGGCCCCTATAGTTATATAAAAATTATATCTGTACAATCTCACCTGTTTAGCAATTTCTATAGCAGCAGCTACTTTCCTAGGTGAAACAATAATCTGCGGCCTGGACGCGGGTGCACCCTCCAGTCCAACCGTCACGAGTAAATTTGAAGAAATAACCGACGACAACAACAACTCACTCTCCTTCTTCAAATCAACAATTTCACTTCCCTCGCCGGCATCGCGATTACACGACAAATCCTGCGGGGTGTCGTCCACTTCATAGTCAAACTTATACTTCGCCTTCTTGCTCTTGCTACTGCTACTCGCCTGAGAAGTGCTCGTACTGGTACTACTAAAACTACTAGTAGCAGCTGTACTAGTCGATGTAGACGCCTCCGCCGTGCTATCTTTCGCCTCTGACGGCAGCGTCAACGGATGCGGCCCCATGACATTCAAATTGGCCGCAATTTGCGTTTGGTTGGCCTTCGCGGGCTGCGTCATCGCGAAGTCCGACGTCCGTGTGGACAAACTCAGTCGCTCCGGCAGGATCTCTAAAGGATTTGATGTGTTAGCACCTACAATTGCGATGGTCCGATGAAAATAGCTGTGCCGCAGTGCCGTTAATCATGGCAAAGTAGTACTTACTTTTCGGTGACAGGCTGACCGGTTGTTTGGGGATGCCGAACAGGTCTTCACGGCGGGCGTTGGGTTGCAACAGATGCGGTTGGTCGGCGAGCGGCAGGGCCTCGGACATGGGCGTTTCAAACGGATCGGGTGGCGGGCAGCCCAAGCATAGAGTTGACTCGGATCTCTGAAATAGAAAATTGTTCCGAGTTGAAACACTTGTACGCGTTTTTCCTACTCACACTACTACTATAATGGACACATTTAATAAAATGCTTTTACGGCAGTTAACTATAGAACTCGCTTCATAAAATACGGGCAATCTATGATCAAAATTTCAGATTATATTATTTCGATTCGACTCGGTTCACATTTTCTCATTATCACTTTTTCACGATTTTATTTTCATGTTTTCACATTTTTCCGTTTCCCCCATTTTTTACTCTTTCACATGTTTTTGTAGCGGCCCCGTGTTATATGTTAATGAAATTATTGTCCTCAATTTTTTACTTTTACCCTTTTTATCACCCCAACTTGCTTTCTCAGTCAATTTCCAAAGTTAGTCATGATGTTGGGGCGTTTTCCCGGAATTTTGTTCATAGACATACAGGCAGACGGATACACACACACACACACACACACACACACACACACACACACACACACACACACACACACACACACACATAGACATTTTCCAAATTAGTATATTTCGACAATATTAGTCATGAAACTTCAAGAAAACAAGAAAAGTCAATTATAATTTTTTCGCGAAAACAACACTTTCCCTATAAAGAAGTTTCTTACTTAGAAAGTAATAGTATATTTCGACAATATTAGTTATAAGACGATTTTGTGATCATAAACCTTCCTTATAGAGTAATAATGTATATGGAAAGTGAAAATTATTAACTTGCCTGAAAAAATGAGTGCTTTCGTCCTTTTCCGGTACTGCTCCCCAACAAACTACTA
Organism: Lordithon lunulatus; assembly: GCA_963942505.1. Taxonomy (NCBI): domain Eukaryota; kingdom Metazoa; phylum Arthropoda; class Insecta; order Coleoptera; family Staphylinidae; genus Lordithon; species Lordithon lunulatus. Next base: position 68,239,276 of record OZ012667.1, read on the forward strand.
TGCAGTGTATTTGCAATACTGGCAAGATGTGAAACCTCCTGTTCATCCAATGACTCGGTTTCCATTGCAACGCCCACAGGTATGTCCTCCTCGCCCTCCTCGTTTTCGTTCTCATCCTGATCGTTCCATTGTGGCACAGGAATGCCTTCTCTCAGCACGTCTGTTTCAGTGATTTCCGAGTGGTTACCCGATCGCATAAAGTAGATGAGTGCATCGAACACGTAAGCGACGTGTTTCAGGGCGGACACGTCCAGTACTGGCAGGGAGTCGAGGTGTTCACCGTTATGGGCGCGCATCAATGAGAGGCAGTACGAGAGGAATTCCCGGCGAGCTGCTGTGCCATCAACACCTAGGGCGAATATAGAGAATACATAACATAATGATCCATTAACCCATTAATACCCAAGGACTTTTTTATAGCTTTTTTTATGTTAATATACCTATTTAAGGCAAAAATTCGAATACAACCCCTATTCGATAATGTTAGGTTTAGTTTTAGAGAAGTTTGTAGTCCACTATTTATACTTTATTGAAACTCTAATGCCCGTATTCACCCACACCCCATAAACTTTATAGATCCCATAAGCTATTGAATATATAAATTGACAACGTCATTATGACAGAATATGCCAAAACAAATGTCATACATTTTGAATAGCGCTTGCAGGTGGAGCCTGGATGACACCTTTTGTTTAATTATTCAGTGTTTCCAATAGAGAGAATCTAAATTAACTACACATTCTTTAATTAATGTATTTATTGTTGCTATAACAACGATTACTTATGGGTTCAATAGCTATTGATAGATTTATGGAACATTCGTGAATACGGAGCTAACCCCCGTATTCACCGAAGTTCCATAAATCTATCAATAGCTATTGAACCCATAAGTAATCGTTGTTATAGCAACAATAAATATATTAATTAAAGAATGTGAAGTTACTTTAGATTCTTTCTATTGGAAACACTGAATAATTAAACAAAATATATCAAAGCTCCAATTGCAAGTGCTATTCAAAGTGTTTGACATTTGTTTTGGCATATTCTGTCACAATTATGTCAATTTAAACATTCAATAGCTTATGGGACCTATAAAGTTGATGGGATGTTGGTGAATACGGGCATTAGTCTAAACTGTGTTTACTAGAATTGTTCTCATTGTAACTGTAAGGAGATTTTAATAGCAAATCATTTACCGTCTCTTTCAGGTCTTGCTCGGCTGGTTTCGACATTTGTAGTGAAGCCCACAATTCTATTGCCTGTAGTTCCTGTTGTAGCACCAGAAACATTTTGTGTTCTATGAGCAGTTCTGACGCCGTTACCGGTTACACTACCGGGTATTACTGTAAATAAATTAAAATTTAGACATTACTATACTAATGGGCAACTACTATTTTATAAAATTACTTCCAGATGATGTGGACGCTGCACTAGCGAAATGTACGGGATGTGTCAAGTCAGAGGAATGCGTTAATGATGCTCCGAATCTCAACTGCGCTTCAGTCGCGTCCATTACAGTCAGTAACCAGTCCCAGGTTTGTTTCAGTCTGAATTCTAGATAGATCTATAAACAAGATGATTAAGCTTATTATGTTGGTGATTGTTTTCACTAATTATTACCAATTTAAATAGAATATTAAATATATGTTTATCCAGATTATAATATTGTACAAACTGATTTCATAACGACATGAAGATATTCAAATCAACAAACAAATCAAGTTTGAATTAATATATCTCCAAATAGCGACCAATTACTAATGGTTATAATAGAAACTGGTGGATTGAGGAGAAAATTGTTACATGCACCACTTGAAAATTTCATGAAATGTATGTAATTGTTGTGACTTTCACTCCCGCATTCATAAACGTTCTATAAATCTATCAATAAGGCACCTTATATGGTCAATAAAACTGTCAATATTTTAGAATAATGACAATATTACTTTACGGTAACATGTTTAAAATTTACATTATTTTAAAATATTAACAAAATTACTGATCGTGTAAGGTATAGTAATGAAGGAATGAAGAAAATACTTATGTTTATTCAGATAATTGATTACTTGATAAATATTGAAGCAGGATTTAAGCAAATACTGACAGTGCTAGGATTGATAGTATTATTGAACTTGTAAGGTGCCTTAATAGCTATTGATCCCATAAGTATTCGTTATTATAGTAACAATAAAAAAATTCCTTAGATAATTTCTTTATTGTTACTATAACAACGAATACTTATGGGATCAATAGCTATTAAGGCACCTTACATGGTACATGTAGTTATTTTAGATTCGTTCTATTGGAAACACTGTAAAATGTATCATCAAAGCTCCAATCACAAGCACTATTCAAGGGGTTGACATTTATTTTGACCATTTCTGTCATAATGACATTTTAAATTTATCTATTCAATATCTTATGGGACCTATAAAGTTTATGGGATGTTGGTGAATACAGACATCAATGCGATTGAATCTTAATTTATAAAAATACATGCCCCATGATGGTTTTCAATGATAAATCACCTATTCAAATTATCATTGATAGAACTAACATAACATTAATCGTTTTATATAGAATAATTTAATGACAAAACTCACCTGAATATTACAAATATCATCCTGGCTAACATGCAAATATGATTGAGGTGCATTGATTTGGTTTAAATGGAGCATCAGTGGTAATAAGTCGGATATTTGCCGGATAACAATTCCTAAAATATGAAACAATAATATAATATATATAATAATATAAAAACAATAATAATAAACAAATATGAATGGTATTACACACATTGTTAGAAATATATTGTAATCAACTCTACTCAATATTAATAATAACAAAAGCTCAACAATTTCACTTACCAAATGCTCTGGCTAAACAACTAGCTGTCGTCGCCATTGTAACAGGCTCTGCAGCTGCAGCTACAGCGGTGCTCCCGGTGCCGGATCGGCGTAGGGTATTAGAGGAGTCAATAAATACTAAATTTGAACCTCCAGTGAGTCTAACTCCGGTCGACCTAGATGCTTCACGTGATCGAATAGCCCATTGCATGTTTTGTGGGGCTAAATTGGTGCGAGGTCCGTGCCCTGCAGCGTGATTGAAACGATTTCTATAAACAGAAATTAAATATCACATAAAATTGTATGGTCGGTTTAGATATAAATGAGTTTTAGGAAATATATAATACTTTTAATTATAATTATCCAATACACACCCTAACAATGCTTGAAAGAGGACCAGTATAGAGTAGTCTAAAACTCGTAACCAAATCACATCAAAATAATAAATAATTTTAAGTGATTTAAAAATGCAGTATTCAAAATACTTGTAGAATGTGAACCATATTCACTAGAGGAATACTTTAATGAAGTTAAAAATTTAATGTACCATTACAATAAGTAGTATTTTGATTCCCAAAAATATTCATACCTTCTGCGTTCCAACTGATCGTCCGTGAGTGCATAATCCTCGGTGTCTTGTTCGTCCGTCTCTCCTGCCTCGCTTTCTTCCTCCTCTTGCTGACTGGATTCGCCACTTTCGTCTTCCGGGAAAAGCAACATACCTGATACATTGTACACATACTGTTCACATTGAAAATGAACGAAAATAAATACAAACACTCAAATGGTGAGCTGTACTATTGAAATAATTTTTATATTGATTTCAATTTAAATAAACTAGTTATTAATAACGCTTAGTCAGTTATTGATATCTACAGGTAAGTAAAGGATGAAACCTACCGTGTCTTAGGCGAAGACGCGGGGAAAGGCACGAGGCAAATGCCCGCGCCTCGTCACCTAAGTGGGCATTGCACCACATGTTTATATAGAGGGGACTTGAAGCGTCGTGCCTCTCGCAGCGCCGGCACCACGTCTTCGCCTAAAACACAGCAGGCGAAGAGGCGAGAGGCATAATTCTTCCACGCCGCCTCTATGTAAGCATAAGATGCAATGTCCACCCTTTCAATGCATATAGACATCACAATCGTTAGTGCTACGTCGCGCCTGCGCCTCGCCTAAACCGCGCTTGCGCCCGACGTCGATTATGTGTGAATTGGGCTATAGGCTATAAATATACGGCCGTTTTTTGCCTAATTCGCGAAAAATTGTAGCGGCCTTAATTGAAAACACATACACAAAGAATTTATACATACGAATTCAATAATTATTCACGAAAAATGTCTAAAAAAAAACAATGAATAGAAAACACCTCAAAAACAAAGCACAATCTATAACTTATAATTCACAATCGGCGCTGCAGATCATCCTTTACTTATCTATAGAGTACACCTAGGAAATTACTCGTTCTTTTACAGAAATACGCCGCGGAAAAGAAATTGTGTGATAATATTCATACCTGTATCCGATCCAGCTGTAGCACCAGTCTGCACCGACCTCTGCGCCGACGCTGCGTCCTGATTACTATGATTATCATCACTATCCGACTCAGTCTCCGCCAACAAGTCCAACTCGGGATCACTATCCTCCCCCTGACCGCCACCGGCTTCCTGCTGCTCTTGCGGAGCCTCCTGCGACTCGCCCTCGTTCAACGAGCGCACAGTAAGCGAATGATCGCGATAAACCGAATTGTCCGCATGATCCGAGTTATTATCATCATCGTTATCGATGGCCATATTCTCAGTGTCATTTGTGTCGTCCATGCTACGCGAGGCCGCAACCGCACGACGCACTGCCTCCGATAAAAGCGGGAATGGGGTGGGCAGCGGTAGTGTTGATGTGCCCGATGTTGTTCGCGAGCCGGATGGGGCGGCAAGCGGGTCTACTAAGAATAATTCTTCAGAGCCCTAAAAATACAAAGTACAGTGTAATTAAAGATGATAAGAATATGTACAAGTTAATAGATAATAAGAAATAGAGGAAGACTACGTAAGCCAGCGGTTGGGACACTTTTTTAGTCTATACGTAGAGTTAAGTAGACGATGGTAACCCCCGTATTCACCGACGTTCCATAAATTCATCTATAGTTATTGAACCCGTAAGTATTCGTTGTTATAGCAACAATAGATACATTTTCTAGGGAGTTTAGTTACTTTAGATTCTCTCTATTGGAAACACTGAATAATTAAACAAAATATGTAATCAAAGCTCCAATTCGCTATTCAACGTGTTGTGACATTTGTTTCGGCAAATTCTGTTACAATGACGTTATCAATTTATCAATTCAATAGTGTATGGGACCTATAAAGTTTATGGAAATGTTGGTGAATACGGGCATAAGAGTAATAATTATAAGTAAATGACTGAATTTTACTTGAATTATTGTACCTATTGATTTTATCTTGATTCAAAAATAATTGTATCAACCAAAACCAATAGGATTTACTATATCTCCAAATAGCGACCAATTACTTAATGATTATGATAGCAACTGGTGGATTGAGGAGAACTCTGATTTATTAACGTAGAAAATACTACTTACCGATATAATTTCCGTAATAGTTGTGGCAAGTGAAAACGGTGCTGTTGGTCTAGCTACACCCAATCGGACCGGTGCTATTAATGAATCAGCAGTTTCACACAGCTCCTGTATGGCCAACTTTACCATGCACCGGAAAACGCGTTTGCACTTGCTTATTGGTTGATTCTGATTGTTGACACTGCTGCAAAGGTTTAAAAAAATGATACTTATTACTCTATATTGAACTTTTTTTAAATATTAAAAATGACTCGAGGCTTGGTTGTTTAAAAGCATATAATCTCGAGTTGTTCATGGTTCAAACATCACTTGTGACAACTTTGAAAACATAATACAATGCTTCCATATATAAACAACAAGAATATCAGATTTACATAAAACTTAATCCTATATAAAAGGATAAATAAAACGATTTTTTACTTTGTTTTTTATCACATTTCAGTTACACTTAGTTTCAGCTAAGCTCTAGCCACTTTCGAGCTCCTCCAATGACTTGAAGATGGCTTTAGCTTAGTCGAAACTAGTTACAAAGTGTAACTGAAGTGTGATAAAAAAAAACAAAGTAAAACATCGTTTTATTTATCCTTTAAAATGAATTATCACAAAAATTAAAAAGATTTTCAAGCTGCTTGAAAAGATTTTCAAGCCGATTGAAAAGAATTTCAAGCCGATTGATAAGAATTTCAAGCCGATTGAAAAGAATTTCAAGCCGATTGAAAAGATTTTCAAGCCGATTGATAAGATTTTCAAGGCGCTTGAAAATATTTAGTTTAAGTGAAATTGAAATTCGATTTAAGCCACTTGAACTGAACCCTATTTCATGCCACTTAAATTCAATTCGCTTGAACTTGAAAAGAATTTCAAGCCACATTTTTGACATTTGTAAGTTGACATTTTCGAAATTTGACATATTTAATTTATTTGGCATTTTCGAAAAATTTTGATTTTTTTAAATTTTTGACCAGGTTTTCAAGGTCAAATTTTTGCTTCAAACCGCTTAAACTTGAAATTCAGTTCAAGCGGGTAGAGTTCAAGTGGCTTGAGTTCCAGTGGATTGAAATTATTTTCAAGCGGCTAAAACCCCTTTCAAGTAGCTTGAACTGAACCGCATTTCATGCCACTTAAATTCAATGCGCTTGAACTAATCTTCTCAAGCGGCTTGAAAAGAATTTCAAGCCATATTTTTGTAATTTGAAATTTTTGGCATTTTCGAAATTTTTGAATTTTTAATTTTAAAGTTAAATTTTTGCTTCAAACCGCTTAAACTTAAAATTCAGTTCAAGAGGGTAGAGTTCAAGTGGCTTGAGTTCCAGTGGATTGAAATTATTTTCAAGCGGCTTGAAATTATTTTCATTTTCGCCATTAACTTTTGATAAGAAGATTAGTTTGAGACACCATAATTGTTTTTCATACCTTCGTTTCTTGCATATTGGTGCCAATTCAATGTTAAAAATGACATAAATCCTCACAACCGATCGCATGAACCTCCTGGCAACCAACGTGGCGAACTTCACATGTTCCGCATCCGCCGATTTCATCTCCCTCACCAACGTCTCAATGAGTATCTCCAGCGCCTCCATGTAGCACTTCACCAACAAACTGTGCGTGAATTTGTCCAACAACGCAGTGCCCGATTGGTTTCCAACATGCGACGGCTCCTCTGTCTGCGTCGCCGCAGCCCCCTTCATCCCGGACATGATCACACTGTGCACCGCCCTCCAGTCACTCAGAAGGTGCTCGAGTGCGCGCCGGCTGAACCGTGGCGGCTCCAAATCGTGCTCTGGCATATCTACTTCAACTAAAATGAGCATCACAAATCACTCAAAAGGGTCATTGGGTGTCTACTAGTGACTTTTTGATATAAATGTGTAATGTACAACAAGTATACAGGGTGATCTAAAAAATGTGAGGAAAAGCACACGTGATGATTATAACTGACAGATGACAACATTTTCAAATGTGGACAGGTTTTATAGTACCAGCACTTATTATTAGTGGCATACTAATTAAAAACACTTACAAATAGAGAATGGTACTAAGTTACTCAGAATTAGAGTAATAGTACAAGATCATAAAAAGATGTAAAACTCACTGTCGCTAGATGGCGTCTTGTTGCGTGAATTCGCCGATGCTGTTCTTGGTCGCAAGGCGCGATATTGTCTTTGTTCGTGATTCTGACGACCAACGGTCTGCGCGAGGAAGAGTAAAATGTTTTCACCTCTGCAACAAAAAAGCGTGCATCAGGACATCAGATTTGGTAATTATTGTCTAGTGATAATACACAATATGCAGAATAAATGTACTGTCTGTACAGGAATAAACTAATACTATATGTACCTAGCATTTGGTGCGACCACCAAGTTTGTATCCCGCACCAATCGAACTAACAGCTCGTATCTGACAGTTTGGTTTCCCATAACCAACGCCTTGCATTTGCACTTCTCCCAACAATCACAGTAGGCGGTGGGCGCAGTCCGCTTCAATTTGCAATCGTGTCCTTTGTGGCAGACTCGCGCGCACTCGGTACAGCAACATAGCGAGCCGGTTAAGCCGCATGTTCTGCATTCGAAAATGTCCTAAAATAAAGAAATATTCCATTAATCGTCATATCACAACAATTTACAATATCTAATTATGAAAGCAACATATGTAGTTCATAAAAAATCTTGTGTGGGCACCATTAATGTCCACTCATCGCAGGAACGCGACGCGCAGTCAACAACAGCGCGGCGCGTTCCTGTTTTAGAGCATCCCACAGTTTCTTCTCTCTATTAGTTGACAGATTTAACCATTTAACTTCGTACCTGATTAATATGTTCCGCTCCAGTCCAAGTAAAACTACAAGTATCATTACAGCACAACACATGCAGCGGTGAGTGATCCGGATTGGACCCTTTCGGGAAAATCATCTCCTCCTGTTCCGCCGGCGTACCCAGCTGTGTGATCCTATCAAACAGCTCCAACGCGGCCGGATAACACCTCGACGACACCGCCAGCATAAACGGTGTTTGTCCCTGCGAGTCTTTAGCGCACAACAGCTCAATTAAATGCGGGGCCAACGCGCTCGACTCATTCAGCAACGCCCGCAATAGAGCCATCGCGTTGCCCCTTCGCTCAGCCGGATCCACCACAAGGTTACCATTACTGTTGCTGTTATTACTGTTTTTATTGGCAGCAGCCCCACTGAGACCCATCAGACTATCTTCATCACCGGAGGTGACATCAAAGCTTTCCGGTGGCCAGGAGTGTGTTGGAATGGGATCTTCTTGCACGAAACCGTGCTGGTCGCCTGAATTCGAATTGTTTACATCGCGATCGGTGCGCACAGCCCGACGCATCATCTCACGAAGCGACACAGAACGGGAACCGACTGCGTTTGTGATTACATTGATGCATTCCAAGCCTGCGTTGGTGTTCGGAGCTGGAGCCGGTACAGTTTCTAAAATATTAATTAAAAACATGAAAATATATAATAATGATACAACTAACCCCGTAGAGAGAAAGTTAAACGCCATCTGGCGGCACTACATCAATTAGCAAGCACACCCATATGGTAATAATCGTCAACATGCTCATGATACGTTTTAAGTACATGTAATTGAATAACTCACTACATTCCAGTGTAATTCATGACATTTTCTCAATACTTTGAAGTATACCGCTCTCTGGATTACCAGATTTATTTAAATATATGTACATAAAAAAATGTGTGACGTCAAAATGACGTGAAATACGGCCGCTTTTGTCGTCACATTTCTTTTATGTATATTTAAATCAATCTGGTAATCCAGAGAGCAGTATACTGCAAAGTATTGGAAAATATCATGAATTACACTGGAATCTGGCGAGTTATTCAATTACATGTACTTAAAACGTATCTTGGACCTTGTAAATGACGTCAAAAACGGCCGTATTTATCGACACCGCTTGCTAGGAAACCAGGAGTTTAGATGTAAATGGGTTTTAGGAAATATATAATATTTCAAATGTATCTGTAGCTATAGGTAAACACACCGCGCGGCTTGCTGAGACAGCACCACCGAAGCGCCCGGACTATGAAATCAACCCACTACCTGGGCCGGGATTCATAAAAGTAGGAGTGCTAACCACTGCACTACAATCACATGTTCAGATTATATTGTACCAACTGATTTCATAAAGACATGAAAATATTCAAATCTACAAACAAATCAAGTTAGAAATAATGTATCTCCAAATAGCGACCAATTACTAAAGATTCTGATAGTAACTGGTGGATTGAGGAGAAACTTGTAGGACATAAAATCAACATATGACTCACCGTTATCATTATCCTTATTGCTTGTCGGCGTGCACATGTTAACAACAGCATGAAAAATATTCCTATTCCCATCACATCGCTCATTCAAAATCGACTGCAAAGCATTGGATTCTGGAAAATAATCCGGAACTATTTTTTTGTTTGTAAGTTAATAATAGTCATAATTAAACTCACTACTTTCCAGCTCTAGTTGGGCTAGCACCTGTCTGCCGCCCTCCACATCACATCGCAGTATTTTCGGCATTAGCAGTTGCTGGTCGAGAGCGAATATTATGATTGCCACTTGGTTTTTGAGATTGGGTGCTGTACCGGCCAGCACAACTGACCCAGCGCCCACACTCTTGATGGGGGGTAGATCAATTGGCTGCGGATCACGAATTGCATCGGCACAGTCTTTTGCGAGAGGGTAGATTGTGCTGTTGCCATCACGGAGTATTAAAATTGTTTCCATGCTCTAATAAATAAAAAAATATAGATAAATAATCAAATAACAGAAAATTTCAGTGATATTAGTATACACTACTGCACTACTACTTAAACTACCAAAAAATATTGAAAAATGTACATGAAATCCAATTTTGAAGAGAAATATTAAAAATGTTATTAAGATAAAGTGTTCAAATACTCAAATCTTGAGTATATAGCAAGTTTCATAATTTTAATCCATACTTGTCATAAAAACAAAAAATATTGAAAAATCATTGTAGGTAAAGTATGATTTTGGAGAGAAATACTAAAAAATATTATTAGGATAAATTGTTTAGATTCTTAAATCATGTGTATATAGCAAGTTTCATAACTTTCATTCATACTTGTGATAAAAACAAAAAATATTCAAAAATTACTGTAGGTAAATTATGCTTTTGGAGAGAAATACTGAAAAATATTATTAAGATAAACTGATTAAATGCTTAAATCATGTGTTTATAGCAAGTTTCATAACTTTCATCCATACTTGTCATGAAAACAAAAAAAATGAAAAATCATTGTAGGTAAAGTATGATTTTGGAGAGAAATACTGAAAAATATTATTAGGATAAACTGTTTAAATGCTTAAATCATGTGTTTATAGCAAGTTTCATAACTTTCATCCATACTTGTCATAAAAACAAAACAAATATTGAAAAATCGCTGTAGGTAAAGTATGATTTTGGAGAGAAATATTGAAAAATATTATTAGGATAAACTGTTTAGATGCTTAAATCATGTGTATATAGCAAGTTTCATAACTTTAATTCATACTTGTCATAAAAACAAAAAATATTGAAAAATCATTGTAGGTAAAGTATGATTTTGGTGAGAAATACTGAAAAATATTATTAGAATAAACTGTTTATATACTAAAATCATGTATATATATAGCAAGTTTCATAACATTCATCTATACTTGTTATAAAAACAAATTTTTTTGAAAAATTATTGTAGGTAAAGTACGATTTTGGAGAGAAATACTGAAAAATATTATTAGGATAAACTGTTTAGATGCTTAAATCATGTGTATATAACAAGTTTCTTAACTTTCATCCATACTTACAAGTAGTTGCTATATAATTACATCATTAAAACAAAAGATATTTAAAAATCTTTGTAGAAAATGGTCCAATTTAAAATATATAATAGTTTCTTTATAAAAAATATCGTACATAAATAAACCAAATTGTTAAAAAAAAGCAAAAAAAAGTGACAAATAGTGTAAATATGTAAACATCAATAATAATTGTACAAAATGATTTCATAATGACTTGAAAATATTCAAATCAACAAACAAACCAAGTTCGATATAATATATCTCCAAATAGCGACCAATTACTAATTGTTATGATAGCAACTGGTGGATTGAGGAGAAACATAGTTAAAATTATATAGTTTCTTACCTCAGCTGCACATGTCAGATTAATGTTTTGTGGGTGGATGCCCATAAAAGATGCTGTGTCACTCGGGAATGGATTATCCTGTTCAATTCGTCCACTACAAATGTTGTAAATTACATAGCTCAATTTGGTGCCACTTCTAACTACAGCATGCACCCCTTGAGCATCTATGGCTATCGTCAGAATTTGCGCTGCACTATCTGAGATTTGTATCCTTCTTGGCGTTTTTTGGAAGCAATCAGGTGCTCTGAATGTGGCTGTTGACTTCAATACCTATAACAAGCAAATATAATTCGTGTATAAAATAACATAGTAGCACAAGTAATATTACTAATCAATCATAATTGTATATAGTTTTTATTATATGACATTAGTAAATAATAATAATTGTTCTGAAGAAAAACAACACGAGTCAAATTACAAAATTAGAGTACTAAAGTAAATGTATAAACAAAATTTGTTTTGATGAGATATTCGATATTTAATATCTCATCAAACCAGCATTTAATTTAATCTCCATCAAGCGAACCATTTACTAAATGTCGTTGAAACAAAGCAATTGGCGAAATATGGAGAAATCGTACTATACAATATCCCTAAAAGGTCTTATAAATCCACCATGATCTGAATTTGTTGTGTTGGCACATAAAAACTTACTTGTAAATCATCTTTCCTCATGAGTCGGCAGTCCAGAAGAACATCGTCCACTTCTTTATTGGTTTCACGGTCGCGTGTGTGCACTGTTGGGAATTTAACCGCTGCATAAGCGCCATCTACTTTCAAAACGCGGCCTACAGGCACCGTCCTAGTGTCTTCTAAAAATATTACATCACGCAACAGCCACTCCTCCTCGTCTTTGCGCTGATCATTGCCTTGTTCCGTGCCGGATACGGTCATTCGTTTCTGACGCTCTAAAAATAACACAAACAAATAATTTTGGAAAACATATATATATATATATATAAGTGTGAATCCACCTCTTAACAATCTACATATCTAAATTTCGATCTTTTAGATCTCATCAGTATAGCTCAGATAGTGAGGATGAATTCACACAATATCCCAAGTGGTTATATACAAAAATTATACAACTAACCCCCTTAGGAGGAAAATTAAACGCCATCTGGCGGCACTACATCAATTAGCAATGCATACCCATATGGGTATTAATTTTGTATTAATTAATTAGTAGCATTTGTATATTGGGGCTAGGGGTTACACCGCGGGAGTGCTGTGTAATTGATGTGATGATTGAAATATTGTAAATTTTTGTATATTATTATTGATGTGATGTTACTTATGATGGGTATGCCTAATTAAGAATGCTTTTATTCAACATTTGTATACTTACTATGACTATTTGTAATACTACCAGTATCACTGCAAGTGCTAGAGGCAGGTGATGGGGGTGGGGGCATGTCAAGACGATCAGCAGTTTCTTTATTTTTGCCAGAAATATTGCCTGTAATGAATAAAGATATATTAATACATAAATCAAAGATGGTAGCGAATTTATTTATAAACTTTTCTTTTTAACCAAAAAAAATGTAGGAAGTAATCATGTTTAAAAATACAGCAAAACCATATTCACATTATAATGATGTAACAACCCTTTCATTTACCAATGTTTTGGAGGTGATAATCACACTGAGAGTGATTGCCACTAACGAGCATTGGACTTTACATAAAAATAATATAATAAATATGATTCAAAAGTACTCACTTAATCCACTAGTGCCTGCTGATGTGCCCTCTTTTGACTTATCGCTGGTACTACTTTGTGAGGTGACAATTTTAAAAGTGCACGTATCACTCAAAGTCCATGCAGCATTTTGCAGTTGCCCCACTTTGGGTACACCAGCAACAACTGTAAAGGCCAACGCTCCTGCCTGGTACATGGGGCTGTTTTTCATGCACACCTGTGCACCACTAATTAGCTCTGATTGGTTGGCACGCTGTTTTCGGAATTTTGCGCGGTACTTCTCCCAAAGGCGTTTCCTCTGTTGGAATGGCAACACACCCCTGAAAATGAAATAGATATTTTATTAAGATATATATTTGTTTATACATATTATTATGGCATTTCCACTGTCTTTTCTTGTTCACCTTGGGATTTTTGGACATGTGTCTCATCTCAGGCTGTTGGTATTAAAGTTAGAGTGGTTTTTACTAATTTTACTTATTTTTTAGTATTATATTTTTAATTTAAATGGGTTTCATAATAGGTTCTAAGTGTGATGCCACTATTTAATGTCATTTTCACAACATTTGTTTAAGAAATTTCTTTCTTTTCATGTCTATCTTATAATCAAATCAGCTGTGAGTTGTAAAGTGTAACAACAAATTAGTAAATCACCCTGTATATGAATTATTAAACTCAATAAGTTTATGTATCATGAATTCTCAATTTATACATTCAATAGCTTAAGAGAATCCATTAATACAATAATCATTAAATATCTAGAGAAATCAAACCTTATAAAGAAGATTACTTACCACCAATATAGAGCACCACTATCCAACTTAGCAACTGTATACAAAGGACATGTGTAAAGGCCATTAATTTTGTCTGTTTGAAATTCGGTGTATGCTTGTGCTGCATTATCAAGTTTGGCAGCAGCTGCTCCCAACTGATCGTCCACCCATGTGGCCACTTTGCCTGAATCGGTTGCAACCGAACATCTTGTGCAGCATGCAGATAAATGTATTACCCTCTCAGTGGTGAGGGCAAGAGGGATTACTTTTGGGTGATGGACATTGGGATTCTATAAAAACACAAAAACAATTTGTATAAATTAGAGTAAAATAGTCAATAAACAGTAGAAAATTGATTGTCCAAACAAATGAATAACATATAATTTCATGTAAATACCTGACATAGCTTTAAAGGATAAATAAAACGATTTTTTACTTTGTTTTTTTTATCACACTTCAGTTACACTTTGCAACTAGTTTCAGCTAAGCTCTAGCCATTTTCAAGCTCCTACAATGACTGAAGAAATTGTAACCAATCACTCTTAATACAATAATATCAAAAAAAGGAAAACATACAATTACACAGAAACATGTTAACTAAAATATGTATAAAAGGGGAACTGGGGTGGGTTCTCCTTCTTTTTTATTATTATTATATGAAGACATAGCTTTGTTTGGAAGTAAATTGTACAAATATGATGTGTCATGGAATTTCAAAACATTTGACACCATAAAGACGCATATTTGACTTATTTTATCTCCAAATAGCGACCAATTATTAAATAGTCATAATAACTGGTGGATTGAGGAGAAATATATTTTGAACAAAATTTTATTTAACTAATTTACAACATAAATAATGCTGAAAAAATAATTATCACTGATGTAGTTGTATAAAGTTAGGTTACCCTGATAAATATTAAATACATTATGAACATATATTGCAAAGAGTAGTGCAATGAAACAAAAATGTCCAAATGACTGATGTCAAGAATCATACCCCAGATATATGAAAATTAAAATGTTAACTTACATCAGAATGTTTGTATGGTTCGGGATCATTCCATTTCCACTGAAAAAGTTGTCCAGTTGTGGATAAAGCTATCAATTCACTATACATAGTAGCAATTTGTGTAAACCTCCCTGCAGAGTCTGGCCAAAACTCGAGCTCATCAGAAATCCATAGGGGACTAGCTCCATCTTTCTTTTTATTATCTGCAACAAGACATAAGAATTATACTTTGATAATATTCAAATATTATTAATATATATCTGGCAATAAATAGCCTGTAACTGTAACAAAACACTAATATTTGCATCAAACAATAATGTATGAAGTAAATCATAAACAAATCAACAATAATATTAAATTTGCAGTATAATGATTTAACAACAAATTCATTTACCAATGTTTTGGAGGTGATAATCACACTGAGAGTGATTGCCACTAACGAGCATTGGCACACCTAAATCAATTTCACTAAAATTGGTGTGTATGTTTAATAGAACAGCTTATTCACTTCAAATCTTAACCAAAATCAAATCGACAAAAATTTCCTACATATTCTCACAATGAAAAAGTGTGAGTTGATCAATTATATATACTTAAAACAATATTTGTGATGTATATATGACGTCAAAAACGGCCGCTTGTCTAGAAAACCACGGTTTTAAGATAATAAAAAAAATGTGTCATATCCTTCCTCACCAGAATCTTTATCGAATGCACTATCCCTTAACGCAGTCTCCAGCCACCGTCGCGGCCCAAAGTACTGCCGGTCTCGCCACCTCGAAAAACTGTCTCGATCTCTGTCGGTGGCACCCCCGCTGTTGCTCGGCGGCGCGTCCCGGTCGTTCAGTCTGCTCCGCGCCGAACTGCTGCGGCTGTTAAGGAAGCTTGTTTGAGCAAAGTCAAACATTGCAAACAATAAGTTAGTAAAAAACAAAATTCGAAAGCAAACAGAGCGGTGCGCCCGTGGGGGTGAAATTAAAAATGCAAATTAAAAACACATCCGAGTAGAGGTGTGTCGGCGGTGGTTGCGAAATCATAAAGAAAATTTACTTGCGTATTCCCGAATAACCAAACATGTCCTCGGAGAACATGGCGTCGGCGTCTATGATCACGGAGTGGTCGGTGTGGAAGCCACCGTCTAGTAGGGATATTAGGTCTTCGGGGACGTATGAGTCGGCCGCGTCATCACCCTCTTCACCCTCCTCGTCGTCACGAGAGAGGAGGTTGTTCACTGCTAGGTTTACATCTAAGTTTGTTCTCTATAATACAAAATATTATTCAAAATTAAATTAAATATTATATAGTATTCTCTTTATTCCATCACTACTATACCTTACATGAACAGTAATACTATCAATATATTAGAATAATGAAAACTTTAAACATATTATCGTACAGTGATACTGTCATTATTCTATAATATTGACAGTATTATTGACTGTGTAAGGTGCCTTTATGATGAGCTGTTTGTGTCTTCAAACTAATAATACAAATAGTTTTTTGCAAACATCGCTCATGTAGTTTCATTTTTAAATAAATATTACAAAATTCGACCCTAGCGCCATCTAATAGCGGACACTCGTACAAACAAATAAATAAATTTTCGAAATCTAGTAGGTCTTGAATTCCCCTACCTTGATCACCAACATCCCATAAACTGTCTGATAATCTATTGAATGGACATAAACACATTGAAAAGTGACAGAAATTGTCAAAACAATGTCAAACACCTTGAATAGTGCTTATGATTGGAGCTTTGATGACACCTTTTGTTTTATTATTCAGTGTTTCCAATAGAAGGAATCTAAATTAACTGCATTTTCCTAGAAAATGTATTTATTGTTGCTATAACAACAAATACTTATGTGTTCAATAGCTATTGATACATTTATGGAATGTTGGTGAATTCAGAGGTATCCCCCATATTCACCAACATTCCATAAATCTATGAATAGCTATCGAACCTATAAGTATTCGTTGTTATAGTAACAATAAATACATTATCTAGGAAATGTAGTTACTTTAGATTTTCTCTATTGGAAACACTGAATAATTAAACAAAAGGTGTCATCAAAGCTGCAATCGCAAGTGTTACTCAAGGTTTTTGACATTTGTTTTGGCCTATTCTATTACTGTCATTGTGACATTTTAAATTTATCCATTCAATAGCTTATGGGACCTATAAAGTTTATGGGATGTTGGTGAATACGGGCATAAGAGTAGAATTTTTCTTTGTTTTATTTATGCCAATTAAAGAAAGTATTATCAACTAATCAGTTTATTTGAGATGATATTGTGATGCAAGTATACTCACCATTATTTAATTCATCTGAATCTTAATTCACATGAGTAAAACAATGACAGAAGTACACAAATAATTATGATTTGTGAAAAGTGAGTCACATATAAACAATAAATATTGGATGATAGATTATTACTGTCATTTCAATATATGGTATAAATAATATAGTTCTGTGCAAAAGCAAAATATTGATTGTTTCTAAAAAAAATGTTGGTAAATATATAACTAAATGTAAATACATACAAGTATTTGCAATATAAAAGTTTGTACTCCCAAAAATAATTTGCCAATGTTTTGGAGGTGATAAATGCATTTAAAGGCAAGCATCACTAACGAGCATTGGCATTGCATAATAATATAATTAAATTAAAAGACTTACCTGAAGTTCTCTGATGATAAGATTTCTGCTTTTTCCTTGCAACACTACCTGGGCTTGTGAGACCAACTCTTCAGGTACATATGGAGCTGGAACAGTCACCATAGGTCTGCCACTGCCAGAACTGCTTGTTCCTATTATTACAGGTGCACCCCGACTTCCTGTCACAACAATAGAAACATATGTTTAAATTTTAGCTAAATAACACATTTCAAAATATATATAAATATCATTGCTATAAGTGGACTAAGGGCCGGTTCTACAATTGAAATTTAACTGGAGAATAAGGCTATTTCTAGAATATGTTTGACATATTGGCGTTAATATCTCAAACTTATTCCACTAATAGTCTTATTCTACAGTTAAATGCAGTTGTAGAACTAGCCCTTAGTGCAATCCGTCCACTCAGTCCACTCCTGTCTGAAAATGTGTAAAATTAAAATGTTTTAATGCCTAAATGTAAAAATGTCTGTATGTTAAAACGTCTGTATGTAAAAATGTTAAAATATCAGAATGTTAAAATGATAAAATGTCAGAATGTCAAAATGTCAGAATATCAGAAACGTGAAAATGTCAAAAAAAGTAAAAAAAGTAATAAAAAAGACAAAAACCAAAAGGCAACAAAAAAAAAAAAAAGGCAACAAAAAAACCTAAGTCAGCAAAAAGTCAACAAAAAAAACAAAAAAGACAACATAAAAAAAACAAAAAAGACAACATAAAAAACAAAAAAGTCAACATAAACAACAAAAAAGTCAACATAAAAAACAAAAAAGTCAACATAAAAAACAAAAAAGTCAACATAAAAAACAAAAAAGTCAACAAAAAACAAAAAGTCAACAAAAAACAACGAAAAAAACAAAAAAAGTCAACAAAAAAAAAACAAAAAAGTCAACAAAAAAAAACAAAAAAGCCAAAAAAGCCAACAAAAAAAACAGAAAAGTCAACCAAAAAAACAAAAAAGTCAACAAAAAAAAACAAAAAAGTCAACAAAAAAAAAACAAAAAAGTCAACAAAAAAATCAAAAAGACAACAAAAAAGAGAACGAAAAAAACAAAAAAGTCAGAAAAAAAAAGTCAACAAAAAAGCCAAAAAAGTCAACAAAAAAAACAAAAAAGTCAGCAAAAAAAACAAAAGTCAACAAAAAAACAAAAAAGTCAACAAAAAAAACAAAAAAGTCAACAAAAAGAAACAAAAAAATGACCAGGTAGTTTCTAATATTATTGTATTATGAGTATATTGTCTGTATAAATCAATATGATTTAAGAATGATGGCTTATACATTTATTAGTTTAAAACTAAACATGTTCAGCAATGTAGCTTACCACTATTATTTCCACCTCTTATTGCAGTATTTGAGCGCATTATTCTGGCTCTAGTCCGAATCTGTCTGCCACTTCCTGTTGGTTTGCTACTACCAGAGCCTGCACCTCCACCTCCACCAGCACCTCCTCCACCGGCACCACCACTGCCGCCTCCGCCACCACCTCCTCCTCCACCACCACCTCCTGATCCTCCTGTACCATTAGCACCATTGTTACTAAAAAAACAAACAAATCCATAATGCAAAGTAACAGTTGTGCTTTCTTTTATAATACACTCAACGAAAACATACAAAAATATAATTTGTAAAACAAGTGTTGAATATCCACATTTGTTTTTGTTATTAATGGCATATTAATAACAAACAAAAATGTGGATATTAGAACAACACTAAAATCACAAGTTAGTACATAATTAAAATAACACTGTGAAAGAAAAGATAGAAATATACAATCCATACAGCATACATTTATAATAAATCTTTTCATTTTCAAATTAATTTACCAATGTTTTGGAGGTGATAATCACATTGAGGGTGACTGCCACTAACGAGCATTGGATAAATAGTAATAGCTACCATAATAATTCATATGGAATTAAATTTATAGTAATAGTTGCAGTATTTGTTACAATTCTGTAACTGGCTATTGACCTTTGGGTCCTTCTGGCATTAAATTTATAAATTAGTCACTGATAGTATTTTGTTTAATCTAAATTGTTTCATCAAACTAGCATGAGTGATTAGAAGAAAACAGGAAAAAATCTTCAAAATGTTAAAAAAATGTTCTTTGGAACGAAACATTTAAATGGGACTTGTGTAAATAACAATTGTTTAGCACCAATAAGTTATGAATTATGAAAGGCATAACAAAAATTATTAAAAAAAAAAACAGCTAAATTAAGAAAAATAATAAGATCGACAATAATGTATAGCAGAGATTCATGGAACATGACAGAAAGATACAATTAAAAAACATGAAAATTTAAAAATGTGTTAAATGCCTAACTGTAAAAATGTCTGTATGTCAAAATGTTAAAACGTCAGAATGACAGAATGTCAAATAACAAATATCAAAATGTCAGAATGTCAAATGTCAGAATGTCAAATGTCAAAATGTCAGAATGTCTATATGTTAAAACATGAAAGTCAAAAAAAGTGATAAAAAAAAAGTTTTAAACAATTCAACATAAAAAAAACAGTCAACAAAAAAAAACAAGGCACCAAAAAAAAAAATGAACAACTCTAAAAACAAAAGACTCGAAACACAAAAGACTTCAAACACAAAAGACTCAAAAAACAATAACAAAAAACTCGAAAAAAAAACAAATAAAAAACTGTCAGTCCGAGTACTGTCAATATTTGCTTCAATCCTTCTTTTATATTTATCAAGTAATTAATTATTCAGATAAAGACGAGTATTCTCTTCATTACATCATTACTATACCTTACATGATGAATAATACTGGCAACAATTTAGAATAAGGAACATTTTAAACATATTATCATACAGTAATACTGTCATTATTCTAAAATATTGACAGTAATATTGATTGTGTAAGGTGCCTTTTATAGAAAGACTATCAAGAAAAATATATGGAAGTAAAAAGAACTATTGAGAGAAACCGAAGAAAATATGGGAGGACAGATGCCAAAAGAAGAGACATAACACACAGAAAACAAAGGAAACCACATAAATATTATATATTGTATAAACACCCTTACACCTAATGGTATAAAAAGGGTTAGATCTAAATACATAAATAAATTCTTTCATACTGACTATTGTAAGGAAAGTAGCTGTTAATATGATAAAAAGAAGTGTTTTTAGTAGATAAGACTATTTAGAATTGAAATATCAAATGACCACTACAAACAGAAGCAACTGCATTCAAATGTTAATCACCAATTGTTCATAAATTTTCCATTAAAATTAAGGTTATGTAAGAGAAATAAGGCAGTAATAATATTTACTTTTTGTTTGGATCATTCTTGGTGAGATCCAGTCGGTCACTGATCACACTGAAAGACACCCTGCACGCCCGTCCATCCTCCAGCAGCAGCGCGATGTGTGCCGGGCCGAGCACAATCCGCTTGACACCGACCCGCAAGTTCAGCCAAACGGGATGCGAGGTCTGGCCCAGGCGATTAATGCGGTCGGCCACCTCCTTCAACCTGGAACACGCAAAAACAAATCCGCGGTCACAACACGCCCCACGTACCGGAAATAAAACACCATCGGTCGCACTGCCATTTTCGACGCGAGACAAATGTGCCCGATCTCATAGAAAATGGAGGCCCGCTCCGCGCTACCCAACTCGCCCAGGCATGCTTACCGATCGTTGAACTGCTCCTCGGAGCCGGGCAGCGGGTGCACCACGAACTGTATCGACGACATGGCAAATTGGGGGGTTCGCAGCGACGGTCACGAGTATTCTGCCCGCATCGAAAACGCACAAATTAGAGCATTCTCGGGTTCGGTGAACACCTCCAACACTTCGCCATATTTTTCAAGTGCCTTGCTGAATACGCGAGAAGTTGCCTACGGTCTGACATTCGTCTTTTTCACCCGCAGTGCTGCCAGTCGGGAAACTTTACAAAAATTAATGACCCTATACAAATTAAATCTCAAACTTATTAAAATTAAAATATATAATTTAAGTATGTATTTATATATTTAAAATTTTGTTATAAATAATATGATTTATTTATTTGATTCAAAATTGATTAAAATTCATATTCCTGCTTTCTGTTTCTCCATCAATAAATTAATGGACAGATTTGAAGTGAATAGTTTGAACAGCTGTTCAAATATCACACCATATATTTAATTGTAAAAAGGCAAGACTTTATGTAAACATTGCTATTTTTTAAAATACTATTACTTGAATTATGTTATGAATTAAAAATATAAAAAAAAAATTAATAGATGTATGAACTCTTACGAACCAACGAAATACAAACACAATAATCATGACGGATACACAGAAGGCTGGATTATGGGTTAAACAACTTGGTTAAATTAGATGGCGAATTTTTGTGCAAACAGGGTCGATAATATTCTATTCTATTTATCGGGTTTGTTTCTATAAAAGTGCATTGAGTTGCAGACAACGTTATTGTATAAAGCAGGGGTTCTCAAACTTTATAAATGTTGTACCACTTAAATAAACTGCTAAAAATTCTGTACCCCCATGATCATATTACGTAATTCGGACTTACTACAAGTCAAAGAATATATATAATAAATGGGAGAAGCTTAATCACCCGGTATTTATCTTAACTTCACAGAAAAGTGTGCAAGATGTACTTGGGAGATTTAAATAATATATATTGTATAAACATCTATACACCTAATGGTATAAAAATGGTTAAAAGGGTCTAAATTAATAAAGCAATTCTTTCATACTGGGTGGCATTGTAAAAACTATGCAAGATGATTGTAGTAGTTGTAGATATAGTTCTTACTTTCTACAGCCAAGTGGTGATTATTCTTTACCATGTCCTTCATGTATTATGCTATTTTGGCTGCTTCGAGTCCTTACTGCTTTCAAACTTGTGATCTCTGCACTTATACAATTGAAGGTCATTCCTGTAATTATAAATGTTGTACAAGTTGCGCGGTACCACAAATTAGCGTTTATTTAACGCTAATCTGTGACGGTACGCACCTTACAGAAAACTTCATCAAAAAGACTGTTAACCTCGGTAGATATTTTCGAATGCACCATGAAGTGTTTTGTACACTCCTATATGTGCCTATCTTCATGTGTCAAACTGCGTTCACATAGCAACGATTTTCGGATACACATTTATTCGGGTAACGGAAGAATTCATGGTAAATCTGTGCTCGCAGTTATTTCCGGTCGAATAGATTTCATTTTAAAATCAAATAGTACGATATACAATACACTAAATTCAGTATATCTTCTTTCGGTCAGTAGTTCATATTTCAGCTGCCTGATTTTCCATTAATGTTCTTGCGTTAGCCAATCAGAGACGGAGAAGTGAGCACAGCTGATTCAATGCAAATTGGACAGTTAAATTTTGACAACTTATATTTTAAGGTTAAGTTCCAAAGCGGTGATTGTACCCATTATCATTATGTTAAAGTACAGATCGCTGGATATTTAGTTGGACCATTATTTTAGTTATTGGTTAAGTACCAAGCCTTCAATTAAAACAGTGCCGATTTCGAATGCCTTTGGATACACACCATTATATAACATATTATTAACACCATAACCTTAAAATCACTTGTCAAACTTTAACGGTCCATTTTTAGTTTAACAATAACGTTATTTCTAAAGGTCGTTTTAGACAAGACAATTTCTTGACTCAAAAGATACAAGGCAATCTAAATTGTCTTGTATCATACAGCAAATTATTTGAAATATTGAATTGGATGATAAATCAAATGAATAAATATAACGCATTCTATTTGTCAAGAACAAACTGTATGGGAGGAGGATATATGAATTAATTTCTTGAACAACTTTTGAGCTAAGAAATTGACTTGTCTAAAATGACCTTACGATATTTATGAATATAGGCAATGTTGGAGTAGTCTCAAATGAAAGTAATCTAGTATGATGTAATTCACATTCGACATCAACTACATTTATGCCCATATTTATAAATGTTGACAAATCTAGTACAATTAATTCACTTTAGCAATACACAAATAAATATTTACATCATGTTAACTAACAAAATCTAAACCAAACAACATCTATTGCTTTGTTTTGTAATATACAAGACAATTTATTACTTATTTTTGTATACATCTATTAATATACATTATTATATATATATATTTTTTTTTGTTAACAATCACTAGACAACCTCGTACTCGTACACAAACAGCAGCAGAAATCTACAAATCTTATTCCATTACATAACAGCTACCGATATATTTTATACAATAACGCGGAAGGCTTAGACAAGAAACCAAACCAAAAAACAAAACGATTCATCAAGCTGTAATTAATAATTCCCTAATTCATAACAACATTATTATTTTTTATTTGTTAGGGGGAATTGGTTTAGTTTAGAGCCATCAATATCCCCTACCTAACAATATCGCACATATATTTACAATTAAAAAATTCAATTAGTTGGTCGGGAATTGGGAGGACAAATTAATAACATCGAAGACAATTTATGTGTGCTATTATTACATTTAGATGTTGTTTGAAGACTAATTTTATGGGATTTTATGAGATCCTCCGCCAATTGCATCGCTGATATGTAGATACATAAAAAATTTATACTATATCGTAATGTCTTTCAATTAAAATTATTGAGAAACGGAA
Organism: Lordithon lunulatus; assembly: GCA_963942505.1. Classification (NCBI taxonomy): domain Eukaryota; kingdom Metazoa; phylum Arthropoda; class Insecta; order Coleoptera; family Staphylinidae; genus Lordithon; species Lordithon lunulatus. Next base: position 68,263,687 of record OZ012667.1, read on the forward strand.
TGTACACAATTATTACTCTCTCTCTCTCTTTTTTTTTAAATACACCAATTGGCTCAAATTCATAATACTAAATAACTCAATAAGTAATAAGTAGTATGTGGTTTTCCAATATAAACATAGGAAAAAGGAATCTTCTTTCTATTTTATACCATTAAAACATTAGCGATATAAAAACAAAGGTTCCTTTTATTTATGTCTAAATAATTAAACTGATTTAATACAATGTATACACTTTTAGAAATTAATTCTACATATAAAGGGCATTGGGAACACCAGCACTTGAATTGTTTATCAAGGTTGAAATCATATTGATACTTTTCTATTGGCATGAATTGTGAGATTGTATGGTTTTAGCAGAAACTATTTATAAAGCTTTTACTAGTTGAATATTTTATTATTAGCTGTGAAACTTATTTTGTATGTTTTGATGATCTATGATTTATTAATCATTACTTACGGATTATGGTCATGATTTTTGACAAAATAATCCAACAAAGCCCTCTGAAACTTATTTTATAAGTTTTGATGATCTACGATTAATACCTTAAGGATTATGGTCATGATTTTTGATAAAATAATCCAATAAATCCCTCTAAAACTTATTTTGTAAGTTTTGATGATCTACGATTAATAACTTAAGGATTATGGCCATGATTTTTGACAAAATAATCCAACAAAGCCCTCTGAAACTTAGTTGTAAGTTTTGATGATCTACGATTAATAAATTAAGAATTATGGTCATGATTTTTGACAAAACAACCCAACAAAGCCCTCTGAAACTTATTTTGTAAGTTTTGATGATCTACGATTAATAACTTAAGGATTATGGTCATGATTTTTGACAAAAAATGCCAAAAAAAAAGTAGTTTTTATAGGTTATGAAACTTATATTGTAAAGTAATAATCCTTACTTATAAAATGTAGATTATCAAATCATACAAATAACTTTTAGAGTCAACAATAAAGTAACTAGAAAAATTATATGAAATTCTGTTGCATAATTTCTGCTAAAACCTCAACACAATGTCACAATTTCCCACTGCTGATTTTGATAGATAACTATTGATATTAAAATTAATTCGATAATGTTCTTGATTAATACAATTCCACACTGGTGTCGCCACTATTTTAAACATTGAGCACGGTAATGGAAATCAAGCTACGATTTTTCTGTATAAATAGAGACTAATTAATGATAATTATAATAAAATATACAGTCTTAAAATCACACGATAAATAATTAAAAAGTATGGATGTATAAATATATCAATGGAAGTGTTTTTATATTTTCATAGTTGATGAATGAGTGAGTGGGCGCCTTGTGATAGCGAACATATCTGATACACCTCATATAAATAACACGAGAGATATTTATACTCATGATTACTTGCACAACAAATAAATTATAATTACTGGATTACATGATTTTGTAATTCAAACACTAATGGAATTTTTCAAACTAGTAGGCAAACAGCTGATCTTTACTATATTTTAAAAATTTATTAAGGGTCATTTCTACAATTGACTAGAGAATAACCTTATTCTCTGTTTAAATGTCAATTGTAGAATGGGCCCTAACCATCATACATTATTGCAGAAATGGATCTAATTTTAATGTAATTAAGCCTACACCATAAGGTAGAAGGCAAACGATAATATATACATTTAATGTAATCAGTTGATCAAACAGTAACTAGTTGCACAGTATAAGTAAAGTGTAATAAAAAAAAGGTAACAAACCAATGAAAAAAAAAGGCAATGATTTATAATACAAAATGTTAAGTTCTTTAAATTGAATGGCAGCCCAGTATTGTATAATTCTTATACATAGGAGTATATAAAATCCAACTTTTATCTGTTATTAATATATCTAATTGAATTAGTGAGTGGAAAAACCATACAATTCCAAAATAGTAGTTTAAATAAAATCTGTTTTGTGGGAAAAGTATACATATCACAACAATTAGATGTATAACCCTCATATTCACAGACATTCCACAAAGGCACCTTACACGATCAATAATACTGTTAATATTTTAGAATAATGACAGTATTACTGTACAATAACATGTTTAAAATGTTCATTATTCTAAAATATTGATTGTATTAACTATCGTATAAGATATAGTAATGTTGGAATGAAGAGAATACTGATATTTATCCTAATAATTGATTACTTGACAAATATAAAAAGAGATTTAAAGCAAATACAGACAGTACTAGGACTGACACTATTATTGACCATGTCAGGTCCCTTATAAATCTATCAATAGCTATTAAACCCATAAGTATTTATTGTTATAGCAATAATACAAATATTTAGGGAATGTAGTTACTTTAGATTCTCTCTATTGGAAACACTGAATAATTAAACAAAAGGTGTCATCAAAGATCCAATTGCCAGCTCTATTCAGGGTGTTGCATGGGCTACTGAACGTGTTTGACATTTGTTTTGGCATATTCTGTCACAATGACATTTCAAATGTATCCATTCAATAGCTTATGGGATTTATAAAGTTTATGGGATGTTGGTGAATATGGGCATAAGAGAGTTGAGGATGATATCTTCTACAACTCTCTTGCATATCTAATTGCTGTGACATGTTATACTTTTTCCACAAAACAGACTTTATCTAAACTACGATTTAGGAGTTATATGGTTTTCTCACTCACCATTTGAATTAAAAATGAGTATCAGATAGTTCCCTGCATTATTTATATATAAAAAAACATTTCAAACCACCCCACTCACCTGTTACAACATTACATCATCACTTACCAAGACAATCACTTAAAAATACCAAGTTATCACTTATCCTGTATAATCTCAACAAATATTAAACCGGATTCAACTAAGCGGGGTCGTAAATGGTTGCGGGTGTGGTCAGACGTTGCTGTCAAACATGGGGGAGCCCGTGAAACTGATGGGTTGAGCGTTCGATACGAGATTGGAATGCATTGAGGAGTTTGGCGGTTTGTGGACGCCTGGTGGCGGCGGTTTATGGACGCCCGGTTGCGTCTCTGCCACGGCCGCCGACCGCATTTCCTCCGCGCTGGCCCTACAAAAATTATTAACAATGTACTAATGGCACATACACATAATAATAGAATAAAAAATAAAATAAAATTTTAAGCCATAAAATAAAATTATCTACATTATTTTGTGAATTAATTTTAATTACTCTGACATGCAGTGTGGGTAATTAAATTAGTAATAATGATAATAATCTTTATTGGAAATAAAGATTATTATTATTATTACCATTGCCAACTGGATCAATGATAGCTTCGCTATGAGATTGAAGCTGTCATTGATGCAGTTGGCAATGTTATTACTAATTTAATTACCAGTGCAATTTGTATGTACATCTACCGGCCATGACGTCACTTGTTTACAGCAAGCTGCATTTTATATTACAAAAATATTAATAATAAAAATTATGTTTTTCTTTTTGAATTCAGCAAAAAATTTCGAATTGCTAAATTAATAGATAAACTCAATTATGTATAATGTGAGTAAACAGAATTAAATACGACTAAATTAAGCAACAATAAATTCTTACTTTCCGTTTAAAGCATCCCCAAACAACTACCTACAAAATACTACAGTTGTAATGAAAAAAAATAACATGCAGAAACACAGGCATTAACCAAAATACTGCTTGCAAACTAATCTGTAAAATAAATGTTAATACTTGAGTTAGTATGTTTATGTGGGACGCCAGACATCAGGGTCTTCCATAAGAGTGGTGTGGTGGTCACTAGTAGCACCCATACCCATGCCAGTAGGTGAGGTGGCCATTTGAGGGGATGCCATCGCCGCCATGTCCTCTCTAGAGCCTCTGGTCAATGCGCAATATGTTTTTTTAAGTTTTAATCACACCCACAAAACACAACCATAAGCAGAATTATTACAAAAGCAGCAAACTTACTTTTTCCCTATTGACATCATTCCGTAGATTATGCCTGTTGCAAAAATCAGGCCACTTCCAAACAGACTTGCAAGGCCAAAGCACATGATGAGTGGCGGAATTGATAGGCTGAAATAATTGGATTCGTAAATTGTACAGAATCATTTAATAATCATTTTATAGGTAATATAGTAATGCAGAGCACATTTAATGTCTGAACCATTATTAAACATGTTGATGCCCATATCCACCAACATCCCATAAACTTTATAGGTCCCATACATTGAATGGATAAATTTAAAATGTCATTGTGACAGAATATGCCAAACACCTTAAGTAGCACTTGTGATTGGAGCTTTGATGACACCTTTTGTTTAATTATTCAGTGTTTCCAATAGAGAGAATCTAAAGTAACTACATTCCCTAGATAATGTATTTATTACTGCTATACCAACAAATACTTATGGGTTCAATAGTTATTGATAGATTTATGGAACATCATTGAATACGGGGGTGAGTAACTTATAATAATATTTACATTATATACCCCCATATGCACCAATGTTGCATAAATCTATCAATTCAAGAGGTAGAACCTATAAGTTTTTGTTGTTATAGCAAACTTTTAGAATGGACTGTTATATGTCAACATTACAACTAAAGTAAATAAACTTCAGTTTTAATATGCCACAGCTCACACTCAATTAAGTTAATTTTGACAAGATTAGCCACAATCGTTTATTATTTGGGAGGTGTTGTGGGCTGCTTTAAGCTAAGACCAGTCTAGAACAGTTCCTAAATAATAAATGAAAGCAGCTATTGTTAGGTAAATATTGTTTTATATTAAATTTGTTTGTTGTTTTCTGCATATCTAGATAAAAATAATCTCTCAAATGTTATTTAAGATAACCAAGGGACATTGTTTGATATGATATGAACTGTTCTTGAAACAAGTGATGAATAAATAGAATATAATAAACAGCAATATTTACATGATATATCCAGCAGCCTTATTCCAATATGGGCGGTTTTCCACCACATCGCTGAGCCTCTGCACATGATCAATAAACAAACAGCAACACGGCGCCTCACAGCTCACAACAATAAATCCCGCCACAATCTGCCACATACCACCCAATAGACACTCAACATTGCCCAAAATGATCCCAAAACAGTTCCAGAATCCCAAAAATATGGCAACTGCAACAAGTCAAACAGAAACAAAATATTGCAAAACAATCAACCACGTCGCGGGTAACACGATACTCACGAAAACTGCCAACCGTCCCCAGCCCCCTGCCGCCGTATCGCATCCACCACGGAACATCATCTTTGGCGACGGGATCCTGCCCGGGCCGCGCCATAATCTGAGCAATCTTTTCCGAAAACGACTGCAACATCACAAAACACCACAATCAAAAAAACACTTCGCACCAAACACCCGCAACACCTATTTACCATCGTTACTCTCTTATTTTATTATGTCGCACCAGCAATCAATGAATCGGCCACTTCACTAAAAACCTAATCTGACAGACGTCAAAACGCGGATACCGATTATTAGTGCCAACTGAGCGAGAGCAAAAAAAACTCCAGACTGGCAACCATCGTTTTTAAATCATCACAGCGGGCTTGTGTGTGCGCGCAAACAAAACACTTGTTTGGTGGTAGATTTATTGTGAGCGATGGGTGATAAACCAAGAAAATATAATGCTGGTGATAAAGCGCGAAAGTGCCCGCCCCCATTGCGGGGCTTCATGATGGCGCGAATACGGCGCGAGCTCACGCTGGCGCTGTGCTTTTCAGCACTTGCGGGGACTTGGTGGCATTTCTATGTCGCCAACGGGAATAAGGCGGTGTACGCTGAGTTCTACAAGGATTATGATATTAATCAGGAGTTTTGTGATATGGTGGAGAAAGGTGTTTTCGATTCGTGTGTGGAATAATATGTTTAAATGTTAATTTGTTAATGCAATCTGATGTTATGCGTAATAAATGTGGGATGTTGAAGGTTCTGTTGTTGCTCAGTTAATATTTATTGTTATATTCACTTACAGAGTGGTAGATGGAGCTCGCTAGTAGGTTATTGGATGATACAAGTATCTTCGTTTTCTGCTGAGGTTCGCGTTATAAGCACCCATTAGTATCTTTTATAATATATAAGTTTATCGCGAAACACTGAATTCACCACATTATATATTTTATAATATAATAATGTATTATATTTTCTTTGATTCCACATCCGTCATTTAAACGAGCTCCCCCCCCTGCCCGCCGGCGCCAATTGTCGGCGTGTATTTTTTTTGTAAGCCTGCCGTGTAGCCGGCAGCCACTCTGTATCTTTTTAAATATATAAGTTTTAAGATGAATTTAAATTAAGACCATGATACATCGAGTCACTAACTAACGCACGTTTATCAGGGCTGTAAGTTTGAAAATATTTTCATCTAATGTCAATGTCAAATTTATATATTACGTGTAATTAAAGTTGTCTATAAGTAGATATATAGCCCATTTTCCTACTTTACGTTTGAACGTCAGCGTTCATGCGTCAGCCAATCAGGTTTCAAATAATAATAGCTGATTCTAATATACTAGTAAGTTCATAAAAAAGTAGTACAAACAAACTAAAAGATAAATATTTTAACTCGTGTATATTTGGTATATACAGATTGTACTACTTTTTATTAGATTTAGTTTAGTTCATAAAACAGTCGTACAAACAATCTTTGTATTGTGTACATTTTGTAACGGACTGTTATCTGTCAAAATGACAACTAATGTCAGTTTGAACAGTAAATAAAATTTCAGTTTTAATATGCTGCAACTTACCATTGAAATATGTATGTATTATGTTATTTTAAATTATTTCTTTTATGTAAATGAATTTACTAACGGAAAAGCCTCACGATTATAAACACCGTATGAAGATAGAAGTTTTTTTTTGAAATCACTAAATGTCCAAAGTTGACAGCACAGTAACCTGTAACAAAAGTCTGAATGACGCAACTGAAAATTTATTAATGTATATTTGGTCATATACAGTATGTACAGATTTTTATTGGGTTTAGTACACAGAGCTTATTATAAGGTTATTATTGTTTTAGTAATACATACATTCGGATAAATTGGTGCTGGAAATATTTGAAGCTCTGCGACGTTTCCTATAGACCTGCGCCTGATAGAATAGAACATTGCCCCGTTGCATGGCAGCAGGGATCTTTATCTATGAGTGGAAATAGACCATTTTCCGATAACCCGAAGGTTCTACTTACCAACTGTAATAGCCTCAAATGGTACTCAAAGTGCGTGATTTGGGCAATATTTAAAATGAAAATTTTGGGAAATAGTCCCGGTAAGTGATATGTTGTTATTATTGATATATTTCATTTTGATCAAACTCATGAGTGCAAGATTAACAACAATACACTTTATTTATTTAATCATATGGCTTCTACATACATTTTTAATTTTTTCTCTTTGACCTATGTATTGCTGTTCCTACTGTAAACACAAAAAACACATACATTAATGAATCTATCTTATCTATCTACCGTGTAACGGTCGGAGGCATATGATTAAATAAATAAATAAAGTGTATTGTTGTTAATCTTGCACTCATGAGTTTGATCAAAATGAAATATATTACCATTGCCGCTTTCGTTTATTATTCGGGAGTTGTTCTTTCTCGTATTAGAATAATCCCGAACGATAAACAAAAACAGTTAATTATAATAATAATAATAAAGTGTCTTTATTTTCTTTTCAATTACAATTTCAAAACAGTTTGACATTAGAACAATACAACATTGAAAAAGAAAATAAAATAATCAATTACAAATAATAATTTGTGATTGCTATTTAAATTTTCCCGCCAGACATTTCCCAACTTCGTTCGTTTCCGTCGAACGAAATCGAACAACTGCCATGCGCTATGTCATGCGCATAGCGTTCCAATGAACAACGTACGTCGCGTCGTCTGGCCGTGATGTGAAAAAGGACAGCGAATTGGGGTCGTGTTAGTGATATAATGTTGCGGATACGTTTTCAATAAAGGCAGTTGAACATCGGGAAGCGGACAACAACTGAAACAACAGGACGGAAGTTAACATCTCGGAGGTAGCGGAGTGACAACATCTTCCCACCGGCCCTTTAACACCATGGCTGAACCGGAACAGGCGCCAGAACAACCGAAGGCGACCGTGCAGAAGCAAATAATCGGTGAGAAATTTGTATATTCATGTGCCCGCGCGACGCTGACACGAGGCTCCGTGATGCCAGCCCGCCGGCGTCCATGTTCGTTTCAAACGGCGGGGAGCACATGGCGTCGGTGCTGCATCTAGCCCCCACAGCCGCATCGGGGGCGCAACACCCCTCGCGGCTACACCACCGCGAAGCCCTCAATTCCACATCCGTCATTTGTACGAGCTCCCCATCGCCCCCCTGTTTTTTTTTATAAAAATTTCTGTACGCCTGCCGTGCAGCCGGCAGCCATTCTGTTGTCCATCAAGCGTTGCTTTTCATGCACCGCGGTGCAGCGACCGTTTTAATTAACCGCCGTTTTCTCTGCATTTTTATTATTTTTATTTGTACGACCCAGCGAGTTCGTTTACACCGCGACGCACGAGGCGCTTCCGATTCACACGCGCGGCTATTTATAAACATTTTATTTGCGGCCGTGCGGGACGATGCTTGACTTTAACAAATTTTTAAATACCACGCCGCGCCACATAAAACGAATGTAGTAAAAAACAAACAAACAGAAGATGAATTCTCCAACTGGATTATACAATGCAAACTGTTTGGGGTTTTAATTTGTTTGAGTATGAAGAATTCTTATTTATATATGTCTTGTATAGGAATTGCTGGATGATTTTTATAGAAATTATCTATTATTATCGTTATTTTATTATTTTTATCTATTATCATTATTTTCTATTATTATCATTATTTTATTATTATTATTTTCTATTATTATTATTTTCCACTATCATTATTTTATTATTATTATTATTATATAGATAATAATAAAATAATGATAATAATAAAACATAATAATAAAATAATGATAATAATAGGCACCTTACATGATCAGTAATACTGTCAATATTTTTGATTTAAGACAGTTATATTTTGCACATATTTTTTATTCAAGACATAATTGGTAATAGTACAAGATGAACATAAACTTACGCTTGAATTACATCTACATACTAGATTTGTCAAGAAACTTGAACACGTTTCTAGCTTCAATTAATCATGTACTATATTCAGCATGTACTTAGGATTCATTCTCAATAGTTGAGGTGCACTGAAGAGATCTAACATGATTGAAATCTAAATATGTAGATTGCTAAGAGGTAAAGTTATGCTTATATCAAATTTTTTTGTTTGGTCTAGTTCTTGTATGGACGCCTAACAGGAATACAAATGTCTAGGGTTCCAAAATAAATTAATCCAGTTTTTTTAATACTAAAACCATAAGTTATGCCTGTATTCACCAACATTCCATAACTTTATAGGTCCCATAAGTTATTGAATGGACAAATTGAAAATGTCATTATGACAGAATATGCTAAAACAAATGTCAAACACTTTTATTAACACTTGTGATTTATTGAAGCTTTGATGACACCTTTTGTTTAATTATTCAGTGTTTCCAATAGAAAGAATCTAAAGTAACTATATTCTCTATATAATTTATTTATTATTGTTATAACAACTTTTGGGTTCAATAGCTATTGATACACTTATGGAACATCGGTGAATACAGGGGTTAGATAACTAAATGGAAATAATAAGCAACTATAACTAATTTAAACTTGTACTTAGATTTAACTTCATGTTTATTTTATTTTTAGTTTATTCATATTTTATAGTGTTTTAAAATAGAAAACTGTAGACATTTTTGTTTTCATTAACATTTGTTTATTGCACACTCCTTAGATCCGTTTCTGGTAATCATAGGAAACGCCTGAGTCATAAGTGTGCTAGAATACAATACCTCCAGTTGTTAGTGAATTATTCATTTTTGTTTTATATGGAGATGAAGCTAACTGATAATTGGGGAACAAAAATTTACTTGGGGAAGACTTTTAAAGAGAAGTGCAAAAGAAAATTGCTTCTTTTTAGTATCAATATATCGTTCTGTCTAGATTCAACAGAATTTATTACAAGAACTTATAAAATTTAACAGTGCTACCCCTGTATTCATTAACATTTCATAAATCTATCAATAGCTATTGAACCCATAACTATTCATTGTTATAGCAACAATAAATACATTATCTCAGGGATGTAGTTACTTTAGATTTGCTCTATTGGAAACACTGAATAATTAAACAAAAGGTGTCATCAAAGCTCCACACACACACAAACGCTATTGAAAGTGTTTGACATTTGTTTTGGCATAATCTGTCACAATGATTTTGTCAATTTATACATTCAATAGCCTATAATGTTTATGGGATGTTGGTGATTATAATGATTTTTACAAATAGAGTATTAATAAGCATAACTATAACCTTAGACATCAAAGGGTACACATAGCTATGAGGATTAGATTACAAAATATTGAATTTACTCACTATTTAATTTCCACCCTGTATAGTAGCCCCCAAAATAATAACCATAAGCTTTTTTAATGCCTGCCATTGTAAAATACAAATCAATACAAGATACAATAAACCAACATTTGATAAACAATCCCAATCAATTCTTGTTTATTCGGAAATAAATAACCATTACACAAACATGCAGTTAGCAGCTGCGATACAATTTATTGTTAAAAAAGTGGCATGTTTACAAATGTAAATGAACTGTTGTTAACCTGAATGATTTCATTGTTTGTATCGATTGCATACTTGAGTATTGCATAATAATTTATTGGCACTTTCATGCGGTTGTACTTGAATTTGAATTAATAACGACAAGCCAAGGGCAGTCAAGAAATTAGTTGTGTTTAGTATGCATAACATAATATGAACAGGAAAAAAAGTAGACAGTGTGTTGTATTAGTATCGTAATTGATTAGTGCTGTTAATTTTGATATTTCTTTAGGTTTCATGATCAATATAATATATAAAGCTTTATTACTACAAAATTCATTGAAATGTGAATGCTTATAATGGGAGAAGCCTCTAATAATTTATTTGGCACCCTCCCAAAACGAATACGTTTCACAATCGGATGCCACGTGCTCGTCGCGCTTGTTAACTAGGTTAGCTATTTCCTTGAAGACTTGTTGAATTTATGCGACCTTTTATATTGCAAAAGAACTCTTGCTCCATGGCAGACTATCTTTATTTTTGAACTAAATTTTTATTTTAAACTCGCCCTCGTATTTTGTTTATCACAAAGAGTAATGCCGCAATGTAAATACAAAAGGGCAATGAGTTACGATGAAAAATGGTGAGCTATTGAATTATTAGTCCAGTCAATGTGTGCTTAAAATAGGGGTGTAGAGTGCATGAAATATGCCAGGGTTTTTGACTTCAGGGCTTTGTTATTAGGTAAATATTATACTAAAAAGTAGTAGTAGTACTTTTTAGTATAGTAGTAGTAGTAGTATACTAATAAGTAGTAGAAGTATACTAAAAAGTAGTAGAAGTATACTAAAAAGTAGTAGAAATATACTAAAAAGTAGTAGTATACTACGACTATTTTTTAGTATAGTACTACTTTTTAGTATAGTACTACTACTTTTTAGTATAGTACTACTACTTTTTAGTATACTTCTACTACTTTTTAGTATATTTCTACTACTTTTTAGTATATTTCTACTATTTAGTATATTTCTACTACTTTTTAGTATATTTCTACTACTTTTTAGTATATTTCTACTACTTTTTAGTATATTTCTACTACTTTTTAGTATACTTCTACTACTTTTTAGTATACTACTATTACTTTTTAGTATACTACTACTTTTTAGTATACTTCTACTACTTTTTAGTATTCTACTACTTTTTAGAATACTACTACTACTTTTTAGTATACTACTACTACTTTTTAGTATACTACTACTAAAAGTCCCCATCTCTGGTAGGTGAGCATAAGGTGGGAGGGGGAGAAAATGCCATTTTTAGATTTGTCAATTATATCTCTGAAACGGTGGACTCTAGAAAAATATGTTCTGAATAAAAATTAAAGCTAATTAAATTTCCTATAAAATTGTTCCTATACATATTCATCCAACTTCCAACGATTATCGAGATATATGAAATAATATACGAATAACATCGATAATTTTTGGGGGGGAAAAATAATTTTACTTTTTGTCAAACGTTTAATTCTCACGACTGTTTCTCAGACAGAAAAATTGTTGAAGTCTTAGAGCATTGGGGAGTGAGAATTCAAACCCTGCTGTAGGCGAAATTTTCAGAATCATCTTCACAATTTTTTTTTATATAGATTTTTTATATGAAATTAAGACAAGTAATAATATATATAATAATATAATAAAAAAAAAAAAAAATAATAATAAAATAAATTTATTTCCAAAAGAAAAGAAAAATACAGTTAATAAGTTACTGTAATTATGATAATAATAAACATAAATAAAATAGTTTTAAAACATATTAACATATAGATGTGCATTGCTAATTGATGTGGTGTCGCCTGATGGTGTCTAACTTTCCTCCTAGGTGCTTAGTTGTACTAAACCAGTTTTAGTTTCCCAATTACCGGGTGATTTAACTCCTGAATTTTCCCCTTGCCTCTAGCTTTCTTATTTTTTTAGTATGTAGAATGCAAATTATGACTCATTTTGTAGGCACCTGTATTTAACTCTCATGCCCTAGCTATAAAAATTCTTATTTTTTAGTATGTAGGATACAAAATATGACTCATTTTGTAGATACCTGTATGTCTTTTATATTTGCAAATTATTTCATTTAGTTGATTGTTTTCCCACTACTAAGTGACGCATCGCGTGGCAATTAATTTAATAATTTATTATCCGTTTGTAACCGTTTGCATCGCTTCAATTCCGCACCCGCTCGCTTCCTACTTCATATCTATTTATAGAACAGTATTTGTGAACACGCTTAGTTTTAATGCGAAGCCATTCCGGAATTTGTATCATCGAAATTCCTATTCTGATTTTGTCATCTTTCTTGAAATATGTAAACAATTACTCAATTCAGTGCCCGTGCGGTTACAGGCGTCATTCGTCTCGAATGGGAGCCTGAGTTCGAACCCCATCAGGGCGAATTTTCGCGAATCACCTTTCACAGTTTTTCAGTAATCAGTAAGTCGTCGTAGTAATATTGCTATTGCCCAATAGTTCTTTTGTTTTCGTTAGTATCCATGACTAATAGTAACATTAGCAAATTCTAGTGGGCAAACATTTGTATTTACGCAAAACAATTTATATGTTATTTTAATAATAATTATTACTGCAATGCACTAATTAATGTACGCTTCGATATCTAAACCATATTTTTCTATATATATAATTACGCAAGTATGCCCTAATTAACTCTCGTTATTTCTTTTGCAGCTAGCAAGGTTACCGGCACCGTGAAATGGTTTAACGTAAAAAGTGGATATGGGTTTATCAATAGGTGAGTTTTATGTATTAATTTGTTATCAATTGCTAAACAGCATTTTATAATAAAAATTATTCCAACTTTGATACGCTTGCGTGTGTGCTGATAAGCGCATACAAAATAATTAATATGCAAAATCTACTTTATTTGGAGACTGTTTGTCTGTGTGGCGCTATCTAATCGTGTGTTTATTTTCTTGCAGAAATGACACCAAGGAAGATGTTTTCGTACATCAAGTAAGTGTTTTTTTTAAATTTTTTTTTTAGATAACGTTCATTAAAATATTGAAAGCCTCGCGATAAAATGTTGCTATTCCATAATAATTTGAATATTTTTTAGCAAACAATGCACTATTTGATAAGCGGGCTATTTTAGTCCCCAGTAATGCCTGACGATAACGATAACGCGTAACATACTGTTACATGTTGGTGTTATGGAAAATATAGTTATTTTTTCGTTTGGCCCGATTATTAAAATTAGGTTATTGCACGCTCCTTAGATCCGTTTCTGGTAATCATAGGAAACGCCTGAGTCATAAGTGTGCTAGAGTATGATACCTCCAGTTGTTGGTGAATTATTCATTTTTGTTTTATATGGGGATGAAGCTAACTGATGATTGGGGAACAATAGTTTACTTGTGTTTAATTATGATTTAAAATACTAGTTGTGACTAGAGGAATGATGCCTTAAGCATTTATTGTTCAAATTTGAATTTCATTAACGGCCAGCAGCAAGGATTTCTAGAATCTTTACTCAAATCCTTCCACAATGGTTAACTTGAAAATAAGAAACAGTTTATAGTTACTAATTTGTTACATAAACCCATAAATATAAATTTTCTATTTTGTGATATAATTTAAATGTGAAAATACACATTATATATTCTTTTTGCATATTTTTTGTTATGAAATTGTGACTTATTTTGGAACAAATAAAATTCCTATATAGGTGGGTTTATACTGAAATATAATAATAAATAATAAATAAGGATTATTTAAGACCGTTCATGGTCACAAATAATAATATGTACTACCGAGCAGTTGGTAGTACATATTATTATTTGTGACCATGAACGGTCTTAAATAATCCTTATTTATTAATTATTATTATATTTCAGTATAAACCCACCGCACTCCTCACCCGCCAGAATTTTGTAGTTCGCACGTAGAATTGACTGGTGTGACGAGTGAATAGTCTTAAAGGGAGGTTTTACAATGGGCCCATTTTGAGTGTGTAGCTATGCCACCCTCGACTATTTGAGTTGATTTAGTTGTTAATTTGAATGTTTCAATTTTTTTCAGTCAGCAATCATAAAGAACAATCCGAAAAAAGCGGTGCGCTCAGTGGGCGATGGTGAGGTAGTTGAGTTTAGTGTAGTGGTGGGTGAGAAGGGAAACGAGGCCGCAAACGTCACAGGCCCGGACGGCGAGCCAGTTAGAGGCTCGCCGTATGCTGCAGACCGCAGACGTGGTTATCATCGTCAGTGGTTCTTCCCGCGCGGTCGCGGAGGCGGCGGCGGCGGCAGGGGGGGACGAGGCCGTCCACGAGAACAAGGACAGCAAGGAGGTGAGTTCAATAAAATTGTGAAAAGAGGGGAGTTGGCCATTGATGTATAAGGCACAAGCTATCCTAGGGTAGTTTGGGAATTGACAATTTATTTTAAAATATTTTTTGTTTATCTTGTTTTTTGTTTGTTCATTTTGTAGATGAAGGTAAAGAGGGATCTGGTTCGGGCGGTGACGGTCAGGACAACGGTCCGGTGCGCCGTTACAGGCCAAGGCGCGGGCGCGGAGGCTACGGTGGATACTACCGCGGACCGTACCGCGGCGGACCAGGAGGTGGTGGTGGCGGCGGTGGCCCCCCAGTGAGTGGCGAGGAGCAACACGGTGATGGTGAGAACCCACGTGGTGGCGGCCCGCCCAGGCGCTTCTTCCGCCGTAATTTCAGAGGTGGCAGAGGCGGCGCCCGCAGACCCCGCTCGCAAGACGGACAGGGCGCGGATCAGAGTGGTGAAGAGGGACCGCGCGGGCCCCCGCGTCCCCGTTTCCGTAGACGCGGAGCACCACGTGCCCGCGGTGAAAACTCGCAGTCAGACTCTGCTAATATCAAGGTAAATATCGGTATTCAATTTGTATCCCCCCCCCCCCTCTTTAGGATGTTCATGTGTAGGCTATATCTCTCGATTTCTTCTACTATGCTGTCGATCATCTGCTGGAGCTCGGGAAGACTATTTGTTATTACCTTAGTGTCACAGGCTTACATTGTTAATTGTCTTCCAAATCACTTAGATATCGCTATTTTTTTTCTTTTCGAAACCAGATAAATTTGGTAAAATGGATATAATTAGTCACTATTTTAGTTAACCATTAATAGTTGCTGGCGCGCCAGTTCATACCTATAAATCTGGTGGTGAAATCCAGTTTTTCTTTTCTTTTTTCGCACGTACCATTTCCATCATATTAATTGCACTGTTCTATTTACTTGCAGGCTGAAAATTCGACCGGACCCGTGAAGTCTGAAGTAAGTGATTTTAATATAATAACAAAATAACATGCTTGCTCTTAGTGATGGTTTGTGGCTTTAGTGGATAACCAACGTTTTACTTGGTTGATTTATCAATATAGTTTTACACTATTTATGACATAAGGCGCTTTCGTTTAGCTTGGTTTAGCATTGGTAGTTGCCCTTGGTGGCGTGCAGTATCGCTCAGGTCTTACGGTCGTGCGCCGCCGGTTGTAAGGGCCGAGGTAGAATTATGCGCATCGGAAGAGGCAAATAAAACAAGAGACAATAAGCCTGTACCAGCCTAAAGTGATAACCGGAAACGGCTATAGTAGTGCCCTCTGTTGGAATAATACTCTAACCGAAGCTGCTTTTGTTTATCGTTTCTCACTGCGCCGAACAGTTCGTACTAGAGCTACTTATGGTGGAACGATAAACTGGGAATTTTACCTGGGATATTGTATCATAACAATCCATAATATATCATTATATACAATCCATAATATATCATTATATACAAATTGAAATGATGAATAGGTTTTAACGTGATGAAAAATAATTGCAACCTCGATAAGGGTTGAGGTAGAATCCGGTATAATGGAGTGGTTCGCACGGATAATTGCAACACAAGACGAAACACCCGGAGCAGCTCTTAAACGATAAATGAAAGCGGCTAGAGTGTTTGAGATATCAGCACAAAGTTAATGTTAAGGGTAATATATAAGTGGGAATTCACCTCTTAACACTCTACATATCTAGATTTCGATTTAGCTCAACTAATAAGAATACATTCACACAATATGTTTAGTGATTATATAAAAAGTAATGTTTCTAGATTGCTAAAAGGTGAATTCATACTCACACTCTGTTCTAATAGAGGGCACCACTTGATATCTCAAACACTGTTCAAATAGAGGGCACCACTTGATACCTCAAACACTGTTCTAATAGAGGGCACCACTTGATATCTCAAACACTATTCCAATAGAGGGCACCACTTGATATCTTAATCACTCTATTATAATAGAGGACACCACTTGGTGATCCCGATGGCATGAGTATGGTGACAGGCATTACCATATGGGGCGTCGCCAGATGGCATTAAGCTTTTCTCTTTGGAGATTGTATATAATCACTAGATTATTATTATTGTTGTATGAACTTATTGTCACTAGCAAAACATTTAGATATGTAGATTGCTAAGAAGTGAATTCACACTTGTATATGAAATATCACTTACAGTAGATACATTTTGATGTGACGGGTCCAAAGTTCAACTTTATGCGCAAGGGCGCTGCTGTAAATAAGAAAGTGAAACCTAAAAACATCACCTGGGTTATCTCGGAGGTGACACGCTATAGTACGTGTTCCGTTCACGCGTACATTTCTGCGCTGCGATGTTGTGGCATATGTGTTTAGGATGGACAGTAATTCACAAACTGCCAACTCTTTTCACGTTCTGCGCATAGGAGGCGTAATTCAAAATGTATCTACTCTACCTGCTACTATAACCGTTTGGCAAATTGTCCTATATTTCCTGCAGTATTCTGCTTTGTTGCACGTTGTTTCGTTTTTAGCTATGCATGATTTAAATTTAGTGTTTTGTGACTTGTTGGTGTGGGACTTGCATGGTGGTTGTCTTCAAAAAGTGCTTATGTTGCACAACAACGGAGATAACCGTATGTATTAACTAGCTTGCTTACATGCTTGCTTAATTATTTGTTTGTGGTAAGGTAAATAACATTAATGAGCCCAATATAGAACTCTTACGTTATAAAAATGTAAATTTTATTACATTTATGTCTTTAAACCTTTATTTGGCATAATTGAGACAAGTAACAAATTTATTCAAATCACTTGTACCGTACCTTCCATTGATCTGTCTCTATCCTCACCAATTTATTTTCCCACATCAACTTTTTGCATGTTTCAGCACCTTTCCCACCCTTTCTTCATTCACTTTTCTACAATCTCCCACCCACTTTTCTTTCAATACCTCACATTCATTGCTTACATGTCTTTAACTACACAGTACAAAGTCATCACACACCTTTCGCTCACTGGATGCGATTTGAGTGAGCGAAAGGTGTGTGATGACTTTGTACTGTGTAGTTAAATAATAACTTTTTTATCTTCAAAAATATATTAAATGTATAAAATTAAAAAGACGAAATTCTCAATGTACATGTGATTAGTAAATGTAAATATAAGTGAAATAAATAAAAATCATATATAAGCCTACTCGCCACGTCAAGGTACTAATTCGTCGAGATCAGGTTTTTAGCAAAATCAAACTTAGTTACGATGGGAAATATATAAGATAAATGTACATAAAAATACTGTTATGCAGGTATTGCATGCATGTCATTTCTTTAAGGAATATTTCTTAACTCAAATAACCTTCTATACTGTTCTTCAGTCATTTGTATTCGCGAATTATTATATTAACGTTTCACATTTTATAAATTTAATAATTGCTTCTATACTTCTATACACCGCTCTTTTGATCACCAGATTTATACGGCCTCTTTTGTCGACACCGCTTCCTAGGAAACCAAGGCTTCATACCCTTAACTTTTCCATATTCTGTATTGGAGGGTGGAACAGGAAGAACAAAGTATATAGTATATATGACAAGAACACGATGCGATTCTACAATCTCTCACCCACTTTTCTTTCAATTCCTCACATTCATTGCTTACATGTCTTTAACTACACAGTACAAAGTCATCACACACCTTTCGTTCTCTCAAATCGCATCCTGCTGTTGCCATATATACTATATACTTTGTTATTCCTGCTCCACCCTCCAAAACAAAATATGAAAATGTTGAGGGTGTAAAGCCTTGGTTTCGTAGGAAGCGGTGTCGACAAAAGAGGTCGTATAAATCTGGTAATCCAGAGAGCGGTGTATAGAAGTATAGAAGAAATTTTTAAATTTATAAAATGTGAAAAATTAATATACTAATTCGCGAATACAAATGACTGAAGAACAGTATAGAAGGTTATTTGAGATAAGAAATATTCCTTAAAGAAATGACATGCATGCAATACCTGCATAACAGTATTTTTATGTACATTTATCTTATATATTTCCCATCGTAACTAAGTTTGATTTTGCTAAAAACCTGATCTCGATGAATTAGTACCTTGAAGTGGCGAGTAGGCTTATTTTTAATTTATTTCACTTATATTTACATTTACTAATCACATGTACATTGAGAATTTCGTCTTTTTCATTTTATACACATAATATATTTTTGAAAATAGGATAGTTATTATTAAATTACCATTCAATAAGTCTATTGAATGGTAATTTAATTTTGACAAGAAATTATTAGCAAAAATTTTTGTTACATATAATAATGTTTAGTCTGGTAGTCTATTATACAATAGTTTATATTATTACACATATATTATTGTTACTTTCAATTTTATTTCGGAAGAAATACGTCACGTACAGGGTTTAAAGTCGCATGTAGCTCACGAGCTGTACTTTACCGACCTCTAGCATAGTCAAATGTGATATGGCCCGGGTGGAAATGATAATGCTTGTGTTATATGTAACAAGGATTTACTTTTTTAAAACTTGGAGTTCTATATTGGTCGTATGTGTAATATAATTTGTATTGATGTTTGAATTTTATAATTTTAGGAAAGCCAGCCTGTGCAGAATACAACCACAGAAAGTACAGCTTAGACGTTCTCACGCTGTAAATGCATAACTACATAATCAGCATATGTTAATACAAAAAAAAACAACTTATTAGTGCGTGAGTTTTTAATAATATAAAGCAGACAAAAGGCATTTCATCGCGAATTTAAAACTTAATCACACTAAATCCCCCACTCATTATGGTACAAAAAGCGACCGACCGGTTCGGCCCCCGCGCCCTCCGCCGGCGGCTCCTTCACCAAAGTGACAAATTTTTGATACTTTTTATATGCGAATATATTTCTTATTGATGTGATTTTCTAAATAATAAAAAAAAACTATGGTACTTTAAAGAAACTATAAAAAATATAGATGCGAAGCGTCCGCCGGCATAGCGCGGTACTTGAAGAATTCAATAAAATCGCAAATTCAATGTAATTGTAAACCTTCCCCCCCCTCATCGACCGCCCATGAAATGTCTTCGTGACCTTATGTCTAGCTGCGATTGATTTCTATAACCAAAAAAAATATACCGAAAAAATTCAGCCTGCTGCACGCGCCAACCGTGTGCAGCGGTTGTGCCCAAAAAAATGTTGCAACACCTAACTTTGTCCCGCCGTCCGCCGGACGCGGGATACCAAACAATAAAAAAACAAAAATGTTAATCGGAAGAAAAACCAACAAAAAAAATACGTAAAATTTGCGAAAAATTGAGGATGGATATTTGCGTGTGTTCAATCCCCAGTCGAATTTTTTACCAACAGTAACATTTGAATGAATTTTCTTGCGGGTGTTTTTATATGAATTGTACTTTTCTTTTTTTTTTAAATAACTATTTTTTTTGATTGTATATCTCACACTCGTATATATATTACTTATTTGATTTCGATTGGTGCTTTTTTTTATTAGCGATTAATTGTAAGGTTTTTTTATATAAATTGTTTGTAATTGAACCCCCCAGATGAATGAAATTTTGTAAAATGATACACTAGACTTGAGATAGGATTTTTTATTTTTTTATTTTTTTTGAATTTGCTGTTGTTAAAAGGTAATAAATATCTATTCTTAAAAAAAAACTTGATTTGTGTGATTTTAAAACCTGTGAAATATTCCTACTTCTAATGTTGTTTTCCTGTGTCCTAATATGATAATCCTATTCAAAGATTAATATTGAAGTTGTAATGGTTTAGATATTATTGTGTGAGAGTTTGATCCCACACTTGGGATTGAAATTTTGTATGTGCAATGAAATTATTATGACTATATAGTCATAATGATTATATAGTCATTATGACTATATAGTCATAATCATTTCATTTTACACATCTATACATATGAAATACCAAATAGAATATATATTTTATTTGATATTTCATATGAATAGATGTGTAAAATGAAATGATTATGACTATATAGTCGTAATGAGTATATAGTCATAATGACTATAGTCATAATCATTTCATTTTACACATCTATACATATGAAATATCAAATAAAATATATATTCTATTTGGTATTTCATATGTATAGATGTGTAAAATGAAATGATTATGACTATAGTCATGACTATATACTCATTACGACTATATAGTCATAATCATTTCATTTTACACATCTATACATATAAAATATCAAATAGAATATATATTTTATTTGATATTTCTTATGTATAGATGTGTAAAATGAAATGATTATGACTATAGTCATGACTATATATTCATTACGACTATATAGTCATAAACATTTCATTTTACACATCTATACATATGAAATATCACATAGAATATATATTTTATTTGATATTTCATATGTATAGATGTGTAAAATGAAATGTTTATGACTATATAGTCATTATGACTATATAGTTATAATCATTTCATTTTACACATCTATGCATATGAAATATTAAATAAAATATATATCATATTTATAGATATGTAAAATGAAATGATTATAACTATATAGTCATAATGAGTATATAGTCATAATGACTATAGTCATAAGCATTTCATTTTACACATCTATACATATGAAATATCAAATAGAATATATATTTTATTTAATATTTCATATGTATAGATGTGTAAAATGAAATGATAATGACTATAGTCATTATGACTATATACTCATTGCGACTATATAGTCATAATCATTTCATTTTACACATCTATTCATATGAAATATCAAATAAAATATATATTCTATTTGGTATTTCATATGTATAGATGTGTAAAATAAAATGATTATGACTATATAGTCATAATTATTTCATTTCACACACAAAATTTCAATCTCAAGTGTGGCATCATCACTATACTCTCACACAATAATATCTAAACCATATGTATAAAATATATATTTTATTTGATATTTCATATGTATAAATGTGTAAAATCTTGTATGACTAATTAATCATTCTACGTGTGCTATGCTTTTCACACCGCATGTACCCGTGCCTCAAATCAACATGCCATTGAAAAGATTGCCATGAAACAAATTCAGAACAAAAAGTTGCATTTATTGGTTGACAGTCGAAAATGTTTGTGGCATCAGTTTGACCTCAGTGTTTGATGGCGTGTGTATGCCTGTTTAATTGCAATTAATTAACCGCACCAGCTCCAATTAAATAGCTAGTGGTTGCAAAAAGTCACCGGCCGAGTGTTTTTCGATGTGCCATTAGCGCGCGGTGATGAATTTGCGAATTTTGTAAATGGACGCTGGTGAGTATGCTTATAATTACACGCCGGTTAATACGCGTAATTGTTCATAATTCACCGTTGTAAATTACACGTGGTAATGTTGGGGGGGCAGCCCGTGTATTGACATGATTATTATATGGCAATAAATCTAATGGAGGTTGTATAGTAGGCTATAATGGGGTAATAATGTGTTTATTACAATGTATTTTTATTTCCCTTGTTTTTGTTAATGCCATGGAAATTGTGGTGGTATGTCATATGTTTTATGACATGCTGGGATCATGGATGACTGTTATATGAGTCTGTGAGAATGAAAGTGGCGTAAAGTTCGTATGACATTATAATAATAATAATAATGTTTATTTCCCAACAATATATCATACAAATAACAAAATATATATAATAAAAAATAACATTAATAATAAAGGCACCTTACACGTTCAATATTTCTGTCAAATTTTATAGTAATGACAGTATTACTGTACGATATGTTTAAAATGTTACTATTCTAAATCATTGACAGTATTACTGATCGTGTAAGGTATAGTAATGATGGAATAAATAGAATAGTGATATTTATCGCGATAATTGATTAATTGATAAATATTAAAGGAGGATTGAAGCAAATACTGACAGTACTAGGATTCACAGTAATATTGACCGTGTAAGGTGCCTTATATACAAGGATAAACAAACATTCTTTTTTTGTGAGATAAATAAAACGATTTTTTACTTTGTTTTTTTTTATCACACTTCAGTTACACATTGCAACTAGTTTCGGTTAATCTCTAGCCATTTTCGTGCCCTTCCGAGTCATCAAAGGAGCTCAAAAATGGCTAGAGCTTAGCCGAAACTAGTTGCAAAGTGTAACTGAAGTGTGATAAAAAAACCTAGTAAAAACTCGTTTTATTTATTCTTTAAAATGAATTATCACAAAGTAGACAATCCAATATTTATTCTTTTTTGTTTCTATCAATTTAATTTCTAACTTTTTATCATTTATTGTGTGTGTCGATTGATTTGGAAAGTCAGAAATGTCATGCCCACACTATTAAAATTTTAACTACAGCATTTATATTTTGCAATTAATTCGCCCATAAATGTGTGGATATGAATAACAAGATAGGTAATGGCTTATTTATGTTGCAATTCAATCAACAAATTATATACAACTTTTTTTAGTGGCGGTAATGCTGACGATTTTAACCAACACAGTTGAATAATTACTGCGCAAACACTTGGCAAAATGAATTTATTGTTGCATTACAACAATTTTCCGCGGGGCGGTCAGCCTTGAGTGGTGCAATTATTCGACAAGATTTTTCTATAAATTCATTCGTTTTTTTAAGCTTAACGCACTCGTCTGTTATATTCATATCAGTCATGTTTGGAGCGATCTGTGGGATTTTTGTGGTGTTGTCGGTGTCTGCATTTGGTGCACATTTACGTGAGTTGTTGGTTAACACATTCAAAAGCAAGGGAGAGAAAAGATTCGGATTTATTTTTTCTAGCCCCCAGTGTGCAAGTCTGCAAGCGGTCCGATGCAGGATTTAATGACTGTGTGGCGAAAAACATGAAGGAAGCCATCGTCCAGTTTGGAGAAGGTAAGATGTTAGTGTAATAGTGCCTTTCGTTTATCACTCTGGGCTGGTACGGGCCCTTTCGTTTATCAGTCTGGACTGGTACGGGCTTATTATTTCTTGTTCTATTTGCCGTTTTTGATGCGCATATTTCTACCCCGGCCTTTACAACCGGCTGCGCATGACTGCAAGACCTGAACGATACTGCACGCCACGGGGGCGACTTGCAATGATAAACCATGCTAAACGAAAGCGCCTAATATGATCATGTGAAATGTGTTTTAATTTATTTAAAAAATATTCACAATCTGGTGGGATTTCGCGGTAGTTCCATTACAAACTAGACTAGAAATATTTTCAATATTTCAATTAACGGTTATGTAGAATCATCCAAGAGGTGTTATAATCATAGCCATAATCATATTTATGTCTTCATACAGATATACTCATATCTGCTACGAGGCTATTTTAAAGATAAAGTATTTTAAAAAAGCCCTGAAAAAGGATTTCCATTTAAAAACTAAGTTTTAATCGAATTTTATATAGGTTTTATTAAATTAAGTCAATGTAGATATATAATTTGAGTCACACATTTAAAAAGTAACATGTTATGAGCACAATAATTTTTTTATGATGCAGTTCTATGTTTACGGAGCTGCCTCGCCGCCCATCAGCTTTTATGGTTTATGTTTGCGAATCTGCTCCTCGGCATAATAAATTACAATTAACTGCGGCTTTAGCGAAATTAATGTGCGTTTGAAAAGCGGATAGAGAATATAAAATGCACAAATGATAACAAAACCGCTGCAGTTTACGTAACCATACGGTGACAAAGGCCGCGCGTATAATGCGAGTTGCATGTAAATATTAAATAACGCCATTTATCATCTCATTATGGTCCATTAGCGAAGATTGTATCTATTGTTGTTTGATGCAAGTTTTGAAGGGTCAAGGAAAACAGGATTTTACAAGAAAATGTGTGTTTATATAAGAACGTATTGTAGATTCTATATCTGTGGTTGTTTGCCAAAAACTGATATGTATATAAAAACAGTACAACTTACCCTCGTAGAGGGAAGTTAAACGCCATCTGGCGGCACCACATCAATTAGCAATGCACACCCATATGGTAATAATCGTCAACATGCTTATGTCATCAGGATCACCGGGTAGTGCCCTCTAGGGAATAATATTCCAACAGAGTGCTTGAGATATCAGCACAAAGCCAATCGTATAAAACAAACATATATAAGTGTGAACCCACCTCTTAGCAATCTACATATCTAGAATTCGATCTTATTAGATCTCATCAGTGTAGCTCAGCTAGTGAGGATGAATTCAATATCTCGAGTGGTTATATATACAAATATGATACAACTAACCCTCTACGAGGAAAGTTAAACTCCATCTGACGGCACCACATCAATTAGCAATGCACACCCATATGGTAATAATAATTGATAATTGATATGGTGCCACCAGATGGCGTTTAACTTTCCTCCTAGGGCGTTAGTTGTATCATATGTATTCTCCTTTAAATCTCCACATTTTCTGTTACATAAAGTAATACTTTACATATGGAATTATTTCGACATTTGGTATACAAATATTTGTATATTTTGGTTTACAGGCAATAAGGAGTTGGGCTTGAATAAAATGGAGCCACTTTACATAAAAAAAATGACAGCCTTTACAAATGGTTCGTATCAAATGGAAGAAACGTACGACGACATGTATGTGGGCGGACTTACAACGTCATTGGTGGAGCGATTTAGGTGAGTTTCATTTACAATTGATAATTCACACAAATAATACACTAAGGCTCGGTTGTATAAAGACAAGTTAACTATAACCCGTCATTATATTGTTAGATGTTGCATAAATGGTTGTTACTTTCCATTTCATAGCCTCATGTGCCTCTGTTTATATATGGCAACGTCGCATTAAAAATTATCACAAGTATACTGAAATACCGGTATTGAAACATGGTCCAGTATATAATCGCAAGAAAAATCCATGAAAAGTGCTTACAATGAAAACAAAAGTATGCAAGTATTAACTATCGTTTATAAGTTAATTAAGGTACGTTATTAATAGACATATGCAAAAAATATATACAACAAGAGGACCAAAATGAAAATGAAGGTATAACATTTAATTCCAAAACGAAAATAAAGAATAACTTATTGCTTTCGAGATATCGAAGTTCAAATTGCAAACAAGAACATATCTCGATTGCTTGGAATGAAAATCCCCCCCCCCCCAAAATTTGGCCATTACTTTACGTGTAAAAAAATGCGTCTTCGCCTTCTTGAGCAGTGAAGAGCCCTTATGAATTCATTGCATGGACTCGTTGTTTCGTGTGCTACATATGTGATTTTAAAATTGCAGCTTTGATTTCGATAAGTGCCTGATAGAGTATGACACTCTCAGTCCAGCCATTACTATCCGCTCTGACTACAAACTGAAAGGGAAAATGTCCCTGTTTGATGTTAATAGCCATGGAAAGGCTGATCAACTTTTGGGTAACAAAAAAATCTTAAAACTTTTGGCAAGGGGCATTATTTTATTTGTAATTCATAACATGTTCATAAATCATCGCATTTAATTATCATAATTGTTCATCAAATACAATTTTCTGGTTGCTTTTTTACGTAAAAACAAGTTTTTATTAATAGATTTTAATAATTCTATCGATTTTACGGTAAGAAATATGGAATTATACATTATATTGTTTAATACCATAAAATAATAATCAAATCCTGGATGCGATTTTTGAGCGATCGCTATGAATTGTATAGCGATCGAGAGACGTTAAGCATTATTGCGAATAGTGTTGATTTTTGATCCTTCGTTTCGTGATATGAGGTCGCTATGTTTAACAACATTAAACGCTTGACAATAACCCAAAAAAGCCAGAACTCTTAACTTCTATACCACTAACAATTCATTCCATTACACTGATCCGGCTTATTGATTAACGGGGTCTACTCCGTAGCATTCGATTAGTAATTTCAATAGGTCTAAATCATATCAACACCAGTTGCATCAGGCGTTACGTGTCACGAGTTCTCTAATAATCATTTGTTATCACTAAATTGGTGTAGATATCAAAATTCATTGCTAAAGGTGGCAGGGTATGGTATTTAAATCATCATCACAAACGGTTGCTAATTCTAGAGCATCTCAAAATCAAGCACCGGCTCAACTGCGAGAAATTCACAAAGGATGGCAAAGAGTACATCAAGGTGACCGATTACACGGCCAATTTTCACGACTTCAATATGATTCTGAATTTTGGCAATCTGATGCCCGGCAACAAGCAAATCAGTGACGAGCTGAATGCGATAATGCGCGAAAACTCGAACACGATTTTCAACGAGAGCAAGTTCAATTTCGAGCGTAATTTCGCCACGATTTTCATGCAGCTGGCTAATTTGGTGTTCGAAAAAATTCCATTGGATGAACTGTTTCCCAAGTAGAGCACATAATGATGGCGACGAAATGATTATGGATTTTATAAAAATACTACAAAATAGTTTAGAATGAAGCTATATCTACTTTTTACTAATTAATTAATAATAATAATAAACGCTTTATTTTACTCATATTATACTGTATATGTTAAGGATATTTAATTATGATTTTTGAGCGTTCTCCATGAATATAGCGATCGAGAGACGTTCACTATTAAAAGTTGTGAAAAGTGATCGCTATTTTTGATCAAACTAAAAGCTTGGTAATAGTTATATTTTGAATTTTAATTTTTGAGTGAATACTATTACTCCGTCGCTATGAAGCTATACGTTTTATCGCACCCCTGCTCGCTTGAATATAAAATATGGCTACCGGCCATTACGTCACTTGTTTGCATGTATCATACGACGGCACATTTTTTTAATTATTGGCAATAATAATTTTAATGAAGTTATAAAATATACAAATGAACCGTTTCAATGTTATAGTAAAAGAAAATATCACAGTCAAAAATCTGTCACTTTAAAACAAAAAATTATATTCATGTATGTATATTGGCTTTTACATGTTTTAGTTGTCTGCTTTTGTTGTTTTGTTTTTAATATGTATAAAGATATTTTACACTTTTAAATGTCAGATTTTGCTCACCAGGGATCATATACAGCTATATAGAGAGGGAGAGGGGAGTGTATTTTTTTCAATTCGAAATAACTAATTGTCTTTTCTTCGTTTTTGTTTGAACAAAAAAAATCACCAATGCAATATAATTTCAACTTTTGTAATATGATCCCTATATCATTTGTAGTAGCCCCCGCGTGTATTCAAATGATTAATCACAAGCAAGTAAACTGCACGACAAGAAACAGAGGGCAAATAAAAAACGATTATCCTGCAACGCGAACGCGCGCTCTCTTTATTGATTGTTATTGTTACTCGTGTATGCGCGACGGGCGGAAATCTAGGGCGAAAATATTTCACAAACATTTATGCATACCGGGGTGGTGGTGGTGAACCACCCTCCCCTGCTCGTTAGTAATAAAACAATTTGAATTCCCACGGTATCAGTTGAAAAACGGCGATACAGTTGCTCATTAAAGCCCCGGTTTCCTCGCTCAACAGCGGCCGCTTTTGACGTCATTTACGCACCATAAAAATCGTTTTAATTTAATGAATTTCGTTTATTGAATAATTCACCATAAATCATTGTAATTGTTCGCGGTGGTTCGTAGTTACAATCTCATTTTTGTTGCATTTGTTTATTTTTGTAATGAAAAAAACGCTCAAGTAACATGCTATTAACCATTTCCATGATTGATAGGTGTGCAAAACATTAAATCATTGAGTAATCACTGTTTTTATTTAACACAAGAAATATAGACCAACTATAGTTATGTATTTCTAAATTTTTCTGCAGAATAAATTTCATATTTATAATTTAAATCAAAGTTAAAATTGTACCGTGGCAGAAAGGCGTTTAAAAAAAAATAACACATTTTCCGTCGGTTACAGACACACTAATGAAAATATAAGAAATAAAACATAAGAAATAAAATATAAAAAATAAAATATAAAATATAAGCAATATAAGAAATAAAATATAAAATAAAAGAAATAAAATATAAGAAGTAAAATATAAGAAATAAAATAAAAGCAATAAAATATAAGAAACAAAATATAAAATATAAGAAATAAAATATAAGAAATAAAATATAAGAAATAAAATATAAAATATAAAATATAAGAAATAAAATATAAAAAATAAAATATAAGCAATAAAATATAAGAAATAAAATATAAGAAATAATATATAAAATATAAGAAATAAACTATAAGAGATAAAATATAAGAAATAAAATATAAGCAATAAAATATAAGAAATAAAATATAAGAAATAAAATATAAGAAGTAAAATATAAGAAATAAAATAAAAGCAATAAAATATAAAATATAAGAAACAAAATATAAAATATAAGAAACAAAATAAAAAATATAAGAAATAAAATATAAAAGTTTATTTCTTATATTTTATTTCTTATATTTTATTGCTTTTATTTTATTTCTTATATTTTACTTCTTATATTTTACTTCTTATATTTATTTCTTATATTTTATTGCTTATATTTTATTTCTTATATTTTATTTCTTATATTTTATTTCTTATATTTTATATTTTATTTCTTATATTTTATTTTTTATATTTTATTGCTTATATTTTATTTTTTATATTTTATTTCTTATATTTTATTTCTTATATTTTATATATTATATCTTATATTTTATTTCTTATATTTTATTGCTTATATTTTATTTCTTATATTTTATTTTTTATATTTTATTGCTTAAGAAATATAATATAAAATATAAGAAATAAAATATAGGCAATAAAATATAAGAAATAATATATAAAATATAAGAAATAAAATATAAGCAATAAAATATAAAATATATGAAATAAAACATAAGAAATAAAATATAAGCAATAAAATATAAGAAATAAAATATAAGAAGTAAAATATAAGAAGTAAAATATAAGAAATAAAATAAAAGCAATAAAATATAAGAAATAAAATATAAGAAATAAACTATAAGAAATAAAATATAAGAAATAAAATATAAACAATAAAATATAAAATATAAAAAATAAAATATAAGCAATAGACTATAAGAAATAAACTATAAGAAATAAAATATAAGAAATAAAATATAAGCAATAAAATATAACATATAAAATATAAGAAATAAACTATAAGAAATAAAATATAAGAAATGAAATATAAGAAATAAAATATTTTTTTATTATAATATATTTTATTTTTTATATTTTATTTCTTATATTTTATTTCTTATATTTTATTGCTTATATTTTATTTCTTATATTTTATTTTTCATATTTTATTGCTTAAGAAATAAAATATAAAAAATAAAATATAAGCAATAAAATATAAAAATTAAATATAAGAAATAAAATATAAGCAATAAAATATAAGAAATAAAATATAAGAAGTAAAATATAAGAAGTAAAATATAAGAAATAAAATAAAAGTAATAAAATATAAGAAATAATATATAAGAAATAAACTATTAGAAATAAAATATAAACAATAAAATATAAAATATAAAAAATAAAATATAAGCAATAGACTATAAGAAATAAGCTATAAGAAATAAAATATAAGCAATAAAATATAACATATAAAATATAAGAAATAAAATGTAAGCAATAAAATATAAGAAATGAAATATAAGCAATAAAATATAACATATAAAATATAAGAAATACAATGTAAGCAATAAAATATAAGAAATGAAATATAAGTAATAAAATATAAGAAATAATATATAAAATATAAGATATAAACTATAAGAAATAAAATATAAGAAATAATATATAAGCAATAAAATATAAGAAATAAAGTATAAGAAATAAAATATAAGAAATTAAATATAATAAATAAACTATAAGAAATAAAATATAAGCAATAAAATATAAGAAATAAAATATAAGAAATAAAATATAAGAAGTAAAATATAAGAAATAAAATATAAGAAATAATATATAAAATATAAGAAATAAACTATAAGAAATAAAATATAAAAATAAAATATATGCAATAAAATATAAGAAGTAATATATAAAATATAAGAAATAAAATATAAAATAAAAGAAATAAAATATAAGAAGTAAAATATAAGAAATAAAATAAAAGCAATAAAATATAAAATATAAGAAACAAAATATAAAATATAAGACATATATAAGTGTGAACCCACCTCTTAGCAATCTACATATCTAGATTTCGATCTTATTAGATCTCGTCAGTGTAGCTCAGCTAGTGAGGATGAATTCACACAAAATCTCGAGTGGTTATATACAAAAACAGTACAACTTACCCTCGTAGAGGGAAGTTAAACGCCATCTGGCGGCACCACATCAATTAGCAACTACACACCAAACTATAACATTTTTATATATAACCACTCTAGATTTTGTGTGAATTCATCCTCACTAGCTGAGCTACACTGACGAGATCTAATAAGATCGAAATCTAGATATGTAGATTGCTAAGAGGTGGGTTCACACTTATATATGTTTTATACGATTGGCTTTGTGCTGATATCTCAAGCACTCTATTGGAATATTATTCATATTCTCTAGAGGGCACTACCCGGTGATCCTGATAACATGAGCATGTTGACGGTTATTACCATATGGGTGTGCATTGCTAATTGATGTGGTGCCGCCAGATGGCGTTTAACTTCCCTCTACGAGGGTAAGTTGTACTGTTTTTTTAAAATATAAGAAATAAAATATAAAATATAAGAAACAAAATATAAAATATAAGAAATAAAATATAAGAAATAAAATATAAAAGTTTATTTCTTATATTTTATTTCTTATATTTTATTTCTTATATTTTACTTCTTATATTTATTTCTTATATTTTATTGCTTATATTTTATTTCTTATATTTTATTTTTTATATTTTATTGCTTAAGAAATAAAATATAAAATATAAGAAATAATATATAAAATATAAAAAATAAAATATAAGTAATAAAATATAAAAATTAAATATAAGAAATAAAATATAAGAAATAAAATATAAGCAATAAAATATAAGAAATAAAATATAAGAAGTAAAATATAAGAAATAAAATAAAAGTAATAAAATATAAGAAATAAAATATAAGAAATAAACTATAAGAAATAAAATATAAGAAATGAAATATAAACAATAAAATATAAAATATAAAAAATAAAATATAAGCAATAGACTATAAGAAATAAGCTATAAGAAATAAAATATAAGAAATAAAATATAAGCAATAAAATATAAGAAATGAAATATAAGAAATAAAATATAAAATATAAGAAATAATATATAAAATATAAGATATAAACTATAAGAAATAAAATATAAGAAATAAAATATAAGCAATAAAATATAAGAAATAAAATATAAGCAATAAAATATAAGAAATAAAATATAAAAGATAAGAAATAATATATAAAATATAAGAAATAAACTATAAGAAATAAAATATATAATATAAGAAATTAAATATAATAAATAAACTATAAGAAATAAAATATAAGCAATAAAATATAAGAATATAAAATATAAGAAAAATAAAATAAAATAAAATAAAATAAAATAAAATAAAATAAAATAAAATAAAATAAAATAAAATAAAATAAAATAAAATAAAATAAAATAAAATAAAATAAAATAAAATAAAATAAAATAAAATAAAATAAAATAAAATAAAATAAAATAAAATAAAATAAAATAAAATAAAATAAAATAAAATAAAATAAAATAAAATAAAATAAAATAAAATAAAATATTTTGAGCTCATAGTAAAAATTGGACCTGGCTGCTGCGTGTTATAGTTCATTCTTCTAGGTACAGCTTACCTCTTGTTGAATCAGCAATTACGCTATCATAACTCCCAAATAAATTTCATTAAAGAATAATCGAATGTTATGAATAATAATATAGTGCAAGTCGCTTGAAATCGTGAATAATGTAATGGGAAAACACTAATTCTTGAGTGTCCGAATGAGTGTTTTCCCATTAACAAAATATGTGAACAGAAAGGGATGAACGAGTGTATCAATGCTAATCAAACCACTTTCACAATTTCCAATAACATTTAACTCTACATTACACGATATCCGCAATTTTCTATGATACAACCAAAATAATTGATATTATGATTTTTTTTTGTAATTAAAAGTCTTCTCTCATCGTCGGACGATGGGCATTTTACCTATTAAAGACGCTAAAACTGCAGCACCAAACGCAACGACTGAGTCACATGATATGTTATCGCAGAGAGTTGAACAAAACAATTTTTTGCTGCACACCGACCGGTTGGTCGTACAAAAAGCAGGCTATTTTTACGTGTTCATCTCTAAACGAGTCAATGCTTGCATATAAAATCACAATGCCAGTTATATGTCCTCTAACAATAGGAAACATGATACGCATCAAATAAATATATTTCTAGAACATTCTAATTTACTTATTAAATAAATAGATGTGTCGTATTAGATAAACTAGTTAATTATAAGTTAGCATAATTTTTAATTTATAAAGAAATGATTGTAAACATCTATTTAGTATTCAATTCTATTTAGCATTGTGCAGTAGTAATAGTAGGAGTATTACTGTTACTACTGCACAATGCTAGATAGAATTCAATACTAAATAGATGTTTACAATTATTTCTTTATATAATAAAAATTATGCTGACTTATTATTAACTTGTTTCTCTACTGCGACACATCTAATATATATATATATATATATATATATATATATATATATATTAATTATATTATTTATCATTAACGTAATAGGTGTAAACGACTCATGCTGAACAATAGAATTGTTCCTTATTTTTTATTTTATATTTTATAAATAAACATATAGTCTTGAATGAAAGTAACGAAAAAATACGTATTTGTTCCAGAAATAGAAATATATATATATATATATATATATATATATATATATATATTTTCTGGAACAAACAAGTATTTTTCTATTTTTCCGTTACTTACATCCAAGACTACATGTTTATTTATAAAATATAAAATAAGGAACAATTCTATTGTTTGTTCAGCATGAGTCGTTTACACCTATTACGTCCCATGATAAAATACATATTTTAAGACCATCAATTCCAAACAACGATGAATATACTGAATTATTCATACATAATTCATGAAATAACTACACCACATTACCACATATATTTACGTAACACACTAAAATTTTATTTCCACATAAAAACACATAAAAGATAATTCTCATCATAATTACTAGCCAGTTATTTTTTTTTTTTTACATTATCATCGCGTCTGTTTTTATAAACTCAAATGCTAAAATCATTCACGCTCGTCATTTTTTTTTTCAAACCGGTGTTTGTGTGTGTGTATGTTTGGGAGTGATTTAGTACGAACTTTTGCGAGAGCGAGCACTAATGGATTAATCCCGTGCGATATCAAAACATGCGTGCGGTGAGTGATTATAATTTAATTAGTTCCCGTATTAAATTACCGCCCGAGTGATATAAATTTCTAAACTGAAACACGTGCCGAGATTATTATAATAGCAGATTTGCCAAACTGAAAATTCGCCGTGTTATGTTATTTACATGAATAGAACTGCATTGTTTTTTTTTTAAATTGCCATAATGGTTAATTATTCATTGGAAAAATCGGTGAGCTGAATAGAAAATTGTATAAATATTACACTGATGAGTTGTTCACAGATTGGTTTAAGGCAGGGCCGTATGTAGGCAAAAAAATATGGGGGCGAGGAGAATCGCAGACAAATAATTTGTATTTATTTAACATATATTAGTGTGAATTCACCCCTAAATAATCTATATATCTAGATTTCGAGCTTATTAGATCTCATCAGTATAGGTTAGCTAGTGAAGATGAATTCACACAACTTTTAGTATATATCCAAAATACATCTGTATCTGTATATAACCACTATCTCGAGTGGTTACATACAAATATGATACAACTAACCCCCTAGGAGGCAAGTTAAACGCCATCTGGCGGCACCACATCAATAAGCAATGCACACCCATATGCTCTACAGTATTCGATGTTATTGGCGATTCAAGCCGGCTGATACTCTATCTGGTGGCAGGAAATGAACTACATTTAGTAGGGAATTTGTTTGTATAACATTTGTTTTTTCATCTTATGTATGACTATGGAGTCAAGGTTATACTATTTATACTTTAAAAGTACATGAACAACAGCGCATTATTATAGAAGTGACTGAAATCATATGATTTTAATGCAATCAGCTGATCAAACAATAACAAAAATCAGCTGTTTACCTACTACCTTGAAGAAAACCGTTAACGTTTGAATCGCGAATAGCAATAATAAATTAATTATCTAGTAAATTTAGTTACTTTCTATTCCCTCTATTGGAAACACTGAATAATGAAACAAAAATAATCATCAACACTCCAATCACAAGCACTATTTAAGGTGTTTGACATTTGTTTTGACAATTTCTGTCACCATGACGTTTTCAATTTGTCCATTTAATAACTTATGGAACCTATAAAGTTTATGGGATGTTGGTGAATATATAATATATAATAATGAATTAAATTTGTTAGCTATATTTCTTGAAATCGTTATTTTTCACGTGGAAGAAGTACGCGTTCTTTTTTTTGTGCACCATGCGATGAACGTTTATGACTCCATTATAACATTTCAGTGTTCGTCCCCCCCTATTCAAGTTAATTGTGCGTGGAACGAAAATGCGAGAGACACACGGGGCGGCGTAAAACGTATTTTATTATTTAATAATGGAATTAAAACTTTGTGAGAAAAGCGTCGCTGGTCTTAAAACGTGCACCTGGATACAAATTGAAATAAAATATGTAAGGAAGGTCATATTTTGTGTTGCATAAAAATTCGTGGGTATACAGGGTGTCAAATATAGGTGTTGGTTATCCTAGATTAACCAAAAACGTATAAAGACTGTATGATGCTTTGTTATTTATTTATTGTTGTACTCATGTCCTAGACAAGTCATTTCCTGCATTGATTTGGGTGCGGAAAATACTACTTCCCCACATTTGTTTATAGTAAACATTTGCCTACAAACAAATGTGGCCTGCAAACAAAACACATACATGTGTAGTGTAAGAAAGCTTTTATTTTGACAGACATTTGGTATACATCTTGTTATTCTACCAATTAAATATCTATTCTGGGACTAACATTTGTTTGCAGGCAAGTCTATATAGGTGTGAACTAGGCTTTACTGAAAAATATTAAAGGATTTGATTTTCTATGCAAATATTAATTCTGCCATCGTTATTTCATACAGACACAGACCACCCGTATTCACCGACGCTACATAAATCTATCAATAGCTATTGAACCTATAAGTATTCGTTGTTAACAATAAATACATTAACTAGGGAATTTAGTTACTTTAGAATCACTCTATTGGAAACACTGAATAATTAAACAAATGGTGTCATTAAAGCTCCAATCGCAAGCGCTACTCAAGGTGTTTGACATTTGTTTTGGCATATTCTGTCACAATGACGTTCATTTGTTTTGTCATATTCTGTCATAATGACGTTCATTTGTTTTGGCATATTCTGTCACAATGACGTTCATTTGTTTTGTCATATTCTGTCATAATGACGTTCATTTGTTTTGGCATATTCTGTCACAATGACCTTCATTTGTTTTGTCATATTCTGTCATAATGACGTTCATTTGTTTTGGCA
This sequence comes from Lordithon lunulatus, assembly GCA_963942505.1. NCBI lineage: Eukaryota > Metazoa > Arthropoda > Insecta > Coleoptera > Staphylinidae > Lordithon > Lordithon lunulatus. The sequence goes on from OZ012667.1 coordinate 68,300,356, forward strand.
TATTCTGTCACAATGACGTTCATTTGTTTTGGCATATTCTGTCACAATGACGTTGTCAATTTATCCATATTTATCCATATTTATCCTAGCTTATGGGACCTATAAAGTTTATGGAATGTTTATGGATCAATCTGGTATATTAAAATTTCTTTATTTACTTTTTAGTTTTCAGCTGGAATTTGTCTAAAATGGAAGGGTTGGGCTCATATACCAAATAAAGGTCCTTTTTTTTTACTTTTTAATTAATTTTTTTTAGCAACAACATTTAAAATTCCTCTGTAAATACCTCGCAAATCTTGTCAAATTAAAATAGTTCCTGATGATTACCCCGCGTCATTTTCAACTATTATTATTTTTTTTATCTATTTGCATATTCTAATCGCTTTGATAAAAGTCGGAAGACGGTGTTGTACCGCGCGCGCCGCCGCTACCGAGCCGACACCTGTAGAAACGACTCCCCCGCCGCCGTCGTTGCCGCCGCCGCCACCGACAGTCGTTCGGGCATCCTTGTCGCGAGCAGAGTGCGCGCGTGGCCCCGGAGTTGTCCGTCGAAAAACCGCGTTTTTCTCCCAATTACATGGACCGTCCGAAAAAGTGAAAACGTACAGGTCCGGCTCTGGCGGGGCGGTCAGCCGTTTTGTTGTAACAGGTAGGATTGATTGATACATTTCCGCTCGATCGATCGCTGTTACGCGCATAATGCGAGCGTACCTGTTTGTTTTATTCGCGGGCCCGCACGGCGGGGGGCATCCACTCCAATTAATTAACAGAGCCGTCGCGCGCGCCAACTCGATTGGATTAAATTAAACGTTGATTATTATCTATATTTCATTATGGGAGTTAGATTGATGAGTGCTAAAGTTATTGATATAATGAGTTTTTTGTTTGTTAGCTTTGTAGATTATTTCACTCGACACGGAAGTATTGGTGTTGAGTGAAATATTAAACAAATCTTTTTCTGTTACTACTTTAGGGTGTTCTACATCTCCTTTATTTACTTAAGGTCGTTTTAGACAAGACAATTTCTTAGCTCAAAAGTTGTTCAAGAAATTAATTCATATATCCTTCATATACCCATACAATTTGTCCTTGACAAATAGAATGCGTTATAGATTTCCATTCAATCTACCATCCAATTCAATATTTACACAAATACAAAATACTACAAATACTACAAATAATTTGCTATATGATACGAGACAATTTAGATTGTCTCGCATCTTGACTAACTTTTGAGTCAAGAAATTGTCTTGTCTAAAACGACCTTTATCCAGATTTATTTTTTGTGTTCAATATACAGGATATTAAAATATCGCTGAATTTTACCAACGCTTCTGTTAGACAAAATATATTTTATATAAACTATTTGTTCAAAAAATAGTGTGGGCCACACCACATGACTACAAATTAATTACGTAAATAATATTAAATCAAAATTTAAGATATTTCGGTTCTACTAATTTTCTCATACACATACACACAGACACTATCCAAAAATAGGCTATTTCAACTATATTAGTGATTAAACGTAAAAAAAGTCAAAATAAACAATTCGATTTTTTTACAATAATAATCTTTTTTATACAGCAATTAAGGTACATTCTATCTCAAATGCTGTATAAGGCACCTTACACGGTCAATAATACTGTCAATCCTAGTACTGTCAATATTTGTTTCAATCCTCTTTTTATATTCACCAAGTAATCAATTATCCGGATAAAGATCAGTATTCTCTTCATTACATCATTACTATACCTTACACGATGAGTAATACTGGCAATATTTTAGAATAATGAACATATTAAATATTTTATCGTTCAGTAGTACTGTCATTATTCTAAAATATTGACAGTAATATTGATCGTGTAAGGTGCCTTTATAAGTTACAATTTTGTAACCCGCTCCAGATTAATTCAAATTGTGTTAATTTTGAGATTCATGCCCGTATTCACGAACATCCCATATAGGTCCCATAACCTATTGAATGAACAAATTAGATACGTCATTGTGACAGAATACGCTAAAACAAATGTGAAACACCTTGAGTAGCGCTTGCGATTGGAGCTTTGATGACACCTTTTGTTTAATTATTCAGTGTTTCCAATGGAGAGAATCTAAAGTAACTACATTCCCTAGATAATGTATTTATTGTTGCTATAACAACGAATACTTATATGGATTCAATAGCTATTGATAGATTTATGGAACGTCGGTACGTATGCACCGAGGTAAAACAAGTTACTTATCATTTAAACAAATGCCTGACACTGTAACCTATACAATAAAACTACTTGGACTAGAGGGGTGGATGGTCACTTCACTACAACACACTATTGTGTTCTTCAAATATTTCTATTAATAAAATCAACAACCTTCGACAATCTATTGAAATAATTGTCTTCATTTGTTATTCTTATTAATAAGCAATTCAAGCTAGTCAATATTCTATCTGGTGGCAGAAATTGAACTAAAATCTAGTGGATAATCTCTACGCATATACCGTGTGTTCCCGGATTCGGTTGCAAAGAAGGAAACAAATTTTATTTGTCACTCTAGAGAAAAATGCAAGAGGAAATATCTTCTCCGCGTCATTTGTAAATATGATTCCAACTGTTTGTTTACAAATGTAACATTTTTAATTTCTAAAAAATATATCTGAAAAAGTGACAAAGTTCATAGTTCTCTCACAAAACTATGATTGGCCTTGTAATAAGTCTGTTGTCTCTGTACTAAAACGCAATTAATTTTATTTAAACAAGAACTATTTAATTCTATCTCCAGGACGCCAAACACTTAATTCTAGAAGCTAGAATATAAGAGTTTTGAATTTCTTATTTCTTTTCATGATCGATCGAATGCCATGATCGATCGAATGGCATGACCGATCGAATGGCATGATCGATCATGATAGAAGAAATTCAAAACTCTTATATTCTAGCTTCATACGCGGCTAGAATTATGTGTTTGGTGTCCTGGAGATAGAATTGAATAGTTTTTGATTAAATAAAATTAATTGCAGATTCTATTTTTCAATGTTATTATTTAAAATGGTTCATATTGCCCCCTCCTAAAATTATAGACACTCATCCTGAAACACCCTGTATACAAATAGAACTGGTCTATTTCGTAACCAGTAAACCCTTAAGGGAGTATCCAACTGCTGGTTGAAAATCATTGCAATAGAAGTTTGTATTTGCATTCTTGTTTTATTTATTTTTATTCGAGCGGGGGACTGCGAGGACGCCGTGAACCTCGCGGGCCTGATGATTGTTCCGGGTAGCAATTTAAATGAGACACGCACGCTATTAGCTATCCGTTCCGGGCAAGGGAAAAAGTTGTGTGGGCTCGGTGAACTTTTAATAAGCAATTAATTCCGAAATCTCCCTTTGTCCGCCGCTTGCTATGTAATTTTAATTGCTCTTTTTGATTGTCGCGCCGGGAAGCATTCAAGCTTTATTAAAATTGAGTTTATTTTTTTATTGAATTTAGTTAATTAGAACCTGTGATAGAAATAATTTTTTAAAAGACATTTCCGACTGAATAATAATTATATTATTAATATAACCTATATAACCTATTTCACTATTTAAACGTCACTCTTGACAGAATTGTGACATTTGACATAAGCCAGTATTACACTACCATTACAAGTTGGTTAATAGTAGTGGGAACTTTGCATGCGATAGGTTGATTGGCAGTACCGTAGTTTATATTTATATTTATGCAACTCCAGCTACAACACCACCGAATAAACGTCAAAATGTGTCCATGAAAAATTGGTATTTACAGCAACGAGTAGTGAGATTCAGAAACCAATTAGAATTTTATAACTGAAAGTGAGACAAACACGACGAGATCATACACGTGAAGAATCATTAATCGTGTGAAATGTAATCTAATCCGAAATAGCATATAAAATCAATGTAAATTTGAATTTTACACTATCAATTTTTAGACACCAAGCTTCAAGCTTTTAGTCAAACTAGTTGTATGAAAAAAGTCATATCACATTTTTAAAATTCGTAAAAAATTCAGTTTATGAAATAGCACTACCAAAATTATATGTTGTAATAAACGAACATATTTTTTCTATATGTGGTAAGTTTCATGAATTTTCAACAGCCACAACTAGAGTTAGAGAGCTTTTAGTCAAACTAGTTGTATGAAAAAAGTCAATAATGGCTATTATGCACTACAATGAAATTCACAACACAAGTTGATTAAATCATATCGGTGATATATAATCTACAGGTTGTTTAGATTATGCCATTTAATTAGTTTTCTTTGATTGTACAATTATTTTGTGTTAGGCAACAAGTTTTAGTTGTGTTGTTGTACAAATTACATACTGATTTCTATGGCAACAACAAAAACATTGTTGCCTTAAACAAAAGAATGTCATAGAAATAAAATTACCATTATTTTATTTCTATGACATTCTTTTGTTTAAGGCAACAATGTTTTTGTTGTTGCCATAACATCCTGCAAAAAAAAAATAATTTACAATCATATATGTTATTACTCTACAGTCGTGTATGCTGATAATATTAATTTCACTGTATTTGTATAAAATGTTACCCCGCTACTGTTAAAGCAGTCGACTCGCAGAATTAATATTACCTGCCCACGAGTTCAAACCGTAATTTCGTCTTTGTGGCAGCCATATCTGACTCAAATATTTATTCATTCCGCCCCGCTACTATTCAATCTGTGACCAAATTGTCCCCGGATATTATTAACCCGGCATATAGCGACATTGAGAATTCGCCTGCCGACGGAAATATTAAATATTTGTCGGGATTATTACTACACGGGCAATAATGCGATCCGCTGGAATCAGCTTTCTGGCACTCCAGGGGCGCATAAGGTAGATCTCGTAAAATTTGAATATGTGACTACAAATGCAGAGCAAGATTTCTGCGTGTGGAATTTATTCAGTTACTGGCGCGTAGAATGTTTATAAATCACTATTATTGATAGATTTACAATCGCAAATAATATACATAATTTTCTTATAGCATATATTATACATGGACATTATATATTCTGTACAAGTTGTCCTACTGCAACATATCTTTCTATCTCTTTTCGAAATGTTTCCTATACAAAATTAATTTAATGCTCATTAATGTCTGCTATAGCTTCAGCCTTCGTTTCCTAGGAAGCGGTGTCGACAAAAGAGGCGGTAAAAATCTGGTAATCCAGAGAACGGTGTATAAAAGCAATTATTAAATTTATAAAATGTGAAAAATTAATATAATAATGCGCGAATACAAATGACTGAAGAACAGTATAAAAGGTTATTTGAGATGAAATGACATACAATACCTGCATAACAGTATTTTTATGTACATTTATCTTATATATTTCCCATCGTAACTAAGTTTGGTTTTGCTAAAAACCTGCTATCGTCGAATTAGTACCTTGACGTGGTGAGTAGGCTTAATTTGTATTTTTATTTATTTCACTTGTATTTATATTTACTAATCACATGTACATTGAGAATTTCTAAATAATCTAATAAGATCGATATCTAGATATGTAGATTTTTAAGAGGTGGGTTCACACTTATATATGTTTTATACAAATATTTTCATGATTTTGATTTCTCAAATTTTCTTATTACCCATCGAATACAATTTATGCATACATATTTCCCCGTGTATTTCCTATTAAATCGTTTAATATAATGACGATATACGATATACTAAATAGTATTACACATTATTATTACTTACTACGGTCAAATTATTTTTTAATAAATTTATAACAGTGAATTGAAAGTCATTGCCGGCCGGTAAATGAGAGGACGTCGAGCAAAAAGGCGCTAATCGAGTTAAAACCGTTCGCGAGCAAACAATTCACCGTTGTGCCGGAGGTAATTTGTTTCGGACTTAATTCCTGGGGGGGGAGAAAAGTTTTTAGAAAATTCACCCAATTGTTGAGCCGGCCGGGTGGAAATTCTGCGATATATATATATACAGGTAGAGCTAAATTGCGCACACCCGCCAGCCGGATAATAATTAGAGGAAGAGGAACTGGATTTGATTTAATTTTGCTAGCTCACAATGAACTGTTTTAGTCTTGTTTGTATAATCAATTTAAAGCAAGAGACCAAGCGGAAACATATCTAAAGCTCGTATGATATTATCTAGTTTTTTTATATCGTTTTCGATGCAGACACAAACTAGTGTACACACATAGAGAAAAAAAAATGGGTTAACAGCTGATCTTTGTTATTGTTTGATCAGCTGATTGCATTAAAATCATATTATTTCAGTCACTCATGTATAAGATGAAAAACAAATGTTATGTAAACAAATTCTCTACTAAATGTAGTTCATTTTCTGCCGCCAGATAGAGTATCAGCCGGCTTGAATCGCCAATACTGTATACCCTTAAAAACTGATTATATGAACAGGTGTAACTCTTATAAAGTTTGGTGAGCGAATCAACTCCTTCTAGTTTACAATATTTTCAGTACGAAATTACTACTAGTAATTGAGCTAGATTAATTTGAAACAGGTCGCGTTTTTTTTTTATCATCTGTAACAATTGTATTTATCACTCGGTTAAGCAAACCTTCGCACCGTCTATTTCTCGCCTGGTTACTCAACAAGAAGTAAATACAAGCGCCGATGTTAATAAGGCGGTGTGTAAACACGAGGCTTGGATAAATATTTACAACGGATTTTCTACACATACATACACACACAGCGGACTAATTCACATGTAAACGCGTTGTATTTCCTTTAATGATACTAACGAATAGGTACTAGGATTAATTTAGAATAATAAAATAATAGTTATTTACGAATAATAAAATCACTTGACTATAAGAAACACTCAATCAGTTTGAATACTAGCACATATCTACTCTGTATTAGCCCACAGAAGTAATGTTAGGAAATAGTAATATACTGTATACTTTTAAAACAATTATTACAAACAACAGGTGTAACTAAAATACTTGAATCATTTGTTGTATTGTCACGTGACACTATTAAGAATAACAACATAAACAATAGTATTCATAATGGAATTTTATATAAATCCAGAGAAGACCCAATTTGAAAGAATCCCGCTCTTGTGCGCGCCCTGCGGCCGGATTTAGTTTCGTTTTTATGCGTAACCATAGGAAAATTGAATACCTAAAAAGGGTCGACAGGAGCGAGGCGGCCAATACATTTACCGACGCAAAATAAATGGCGGAAAATCGATTTTGTTGCGAAAATCATTATTTCTGCTATAATGATGTACACGGTGGCTTAACCTAAATTTTATAGCAAATTATTGATTGTATTTATAGCAAGTAATAAATATAGCAGCTTTCTTAAAGCCCGTATGACATATATATTATCTATTTGCCTTTTACCTTTCGCCGTAGGCTATTACATTTACATTACTTAACATTATACTTTGCAATTATTGTTGTTGTTTATACATTTGTAAATTCTTTCCACTCTTTTCTGTTCTTCGCCAGTTCTTGCTTGACTGTCTTTCCTTTCTTGATTTATATTTATTTGTTCTTTCTAGTTTCCTATTATTATCACTTTGATTTTGTTTTGTTAAATTATTATTATTTATTATTTCATCGTCATCCATTTTTTGAATTAATAATTTTCCTGTAAATACCTTTTGTATGCTGCATCTAGATCGACAGCTAATTCACGTACTGTAAGTCGTTAACTAACACATTTTGTAAATTATAATTTAATTTTAATTTTTAACATATGTATACCTATTTTGTAGCCGTGCCCTGATGAAGTAACTAATTAAGCTACGAAATATTGGCAAAAGGAAGTAAAGTGTACTTCTAGTCAAAATAGCGTTTTAATTGCTGCAATACCCTAATAAAATAAAAAAAATTATATATATATATATATATATATATATATATATATTTATATATATATATATATATATATATATATATATATTTATATATATATATATATATATAACAATTAGAAATCACAATTAATTTATAATATTATCAACAAATTCGTCGTAGTATTTATTGTGTATGTTGTTTAGAGGTTTTATGAACATTAATCATTCCAAAAACATCGGTCAATTGTTCAACAGTTCAAGACGAGGCTGCAAAATGGCCAATCATAACAACATTATTTAAGTTTACACAATTTCATTACTACTCTCTTTGTGTTTTGCATTAATCATTACGATCATTCCATTTTATTCGTTACGAAACAAATTAATTAAATTTCGAATCTCGTCTCGGCATTGAATGACATGCCGACGACTCGCTTTTGCCTTTTATGTGATTATAAGCCCCTTACTGCTGTGTGGGGGGACGCAAAGGGAGTAAGTAATGGATGAGTCTGCGATATTTACGTCAAATCCTCCCCCTTGACGCAATGCTTTCGCGCACAGAACCACGTTTTGCACGCACTAAAAGTTTTTTTTTTGCATATTATATGGATGCGTTGGTGAATTTATATATCACATAATATAAGAGACAGCAAAAAAATAAATTGAATTGGATGTGTGTATACGATCAACACAAATCAGCTCAAGAATATATTTCAAGAGTTCGAATCACTGGAATATTTAGACTTGTTTGTATCATTGATTAATCAATGCTTGTATGAATCTTCTAAGTGCATTGCATCTCTGTAACTCATAACAAGTGAAGACTGAATTTATTTAAAATTTAAAATTGTTCATATTACTACAAAATAATGGACATTCGTCTTAATATAGCCTTTATAGGGTTGTAGAGAGCTGAACGCAAAAGTTATAATTACAATTCATGCTGATATTGTTTTATACCTACATTGGTGCTTACATAACGCGAAGTAATTTAACTATCTTCAAGAAAACTAGCTTTCCAAAGACGTATACTATCCCTGAAGTTCTGTTCTGTTCGCATATAGAACAGGTATAAATCTAAAGCAAACTGTACGTTCCAGAATATAACTACTATATCATGGGTTTATATATAAATGTCTTTAAATCCCCATATAATTTATTACATATAAGTAAATTTGACGTTTAATATTTCTACCCTAAAGTATATATAATAAAATAATCATGTTTAGTCTGGTAATCTATTTTGTAAGTTGAGTGGTCTGTTAAGTCTTAATAGAAGCAGTACCTTGACGTGGTGAGTAGGCTTTATTTTTATTTATTTCACTTATATTTACATTTAAATAATCAGTTGACATGTCAAATATTTTATATTATTATAAAATAGAAGTAGTACCTTGACGTGGCGAGTAGCCTAATTTTAATTTTAATTTATTTCAATTTACTAATTACATGTACATTGAGAATTTCTTCTTTTTAATTTTATACACTTAATATATTTTTGGTTCTGTGAAGTTAAGGTAAATACCGGGTGATTAAACTCCTCTGAGCTTCTCCCTTTACCGGCGGAAAAGCCTCACGGCTAATAGCCCTATAAAGATAGAAGTTTTTATATTTTTGAAGATAAAAAAGTTATTATTAAATTACCTTTCAATAGACTTACTTTTGACAAGAAATTATTAGCAAAAATTCTTGTTAGATATAATAATCATGTTTAGTCTGGTGGTCTATTTTGTAAGTTCAGACTGGTCTCTTAAGCCTTGGTTTCCTAGCAAGCGGTGTCGATAAAAACGGCCGTTTTTGACGTCATCTACATATTACAAGATACGTTTTAAATACATGGAATTGAATAACTCTAGTGTGTTACTAGTTTAATTAGCTACCAAATGAGATATAATATCTTTATATAGCTAAATTATTAAGATCAAAATAATGAAAAATGTAAAAAAGTAACTTCTAAAACTTATGTGGGTTATTTAAAAAATTGTAAAAAATCGTAGCTATTATTTTTGAAAAGTCTAATAACAACCGTTTGTTACTAGTTTAATTAGGTACAAAATGAGATATAACATGTCTATTTAGCTAAATTATTAAGATTAGAATAATGAACAATGTAAAAAAATAACTTGTCTAGCTTATATGGGCTATTTAAAAAATTGTAAAAAATCGTAGCTATTATTTAAGAAAAATCTAATTACAGTAGTGTGTTACTAGCTTAATTAGCTAGAATATGAGATATAATATGTTTATTTATCTAAATTACTAATATCTGAATAATAGAAAACGTAAAAAAGTAACTTTTCAAACTTATGTGGGCTATTTAAAAAATTATAAAAAATCGTTGCTATTATTTTTGAAAATACTAATGACAGTAGTGTGTTACTAGATTAATTAGCTACACAATAAGATATAATATGTTTATTTATCTAAATTATTAAGATTAGAATCATGAAAAATGTAAAAAAGTAACTTCCTAAACTTATGTGGGCATTTTAAAAAATTGTAAAAAATCGTAGTTGTTATTTTTGAAAATTCTAATGACAGTAGTGTATTACTAGCTGAATTAGCTACACAATAAGATATATTATGTTTATTTATCTAAATTATTAAGATTAGAATAATGAAAAATGTAAAAAAGTAACTTCCTAAACTTATGTGGGCTATTTAGAAAATTGTAAAAAATCGTAGTTGTTATTTTTGAAAATTCTAATGACAGTAGTGTATTACTAGCTGAATTAGCTACACAATAAGATATATTATGTTTATTTATCTAAATTATTAAGATTAGAATAATGAAAAATGTAAAAAAGTAACTTCCTAAACTTATGTGGGCTATTTAGAAAATTGTAAAAAATCGTAGTTGTTATTTTTGAAAATTCTAATGACAGTAGTGTGTTATTAGCTGAATTAGCTACACAATAAGATATAATATGTTTATTTATCTAAATTATTAAGATTAGAATCATGAAAAATGTAAAAAAGTAACTTCCTAAACTTATGTGGGCTATTTAAAAAATTGTAAAAAATCGTAGTTGTTATTTTTGAAAATTCTAATGACAGTAGTGTATTACTAGCTTAATTAGCTACACAATAAGATATAATATGTTTATTTATCTAAATTATTAAGATTAGAATCATGAAAAATGTAAAAAAGTAACTTCCCTAACTTATGTGGGCTATTTAGAAAATGATAAAAAATCGTAGTTGTTATTTTTGAAAATTCTAATGACAGTAGTGTGTTACTAGCGTAATTAGCTACACAATAAGATATAATATGTTTATTTATCTAAATTATTAAGATTAGAATCATGAAAAATGTAAAAAAGTAACTTCCTAAACTTATGTGGGCTATTTAAAAAATTGTAAAAAATCGTAGTTGTTATTTTTGAAAATTCTAATGACAGTAGTGTGTTACTAGCTTAATTAGCTACACAATAAGATATAATATGTTTATTTATCTAAATTATTAAGATTAGAATAATGAAAAATGTAAAAAAGTAACTTCCCTAACTTATGTGGGCTATTTAGAAAATGATAAAAAATCGTAGTTGTTATTTTTGAAAATTCTAATGACAGTAGTGTGTTACTAGCTTAATTAGCTACACAATAAGATATAATATGTTTATTTATCTAAATTATTAAGATTAGAATCATGAAAAATGTAAAAAAGTAACTTCCTAAACTTATGTGGGCTATTTAGAAAAATATAAAAAATCGTAGTTGTTATTTTTGAAAATTCTAATGACAGTAGTGTGTTACTACCTTAATTAACTACACAATAAGATATGTTTATATAGCTAAATTAAACAGATTTTATTGTAATTCATGACATTTTCCCAATACTTTGAAGTATACCGCTCTCTGGATTACCAGATTTATTTAAATATACGTAAAAGAAATATGTGACGTTAAAATGACGTTAAATACGGCCGCTTTTGTCGACACCGGGAAACCAAGGCTTAGGAGACCAGTCTAAACTTACAAAATAGACTACCAGACTAAACATGATTATTATATCTAACAAGAATTTTTGCTAATAATTTCTTGTCAAAAGTAAGTCTATTGAAAGGTAATTTAATACTAACTTTTTTATCTTCAAAAATATATTAAATGTATAAAATTAAAAAGACGAAATTCTCAATGTACATGTAATTAGTAAATGTAAATATAAGTGAAATAAATAAAAATTAAAATTAAGCCTACTCGCCACGTCAAGGTACTACTTCTATTTTATAATAATATAAAATATTTGATATGTCAACTGATTATTTTATATCTACATTACTTTTATTGCATTTTTTATTGTAATTTTTGGGCATTAATATTATTTGAGAAGAATAAAAACCGTATTAATGCCCAAAAAATACAAACAATTTGCAACAAAAGCAATGTAGACATGTCAAATGTTTTATATTATTATTGTATTGCCCTGTATATTAATCAATATAATTATACATTGAATATTTTAGTTAATCAAATTTTGGCTACAAACCAACCTATTTGCACACAATATTTACTCGCGACAGTCGTCCACTAAACACGTAGCGTGCGGTCCATTTGCGCGCACAATAAACAGCATTAGTTATGACGGTCCCTGCTGGATGCAATGAGGAATGCAAATTGGCGATCATCACGCGGCGCTCATTTATTTATCCATCTAATTAACAATTTGCTGCAAACATAATTTTTTTTTGGTGCTCGTACAACGACGCTGCCATTTGTACGCGGGGGCTGTGCACTGAATTTTAATGTCTATTTAAATATAAATTAACGCGCTTCTATATTCCGAGAGGGGATGAATATTCATCCGGTTGCGGTCGAATTAAAGAGAGAGAGAGAGAGAGAGAGAGAAACGGGTAGGAATTATTTTAATTTAACTTCCGACGCATTCTATTTTCAAGTTGAGTGTAGTTGATAAACATGATTATACGAAATACACAACAATCGTTGTGCTGTTGAGAGAGAAAATATTGTATTTGTATATATATATGTAAATATAGTGTTCATTAATATCACTTTATTGTGATAATGGTTGATCTAAAACTTGAAGTTAACTAGTTACCAGTTTTATGTGCCTCTAGTTGAAATAGTTTCATATCAAAAATGGTCAAAAAGAGGTGTTATTGTGAATTAAATACCATACGTTTCTGCTATTTTTGATTTACTAGTCTTTAGAAAATATTACATCCATAAAGGAACCTTGCACGGTTAATAATACTGTCAATCCTAGTACTGTTAGTATTTGCTTCAATCCTTCTTTTATATTTATCAAGTAATCAATTATCCAGATAAATATCAGTATTCTATTCATTCCATCATTACTATACCTTACACAGTCAATATTTTAGAATAATGGACATTTTAAACATATTATCGTACAGTAATACTGTCATTATTCTAAAATATTAACAGTATTACTAATGTGGAAGGTATAGTAATGATGGAATGAATAGAATACTGATGTTTATCTAAATAATTGAAAACTTCATAAATATTGAAGAAGGATTCAAACAAATACTGACAGTACTACTACTGTCAATACGTTTCTGCTATTTTTGATTTACTAGAGTCTAATATATTAGACAAAATATTACGTCCATAAAGGCACCTTACACGGTCAATAATACTGTCAATCCTAGTACTGTCAGTATTTGTTTGAATACTTCTTTAATATTTATGAAGTTTTCAATTATTTAGATAAACATCAGTATTTTCTTCATTCCATCTTTCCATAAGTAATACTGTCAATACTTTAGAATAATGAAAATTATATGTATAATATTACTGATGCAATAAAGAAAATACTGATGTTTATCAGTATTCTCTTTATTCCATCAGTAATATTGTCAATATTTTATTGACCGTGTAAGGTGTCTTTTATATAAATAAAATCAACAATTAATAAGATTTATTTATTTTATGTTTGTAGAGTTTTGTTAAAGGGATAACACAATTTTTTTCGAATTTTTAAAACAAAACTATGCAAACAAAGGTGTGGTGAGCGGATTCACCATGTATAATAATAATCTAAGATCCTTATTAATTTTCGCGTAGTGTATGATACAAATACGATATAGAATTGTATGCAGAAAGCATCTGGTGTGTGGAAAATGTAAATGTAATGGGAAGCGTTCAACCGCCACAGGTATGAGAGCTGTAATTTCATTTTAGCGGCCGTCGCCGGCGCTCATAAAACTTGCCCCATTTTTCGGAGCCGCTAAAACTCTCGAGAACTTCGCCCGTTATATATATATATACAAAATGTTTCCATTTTCACATTCAATGCGCGCGCGAACGCTCATGTAAATTACGATCGGCGGGCTTGTTGAGTCAGGCAGGCGGGCAGTCGACATCAATGAGAGGGGGTGGCAATTTCACACACTTTCCCTAATAATGCGGGTGGTGGGGCGAAAAGAAAATTACCACAAAATTATATTTAAATGGATCGAATTATGTGCAAAACGGGTCAGACGAATGGGCGGTTATAAAAACTCAATGGGCTTTTAAAATATTATAAATGTGTATACCGTAATAAAGTAAAGAAAAATTAAAAAGTAAAAATAAAAAAATTATATAAATACCCAAGCTCAGTGGCCGAATGGTTATAGGCGTCGTCCGTTTAGTATTTGGGAGCCTGAGTTTGATCCCCAGCGGGTAGCAAATTTTTGCGAATCATTTTTAACAGTTTTTCAGAGGTTTTCTGTGAAGTTAAGGATGATTAAACTCCTATGAGCTTCTCTCTTTACCGGCGGAAAAGCCTCACGGCTGATAGCCCTATAAAGATAGAAGTTTCTTTTTTATACTATAGGTCCACTCTGATCGTGGAGGTACTAAAAGTGCCTTTCGTTTATCACTCTGGGCTGGTACGGGCTTATTGTTTATTGTTCTATTTACCGCTTTCGATGCGCATAATTCTACCTCGGCCCTTACAACCGGCGGCGCACGTCTGCAAGATCTGAGCGATCTGTCACAATGTTCGTATAATTGCTGCCTATTTTAGGCGCTTTCGTTTAGCATGCTTTATCATTGCCCTCGTGACGTGCAGTACGTCACGAGGGCAATGATAAAGCATGCTAAACGAAAGCGCCTAAAACATTCAGCCATTGTATGAACATTATGACAAGCAATTATGCCATTATTTTTTATAAATATCCATTTATTTTGGTGCCTTGAATTATCTTTCAGAATTACAAATCCCAAAGTGACACAAAAAAATCCTTGATTCCGTTAACCAGTAAACTGATAACTTTTCAATGAACTTTCAAATTCTATCAGTCGCGCATGTTGTAATCGGTGTGCTCTTTTGTTTCAGGGGCCATTGTTGGTAGCGGCACCGGAGCGCGTACAGTCGCACAAACACATGTTTTAACAAATGGAAAAATAAACCGTGATCGAAATAGAATCCCGCATAATGGAATCCGCGCCGATGATGAGATCGTTTAGCACAGACAGCAGCTCGCGGCGTCGCGACTGGAAGCAGCGCCTGAGTCTGCGAGATAACAGGCGTCGTGATCCGGTAAGTGATGCCATTGTCAATTGTGTCGCGAAATCGAGACACATACTAGGTATTGTCTTCTTATGTGAACACACTAACAAGTCCATGACATACAGTGATTAACTATAGACATTTAGAACTGTTGATGGTTATGTGTAATTTCTTTTCCGCTTTTAAAGTCTGTATGACATTATCTAGTTTCTGATAACAAAACGTCTATCAACCCAAGAGCTTTTTCTCTTCATTTTATTATGCGAAATATGGCTAAAGAATTATTATCTTATGATCTGATGAATTCGTTCATAAAGCCCGTATCACATTATCTAGTTTTTATATTGTTTTTGATGCAAACACAAACTGCATAGTGTTATACACACATGTAGAAAATGATATAGCGGCGGAATAATAATAAATTCACTTTACAATAACAACACCGTAATACATAATGTTAATTTTCAATTTAGAAATAGTTATACAGTTTAATATATCAATTCTTATATAGAAAACAATATGGAAAACTAGATAGTGTCATACGGGCTTAAGGGATAAGAGTATGACAGAAATTTGCAATTAAATTGAATTAAATATCAAGAATTCACACCTGATTGAACTTGAATCTACGTTTGTTATTAATGTTTACTCATTACCTATGCCTGTATTCACCAATATCCCATGAACTTTATAGGTTCCATAAGCTATTGAATCGATAAATTGACAACGTCATTGTGACAGAATATGCCAAAACAAATGTCAAACACCTTGAGTAGCGCTTGTGATTGACACCTTTTGTTTTATTCAGTGTTTCCAATAGAGAGAATCTAAAGTAACTACATTCCCTAGATAATGTAGATATTGTTGCTATAACAATGAATACTCATCGGTTCAATAGCTACAGATAGATTTATAAGGCCCCCTTACACGGTCAATAATACTGTCAATCCTAGCATATATTTTAGAATACCCAGCTCAGTGGCCGAGTGGTTAGAGGCGTCGTCCGTCTCGTACTGAGCATTGGGGAGCCTGAGTTCGATCCCCAGTGGGAAGCGAATTTTCGCGAATCACCTTTCATAGTTTTTCAGAGGTTTTCTGTGAAGTTAAGGTAAAGACCGGGTGATTAAACTCCTCTGAGCTTCTCCCTTGACCGGCGGAAAAGCCTCACGGCTGATAACCCCATAAAGATAGAAGTTTTTTTATTTTTGAATAGTGAACATTTTAAATATATTATCGTACAGTAATACTGTCATTATTCTAAAATATTGACAGTATTACTGATCGTGTAAGGTATAGACATGATGGAATGCGTTTCTTGTCAAAAGTAAGTCTATTGAAAGGTAATTGAATAAAACTTTTTTATCTTCAAAAAAATATTATATATGTGTATAAAATGAAAAAGACGAAATACTTAATGTACATGTAATTAAGCCTGCTCACTACGTCAAGGTACTAATTAAATGGGAAATATATAAGATAAATGCAAATAAAATTGCCTTTATGGAACGTCGGTGAATACGGGGGCTAAGGTCGATAAATATAAACAAATCAAATGTTATGTTATAGATATAACTTTATTTTATATATATATATATATATATATATATATATATATAACTTTATTTTATATATATATATATATATATATATATATATATATATATATATTATATATTAGCCCCCGTATTCACCGAAGTTCCATAAAGGCAAGTTTATGTGCATTTATCTTATATATTTCCCATTTAATTAGTACCTTGACATAGTGAGCAGGCTTAATCACATGTACATTAAGTATTTCGTTTTTTTCATTTTATACACATTTTATATATATATATATATATATATATATATATATATATATATAATATTATTATATAAGTTTTTATTAAAAAAATAAATAATTCTTATATTTAATTATAAATTATTTATATACAAAAAATAAAATTTTGACATATTTATATTTGTATTAAGAAAGTCACAACATCTAGATTAATCAATGCTATAATATATTTTAATAAAATCAGCTTGATTATAACGCGACTCCTAAAAGAAATTCAACTATAGATCTAAACATGTTCTTTGACAGTTTCCTGCAATTATATGAATACTTTTGAAAATCAAGCACGCGATTCGTATTGTAATCCGGTCGCATTTCTAGACACAAAATATAGGTAATATAAAATAAACCTACCTTATTGCCCGTTGTTCGTAGTGAATGGTATGGACATCTCACACCCCGTTGATTGGTAGCACGTTTTATAAAAGTTCGTCTAATATTTCACGCACAAAATAGTTAACATTTCACAAGCACACAAACTAGAATTAAACAGCAACAACCGAACGCGACGGACCACTCAAGACTGACTCACATCGCTTGTTGTTGCCGAGTTGAACAAAACCACTTTTTGCTGCATGCTGGCCGGTTTAGTCACGCAAAAAACGGGCTATTTTTACGCGCTTATCAATAAATGAGTTTCGATGCTAGCAAATAATATTGCAGTTGTATTTAATATAAAATCATTGTAATGAAATCGGGTTTATTTCGACTATTTTAGGTATATAACGTAATGAATTTTTTTTTACCACCTCCCACATTATTTTTGTTCAAATTATTATATAAAATTAATTATATTTCTATTATTAATTGATATCACTATAAAATGTATAGTGGTATCAATGAATAATATAAATATAATTAATTATATTTATATTATTCATTGATACCACTATACATTTTATAGTGATATCAATTAATAATAGAAATATAATTAAGTCTATATAATAATAGTACCACTTACCCTCGAAGAGGGAAGTTAAAGTGGCGGCACCACATCAATTAGCAATGCACACCCATATGGTAATAACCGTCACCATGCTCATGTCTTCAGGATCACCTGGTAGTACCCTCTAGAGAATAATATTCCCACAGAGTGCTTGAGATATCATCACAAGGTGCGTTTAACTTCCCTCTTCGAGGGTAAGTGGTACTATTTTTGTATGTAACCACTCGAGATATTGTGTGAATTCATCCTCATTAGCTGAGCTACACTTAGATCTCGTCAGTGTAGCTCAGCTAATGAGGATGAATTCACACAATATCTCGAGTGGTTATATACAAAAATACTACCACTTAGACCACTAAGATCGAAATCTAGATATGTAGATTGCTAAGAGGTGGGTTCACACTTATACATGTTCTATATAATAATTTGAACAAAAATAATGTGGGAGGTTGTAACAAAAATCATTACGTTATATGCTTAAAAAAGTCGAAATAAACCCGATTTTTATGATATCTGTTTGATATGTATGTACATCTGTCTGTGAAAAGAAATTCTGGGAAAACGGCACAACTAATTGCGACCAAATTTGGAATTTATCCGAGACAATTTCGTGAACATTTGAGCAAGATCGGTAATTAGGAAAGTCGTGTTGTGTGCCCACACCAGATATTTATTGTTAAATCACTATTGTTTAAACTATTCCAAGAAGAGTGTTATCCTATGGAAAAACTATGCGAGCGAAGGTGGGGTGGGCGGGTGGTCCCTACCAACCAAACTATGCCCGTCCACTGTTTCAAACGACTTGAACTTTGCATTACACTGTTATCTATTACTTTATAAGATTCAATTAATTTAAAAAAAAAAATACTCCTAATTCGTAAAAAAAATGTGAGATATAATATAGTGTATAGTTCAAGTCATTTGAAATAGTGGACGGGCATAGTTTGGTTGGTGGGGGCCACCCACCCACCCCACCTATGTTCGCATAGTTTTTCCATTGGATAACACTCTTTTTGGAATAGTGTAAACAATATAAAACATCTATATACAATGAAAAAACTATGCAAACGAAGGTGGGGTGGGCGGGTGGCCCCCACCAACCAAACTATACCCGTCCAGTATTTCAAACGACTTGAACTATGCATTACATTATTTTTGACATATATTCTTTTAATTAGTCTTAACTTAATAAATGACATTAATTTAATCATAGAAACTAACGGATAATAGTGTAGTGCATAGTTCAAGTCGTTTGAAATACTGAACGGGTATAGTTTGGTTGGTGGGGGCCACCCGCCCACCCCACCTTCGTTCGCATAGTTTTTCCATAGGATAACACTCGTTTTGAAATAGTTTAAACAATATAAAACGTCTGTATCCATTGAAAAAAGTATGCGAGCAAAGGTGGGGTGGGCGGGTGTCCCCCATCAATCAAACTATACCCGTTCAGTATTTCAAACGACTTGAACTATGCACTACACTATTATCCGTTAGTTTCTATGATTAAATTAATGTCATTTATTAAGTTAAGACTAATTAAAAAGATATATGTGAAAAATAATGTAATGCATAGTTCAAGTCGTTTGAAATAGTCGACGGGCATAGTTTGGTTGGTAGGGGCCACCCGCCCACCCCACCTTTTCTCGCATAGTTTTTCCATATGATAACACTCTTTTTGGAATAGTTTAAATAATATAAAACGTCTGTATCCATTGAAAAAACTATGTGAGCAGAGGTGGTGTGGGCGGGTGTCCGCCACCAACCTGAGTGGGGTGGGCGAGTTGCCTTCACCAACCTGACTATGCCCATCCACTATTTCAAATGACTTGAACTATACACTACATTATATCTTACATTTATTTTTCGAATTAGGCATAAATTAATAAAAGAAATTCATTAAATCATAGAAACTAACGGATAACAGTGTAATGCAGACTTCAAGTCATTTGAACTAGTGGACGGGCATAGTTTGGTTGGTGGGGACCTCCCGCCCACCCCACCTTTGCTCGCATAGTTTTTCCATTGGATAACACTCTTTTTGGAATAGTTTAAACAATATAAAACGTCTGTATCCATTTAAAAAACTATGCGAGCGAAGGTGGGGTGGGCGGGAGGTCCCCACCAACCAAACTATGCCCATCCACTGTTCCAAATGACTTGAACTATGCACTATAGTGTTTCTAAATTATTATTTTTTTACGAATTAGGCGTTAATTAATAAATGAAAATAATTGAATCATAGATGAGTAATGGATAACAGTGTAATGCAGACTTCAAGTCGTTTGAAATAGTCGACGGGCATAGTTTGGTTGGTGGGGGCCACCCGCCCACCCCACCTCCGCTCGTATAGTTTTTTCAATGGATACAGACGTTTTATATTTTTTAAACTATTCCAAAAAGAGTGTTATCCAATGGAAAAACTATGAGAACAAAGGTGGGGTGGCTGGGAGGCCCCCACCAACCAAACTATGCCCGTCCACTATTTCAAATGACTTGAAGTCTGCACTATACTGCTATCTATTACTGTCTATAGTTCAATTATTTTCATTTATTAATGAACGCCTAATTTTCTAAAAAATAATTTAGAAACACTATAGTGCATAGTTCAAGTCATTTGGAACAGTGGATGGGCATAGTTTGGTTGGTGGGGGCCTCCCACCCACCCCACCTTGGTTCGCATTGTATTTTGCATGGGATAACACTCTTTTTGAAATAGTTTAAACAAAGTAAAACATTTGCTTCTAATAAAAAAACGAATTACGATCGAGATTGTTTTATCTCAACTCTTTCAAACGACTTGAACTGTATAGATAAGTAAAGGATGACTTGTAATGCCAGATACTTATGCATTGTACTTTATTTATGTTTCTATTCATTTGTGGTTTAGTTCTTAAGGTCGTTTCAGACAAGACAATTTCTTAGCTCAAAAGTTGTTCAAGAAATTAATTCATATATACTCCTCCCATACAATTTGTCCATGACAAATAGAACGCGTTATACTTTTCTATTCAATCTACCATCCAATTCAATATTTCAAATAATTTGCTGTATGATACGAGACAATATAGCTTGTCTTGCATCTTGACTAACCTTTCAGTCAAGAAATTGTCTAGTCTAAAACGACCTGGAAAAGTGCTCTCGCATGTCGCTTATATTTGCACTATTTCATTAAACATCTAAATATCGCTTCTCTAAATATTACGTTATTACACACTTATTATTATATGCGTTTGTTGGGACACAACAATATTAACAGTAAGTAAAATTATGAAAGTCGTTTTTAGTAGATACCCCACTCCCCCAGTTAATTTGTCAGTTGCAAAGTAACTATTACACTAATTAAAAACGAAACGTCTGGTGGTAGCATCAGCTGACATTTTTCAATTCGTAATTCGGAATGCCCTTTGGCGGGCGTTAATTAGAGCTTCTGTCGGGGCCTTTATTCAGCTCCTAGGCGTGCAACCCGACGAAGAAATCCAATTACGATGATTACGAGCCGCCACGTGCCGCCTATTGGAAACGCGTTAGCGAATTATTTTCACGCGTTCAATCACCGAAAAACGCGCGCTCAAATAATATTATAATATTATATAATATGGTTTTAAAAATCACTAGCTACATTAGAGGATTAGGGTAAATTAAAATTTTGAATTATTATTATTATATATTATTATTATTATTATTATATATTAAAATTTAAATTGTAAGGAAAAGGCACTAGGACAAAAACAAATATGACCGTAATAGGCTATATTTTCTAAACATTAAAGAGATGCTCAAAATGTACAGCTGGAATGTACCTTTTTTGCATCTCTTTAATGTTTAGAAAATATAGCCGGTTATATTTGTTTTTGTCCTAGTGTTTCTACTGCAGTCCTTTGAATAGATTCCTTTATCTTCTTCCACCGTTCTTTAAAACTGTCGTGTTCTGTTACATTGTCAGCCAATGCCCACCCAGAGGGTTGTAGAGCTACGGAATGATGATGATGTAAGTTGGATATTTAATTTTTCGTTTAATCTATTTTAATCAAGTATTTGAGTCCTTTTATTGTCAAATGATTCAGTGTTGTATTTGTTTTTTTGAATGTTGGTGTTTGCTTTGCCCATACTGGCTGTTCTATTCGCAGTCTGGAAAGTACATTAAGTTCGGAGAGTCCATTAAGTTATATCAGTCATGAAATTTAAATAGTTATTCGAATTTTATCCTGATAACTATATATAATTAATAAAAAAATTACGATTATAAATAAGTAGTTGTAAAATAGTGTTGTATTCGGAATTTGTAAAAAGTTGAATACAAATAAATAAAAACCAACCCCCCCCCCTTTTGATTTTAAAATTCAATATGCAGGAACATTTTTTCTTTAATGCATATCGTGAAATTCGGTTGAATTTTTTTCAGTGTGAAAAAGCGACACGGTTGGCATGTAAATTAAAATGTCGCGTCCTTTTTTCCTTTTTCGTTTCAACGTTTTGTGTGTGTGTGCGTGTGCATGTGTTGGTGTGAGCCCGTCATATATCATTTTTTCGACACTCCATTCCCCGGGGGGCGGCTATTAACCGCCGCTACAGTACGACGTTTGTTAGGGGGACTTGTATGTTGGAATTTCAGGGTGAAAATCGTAAAGGTGATAATAGTCATAAGCAAATATTTACTTTTTCTATATATAGGCTGTGGCAAAAGGTTGGGTCAAAAACCACTATCTTTCAAGACAAAAGAAGATACATATTTATTTTATTTTCCGGACTAGAAAGCTAGAAGACTAGATGACTATCATACTGGATAATTAGATAGATGACTGTCATACTGGATAATTAGAAGACTATAAAACTATGAGTCTATAAAACTACTATAGGGACTAAAGCCCGATTTTCTAGGAAGCGTGTTTGATTTTTATGTCATAAAGATAAAAATAGTTTTTTGTACTCATGTCCTAAGACAAGTCATTTCCTGCATTGGGTGATGCGACTGGACCGCGTGACTAAAATAATCGGAGCAAAAAATCACCTTGAATGCTGCGTGGATGTATCATCATCGCATTTTATTTATTGTGAGTGACAAGGATGAAATAAATGTTTAATATAACTGCACAAATATTAGGCCCGTATTGAAATGAATATCGAATGCAGCAGATTTACAACGTAATTTTTTTTAAATTGTTCTATAATTGAACCGGTGCGGGGAAAAAACCATATAACATCAAAATCATAGTTTATATAACATCTGCTTTGTAGGAAAAGTATACATGTTACAACAATTAGATGTATAAGAGTCTTATACATCTTAATTGTTGTGACATGTATACTTTTCCCACAAAACAGATTTTATATTTTTATATTTAGTTTATATAAAATCTGTTTTGTGGGAAAAGTATACATGTTACAACAATTAAGATGTATAAGACTCTTAGGTCCGGTTCTACAATTGATATTTAATCGAAGAATAAGGTTATTCGTGGAATACATTTGAGATATTAATGCCAATATGTCAAACTTATACCACGAATAGCCTTATTCTTCAGTTAAATGTCAATTGTAGAACCGGCCCATATACATCTTAATTGTTGTAACATGTATACTTATCCCACAAAACAGATTTTATCCAAACTACGTTTTTGCAGTTACATGTTTTTTCCGGTTTCTCCGGTTCAATAATAGTATAAATTAAAAAAAAAGTTGTAAATCTGCTGCATTCCATATTCATTTCAATACGGGCCTAATATTTGTGCAGTTATATTAAACATTTATTTCATCCTTGTCACTCACAATAAATAAAATGCGATGATGATACATCCACGCAGCATTCAAGGTGATTTTTTGCTCCGATTATTTTAGTCACGCGGTCCAGTCGCATCACCGCCGCTCTAGCCCGCGCTCGCGTTGTTATATTTCTGCTCAGTTTACAGCAGTTTGCATGAGTTTTAATTGTAATTAGTGATCATGTGCAGTGTGCTTGCATCCAGTGAACTATATAGTGCAAACCAAGTGGAGACGTTTATCGATTTTTTTACTCGGGGAAGAGATGATGGAATTATTCAGAGGTTAAAACGTAAGTTGCTTGATATTACTCATCAAATTCAATCTGGCGTGGCTACTGATTTATAACTTTTTCTCGTAAATTACTCAATTAAATGCTTTATATGTAATATGGTTTAGATTTTTAAGGCATTTGCATTCTGTAATTACACGTAGTTACAGAATATAAAGTTTATAACCACAAAATATGGATATCTATTTTTATTTCAAAGTTTCAAAGCCAACATAAACGTGTTTTTATCCCTATAATATAAAAAATAATGTTTTGAAGCCGAGCCACCTGTCTTTATGTTTTTTTTGTGCTGTTTATTCAAATAAAATACGTCTCGGTAAGAATTCTAACCTGCACCTCCGGGACGTTTATTTATTTTAATTCATTATTTAATTGTAGTTTCACCTCTATATTCACCGTTCTAAAATGTACGTTAGCTATTAAGGCACCTTACGCGATCAATATTATTGTCAATATTATTGAATAATGATATTATTACTGTACGTAATTGTTATAACAACGAATATTTATGGGTTCAATATTGATAGATTTATAGAACGTTGGTGAATACAAATAGTCTTATATCATCATCATCTAATTTTCTATTTATTAATTTACTTAGACATACAGGATACAAACAAAGCAAACCTAAAAACAGTATCCTAAGAAATTAACACAATAACATAAATGAAACAAAACCATACACAACAAAAAAATTTAAAATTATGTTTACTATACATTAACATTTTAGTTTAATTTACATTATTTCCGTACTATTTTAGCTGGAAATATCTTTCTAATTATGTTTATTTCACATGGCAAATATTCCAGTCGAGCAATAATATTTATTTTCCGCGTTTCCAACCACGTCCGCCCGCCGAAGTCGACGAGAAGCAATAACGAAGCGCCTTATAAAATATTCATTAACCGCCTGCCCCCCCTAACCCCCTTCATTACGCGCTCAAGTTCGCCGGCGGCGGCGGCCACATGAATTATTGCACAAATCTGGAAAACATGCTTTTCAGGGAATATATTCTGTAAATCCGCAATTAGGCTGCTCGATCTCCGGCCCGCAACGGAAGCTCACCATTTCCTATGCTTTTTAAAAGCAATTCATATATGAGCAGAAAAAAAAGTAATTCTAAGCTTAAAAGTTCATATTTTTGTTATGGCAATAATTATTAAATTGTATTGAGTGTTTAGTAAAAATTACGAAATTACAAATATTTGTTAAATAAGTGAAATGCATGCGGTTCGATGGGGATGATGTATAATTACAACAATAGACGAATTCTTACGTTTAATTATAATATTTGTTTCACAATGGGCCCATTTTGAGGCTTAAGTGTCTGTAGTTATGCTACTCTCCAGCCAACTACGTTTATAGACTATAGACTAAAAATTAAAGACTTTAAGACTAAATTACTAGGAAATTAGAAGATTATTACAAGACTAAATGACTGTGAGAATAGAATACTAGGAGACTAATATACAGCTAGAAGACTGTCATACTTTATGATTTTACAGTTATGAGACTAGTATACTGTAAAACTAGAAAACTACTAGAGGATTATGAGACTAGAAGAAGACAGTAATACTTCGAGATTGTATGGTTATAAGACTAGAATACTATGAAATTAGAAAGCCAGAAGACTAGAAGATTTATTATAAGACTAGAAAATTAGAAGA
Source organism: Lordithon lunulatus (assembly GCA_963942505.1). Taxonomy (NCBI): domain Eukaryota; kingdom Metazoa; phylum Arthropoda; class Insecta; order Coleoptera; family Staphylinidae; genus Lordithon; species Lordithon lunulatus. The sequence goes on from OZ012667.1 coordinate 68,326,172, forward strand.
GTACTAGAGGACTAGAAAACTAAATGACTTTGAGAGTAGAAACCCAAAAAACTAGAAGACTACTAGAGGACTAGAAAACTAAATGACTTTGAGAGTAGAAACCTAAAAAACTAGAAGACTACTAGGAAATTAGAAGACTAATACAAGATTAGAAGACTATTATACGGCTAGAAGACTTTGAGACTAGAAGGCTGTGGAATTAGAAAGCTAGAAGACTAGAGGACTATTATAAGACTATAAAACTACTCGACGGCTAGATGACTATGGGACTAGAAGATTCTGAGACTAGCAAACTAGACGACTGGAAGAATATTGCAAGACTAGAAGACTGTGAGACTGGAGAGCTAGAAGACTAGAAGACTTATAAGACTAGAAAACTATTATAAGGCTAGAAGATTGAAAGACTTTGAGACTGCGATATTAGAAGACTGTGAAACTAAAAAGCTAGAAAACTAGAAGACTTGTGAACTATAAGGATATGAGAATAGAAGACTGTGCGATTATAAAGCTAAAAGACTAGAAGTCTAGATGACTATGAGACTAGAACACTATGAGACTAGGAAACTAGATGACTGGAAGAATATTGCAAGACTAGTAGACTGTGAGACTGGAAAGCTAGAAGACTGTCTTCTAGTCTTCTAGCTTTTCTATGACTAGAAAACTATTATAAGGCTAGAAGATTGTAAGACTTTGATACTGCGATATTAGAAGACTGTGAAACTAGAAAGCTAGAAAACTAGAAGACTTGTTAACTATAAGAATATGAGAATAGAAGACTGTGCGATTAGAAAGCTAAAAGACTAGATGACTATGAGACTAGAACACTATGAGACTAGAAAACTAGATGACTGGAAGAATATTGCAAGACTAGTAGACTGTGAGACTGGAAAGCTAGAAGACTAGAAGACTTATATGACCAGAAAACTATTATAAGGCTAGAAGATTGTAAGATTTTGAGACTGCGATATTAGAAGATTGTGAAACTAGAAAGCTAGAACACTATTATAAAATTAGAAGACTTATGAACTATAAGACTACGAGACTATAAGACTGTGTGACTAGTAAGCTATAAGACTAGAAGACTAAATGACTAGATGACTATGAGACTAGAATACTAGATGACTAGATGACTATGAGACTAGAAGATTATGAGATTACCAAACTAGATTGGAAGAATATTGCAAGACTAGTAGACTGTGAGACTAGAGAGCTAGAAGACTAGAAGACTATTAGATTTATATGACTAGAAAACTATTATAAGACTAGAAGATTATAAGACGTTGACTGCGATATTAGAAGACTGTAAAACTAGAAAGCTAGAACACCACTATAAGACTAGAAGACTTGTGAACTATAACACTGCGATACTAGAAGACTGTGTGACTAGAAAGCTAAAAGACTAGAAGACTAGATGACTATGAGACTAGAAGACTATCAGACTAGCAAACTAGATGACTGGAAGAATATTGCAAGACTAGTAAACTGTGAGACTGGAAAGTTAGAAGACTAGAAAACTATTAGACTTATATCACTAAAAGACTATTAGTCTTATATGACTAGAAAACTATTATAAGGCTAGAAGATTGTAAGACGTTGAGACTACGATATTAGAAAACTGTGAAACAGAAAGCTATTATAAGACTAGAAGACTTATTATGAACGATAAGACTACGAGACTAGAAGACTGTGTGACTAGAAAGCTAAAAGATTAGAAACTAGATGAATATGAGACTAGAAGATTCTGAAACTAGAAGACTAGAATATTATTACCGTAAATAAACATATTATACCTCATTTAGTAGCTAATTCAGCTAGTAACACATTACATAAAATTTTCAAAAATAATAGCTACGGTTTTTGTAATTTTTTTTAAATAGCCAACATAAATTTGAGAAGTTATTTTTTTACGTTTTTAATTATTCTGATCTCAATAGTATAGATATATAAACATATTATATCTCATTTTGTAGCTAATTAAGCTAGTAACACACCACTGTCATTAGAATTTTCAAAAATAATAGCTACGATTTTTTACATATTTTTAAATAGCCCACATAATTTTGAGAAGTTACTTTTTTTGTTTTTCATTATCCAGATCTTAATAATTTAGCGAATTAAATATATTATATCTCATTTTGTAGCTAACTAAGCTAGTAACACAATACTGTCACTAGAATTTTCAAAAATAATAGCTAAGATTTTTTACAATTTTTTAAATAACCCACATAAGTTTGAGAAGTTACTTTTTTACGTTTATCATTATTCTGCTCCTAATAATTTAACTAAATAAACATATTATAGCTTATTTTGTAGCTAATGAAGCTAGTAACATATGGTTATTATTAGAATTTTCAAAAATAATAGCTACGATTTTTTTGACAATTTTTTAAATAGCTCAAATATGTTTGGTAGGCTACTTTTTTACGTTTTTCATTATTTTGATCTTAATAATTTAGCTAAATTAAAATATTAGATCTCATTTTGTAGCTAATAAACTAGTAACACACTACTGTTATAAGAATTTTCAAAAAATAATAGCTACGATTTTTTATAATTTATCAAATAGCCCACATAATTTTAAGAAGTTACTTTTTTACATTTTTCATTATTCTGATCTTAATAATTTAGTTAAATAAATAAATTGTATCTTATTGTGTAACTAATTAAGCTAGTAATACATGATTGTCATTCGAATTTTCAAAAATTATAGCAAAGATTTTTTCCAATTTTTTAAATAGCCCACATAAGTTTAGTAAGTTACTTTTTTACGTTTATCATTATTCTGCTCCTAATAATTTAGCTAAATAAAAATATTATATCTCATTTTGTAGCTAATGAAGTTAGTAACACATGGTTTTTATTAGAATTTTCAAAAATAATAGCTACGATTTTTTTCAATTTTTTAAATAACCTACATATGTTTCATAATTTATCAAATAGCCCACATAATTTTAAGAAGTTACTTTTTTACGTTTTTCATTATTTTGATCTTAATAATTTAGCTAAATAAACATATTCTACCTTATTTAGTAGATAATTAGGCTAGTAACACATAACTATCATTAGAATTTTCAAAAATAATAGCTACGATTTGTTACAATTTTTCAAATAGCCCACATAAGTTTTAGAAGATACTGTTTTTCACTTTTCATTATTCTGATCTTAATAATCTAGTTATATAAACATTTTATACTTCATTTGGTAGCTAATTAAGCTAGTAAAACATGACTGTCAGTATAATTTTCAAGCATAATATCTACGATTTTTTACATTTTTTTAAATAGCTCACAGAAGTTTGAGATTTTACTTTTTACACTTTTCATTATTCTGATCTTAATAATTTAGCTAAATAAACATATTATATCTCAGTTTGTAGCTAATTAAACTAGTTATACACCGTAGTGAATAGAATTTTCCAAAATAGTAGCTACAACCTTTTACAATTTTTTAAATAGCTCAAATAATTTTGAAAAATTACATTTTTACGTTTTTCATTATTCTGATCTTAATAATTTAGTTAAAAAACATATTATATATAATTTGATAGCTAATTAAGCTAGTAACAAACTACTGTTATTAGAATTTTCAAAAATAATAGCCACGATTTTTTAAATAGCCCACATAAGTTACTTTTTTATGTTTTTCATTATTCTGATCTTAATAATTTAGCTAAATAATCATAATATATTTAATTTTGTAGCTAATTAAGCTGGTAACACACTAATCTCATTAGAATATAAAAAAATAATAGCTACAATTTTTATAATTTTTTAAATAGCCCAGATAAGTTTGAGGGGTTACTTTTTTACACTTTTCATTATTCTGGTCTTAATACTATAGATATATAAATATATTATATTTCATTTTGTAACTAATGAAGCTAGTAACACGTGGATGTTTGAATTTTCAAAAATAATAGCTACAATTTTAGTACGATATAAGTTTGAGAGGTTACTTTTTTACACTTTTTATTATTCTGATCTTAATAATCTAGCTATATAAACATATTATATCTCATTTTATAGTAAATGAAGCTTGTAACACACGACTATCATTAGAATTTTCAAAAAGAATAGCTACGAATTTTTTACAAATTTTCAAATAGCCCACATAAGTTTAATAGGTTTCTTTTTTACACTTTTCATTATTCTGGTCTTAATAATTTAACCAAATAAGCATATTATATCGCATTTTGTAGCTAATTAAGCCTGTAATACATGAAGACTGTGAGACTAGAAAACTAGGATACTATAAAACTATAAAACCATAAGCCTAGAAGATTTTGAGACTAAAAAGCTACTAGAAGACTAAAATGTTAGACTAGAAGACTGTTGTGAAACTATAAGAGTGGGAGACTATGAGACTATAAGACTACTACAACAATACTATAAGACTGGGAAACATAAAACTAAAACTATAAAATTTTAATATTTGATCCTATGAGATTAAATGACAATAATTTTTGAAAATTTTAATGATAGTTATGTGTTACTAGCCTAATTATCTACTAAATAAGGTAGAATATGTTTATTTAGCTAAATTATTAAGATCAAAATAATGAAAAACGTAAAAAAGTAACTTCTTAAAATTATGTGGGCTATTTGATAAATTATGAAACATATGTAGGTTATTTAAAAAATTGTAAAAAATCGTAGCTATTATTTTTGAAAATTCTAATAAGAACCATATGTTACTAGCTTCATTAGCTACAAAATGAGCTATAATATGTTTATTTAGCTAAATTATTAGGAGCAGAATAATGATAAACGTAAAAAAGTAACTTCTCAAACTTATGTGGGTTATTTAAAAAATTGTAAAAAATCTTAGCTAATATTTTTGAAAATTCTAGTGACAGTAGTGTGTTACTAGCTTAATTAGTTACAAAATGAGATATAATATATTTATTACGCTAAATTATTAATATCTGAATAATGAAAAACGTAAAAAAGTAACTTCTCAAAATTATGTGGGCTATTTAAAAATATGTAAAAAATCGTAGCTATTATTTTTGAAAATTCTAATGACAGTGGTGTGTTACTAGCTTAATTAGCTACAAAATGAGATATAATATGTTTATATATCTATAGTATTGAGATCAGAATAATTAAAAACGTAAAATAATAACTTCTCAAATTTATGTAGGCCATTTAAAAAATTGTAAAAAATCGTAACTATTATTTTTGAAAATTCTAATGACAATAATATATTGCTAGCTTCATTAGCTACTAAATGAGGTATAATATGTTTATTTAGCTAAATTATTAAGATCAGAATAATGAAAAACGAAAAAAAGGAACCTCACAAAGTTTTTATCTAGTCTCACAGTCAGTGAATAAATTAATAGAAAGCTACATTTGTTACAATGAATGAGCTATGCATATTTATAAAATTAAAGACTAATCAATTCTAAAATAAAAATTTTCAATTAACAAAATGTTACAATTAAACATAATTATTCACCTATTAAACCAAACAGATAGCCCTAATTTGAGGTAAATCCCAATATTTAACCAGTAAACTTTCTGAGATTTCTATTTATATAAATATATATATATATATATATATATATATTATTTTAATATAGAAACAAATATATATATATATATATATATATATATATATATATATATATATATATTATTTTAATATAGAAACTTTGTTCCAACCACAAAACATATCTCCTGAGACTCTTGTAAATATAAACACGCCGAGTCTCAAATTGTGCGGATATCCGATATAGCTGTGTATAGTGTGTACATTCTACTCGGCAATTTTATTTGAACGCTCGCAATATATATATATATATATATGAAATATTTCGCAAAAATGCGTAATTGGCTTTTAATCGTGTTATTTTTCGAGCCAGCGGGCCCGGTTTAATTAATTCAAACCACGCGTGCCAATTTAAAAATGTTTATTCAATTAATTCTGAAGCGCTGAATGTAGTCTTATAATGGAAAATAAACGCGAATCGTAGTAATTGCATTGCTGGTCCAAAACAGCATGCATTATCATGAGTTAATCATTGTTATTTAAAGTCAATTTTAAATTGCTATAATTATACTAGGTGAAATTCCTGTAGTTTGACGCGGTATAGTGGATCAACTGTCAAATGGTGAAATATATATATATATATATATATATATATATATATATATATATATATATATATATATATATATATATAGATATATTATAAGTGTGAACCCACCTCATATCTAGATTTCGATCTTATTAGAGCTCATCAGTGTAGCTCGGGTAGTGAGGATGAATTCACATAATATCTCGGTGATCCTGATGGCATGAGTATGTTGACGGTTATTACCATATGGGTGTGCATTGCTAATTGATGTGGTGCCGACAGATGGCGTTTAACTTTTCTCCTAGAGGGTTCGTTGTATCATACAAAAAATTCTAAAAGTTTTAAATCTTTATACAAATCTATTTTCTCAACTTTAAAATTAGGTAGATTGGTTTCTTTCTACAGAAATTGCGTCCAAATGTAGTAAAATGTGATATTAGATTTATCTGAATAGTACTCTCGCTGCAATTTTCTCATATAAACTTTATTGCCAATACCGGTATAGCACAGCTGCGCGAATCTCTTTACTCTCGCAGCAACATCTCAGTCTTGTAGTAATAGGAAATATTTCGCGTGCTGGACGGCAGTTTCGTGTCCCTTGCAACACGCGAGCGTGTTTCCAACGCAATTATGCGGTATTCATCCCCGAATCGAATCACGGGAGGCGTGCGATACAAAAAGAAATAATAATGGTGGCCGAATGGAAAGTGTCGCATGTGACATCAAAAGAATAAATAAATATGAACACAGCAAAAATATATTTTTTGATACAGCGTAGTTCAGTCATAAATATATTTGGTCTAAAATTGCACACATATTATCTATTCTTTAAGGTATTTTTTTTATGATTGATTGCCTATTATATTAAATCCTAGAGGTTTTCTCTGAATTGAAAGTCTACACTCCTCCGAGTTTATCTCTTATCAGAGGGAAAGCCCTCATGCTAATAGCAATAAAGCTAGAAGTATTTATTCAGTAACATATCATTAATTTTTAATGCTATTTGAAGTATAAGAGGTGTACGCTGTGCTTGCATGCATTCTCATATTTATAAATACATATTTACATTGGTACCGAATTTTAAATTGGCAACACTGGCTACTTCTCGCACTAGTGCAGGAACTAGTATTTCCCACACCCAAATCAATGCTGGAAAATGCGACTTGTCTTAAGATATGAGTACAAAAAAGTAATTTTCAGTATTTTCAGAATTTTAAGAATAAACATTACAATTTTCGTTAAATCGTATATATTTTATTGAAAATAAATAAATACAATACCAATAACCAAAAAGGTACTGTCCAATTAATATATCACTCTGACAGCTGACTACTTATTCTTCTTTTGGAGTTAAAATCAAATTTAAATTGAGACCATGACACTACATGTCACCAGAGATGTGGCACCTCCGATAGCAGATTTATTCGATCATATAATAAATATACTTATGTGTTAAAATATACGGTGCTAAGTTATCAATAATAATTAGTTTGTAATCCATAGTCGTTTCTTTTTACTAACGCATCCATGAATTTCGCTTTGTAAAATCATTCCCAGTGCGTGTTTCTGAGTGCTTTTAAATGGCGGAGAAAATCGGCATATAAAATAGTTGAATGTGCCGCGCCACGCCGCCCCCAACGTGTAATTGCGATTGCGCTTCAACTCGGTTAACCGATCCCGTTTAATGCCTTTGTTAATGCTGCTGCAGCTCTTATGCTAATCCTTGTAATTCAATCTGTAAGGTAGTAATTACCATTCTACGCGTTTCCTCTCGCTTGGGCTATCTAATTTCTTCTATAATATTAATAATAATAAATATGAGAGGGGGATTCATTCAGAATGAAATAAAAAATAAAAAACCGCCTAGATTATTCTTCATGAACATTTTGATACAAATAAATGGTTTAAATTGTTATTCTGTATTTCGAGAAATTCGTTTTTTTTTTAGCAGACCTATCAAACTGGAATTATCAATAATTGTATAATATAAAAAGTATTTTAAGAACATCTTAAATCTATTATTTTAACATGAAAGATAACATTCTTTATGAATTAAATTTCGTATTATTCAATCCGTTACATTGATATTTGTGTTTCACTACACTCCAGCGATTTGCTCTACTGGGAAATCTGTGGTCGGTAACTTGTAGGTAATTTGAATACAAACAGTGCACCTACGGCTGTTTGTGTGTGTGCATGTGTGTGCTTGCCCTCCCGGTGCTCCCACCTGTAATCATAGGGAATTTCCTGAAACCCGATCCGAATTGATCCTGCCGTGACCATGGCAACAACTAATCAAAACCTTTGCTGTACATGTGGGAGCGAGAAGGAGTGAGTTAGAGGGTACACGAAGAAAAGATGTTATGTTAAACTGGACGACGTTTTCACTTTTGCATCCGTTACTAACGAGCGATTTTAATGATGACTAGGGTGGCAACACTCGCACAAAGCAACAATAGTTGAAAGGATGAAATGAATGGGGGGGTAGTCACGTTGATGGCTATGGTTTCGAAATTGAATAGTTGGCAGGACATAGAGTGTTACTAATAGGACTATATGTTCTATATAATAAGATTAACTATTCTCGATATGTTTAACAAAATAAACACATTTTATTTATTTACAGTATATTTTTGAAAAATTTAGCACTCTTGGTTGGTAGGGGACACTGGTAGTGTCCCCTACCAACCAAACTATGCCCGTCCACTATTTCAAAGGACTTGAACTATGCATTACATTATTTTTCACATATATTTCTTGAATTAGTCTTAAATTAATAAATAACATGAATGTAATCATAGGAAATAATGAATAATAGTGTAGTGCAGAGTTCAAGTCATTTGAAATAGTGGACGGGCATAGTTTGTTTGGTAGGGGCCACCCGCCCACCCCACCTTTGTTCGCATAGTTGTTCCATAGGATACTACTCTTCTTGGAATAGTTTAAACGATATAAAACATCTATATCCAATGAAAAAACTATGCAAGCGAAGGTGGGGTGGGTGGGTGTTCCCTACCAACCCAACTATACCCGTCCACTATTTCAAACGACTTGAACTATGCACTACACTATTATCCGTTATTTTCTATGATTAAATTAATGTCATTTATTAATTTAGGACTAATTAAAAAAATATATGTGAAAAATAATGTAAAGCATAGTTCAAGTCGTTTGAAATAGTGGACGGGCATAGTTGTGTTGGTAGGGGACGCCCGCCCACCCCACCTTTGCTCGCATAGTTGATCCATAGGACAACACTCTTCTTGGAATAATTTAAACAATATAAAACATCTATATCCAATGAAACAACTATGCGAGCGAAGGTGGGGTGGGTGGGCGGCCCCTACCAACCCAACTATGCCCGTCCTCTATTTCAAACGACTTGAACTATGCATTACATTATTTTTCACATATATTTTTTTAATTAGTCTTAAATTAATAAATGACATTAATTTATTTCTGATCATAGAGCATCCTTAATAATCATGGATTTACTCACGAGTAGTGAAAATTACCAAAAACTAAAACTAATTAAGACTTTGTTAACACGATTATAATACTTTATGAATGTTGCGAACTCTTTACAGTATATTAGATGTACAAAATATGTCGCATATTTGTATAAACTCCATATATTTATATTCTTATAACCTTCCTCATATATCTATAACCCCCCCACAATACATACCCACCCTCGTTTCATATATGATCAAATCACATCTCGTCCGTGATGCGAGCAATCTCCCTCCACGCGGAGGCTAATATTCCTCATCCGACCACGTAATTTCCGGTAGCGCATTGTGGTCGAGACGTTTTCAAAGTGGCCTCGCGATTTAATCCGGTTCTTAATATACGCGTGAGATCGATGCTGCGAGGGGGTTGGGGTTGAGGGGATTTTGTGTCCGCATGTTACGCGACCGGGTGCAGCAGACATATTTATTGAAGGTAGACGTTTTGCAAAAAAAAAATATAACACAAATAAATGTCGGACGTATCTGTTTTCGTGTCACAGACATATTCTAGTTAAGGCGGATGAATTGTTGCTGACGTGCTCATTGGGTAATATATTTTTTTGACGTGTGTAGCGTTGAAAGCAAGGGGGTGAATGTATTTTTTTTGTAGTATTCTCATTATTTTGTCAATTACAATACTGGGTAATATTTATAAGATACGTGCATCAACATTTTTCGTATATATTATGTATAAAACGCAGTCTCAGTATAAATATACCGTTGTAGAAGAAATATATAAAATTTCATATAGCTATAGCAACTATACAACAAGTTATAGCAATTTTGGTATAAATATTACTTTTATTGGTATTCAACTCTTTAAAATTTTTTTTTCAAGATATCTTCTTCAAACCTGGTATCAGTATAACTAGACAGTTCTAGAAGAAGTGTCCAAAATTTCATACGGCTGTAGCGACTACACATCAAGCTATAGCAATTTTGCTATATCAATTGGTATTCAACTCTTTAAAAAGTATATATATATTTTCAAGATATATTCTTCAAACTCGGTATAAGTATAAATATACCGTAGTAGAAGAAGTGTCTAAAATTTCATATAACTATAGCAACTACAAATCAAGTTATAGCAATTTTGGTATGAATATTACATCTATTTGTATTCAATTTTAAAAAATAGTTTAATTATTTTAAAGATCTTCTTAAAACTTAGGTATCAGTTTAAGTATACTATTGTAGAAGAAGTATCTAAAATTTCATACAACTATAGCAACTACACACCAACCTATAGCAATATTGGTGTGTATATTACATCTATTGGTATTCAACTCTTAAAAAAGTATATTTATTTTGAAGATATATTCTTCAAACCAGATATCAGTATAAATATAGCATTGTAGAAGAAGTGTCTAAAATTTCATACAGCTATAGCAACTACAAATCAAGTTATAGCTATTTTGGTATGAACACAACATCTATTAGTATTTAACTTTTTGAAAAGTATATTTGTTTTCAAGAAATCTTCTTTAAACTCGGTATAATTATAAAAATACTATTGTAGAAGAAGTGTCTAAAATTTTATACGGCTGTAGCGACTGCACACCAAGCTATAGCAATTTTGCTATATCAATTGGTATTCAACTCTTTAAAAAGTATATTTAGTTTCAAAATATATTCTTCAAACTCGGTATAAGTATAAATATACCGTAGTAGAAGAAGTGTCTAAAATTTCATATAGCTATAGCAACTGCAAATCCGGTTAAAGCAATTTTGGTACGAATATTACATCTATTTGTATTCAATTTAAAAAAAAAGTTTATTTGTTTTAGAGATATCTTCTTAAAACTTGGTATTTGTATAAGTATACTATTGTAGAAGAAGTATCTAAAATTTCTTACAACTATAGCAACTACAAACCAAACTATAACAATTTTGGTGTGTATATCACATCTATTGGTATTCAACTCTTAAAAAAGTATATTTATTTTCAAGATATATTCTTGAAACTCGGTATAAGTATAAATATACCGTTGTAGAAGAAGTGTCTAAAATGTCATATAGCTATAGCAACTACAAATCAAGTTATAGCTATTTTGGTACGAATATTACATCTATTAGTATTCAATTTAAAAAAAAGTTTATTTGTTTTAGAGATATCTTCTTAAAACTTGGTATCAGTATAAGTATACTATTGTAGAAGAAGTAGCTAAAATTTTATACAACTATAGCAACTACACACCAAACTATAGCATTTTTATATATAACCACTCTAGATATTGTGTGAATTCATCCTCACTAGCTGAGCTACACTGATGAGATCTAATAAGATCGAAATCTAGATATGTAGATTGCTAAGAGGTGGATTCACATTTATATATGTTTTAAAAAATCTAGTTTTATGTTATTACTAGGAGAAATTTGAACTTAAATTTAAGCGTTAGTCCAATTTTGCCTCATACATATATACAGAATGTCTCTTGTTTACTGCCCGTAATTAGATTTTTTATTTTATACACATAAATTCTGTATATTCTCTTGTTATTAGTATGTTTTGGCGCACGATGAAAAAGTTTGTATTCTTCATGCCAGCCTCTATTTGCTTCTACGCGACAATTGATTTGTGTGTATAAGCTAGGTGAGGACGTGAGCTTTACGCGATAATGCTAAAATGACACAGGTCGAATTAATTAGAGACGATAGGGGCGGGGCGCGCATTAGCGCGCTGCGCTGCGGTCGCCCTGGATTGTTTGGTGGAGGCACAGGGCACCCGCTTAACTGGATTGAGCACAGGCAGCATTACATTAAGTTCAGCTTTACATTGTAATCCACACATACATGCCATGCACACAAGTAGACTAGACAGATGATTAACAAGCACCTTTTGAGAGATTAGTTAGCTAGATATATATGTTTTGATTTTTTTGTGTGTTTTTTTTTTGGTGCGTTGGTCGAAATTATATGGCCATAATCGAGCATCGGTCTGCAGATACATTATATTAATTTAATTACATATAATTAATTAATTAATCTTTGTTTACATATATCAGAAATTAAATAATCTCTCTAAAATATATTTTTTCTTTTATATATTTTAGGAAAATGCAACGATGCGTAGAGGTGTCGGCCGCAGGTGGACGAGCCTAAGACAAAACCCACTGCCCGACCCCGAGAAACCAATCGTCTCTATTTCCACCTCGTCGTCCACCGCGACAGCTAGTCCGCTGCCAGCCGAGCCCAGAAAGAGCAACTGGCAGGTGATAGAGCATTTCAGCTCCAAAGATAAAACAAGTATATCTTCTAGTCTACTGGCTGTAAGTTGCTTAACCATATGCAGTTTAGCTCGTGCGGCATGGTAATTGTTGCCCAACAGGTAACAGGACACTGCTCCAGCCCGGAAGTGGAACGCACGGAGGCGGAGGCGGAACTTCTCGTCTCAAATGCCTCTGCGGGCAGGTCGAAAATCTGCAAGCGAATCAAGAAGGTGCTCAGAAATATATGCAGCGCGCATCAGTTTCGAAATGAACAGGTTAGATTATTGTTTACTTTTTATTGTATATATTCTCGAAAATCTTTTTGATACTTAATTGATTTTCTTTATGCAACAATGCTCTTTATATATTTATTTATTTATTTACTAGTGGCCCGTTGTAGCAATTGCTGCATTAAAATAAATAATAAATAAATGAATAAATGAATAAATGAATAAATGAATAAATGAATAAATGAATAAATGAATAAATGAATAAATGAATAAATGAATAAATGAATAAATGAATAAATGAATAAATGAATAAATGAATAAATGAATAAATGAATAAATGAATAAATGAATAAATGAATAAATGAACAAATGAACAAATGAACAAATGAACAAATGAACAAATGAACAAATGAACAAATGAACAAATGAACAAATGAACAAATGAACAAATGAACAAATGAACAAATGAACAAATGAACAAATGAACAAATGAACAAATGAACAAATGAACAAATGAACAAATGAACAAATGAACAAATGAACAAATGAACAAATGAACAAATGAACAAATGAACAAATGAACAAATGAACAAATGAACAAATGAACAAATGAACAAATGAACAAATGAACAAATGAATAAATGAATAAATGAATTGTACGTTCAAAAATTGTCAAAAAATGACACTTTCATTAAAAATTGATACTTCAAAATGTACGAGCAATTTTTGCAAAAATCATAAAGGTTTTATCGAAAATATTCCATATTTTAGGGACACCTGTATATTAAATACATGGCAATGCTGTATATGTTATCATATGATATATTATGATCCCTTTGACGCATACAAAATCTAATTATTGTATGAATTAGTGAATTACATAGAAATCCTTAATGAAATCGTGTAATTATTTACAGGTAGAAATGTTATATCAGCGCTACTTCCTAAAAATGAACCAGAGCAACATGACGAACCTAATCACCCTGCTCCTATTACTCTGTGTGAGCGTCCTACTATTAGCGGGCACCGATTTAGCCGTCCACCGGCCCTTCGAGACCAAGGACCAGCTCGAGAAGCTCATCGTACTGATGGCCACGTCAGCATGCTGCGTCGCTATATACGGAGGTGAGTGCCCTTGACGAATTACCATTTTCTCACCACCCCACACAGATATATACACAAATAGAACTGAAATTCATGCGGGACTAAGCCCGTATAATGCCCGAATTGAATTTTAATCGTGTATCGATTCCGTGGCGACGTAAATCCGATTCTGTTGCGGACAGCGAGACGAGGACGTACCTTTAATTAATTAAATTGACGCGGCTTAAGCCCCTCCACGTCTTCGAGATGAAGGGCTGAAATTGATATATTGATGGGCGGTAATTAATTAATTAAGAAGCTTTGCACGGAATTTATTAGGGGTGAAATGATTGTGTTATACATGGGAGTTTTAATTTGGGTTTCTGCTAAGTGATTATTATGCTCCTAAAGGTCGTTTTACAAAAGACAATTTCTTAGCTCAAAAGTTGTTCAAGAAATTAATTCATATATACTCCTCCCATACAGTACTTTTAAGGTATAAATAGTATAACCCTGGGTCTATAGTCATGTATAAGATGAAAAAACAAATATTATGTTAACAAATTCCCTACTAAATGTAGTTAATGTTCTGCCACCAGATGGAATATCAGCCGGTTTCAATCGCCAACAGTGTAATACGCTATTGGCGATTCAAGCCGACTGAGACTCCATCTGGTGGTAGAACATTAACTACATTTAGTAGGGAATTTGTTTACACAGTATTTGTTTTTTCATCTTATACATGACTATAGACCCAGGCTTATACTATTTACACTTTAAAAGTACATTAACAATTGCGCATTATTGTAGAAGTGACTGAAATCATATGATTTTAATGCAATCAGCCGATCAAACAATAACAAAAATCAGCTGTTTACCTACTACCTTGAAGAAGCCGTTTGAATCGTGAATACAAGCAAATTTAAACGTGCACATTTTAAACAATTTTTGTTAAATGAATTTCCATTTTCATTATTTTACTCGTATTATAGCGGCCAATACAACATGCCTTTGATATTTTATAACAATTTGATTTGTCATGAGCACATCCGGCTGCCTGCATCTCGTTATGCAAACAAAACGCGGAATAATCAATACGAAAAAGGTTCCGTTTCAAAGAATTTCGTATGTAGACGAATGTAAATAAAGCTCCTTTTTCTGCAGCGCTTTTTCCATTACAGCCTGTTTAACATCGAGAAGGGCGCGCAATATTGTCTGCGCCCGGGCACACGCGAATGGAATTACGACCGATTTATGAAATAAACCTAGGCACTCGATTTTTTTTGTTTGTTATTTAAAATCTTAATCTGAAAAGGAAAGAGACGCGTATACGAGGGGGGGCGGTTTAAATTTTTCATTACATAATTTCTAGTAAAGAAAATAATATACATATATTTGTTTTAGTCTTTTACAAATATGTTGAAACAAAAATATTTTCACTCACAGCATGGGGGTAGCTCTGATATCAGCCAGGTGCATAGCTTATGTCCTATAGCTTAAAATTGTGGACAACATTATTTTCCCATTCTAAAAAGTTACGATGCATTTATTTTTAATTCTCCACTAGACATTTTCTTCCGCACTCAAGGCGTCTCGGTAAAGTTGTAATGTTTTCATCCGTGCTGCTAAATGTACAGACTTTTTGCACTTTCAGCGAGCACATCCTGATGGATTACGGAGCTTTGTCGGGTGCACGTCTGTGCGAGCGTGCACTCGGGCAAGTTATTATTGCGGCCGCCTCCCGCGGGGTCGCGGACGGAGCGTTATAAATTTTTATGGCGGCGGCGCCCGGTTCGTGCATTAAAGTCCATAAATAATAATCCGGCGGACGAATCGTTCTTGTACGCCGGCAAGATTCGTAACAGGTAGGGAGGGAGGGAGGCAGGGGAAAAAAACCAACAACGAGAAGATGGAAACCTGAGCGAGATTGTAGATTAAATGTTAACGTCGGCTTGTGGTACGAAAATAATAGATTCGGAATAATGTAAAGAGGGCAAGAAGATGGGGAACAATTTATTTTTAGCTGATATTTTAAACAGGGTGTTCTATAACTTACCTGCAAAAATAAAATGTCTTATAATTAAGACAATTTTAAACAAAATTTAATGTTTGTATATCATGTTGTTAGTGTACGGGCATAGTTGAAAGAAAAATCATATATAAGTCTACTCGCCACGTCAAGGTACTAATTCGCCGAGAGCAGGTTTTTAGCAAAATCAAACTTAGTTACGATGGGAAATATATAAGATAAATGTACATAAAAATACTGTTATGCAGGTATTGTATGTCATTTCATCTCAAATAACCTTTTATACTGTTCTTCAGTCATTTGTATTCACGGATTCTTATATTAATTTTTCACATTTTATAAATTTAATAATTGTTTCTATACTTCTATACACCGCTCTCTGGATTACCAGATTTATACGGCCTCTTTTGTTGACATCGTTTCCTAGGAAACCAAGGCTTAACAGAGAGATAGAACGACAGATAGACATATAGACATTTTCCAGAGATGATCTTAAAATGATCAGGGGGTCTAATAATAATAATAAATATATTTATTGTTGTTTATTACAGTTTACAAAAGTCAAAAAAACAAATTACTATTAATATATAAAAAGCATAATAAAATAATAATAATAAAGAGGCTATGCGCAAATTATTTGAAGAAAAAAAAATTCTAACACTTCTATAATGATAATCTTCACAATATTGGTGTGTACTATTGGCGATTCAAGCCAGTTAATACTCGATTTGGTGGCAGGAAATGAACTACATTTAGTAGGGAATTTGTTTGCATAACATTTGTTTTTTCATCTTATACAGACCAAATATTTAAAAACTAATAATATAGTAATATAGTTCCATTAAATGTAATAGTTAGTATTATTTGGTTATTATTATTCCAATGTGTTATTTTGTTGACAATAGCTGTATATATTGAGCTGGAATAAATTACATTACATTACATTACAATACATTACATTACATTACATTACATTACATTACATTACATGAGTATAGAGCCAAGGTTATACTATTTATACCTTAAAAGTACATAAACAATCGCGCATTATTGTAGAAGTGACTGAAATCATATGATTTTAATCAGCTGCTTAAACAATAACAAAGTTCAGCTGTTTACCTACTACTTTGAAAAAAAAACGTTAACGTTTGAATCGCGAATAACTATTGATTTAGTAAACATTTCTTTGCAGTGTTGCTAGCAGTTCTCTCCAAGCCAGCGATGAACGAGGTGTACCTAATCGTAATCTCCTACTTCGTGCTGGTTACTTTCCTAACACTGGAGGTAAGTAGCCAACAATTGTACATTCGTGAACCCTTTTTTGCGCGTTGCCCTCTCTAAATTCCCTTTGTGCATAAAGCGTCGGGTTGAAGTAGCTACTTAGGGCGGAGGGGGTTGGATGGCGAAAACTTTTGCCTCGTGCCGCATTTCCAAGTTGCAGCAGGTAATTTATATCTCCGATGTTGGAGGGAGGGGTGGAAACTGTTGCCTCGCTGAATTGGGGACGTTACCATTCACCTGGCAAACGGATCGGTTGGGTGAATTCAACGATTATAATTTCGAGCGCGTGTATAACGACGACTGAGAGAGGGGGCTGGTTCTGCACGAGATGATAATTGCATCTAGTTTATAGTCTAATTGCGGGGATTCATTCGGTTTCAAGATTATATTAGATGGGAATTTCTAAAATTATTAATTAAATAACCGCGAAAATAATAAAACTAGTTTACTGTGTATTCGAACCAACTACTTTAGTAATGTTTTGTAAGAAAAATTGCATACATACTGGGATGTTTTTCGATTCTTAATTATTTCAAGAATTTTGAGAAGTTGACTACCAAATGGAAAAACTACATTTTTTAATGTTTTAAATAAACGTGCAATTATTACGATTTTTTTTAACAAATGTTCAAATTTTTGACTACTTTTAAAATAACGTGAAACTCAACATAGGTTGCTATTTACAAATTTTTTAGTGGTTATCCCCTAAAAATACTCCACGTCTCATGGAAGTTCTAAACTATCTTACGCCCGGTTTCTCCAACGAATCTTAATGCTCGTCTTGTATAAGCTCGTTTTATATAAACTAGACTTATATAAGCTCGTCTTGTATATAACCAATTTTAAATTTTTAATCTGTTGTATCAAACATATGCAGAGCTTATTTAGACTTACAATGTAATAAGACTAAACATGATTATTATATCTAACACGAATTTTTGCTAATAATTTCTTGTCAAAAGTAAGTCTATTGAAAGGTAATTTAAAATTTTCTTTTTTTTTTCTTTTATTTGTAGATATGCAATTCATTTTAATTTTTATAATTATATAAATATTTAAATATTATACTGTATATGTATGGTAAGGGAAGGGAAAATTAATAAATAAATTTAATTTAAAAAAATTTAAAAATACTAACTTTTTTATCTTCAAAAATATATTAAGTGTACAAAATTAAAAAGACGAAATTCTCAATGTACATGTGATTAGTAGATGTAAATATATGTGAAATAAATAAAAATTAAGGCTACTCACCACGTCAAGGTACTAATTCGTCGAGATCAGGTTTTTAGCAAAATCAAACTTAGCTACAATGGCAAGAAGTAGTTTACTATAAATTAGGTTGATCATTATCCGAGAGGAAATAGCCATTCAAAAATTTCACCTTCTAATTATTCACACAACGACATGGCTGTATGAGGGAAATCCAAAAATCCCATTGGATTCTCAACGCAGTTCAATTGTCAATTTGTGAGAATAATTGGACATAATGACCATCCGTGACGCAGTTGCTAGCGCGACGGTCGCGATAGCCGGAGACGTGGGTTCAAGTCCCACCGGAGAGTGACATTTTTGAGAAATTATTATTATTATTATATATATAAATAAATATAAATGTACATAAAAATACTGTTATGCATCAAACATATGTAGATCTTATTTAATCTTACAATGTAATAAGACGGTCGTTATCGTTTTAAGATTCGATTTTTGTTTGGTGCAACGCTTTAAGCGCATCTTATTATTAAGATGGTCTTAAACTAGTTAAGATTCGTTGAAGAAACCGGGAGTAAGATTGTTTTTATGACTAGTGAATCCCAATTTTTTTTATTCATTTGTTCATGCCTTATTACTCTATCCTGGGAGTTTTGAGGAGCCCTGTATAATAATAGTTAATAGAAAAATATTAACTAGTCTATATGTTATTGTTGCAGATTTGCATATCTGTTTTTTCGGGCAAAGAGCGGCCATTAATTGGCACAGTAGCGGCATTAATTTGTACATATTTGACATATGCCCTGCTGCCGATTTCCCTAAAGGACGCCCTAATTGCCGGCGGCATTTTGACATTTACGCATCTCCTAGAGCTTGCTTATGTCGGCGAAATGCCCGGACAAGTGGGAAGTTGTCTGGTGATTCTGCTCTACTGCAATATTGCCGGAGCCTGCACACACTACCCCAGAGAATTGGCGCAACGGCAGGCTTTTCTGGAGACGCGGCAGTGCATCGAGGCGCGACTGAAGATACAACGAGAAAATCAACAGCAGGTAGGAATTTATATTTTCATAATATCTGCCAAAGAGATGTTTATATTTTTACATATAAAGGTACTTATGTAATAATAAACGTAAATAATACTACAGTAATAGCATAATGTACAATGTACTCACAGTTTTATCCCAGTGATGGAAGCGCTAGGTCAGAACAGTTTACGATTGCAATAGGGATTGCAATACCGGTATTTCAGTATTTAAATCTCACAAAACTCGGATACCGATATTAATACCGGTATTACATTAATCAAATTATTCTATAGGTAGTATATTTTGAATCGCATAGCCGGAATCGTGTAATAAAACTCATTGTTATATACATCAGTACCGAATTTTAAGTTGGCAACACTGGCTACTTCCCGCACTAGTACGGAAAGTAGTATTTCCCGCACCCAAATCAATGTGGGAAATGTCTTAAGACGCGAGTATTATTATTGTCTCTGGGATCCTATCTACGCGTTTGTATTCTAATATTGATACATAGTTAGCACCCCAAATATAGATGCTACCCGGTGCAGTATTTCATCAAGTCTGTTAACTTAATCTCCAGTTAAAGAGGGCAGCGCTGAAATAACATTTTGATAATGGACGCTGAGTTTTTGTAGACGCGTTCGACCGTGCACTCGGAAACCGGTTAATATAATAAGAGTCGCGTAATTGGCAGCTGCGGGGATGTCTCTCGTGTAAAAGCTTGAGTTTTAGTATGATCCCGTTGGATGGCTAACAGTACGGTGGAAATTAACTAAAAATCTTCATATGAGAACTTATTGGCAAAAGTATACTAGACTGGATAGTTCTAGATAGTTGGCTGGAGGGTAGCATAGCTACAGACACTCAAAATGGACCCATTGTGAAACCTCCGTTTAAGGCTGCTTACTCGTCCCACCAGTCAATTTTATATGCTAGACTACTAAATAAATATTATTTTTCCATGCTTTTATGTTTAGTTTTCAACTGTACTGATAGTCTTTCAGCAAGATACCTAATTTAGTATTGAAATCTGCCCCCTTTTGCCGGTCTGGTCTTTATTCGAGGAGAGTTGTTTTTTATGTTATCTAGCAGTTTTTTTTGGTATTACGTATTCTTATTGTGATCATAAAAGGTCCAAAATAATCCTTATTTAATATTTATTATTTAATTATTATATATAATTTATATTATATATTTTAATTTAACATCTTCTGTTTGTGGTGTCGTCTCCTATCGGAGGTTAGCAATTATCATGGCGATTCTAATCTTTGACGCTGCAGCTCTAAATAGTCCGAACGATGTTTGTCCGTACCATTCTTTAATGTTCTTTAACCATGAGGTTCTGCGACGCCCATGCTTCTTCTTTCTGGTATTTTTCTTTGCATAATCTGTTGGAGAATAGAGTATCTCTCTCTCTCTCTCTCTCTCTGTAACGAAAAATTATTTCCTATTGCCAATAATTTCATTTGAAAAGTAATTTGCATTACTTGATTGAACTTTTACAAAGTTGTCAAACATAATCCGAACATACAAAAGGTGTGCATATGAACAGGATTTAGTGCACGTGTAATTGACAAGCGTAGCCTGCAGGGAAACGAAGCGGACGACGCAACCTGTGGGATTAAACGGCTACATCCCGTAAATAGATCGGGCGACAATGAATACGAGCCCTCGACGATAAATCGAGAAGGCCGATAACTATGAAAATACTGTATAAACGGCTATAATTTTGCAATCAACTAGTTGAAACTTATTACTATTAGTGAGACTAGCCGTTATGGTTTACAAAGGAATTTTTTCATTATATAACGTTATTAAATTTGTCTGCAACTATATATTTCCAATTGAATGAGTTTGTGAGCACAAACAAAAACGTCCGCTCAACCGTGCATTTCTATTGCATTCCAGGAACGACTCCTGCTCTCGGTCCTGCCGCGCCATGTAGCCATGGAGATGAAGGCGGACATCGCTGGTCAGCAGAAGGAAGCGCAGTTTCATAAAATTTACATACAGCGACACGATAATGTTAGGTGAGTTTATAATTTAAGAGATTTTTTTTTTATTGAATTATAAATATTTTAATCAACGCTTTAAGTCAATACACTTGAGACAAGAGTCATGTCTCGTTTCATACCCCCTGATTATTGTACGACAAAGCATGTCGCTCATTATGTTGATATTATGATCAGGATAAATTAAAGAGATTTATGAATTATCAAACAAAACAATATTTGCAAACCAATAAAATCGGCTCTAACATTAAAGATATTTTCTAAGAAAATATGATTAGTGAATTGTTATTTAACCAATTCAAAAAAATCTACTATTGTGCCCTCCTGTATTGTGATATCTCTTTAAAGTCCTTCTGTCGCATCAATGTTTTAATTAGCTTAATCTTAGAAATCAAATTCTACTTGAAACAACAACACAAAGTATAAACTCGGCGTGCCGCCCCCCCTCAAACGTGAATTAACATTCAAACCCCTATTGTGCGGCAAACAAAACGCTTACACACCATTGTTATTATCGTATTTAATATTTGATTGTTCGGTGGGGCGGAAAATTTAATTTGTACGCATTGTGCGGGCTCTCGGTTGACCTCCCGTAATTTGACGTCTTTGTTGTGTGTTCACAAAACGCACACGTACAATAATTTTAACAATACATGCGCGCGAGTTACTATCGCGTATTATTTTTGCACAAGGATTATATTATAAAAAAAAAATCTTTATAGGACTATCAGCCTTTCCGGTCAAGGGAGAAGTTTATAGGAGTTTAATCATCGGTTATTTATCATAACTTCACAGAAAACCTCTGATTATCTGTGAAAGGTGATTCGCGAAAAATCTCTCCCCAAAAAAAAATTCAATACTCAGTACGAGACGGACGACGCACACTGGGGCCGATTCCCGAAAACGTGGCCAATATTACTAAACATTCATTTAGAAGACCAAATTTTGTTCCTCGAGGGTTTTCGAGGTCGCTGATTACGAATCCGATGCCCGATTTAAAACAAAATGGCGGACAAAAAAGTAAAGTTTGCAAATAATTGATTCCAAATTACTTTCAAGGGGGGTTTTTGAGGTCCCTGATTACAAATCCGATGTCCGATTTTCAACACTCAAAATGGCGGATAAATAGTAAACTTTGCAAATAATTTGGTTTGAATATACTTGCATGGGAGGTTTGTGAGGTCAATAAATACGAATCCGAAATTCGATTTAAAAAAAAACAATGTAAATATAAGTGAAATAAATTAAAAATTAAAATTAAGCCTACTCACCACGTCAAGGTACTAATTTGTCGAGAGCAGGTACACCGCAGTACAGCTATCTAAGTGAATTAAATCATCAAAATTATCAAATTGAATAATAATAATCTTAAAAATACACGCTCCGATGGGTCTCGAACTCACATCTCCGACTATCGCGGCCGTTGTGCTACCAACTGTGACACAGAGGGTAGTAGTCGATAACATGCAACCGCCATAGCCGGAGACGTGGTTTTGAGTCCCACCGGAGCGTGTATTTTGATTACTATTATTCAATTTGATAATTTTGATGATTTGATTCACTCCGATAGCTATACTGCGGTGAAATCCATTCCACTCTAAATAGATTACTATTATTTATTATTAACAGCCATTTAATTCAATTACTCCTCATTAAATTAAATTAAATTATAGATAGAAGATTCAGTGTAATGTTATTTATATTCTTATTAACTTTATTTACACGGCAAACGAACTATGTTGTAAAGGCATAGAGGAGCGATTCTGTGTAATTAAATATTTTCATGTCGGAACTGAAAGGAATCGCTGCAAGCGGTTGCGGTTTGTGGGTAGGTTTTCCACTGCGAATGAAAGGCTTTTTTTTATGCGGAATGCGTTACCCGTCTGAAGATGAAATTAATGAACCAGGAAACCCGAGCCGTCCGACTCAATTCCAGCAATTTTTCAGAAATTCGTTTTAATTCTTAACAATTTTTAATATTACATGTATTATCCGAACAAGCTTTTGTTATTACATTCGTTTTGATTTTTCCGACTACTGTCGACAATGAAATGTATTGATTGCATATAATCCCGCGAATGCGTGCTCGAAACCACCCCTTCAGACAAGGTGGAATAAAGCCGGCGTCAGATCGCCAATTAGATAGGCGAAACGGTGGTAATAATGTCGGCGCCAGAAGACGTTAGCGGTGAAATAGAGCGAAACAGACTTCCGCCACTTTCATTTTCTATTATTGTTATTATCATTGTTATCTCTCCGGGACAAAGGCAATGACCCTAGGAGGTTACCACACAGTTAGTTATCGCACAGCGTTGATAGTTTATATATACAACTGTTAACAGATTGAATTTTCACTGTGCCTATAATGATTTTCTTTAATAATATGAGTAATTATTGAATATATATATATATATATATATATATATATTCAATAATTACTCATATTATTAAAGAAAATCATTATAGGCACAGTGAAAATTCAATCTGTTAACAGTTGTTATGCAAGAAGTATAATATATATATATATATATATATATATATATATATATTATACTTCTTGCATAACAACTGTTAACAGATTGAATGTCACTGTGTCTGCCTATAATGATTTTATTTAATAATACGAGTAATATATTGAATGTACCCAACTCAGTGGCCGAGTGGTTAGAGGCGTCGTCTGTTTTGTACTGAGTATTGGGGAGCCTAAGTTCGATCCCGAGCAGGAAGCGATTTTTCGCGAATCACCTTTGGCAGTTGAGGTTTCTGTGAAATTAAGGTAAATACTGGGTCATTATTAAACTTCACCCTTGACCTGCGGAAAAGCCTCATGGCTAATAGCCCTATAAAGATTGAAGTTTTTTTATATTGAATTTATTTCATTACTGTATTCTTTTTAAAACTTTATTATGAACACATAGTTTTCATATTTTCGTTCTTTAATAATTTATATTATAAGAATATTAGCTTGATACACACAAGTGTGACTTGCTGCTTATAGAATTGTTGTCAATTCTATAACAGTGTTTGTTTTCCACCCGAAAAGTGTACACTGTATAAATCTGCCCCCCATGGCGTAATCGCAGCACGTAACAAATTGCGCCACCGCCCCCTCGATTCCGGGCGCGCTTGTTCGGCGGCGGCTTCATGATTCAATTACGGCGGCCGCAATTACAGCGCGTTTAACGAGGGTTCGGTTTAACGTTTCGTTTTTGTGTGATTTCCAGCATACTCTTCGCGGACATTTGCGGCTTCACCACCCTCTCCGATCAGTGCACGGCTGAGGAGCTTGTCCGAATACTCAACGAATTGTTCGCTAGGTAAGTGACCGCCCACGTTATTATGTTACTTATAATTTGTAGGGATTCATCATTTATTATTAGTATAAAGAGTTGTGTGGATGTTGGACATAAAATAATCCGAATTTAGGGATTATTTTATGGGCAATTCAAGCTAAATGGTATTCTATCTGGTGGCAGAAAATGAACTAAAATCTAGTGGGCAATCTCTACGCATAAAATGTATTTTCTGATCATATATGTGACAATATGTGCAAGGTTTGTCTAGTTATATATTAAAAGTTTATTAACAACCAACCATTATTGTCCAAGTGATCAAAATCGTGTAATTTTAATCTAATTAGCTGAGCAAACAATAACAAAACATTAGCTGTTTACCCACTAGTTTGACGAAAACCGTTGACATTTGAATCCCGAATTAAAATTCATTGAATAAATGTTGCTTTCGGGTTTCTCACATATATAATTTTCTCAACAAGCTACCTTAAATTTGAAATTGTTGCACAGATATTTTCAGATCTGCATGATAAAAAACAAACTTTTTTATTATTAATCTCGCAAAACTGTGATTTTATGTTTGAGTCCGCTACTTTCAATGCAAATATTGACACGTTCGCCTCGTTCCGACGAAGTTTCATAATTATGAAAAGAGCCCTGTCATATGCGACTTTTCACTACTGCAAGCGAAGAGCGCGTTCAAAATTAATTATAATTAAGCCACAGTGAATAATGTAGAAAAAAAAAATCGCAATGTGGGAACGTTTGAACTCAATGGAAATAATTTTGCATGCATATTGCCGAGAGGGAGATAAAAAAAATACACGTAATGTTATTTATATAAAAACGCGCGCCGCAATTATTAATGTTGCGGCTGGACAGTGTTTTGCACGCACAATTTATCCGCAACGAGGGAAAATGTCACGTTCCATTTGATGCGCGGCATGTTTTTATTGTTATTTCCATGCAAATATATTCTTGGGTTTTTTTTTGTGGTGTGATGTTACGTGGTTTATGTCATAATGGGTAAAAACTGTTACAAAATTGCTATATTTACAGTGCTCGCTCAAAAATCTTACACCCGGGGAGTGCTAGCGATCACCCTGATGTAACGATCTAGAGACGTTTACTATTATTGTGAATGGTGTCGATTTTTGGCCTTTCAGGTCGTGAAAGATGTTCCTTATTTCTGACACAACTGACTATTATTGTGATTAATGTCGATTTTTGACTTTCAGATCTTGAAAGATATTCCCTATTTCTGACTGAACTTTGCAAGATAGTACTTATATTTTGATAGTAATTTTTGAGCTAATTGTCGATTTTTGACTTTCAGGTTTTGAAAGATGTTCTCTATGTCTGCCAGAACTTGGCATTATTGTAATTTTTGAGCTAATTGTCAATTTTTGACTTTCAGGTTTTGAAAGATGTTCTCTATGTCTGCCAGAACTTGGCAAGATAGTAATTTTTGAGCTAATTGTCAAGTTTTGACTTTCAGGTTTTGAAAGATGTTCCCCATTTCTAACTCAACTCGGCAAGATAATACTCATATTTTGATATTAATTTTTGAGCTAATGATATTAGCCCATTGCTATAAACTATGTACAGTTTATATCAATCGGACAACATCAATCGCTTAAAAATCGCACCCCAGCCGATGGATTTTTGAGCGATCGCTATGAACATAGGGATTGAGAGACCTTTGCTATTATTGCGAATGGTGTCGAAATGTGCCCCATCGCTTCGTGAAATATGCTGCTTATATTTGACAAAACAGAAAGCTCTACAGTAATTATGTTTTGACATTAATTTTTGAGCTAATTCTATTAGTTGAGCGCTATGAAACGTTTACTAATTATAGCGCATGATAATAGCGACCGGTCAAAAATCCCACCCCAGGGCTTGTTAACTAGTTAGTTATTGGCGTAAGACTTTATGATGCTGATCGTTTCGATTGAGCGACGGTGTTCTATTGTTGCAGATTCGATCGGCTGGCCACCGAACACCACTGTTTGCGGATAAAATTGCTCGGCGATTGCTACTACTGCGTGTCCGGATTGCCGGAACCGAGGCCGGATCACGCTCACTGCACGGTGGAGATGGGATTGGACATGATTGACGCCATAGCGTAAGTAAATCAACATGTATTTATTTCTATTTCACTAAGGCTGTGTTCTATAAACACGAATTAAGTATAGCTCGTGGTTACTGCGTAATACACAAATATAGTGCGAATTTTCTGGTATGAAATTTATTATATTGGAGTAAAACTCATACAATTTAAGCAAATTAACGGAATTTTGGAGGTATTTAATAGAAAAATCTTGTGCCATTTAGTATTTGAATATTATTTCGGGTAGTGTTATTATCTTGCAGATTTTTTTCGGACATTTTCAGCCCTCTTTGTTGGGCGAAATGGGCTGAAGTTGTCCGAATAAAATCTGCAAGATAATAACACCACCATTTTCTGATTATAATGGCTTTTAAGAATCGTGTGTGGATTTTCTTCAGTACAAATGCGATTATTTTACTTGTTGGCATAAGCATTGAGCCAAAAATGAGCCTGATCGGTGAACATTTTGAGGTGAACTAATGACTCATTGTTTTTTAACCTATTTGGCCAGGTGCAGAGCATAATGTTGCAACATTCTACCTCTCACCGAGTAAAATAATTCGTGGGGTGCAAATTAAGTGCCCAACTTAATGCGGCTGTTAATCGGAGGACGGAGGGGGCTTTCCCAAGCGAAATTAGGCCCGGAAAACTTGTCGGCGATTTTAATTTCAATTCGTGTTTGTACTTTACGCGTCGCCGCGGGCGCTTTTCATTTGAAAGAGTCGCTCGCCGGCCCCCCTCGTTGGCTTAATGTAGCAATTTACATGTTGAATAATTTAGTGGTTGAATATTAGTTATTCCAACAATTTATACACATATTTATGCATTCTGAGGGGCGGTAATTTACAATTTTAAAACGATTGCATTTTGACTAACAAAAATGGGAAAATTAATATTTCTATACAGAGTTATGGTACTTTTTGCTGCTTTGACTATAATAAAATTTGTAATTTTTGAATTTAACAACCCAAAAAAACTGCGAATAGTTGAGATACGTATTTCATACTTTATAGGGGCCAAGGGTAACTATTTGTAAATATATTCAGTGTAATTTTATAAAGTTTTGAAAACTACAAACATAATTATTGTACTTTTTATCCCTTGACTAATGTTAGATTTAGAATTATTAAGTTTAACAACCCAAAAATACTACGAATGGTTGAGACACATATTTCATACTTGGTAGGATTTGAATATAACTATTTCTGGATATATTCGGAGTAATTTTATAAAATTTTGAAAACTACAAACATAATTATTGTAATTTTTATCCCTTGACTAATGTTAGATTTAAACTGATTGAGTTTAACAACCCAAAAATACTACGAATAGTTGCAATACACATTTTATAGGTTGTACGGACTAAATATGATTATTTGTGTATATACTCAACGAAATTTTATAAAATTTTGAACATTACAAACAGAGTTATGGTACTTTTTGTCCCTTTACTAATCTCAGAATTGTAATTTTTTAGTTTAACAACTCAAAAACACAAAAGTTAAGATACACATATCATACTTTTTAGGGTCGAAATATGAAACTTTATGAATATAGTCATATTTTATAAAAGTTTAAAAATTACAAACAAAGTTATGGTACTTTGTATCCCCTGGCTAATGTCAGATTTGTATTTTTTAAGTTTAACAATTCAAAAAGACTACAAATAGTTGAGATGCATATTTTATACTTTGCAGGGGCTAAGCAAAACTATTTGTAAATATATTCAGCGATTTTTTTTTAAATTTTGAATAATACAAACTGAGTTATGGCACTTCTTGTCCTAACTAATTGCAGAATTGTAATTTTTCAGTTTCACAACCTAAAAAGACTACGAATAGTTGAGATACACATTTCATACTTTGTAGGTACTAAGTATGTCTATTTGTAAATATATTTAGCGTAATTTTATCAAATCTAGAAAACTACAAATAGAATTATAGTACCTTTTATTTCGTGACTAATATTGGATTTGTAATTTTTGACTTTAACAACCCAAAAAGACTATGAATAGTTGAGATACACTTTTTATATTTTGAAGGATATAAGTATGAGTCTTTGTGAATATATTCAGCGTAATTTTATAAAATTTTGAAAAGTACAAACATAGTTATGGTACTTTTAAACTAATGTCAAGTTTGTAATTTTTAAGTTTAACAACACAAAAAGAGTACATTTGTTTTTTTTTTAAACAAATTGTATGGGAGGTGAATATGAATTCATTACATGAATAACTTTTGATCTAAGAAATTGTCTAGTCTAAAACGACCTTAAATGTATTTCAGTGCAATTTGCAAATTCATACTAAATCTAATTTGATTCAATTTATAATACAGACATAGAATTTTAATGAAACCACTAAATAAATATATACGGGTGCATGTAGCCTCAAATAATGATCATAAACCACTTTGTTGGCTCAGCGTATCCTCAGGCGAAACGTTCTGTTAATTTATGGCCGCTGGCGCACCAATTATTTACACGACCGGCGGCGGCGGCGGTGGCGGCGGCTGCTCTGGCCCCGCTATAAATAGCAATAATCGGCGCAGGAAATTACAACATTTCTTTGGCGAAAAGCCCGCCGCGCGCGATATTCCCTTTGTGCGGCCGCCCCCTCGATGCGCGCCAGCCAATATCGAAATTTCATCAATTATAATTAGAGCCCGCTCGCGACGTGCAACAAAATTAAATTCCTGGAGCTTATTACCAGTACCATTGATAATTAAATATTGGATGGAATGAGATTTACTAATGAATAATATAATAATAACAAAGGTTATACTAAAACGTATTAAAACATAGTATATATTATTGATGATAATGGTAAAGTGGAAAGTGATATAAAGAATCGTATCACCAAGGGTAGGAAAGTAATAGGGGCACTAAACTCTACACTATGGCAACCTAACATAAGACGCCGAACGAAAATGCTCATCTATAACTCGATCCTTAAGAGTACGTTAACATACGAAATTTAGTATAAAGCTAGTGGTTTGAGTTTTTAACAATTCATATAAACCATGAACAAAGCTAACCAAAGATCATTGAGTTCAAAAACAAATAAGAATTCAAAAACATATATAAGTGTGAATCCACCTCTTAAGCCTTGGTTTCCTAGGAAGCGGTGTCGACAAAAGCGGTCGTACTTCACGTCATTTTAACGTCACACATTTCTGTTATGTATATTTAAATAAATCTGGTAATCCAGAGAGTGCTATTCTTCAAAGTATTGGGAAAATGTCATGAATTACACTGAAATCTGGTGAGTTATTCAATTCCATGTGCTTAAAACGTATCTTGTAATGTGTAAATGACGTCAAAAACGGCCGTATTTATCGACACCGCTTGCTAGGAAACCAGGACTTTAGAAATCTACATATCTAGATTTCGATCTTATTAGATCTCATCAGTGTAGCTGAGCTAGTGAGGGTGAATTCATATAATATCTTAAGTAGTTATATACAAAAATTATACAACGAAACCCCTAGAAACAAAATCTGCACTGTCAAAAATAAAGATGAATTAATTTTCCCATACTATATACGTATAAATTCTTTTAAGAGTAATATATATATAATTATTCTAACATGATTAACATACCGGAAAGTGGTTCTGTAATTAATAAACATTCGTCATTTAAAATTATGTCAGCTCCATAATTACTAATTACTTTCGCACGAGGTGCTGCGTGCCGACGCATTAATATTTCACATTGATTAACACCACCCGCCTGTCTCCCCCCGCAACGAAATGCATAACGTGGTGCCTCGCATGTAGATTGATCGCCGCAATTTGATGCATAGATTACAAATTGGCAACTCTGATTTCCTGGCGTGACGTTGATGGCTTCTTCATTAGCATATCCATAAATAGCAACATCGTAATTTTCCACCGACCATGCGAGATTTGATTTGCACATACTAAATTCATTTAAAACCCAGAAATGGACATGCTTAGACAATTAGCATATACATATATGTTTGTGTCTCTGGTGTTAGCAGCATGTTTCTTTTATTCATAAGAATAAATATAATAACTATAATATTATTTATTATATTATATAAATATAATAAATAAAATACATTAATTATGTTTAATTAACTGAAAATGAATCATAATATGTTTTTTTGTTGTAATATTTTTTAAACTTTTTATTGTTGCCAAAATAATAAGTATTCACATGTCACATAGTTCTGTTACAAATATTAATAGTTCAAAAAAGTTAAAAAAAAATAATACATATAATACAGAATATTAGTTACAATTTAAAGAATAATAATTTTTAATCGTAATAAACTTACAATTTCAGCATGAAATCCATGAAGGTAGTCGTAATTTAAATACAATTTATATAATTTGTTAATAAAATTATACACTAATGCCCGTATTCACCAACATCTCATAAACTTTATAGGTCCCATAACCTATTAATAAATGGATAAATTGACAACGTCATTGTGACAGAATATGCCAAAACAAATGTCAAACACGTTCAGTAGCGCTTGCGATTGGAACTTAGATGACACCTTTTGTTTAATTATTCAGTGTTTCCAATAGAGAGAATCTAAAGTAACTATATCCCCTAGATAATGTATTTATTGTTGCTATAACAACGAATATTTATGGGTTGAATAGCTATTGATAGATTTATGGAACGTCGGTGAATGCCTTATAATTGTGACAATATCCACTTTATAAATATTTTTTGGAGAATTTAATTTGCTAGCATTGTTATATCCTTTAAAATTCAAATTTTTCAATATGTAAAATAAATCACGCCCATCAATTTCGCAAGCCTTATCGGTGCTCTCGCACGAGCATATAAAGCTAGCTCGTCGGTTTCATTGTTGTAAAGTTGCAGCGCTCGGGGGTGGGGTGGTGGTGGTGGTGGCATGGTTACCAGCATTTTCATAAATATGTAGCCACGAATTTACTTTTAATAAAAATCGCTCGCGTCCGCCTACACACAGTACCGAATCTTTTTCGCACGCGCGCGCGCGCTTTTAAATTAAGTAAAACTTTCCGGATTACCTACGGCAACGCGAAATGGTGGAGGCGCCGGGCGGTACGATAAGCGCCGTTGAATTGGCGAGCGCAGGGAGGGGAATGGGCTTGTTTGATCATCTCTTCTGTTGGCGACAACAAAAAGAAATTTTGTAGTGGGGTAGTGTAGTTGCCGTATAATAGATTTTAAATGTACGGAGCTGTAATTTTTCAATTTTAAAATATTAAGGAGCGCTTGTATACGTTGCAGAAAATTTACGGCTAATTTTATGCGGAAAACTATAAGACATTTGTTGACCTTAATCTAATGATTATCTCAGTCATCAACTATATATTATTATAATTTATTTATGCACATACTCTATAAATATACTAACATACACTCACTATGGACAGACACACCACCCATGGATTAATAGATCCAAATTCCGAACGTCTATTAATACCGGACTCGACTCGGTGAAGGCATGAACGCAATGGTTTTAGACCGACGCCTTAAACCACTGCGCCACGACCGCCTCAAAGATATAACTTCATTTAACATATTTTGATATTTTGATATTTTGATATTTTGATATTTTGATATTTTGATATTTTGATATTTTGATATTTTGATATTTTGATATTTTGATATTTTGATATTTTGATATTTTGATATTTTGATATTTTGATATTTTGATATTTTGATATTTTGATATTTTGATATTTTGATATTTTGATATTTTGATATTTTGATATTTTGATATTTTGATATTTTGATATTTTGATATTTTGATATTTTGATATTTTGATATTTTGATATTTTGATATTTTGATATTTTGATATTTTGATATTTTGATATTTTGATATTTTGATATTTTGATATTTTGATATTTTGATATTTTGATATTTTGATATTTTGATATTTTGATATTTTGATATTTTGATATTTTGATATTTTGATATTTTGATATTTTGATATTTTGATATTTTGATATTTTGATATTTTGATATTTTGATATTTTGATATTTTGATATTTTGATATTTTGATATTTTGATATTTTGATATTTTGATATTTTGATATTTTGATATTTTGATATTTTGATATTTTGATATTTTGATATTTTGATATTTTGATATTTTGATATTTTGATATTTTGATATTTTGATATTTTGATATTTTGATATTTTGATATTTTGATATTTTGATATTTTGATATTTTGATATTTTGATATTTTGATATTTTGATATTTTGATATTTTGATATTTTGATATTTTGATATTTTGATATTTTGATATTTTGATATTTTGATATTTTGATATTTTGATATTTTGATATTTTGATATTTTGATATTTTGATATTTTGATATTTTGATATTTTGATATTTTGATATTTTGATATTTTGATATTTTGATATTTTTTGATATGTTGATATGTTGATATGTTGATATGTTGATATGTTGATATGTTGATATTTTGATATTTTGATATTTTGATATTTTGATATTTTGATATTTTGATATTTTGATATTTTGATATTTTGATATTTTGATATTTTGATATTTTGATATTTTGATATTTTGATATTTTGATATTTTGATATTTTTTGATATGTTGATATGTTGATATGTTGATATGTTGATATGTTGATATTTTGATATTTTGATATTTTGATATTTTGATATTTTGATATTTTGATATTTTGATATTTTGATATTTTGATATTTTGATATTTTGATATTTTGATATTTTGATATTTTGATATTTTGATATTTTGATATTTTGATATTTTGATATTTTGATATTTTGATATTTTGATATTTTGATATTTTGATATTTTGATATTTTGATATTTTGATATTTTGATATTTTGATATTTTGATATTTTGATATTTTGATATTTTGATATTTTGATATTTTGATATTTTGATATTTTGATATTTTGATATTTTGATATTTTGATATTTTGATATTTTGATATTTTGATATTTTGATATTTTGATATTTTGATATTTTGATATTTTGATATTTTGATATTTTGATATTTTGATATTTTGATATTTTGATATTTTGATATTTTGATATTTTGATATTTTGATATTTTGATATTTTGATATTTTGATATTTTGATATTTTGATATTTTGATATTTTGATATTTTGATATTTTGATATTTTGATATTTTGATATTTTGATATTTTGATATTTTGATATTTTGATATTTTGATATTTTGATATTTTGATATTTTGATATTTTGATATTTTTTGATATTTTGATATTTTGATATTTTTTGATATGTTGATATGTTGATATGTTGATATGTTGATATGTTGATATGTTGATATTTTGATATTTTGATATTTTGATATTTTGATATTTTGATATTTTGATATTTTGATATTTTGATATTTTGATATTTTGATATTTTGATATTTTGATATTTTGATATTTTGATATTTTGATATTTTGATATTTTGATATTTTGATATTTTGATATTTTTTGATATTTTGATATTTTGATATTTTGATATTTTGATATTTTGATATTTTGATATTTTGATATTTTGATATTTTGATATTTTTTGATATTTTGATATTTTGATATTTTTTGATATTTTGATATTTTGATATTTTGATATTTTGATATTTTCATATTTTCATATTTTCATATTTTCATATTTTCATATTTTCATATTTTCATATTTTCATATTTTCATATTTTCATATTTTCATATTTTCATATTTTCATATTTTCATATTTTCATATTTTCATATTTTCATATTTTCATATTTTCATATTTTCATATTTTCATATTTTCATATTTTCATATTTTCATATTTTCATATATTTTGGATATATTTGGATATATTTGGATATATTTGGATATATTTGGATATATTTGGATATATTTGGATATATTTTGGATATATTT
Organism: Lordithon lunulatus; assembly: GCA_963942505.1. NCBI lineage: Eukaryota > Metazoa > Arthropoda > Insecta > Coleoptera > Staphylinidae > Lordithon > Lordithon lunulatus. The sequence continues at coordinate 68,361,181 of OZ012667.1, forward strand.
TGGATATATTTTGGATATATTTTGGATATATTTTGGATATATTTTGGATATATTTTGGATATATTTTGGATATATTTTGGATATATTTTGGATATATTTTGGATATATTTTGGATATATTTTGGATATATTTTGGATATATTTTGGATATATTTTGGATATATTTTGGATATATTTTGGATATATTTTGGATATATTTTGGATATATTTTGGATATATTTTGGATATATTTTGGATATATTTTGGATATATTTTGGATATATTTTGGATATATTTTGAATATATTTTGGATTTATTTTGATATATTCTCATATATTTTGATACTTTGGCATATACATTTATAATACATTAAGGGGTGGCCAAACATTTGTTCACTTTGGATGACCTGTTTTTTTTTAATTATAAGCGTCGGTCGACCATTATCGTATATATTAAATGATGGCTGTGTAAAGATATCTATCAGTTGTCAACTTCAACTTTAATATTTATTTTTTAAAAAAATTAAAATCTGATACACCACAGTGTGTGCAAATTGATTGTTTTAACTTGTTTTAACTGTTTTGAATTAAAAAAGTAGAATTCATATATTATTATTCACAACACATGAATGAACAATTATATGTTATTGGTCCTTTTATAATCAAACCACAGATATTACTCCTTGTATTAAGAGCACATAATACGAAAAATAGTACATGTTTTGTAAAAAGTAGTTCTATATAAAATATATGATAAATTTAATATAGAAATTGCATTACTAAATGATTGGTTACATCACACCGTGTTTTCCTTGTGTTTACTGATATTGAACAAACATATATAAGCAAGGGGAGGCTAAGCAGTAAGCAGCCGTTGCGGTGTTTCCTGCGGCGCTGGCACTCCACCAGAACCGCGCCCGGCGCCGAAAACGTTTATTTTTCTAAATGCCGAGTGGTGGATTCTCCCCACTCGCCGGCGGCATGTTTCCGATATCCTCGGTGGGTTCCGCGATGAAAAGGACAAATTTCCATTATGCAACAGCGACGCCGCTTTTTGCCCTTTTCCGCCGCGGCGCACAATAAATATTGTTATGATGAAAGCGCGCCGGGCACAAAGGGCTGAATAATTAACAAATACTTGGCTACGTACTGCAGTTGAGTGTATTGAAATAGGAAATTTTAATTATAGCAAATCAGTTAACAGAATATGCAGTTTTCTAAAAAAAAAAGTATAGTTAATACGTTTATGAATACACAGAATGGATTTTAATCCCATTAACACAGGTCTGTCGGGTACTTGCAACCCCAAGAGCTATTTAAAGAAAATGTACAAGCTTTGAGATTGAAATCCAGAATCTGTCAAATGTCGTCTTGTCTCTGAATTTGTAAGCGGAGCCGAGACGACATTTGACAGATTTTGGATTTCAATCTCAAAGTTTGTACTTTAACATTAAAATAAAATTATCACCACTTTTCACTAAAATATCGCGTTTTTCTATTGATTTAAATTCCACCTCTTGTTGGATGACCGTATACAACAAAAACGCTCCAAACACCCTAGTAGCGTATTTTCTTAAGCCAAAAAAACAAAATTGAATTCCTCTAGAAAAGCATATTTTTTATTCATACATTCATATCTGTTTACTACACACAAGAAACACCACACACGCAACATTATTTGATAAAACTGGAATCCAATTTCGTTGCATCATATTATTTCCTTTTTTGGGGGGCGGCGACTGCAAATACAAACATGACTTTTTTCTATTTTCTTACAGTCTCGTGCGTGAAGTAATGGCCGTAAATGTCAACATGCGTGTAGGCATTCATACGGGTCGCGTCCACTGCGGCGTTCTGGGCCTAAGAAAATGGCAATTTGACGTGTGGTCGAATGATGTTACGTTAGCGAATTATATGGAGAGTGGCGGGATACCAGGGTGAGTTATTAATATATTAAACATTACTGTACAATTAAAACTAACATGTATCTGTGCGGTCGCAGAAGGGTCCACATAACGAAAGAAACGCTACAGTGTCTCAACAAGGACTACGAAGTCGAGCCTGGAAATGGTGGTGACCGCAACTCGTACCTTAAAGATCACAATATTGAAACGTATCTGATAGTGGCGTCTTCATACCGTGGTGTGAGTAAAATTGTGTTTTTAATTTCGCTTTATTTTGTCTATAAAATCTATAAGGATTATTCTATAGATAAGCAAAGGATGACATGTAGCGCCACGTTTGAACTAAAATTTGTGTTGTGTTTATGTTTCTATTGGTTTGTGTGTTTTAGGCTTTTTTGGTCAACAATTATTAAATTATCATGTATAACTTCATTTGCGTGGGTATTTTAAACGTAAATTCAACCATCTTTGATTAATTTTGTTCACGGTTTGTTTGCCGATCTTATACCCTCTCCGACAGTCCGATAAAAGGTTGCTTACGTTTTATTTTCTAAAAAACACATTTTCGAGCCCCTTTAAGTGGCGCCCAGGGCACGTGCCTTGTCTGTCATGCCCTAGTTACGCCTCTGTCTTCACTTATCAATAATATTCCAACATTTGAATTTAATTACGAACAGATTCATTTTTATCAACAAGAGCCATCCGTTTGGTTACTACTAGTGACTAGTAGTGACAAACCCTATACTATTAGTATGAGCGTGATGTCGGCATGTCACTACTAGTCACTAGTAGTAACCAAACGGATAGGGCCAAGGGTTACAAAAAATGTATGTATTGGCTTTCCGCATCTTTAATTATTCCACCATTATTTTGTAAAGTTTTGTATCTTTTAAATTTTTTTAGAGCAAACAATCCCCGCAGCATTTCTCCCTCAACGGCAACGTTTCGAAGGAGTTGCGCATGATGGGGCACACAAACGCCAAGAAGTCGAACGTAAAGTGAGTGCATAATTTGCTTCTCGTCGTCTAGCCATTTCTAAAACGAACGCGCGCGCGTGAATATTTAATCTTCTTCCTTGTTGAAGGCTCGGTTTCAGTGAGGCCTCCGACGAGAAGGACCCCGAGGACGAAGTGAATGAATATTTGATGCGGGCCATAGACGCGCGGAGCATAGACCGTCTGCGGGTGGAACACTGCAGGGTGCTGCTGCTCAGTTTCCGGGACCCCCAAAAAGAGGCCAAGGTTATATAAACTGATTTTTATTATTGCCACTAAAAGAATACGTTTGTCCAATGTGTTGCTGTTTTTATTGCAGTACAGACACGAACGGGACAGAATGCTCAACCTGTACTTTTTCTGCTCCGTGCTCTGCTTTGCGACTATTTTGATCGTACAGGTTTTATCATTAAACTCGTAAGTTATCAACCAAAACAAATAATTAAAATCAAAAATTAATTTATTTTATCATGCAGATCTCAAATTTACTACGTCGTTTTGCCAACGGGATTCATTATGATATTCATCTCCATTATTGTATATATTGAAAAAATTGATGTAAGTATTTTTTTTTTAATTATTATTTATTAAATATCGAAATGCTATTTATGTTTAAAATTTAACAAATAGGTGTTATGGGACGCCCGCCCACTCCACCTGCGTTCGCATAGTTTTTTTTTCAATGGATACACATGTTTTATATTGTTTAAACAATTCCAGGAAGAATTTTATCCTATGGGAACAGTATGCGAGCAGAGGTGGGGTGGGCGGGCGTCCCCTACCAATCAAACTATACCCGTACACTATTTCAAACAGCTTGAACTTTGCAGTAGATTGTCTCCCATAATATTCTACGAATTAACTTTACAATAATCAATAAAATTAATTAAATCATAGAAAATTAATGATAACATTGTTGTGCAGAGTTCAAGTCGTTTGAAATATTGTACGGGCATAGTTTGATTAGTATATAGTTTCTATTAAAAGTTGAATACAATTTGCGCCATAAGAAAAGTATAGACATGATTCCTCCTAATTTAAAAGCCTGTGTTTGCAGAAATGCCAAAAAGGTCTCCTGTGGATTTCACATCGCATCCACAACAATAGATCTATAGCTCAAGTGTTCGTTTGCTGCATTGTGTACACTTTATACGCTCTTGCAACGTTCCAAATGGTAAGAATTTAAAACAATTTTGCACATATTAATACACAATAGTGAAACATTTAAAAATATAATTATTTTAAATAGGTTTATCGTAATGACGATTTAAACTGTTTGAATCAAACCATTCACACGACCAACGCGTCTTCTATAAGAAACGAAACTGCTCAGCAGCCTGCAACAATGTGCACCCCATACTTCCTTGCTGACGTAAGCACCAACCCGCGCTCAATCCTGCAATCATTCTGAAGCAGCTTTTTTCAGTATATCTTGCTGATGGTGCTGCTCAGCATGATCGGATGCGCTGTCTACCAGGTACTAATTTCTCTGCTCAAGACGTGCCTGTTGCTCATTGCACTGGGCGGCTGTTTTTATTACTACACCACCTACAATGCGGCCATGACTGATATTCTTCAAACACTGTAAGTATTATTTTATTGTCATATTAGAGTGTTAATCAAAATGTTTTGGCAGTCATTTAATTACAAATTATAAATATATTACCGAAATAAAGATGAGTTGAAACAAACTAAATTTCGGCTTCTATTTATTTTGATTTCGGCCGAAATAGAAATCAAAGTAAATTTGAGACAGGTTTACTCAAGACTTTGTTTAGTTTTTAGTTACAATATAGGCTATACCTGTAGAATAATCAAAATGCAATTTAAAATATCATTCTATATTTCATTTAAAAGAAAGACACATTATAAAAATCAAAGTTAATTGTAAATATTGAAAACCATGTTTAATATTTTAATAATATAGGTTGCAGTCGAAATAACTCTCGTATTAAAAGGCGGATTGAAAAAGAATTGTGCGAGCTATCACCAAAAACTTTTTATTTCTTAAATATAAATATAAAAAAGTTTTTTACGCTAAGGTTTTAAAATTATACCATCTAAATGGCACCATCTTAACAGTCGATGACTCATTAACTCCTGTTAATTAACACTACAATTCTGGCTCGTTTAATAAATTTTATTTGCAGCACTACACATAGTCTGACATATAGCACACAGTACTTAAGCGTAGTACTATCCATAGGATTCCTAATTGCGCTTATTTTACACGGCCAACAAACCGAAGCTACTTATCGACTGGATTTCGTTTGGAAATTACAAGCAACCGGTGAGCGAAAACAATATACAGGCTGGAAATTAAGTAGCAAATAATACCTTTATTTATGATTTTTCTAAAAAGAATCGGACACGTCGATCTTTAATTTTAAATTACCAATTTTTAATGAAAGTGTTAGGTCTTCTATCTTTGTAGGGCTATCAGCCATGAGGCTTTTCCGCCGGTCAAGGGAGAAGCTGAGGAGTTTAATCACCCGGTATTTACCTTTAACTTCACAGAAAACCTCTGAAAAATTGTAAAAGGTGATCCGCGAAAATTCTCTCCCCTCTGGGGATCGAACTCAGGCTCCCCAATGCTCAGTACGAGACGGACGACGCCTCTAACCACTCAGCCACTGAGCTGGGTGCATTTTATAATTTTGGCAAAAATCATTATCGCCTATATGTATTTTTATACAAATAAATGTAATTCGTTCCAACAGAGGAAAAAGAAGATATGGAACATCTAGAAGCGTACAACCGAAAACTACTAGCAAACATCCTTCCAGTACACGTCGCCGAGCATTTCCTTAACACGGACAAGAACAACGACGTAATTACTGCCTGTTTTCCCCAACAACATCTTTAATAAAATATTTCTTGCAGGAGCTCTACCACGAGCAGTGCGACTTTGTGTGCATTATGTTCGCATCGATTCCCAACTTTTCCGAATTCTACGTGGAACTGGAGGGCAACAACGAGGGCGTCGAGTGCCTGCGGCTGCTAAATGAAATCATTGCGGACTTTGATGAAATGCTCTCGGAGGACCAATTTAAGTACATCGAGAAAATCAAGTCGACCGGAGCAACTTACATGGCTGCATCGGGTAAGATACAAGGAAGCCAGATGAATTCAATCAGCGCAAATTAAATTCCAAAACATTTATGTAGGTTTGACGCAGAGTACCTGCGATATGAAGAGCTTCCGTCACGTGACGGCTATGTGTGACTATGCCATCCGTATCAGGGAACAACTTGCGGTGGTCAATGAGCACTCTTTCAATAACTTCCGTATACGGATAGGTATTAATGTGGGGCCTGTAGTGGCTGGGGTGATTGGAGCTAGGAAGCCGCAGTATGATATTTGGGGGAATGCAGTAAATGTTGCGAGTCGGATGGATAGTACAGGGGTTGTTGATAAGATTCAGGTAAAAAATTAAGTTTCTTGAATGTCGAATTTACATTTACCAGACTGTTGGTCAGCACAATTATGTTTACTGGTAGGGTTGTCAACTATTCTTGTTTGGTTAAGAGGGTGGTTAAAAATTAAATTGAGTTTTTTAAATAAATTTTATTAAAATATTCTCCTTTTCTCATTTGACTATTTGATTGTTTTTTTTTTTAATTATGATGATAAATTTCATCAACATAATTTAAAAAAAAAAAAAACATAATCAAATAGTCAAATGAGAAAAGGAGAACATTTTAACAAGAGGGAGGATAGGAGGACATTATAGCCAAAAAGAGGATTGTTCGCCCAAAATGAGGACGGTTGGCAACCCCATTTACTGGGATAAATGTAAATCAAGCTTTAAAAGGTCTACAAAAATATGTGTTTTATGTCTACCCATTCAGGTTACTAAAGAGGTGTTTCAAATTCTCAATGCCAAAGGCTACCCGCTAACATGTCGTGGTACTATCAAGGTAAAAGGTAAAGGCGACATGGAGACGTACTTCCTGGAGGGCAGTTGCACCAATATTACACTCAACCCGCTGAGCAACATTGAAGAATGTGATAGTTTAACGAACCCCTCAATGAATCTCAACTCTGTCAATTAACTCCCATTCCTAAAGTCCCCACACTTCCCCCCAAAAAAGACAATGTAAATAATTGATGTTATTTAAGAGAAAAATGAAAAGATAAATAGAAATATTTTGCATAAAAATAATAATATTAACCCAGCTGTGACTTTGTAGGAAGCAGTCCAGTCCAATCCTAGTCAAATATGCATTTTTTCGCTAAAACAATATTTTTCTTATACAGCAGTATATGTGTATAGTATTCAGAAAGTAATAATATACTAATAACGTTAATATTATTGTCTTTAATGACAAAATTTATATTTAATAAGACAACTCTAATTCAAATAATTAATTTCTAATTAAATTACACCAAAATTCCTGATATTTTTTGTTCAATTTCTATAAAAAAATCTCTGATTAATCATAGATTTTTTTTATCTAATTTGATAATAATATTTCGTTATTAATATATTTTTAAAATATTGTAAAGAGCGCCACAACATTTAAAAGTTGACTGGGTACGACAATATTGCTAAAATGTTTGAACTATAACCTCCACGAAATTCATGTCAGCTGTCACTGCATTGACGCCATCGCGTAATAGTGACACCAGCGCCCAAAAAAACAGCGTTAAAAAGCTTGAACTGCAAGCCTCGCGAAAGTCGTGATAGATGGCGCGGTTCACTATCGCCAACGCCATCTGTCACGTAATGGGTGAACTACACGCGAGTAGTTCGAGCTTCTCATGAAAGATGTCGCTGTCGACAACGAACCGCGCCATCTATACGGAGTTTCGTGAAGCTTGCAGTTCAAGCTTTTACCGCTGTTTTTTTGGGGCGCTGGCGTCGCGTCAGTATCGCGCCATGTCATCTGTCATTGAATTTCGTGAAAGCATTTTTGTGCTAGTGTCACACATTGTACTGCTAACATCAAAAAAAAGTCGTACAAACAATGTTTGCATTGTGTAATTTTTGTAACGAACTGTTATTTGTCAACGAGATTGAAACTGATGTCAGTTTGAACAGTAAATAAAACTTCAGTTGTAATATGCCCGCAGTTTAACACTCAAATACGTATGTATAATGTTATTTCAAATTATATCTTTTACGTAAATGAATTCATATCATTCGTGAGGCATTATCCCCAGGGGTAATGCCTCACAATTGATAGTCCTGTAGAAATAGAAGATTTTTCTGAATTCACAGAAAGTCCAAAGTTGACAGCATAGTAACCTGTAACAAAAGTCTGGATAACACAACTGATAATTTTAATTTGTGTATATTTGGTCGCATACAGTACTTATCTATGGCATACAGTATGTACGTCTTTTTATCAGATTAAGGGCCGGTTCTACAATTGACATTTAACTAGAGAATAAGGTTATTCGTGGAATAAGTTTGACATATTGGCATTAATATGTCAAACTTATGTCACGAATAGCCTTATTCTCCGGTTAAATATCAATTGTAGAACCGGCCCTTAGTAGTACATATTTTTATTTTTGTATATTTTTGCTGTGGTTTGTGATGTGGAAGAGCAGCAGGGTGCTGAATCTTGTCTATGAAGAGCAGTGAGGGAAATGCCAATAAAGGTTCTTTTTTTTAGTAGTACATAGGGTTACCTACCATTTTGCTTTTGTGATTTTGCTTAAATCATAACCTCTATGTGGGTTATTTTGTAAACATAACCAACAATGGCTGCGGTGTTAAAGAAACGGGCGCTGGCGGAATATTCGCAAACACAGACAATTCTAGTAAGTTAAAACATAAAAATAATCTCCGTTTATTTTACTAATCCAATAAACAATTGTAGGAGCACCCTTTACAACAGCCAGTAAAACGTCTGCGACTCGTAAAGAAACCCACAACAGATAGCTCCACACCAGCTCTAATCAGCTGCTTGGAGAGCTGTAAAACCAGCAATGATGCTCTCCGCTACCTGCTACGCATATCCGACACCTGTGATTTTGAACCTGCAGACCTCCCCAACGCCCTGAAAAAACTATGTGTTCACTTCAAATTGGAAAAAGAGTCTGCAGTACGAGTCAAACTACTATCCATTTTAGGTGATATTGGTAATGAAATGAGCTGTGATGTGTGTTTAATAATTGATGAAATTATCCTTCTGCTTGCCAATGAGGAATCACATAAAGTTGTAGCCCAAGGAATAAACACCATGCTCCGACTAAGTCGATTTGTTAAAGACAACCTACCAATGGTGTTGAAATTATTGGAGCTTGCAAAGAACTACCTCAAAAACACGAGTCAAGCTGTGAAATGTAAGTGTTTGGAAATCATTGGTGTGCTAACACCACAGTGCAGCGGGAAAGATTTGGACAGCCTTTTGAGTTTGGTTGGATCATATTTTGAGAATGTTGATGCTAGAGTGAGGGCGCAGGCTTTCCAAACCATGATACAGTTGCATGAGAGAGGTTTGAGATTAAATCCTGATATTTATATGGGGGTTTGTGCTGCATTAACAGATGATTATGAGGTTGTTAGGAAGGTTGTTTTAAGAATGTTATGGGTGCTTGGAAATGCATATCCTGATAAGTAAGTTGAATTTATGATTACAATAGTGATATAGATAAATACTAATGAATCCTTAATATCAGGGGTCGCCAAGTGAGTTCAAATTCCTATGTAAATTGTTTTAAAACAAACCCTAATGGACTATGGTGATTTAACTAATAAATCTCTAACTTTCAGTATGGTCCTTCTACCAGACAGTGAACAAGAAATTCGTTTAATTGATGATGCTTTTGGTAAAATCTGCAATAGCGTGAATGATCTTTCATTACACGTTCGTACACACGCGTCGAAACTGCTTGGCTCAATGACATTGGTGAGCAATCGGTTTCTGGTACAGACTTTGGATAAGAAACTAATGTCCAACATGAGACGCAAGGTAAACTGTCTCATTTCTATTGATATGTTTGATTTGTAGTTCTGTATTATTTACAGAGAACAGCACATGAACTAGCTTGGGAAAATGTGACTAGTGGTGAGTGGGCTAGTGGAAAAAAATGGGCTGATGATGCACCTAGAGAGAAAATTAGTGCTGACAATATTAATTTGATGAGCAGTGGTGCATGTGGTGCATTTGTACATGGATTAGAAGATGAATATTTGGGTAAGGATGATTAATTTCTTTACATCACACTGTGGTAGAAAAGGCCAGCAGATATATATATATATATATATATATATATATATAATTTAAGTCTAATGCATGAATTTATTCATTAAATTTTAGAGGTACGTTCAGCTGCTGTTGAATCTCTCTGTCAGCTTTCTTTAAACAACCCACAATTTGCTGTGATGTCGCTTGACTTTTTAGTAGACATGTTTAATGATGAAATCGAAGATGTACGTTTGAAAGCCATTGATAGTCTACGTCGCATATCTGAACATATTACTTTAAGAGATGATCAGTTGGAAACTATATTAGGTAATAAAAACACCTTCATACACCAACATACAGCAGAAGAACCCTGAAGCTCGAAAATCAGTTACAAATTGTAACAAATACAGTAACTACTACTATATATTTTTTGTCTTAAGGTGCACTTGAAGATCGATCACTGGAAGTCCGTGAAGGGCTGCATCGCATGCTCGCGTCCTGTACACTTTCCACAACAGCTGGTCTGCGAATGTGTGTCGAAAAATTACTGGATAATCTTAAAAAGTATCCACAGGACCGTCGGTCAACTTTCAGGTGTTTGCAAAAAGTAGGCGCCAGACACCCCGAATTGGTACTACCATTAGTACCACAATTTTTAGCGATACATCCGTTTTTTGATATGGCAGAAAGTGATGTTGATAATCCTCATTGTAAGTGATTTGAATCTGAATAGTATTATAAAAAGCATGCATTGTAATTTTGTATAGATCCATTCAGGGCCACTGTCTGATGATGGCAAGATTGTAAACAGCACAAATGATCCTATTTTCATGTAACTCTACGGAGGTGAGTTACATGAAAATGGAATCACCACCGACGTTCCATAAATCCATCAATAGCTATTGAACCCATAAGTATTTGTTGTTATAGCAACAATAAATATATCATTTAGGGAATGTAGTTACTTTAGAGTCTCTCTATTGGAAACACTGAATAATTAAACAAAAGGTGTCACCGAAGCTCAATCGCAAGCGCTATTCAAGGTGTTGTTGTTGTTGACATTTGTTTTGGCATATTCTGTCACAATGACTTTGTCATTTTATCCATTCAATAGCTTATGAGAACATATATTGTTTATAGGATGTTGGTGAATATGGGCATCAAACTTTAAAAAAATTCCTGTTTGATATTTAATTGCACTAATGTACGGTAATCTGTCAGGAAGGATCACTAGAATGATAATATAGAAAAACTAACTCGAAATAGGTTGTGCTAAAGTGGTAAATCTGACTAGAGGTCTACATTTTAATATTTAGTTGAAAACACAAAAAAAAAGAACATGCATTTTTAGTACTTTATTACAATTTGCTATTTTAGAACAACTTCTTTTACCTAATCTAATTACATTGTTTTCAGATATTTGTATATTAATTCTGGTTTTAAATGCTGCTAAACATTCGACTACTATTCTACCACTACTAGAGCCACAAACGCTTAAACACTACTCGTATTTGAGGGACACAATGCCAACTCTTGTGCCTGAGCTGTATCTCCCTGATAATAGTTTGTTGGTTGTACGTCCTACAACGGTGCCTGAAAGTTTAGAGTTTCTGAAAAACATCATTAACAATTTAAATTGTGAAGATAACACAAACAGGTAAAAATAGTAGTAATCTTCTTTTCCAATAATGCATAACAAATTAGTTTCAACTTAATTTTTTACATTACTTAAATATATTAATTACAGATTTTTTTCATGAAAAATTTTTAAATAGACATTTTTTTTTAAATTAAAATTAATAAACATTTTTAGAGTTCAAACCAACCTTCTACAAACCGCAAAAGAACACCTTTTGAGATTAAGTGAAATGGACTCCACTGTAATGGGAACGGCACAATTCACATCACTGTATATTGGAGCTCAGCTGCTAATATCGCAAATCATTGAGAAAGGATTCTGGTCAAATTCAGCGAATTTAGCGACGCAACAGTCGAATAATTTGAAAACCAATATTGAACGGTTGTTGCAGAACTGTTTAAAGTTGCAGCACCTGTTTGTAGGATTTAGCCCGGTTGAGTTTTGTGCAGTAAAACAACTACGTTTGCGTGCGTTAGGATTGAATTTAGTTTATATTGTTAAAGGTATGTTTTGAGATTGTTACTACTAATAATATATAAGTGTGAATCCACCTGTTAGCAATTTACATATCTAGATTTCGATCGTATTAGATCTCATCAGTGTAGCTCAGCTAGTGAGGATGAATTCAGACAATATCTTGAGTGGTTATATACAAAAATAATTTACTTATTGTATTATAATAATAATAATATCTTAATTAAATTTAACTAATAATTAGTATAATAATTATAGTATTGTTGCTACCCTTACTATATGATATTTCCTTATAAACTTAGGAAAACAAAACTACTTTGTTTATTACTATTACCACTAATATGTTAATAATAACTATGTTTTTTTTAGGTAGTAATGCATCTGCTCTAGCACCTTGCCATCATTTTCTTTCAGCTGTGGAGGACATGCAGAAGGAGCTTACTAATGAGAATTTGGAACCTGACAATTTTACCTTTGCACTATTTAAGGAGTTAGCAACTGTTGAAGAGCCTAAACCGGGAACAGTGGCAAGGATTTTAACACCTATATTAACTGAAGCCAAGTTGGGGAAAATACCACAACCTAACATAAATGTAAGTCATCAATAGTTACTCTTTAAAATAATAATATATCTGGTGTGGGCACCACACGACTTTCCAAATTAATTACGAAATTAATTTTACATCAAAATTTAAGATATTTCGGTACGATTCACGTTTTTTTTTATGCAATAGTCTATTGCCCGTATTCACCAACATCCCATAAATATTATAGATCACATAAGCTATTGAATGTATAAATTGACAATGTCATTGACATATGCCAAAACAAATGTCAAACACCTTGAATGGCGCTTGTAATTGGATCTTTGATGACACCTTTTGTTTAATTATTCAGTGTTTCCAATAGAGAGAATCTAAAGTAACTACATTCCCTAGATAATGTATTCATTGTTGATATAACAACGACTACTTATGGGTACAATAACTATTGATAGATTTATGGAACGTTGGTGAATACAATTAGTCATGAAACATAGGGACAAGTCAAAATTAGTCATTTAAAATGTTTCGTGATAACAAAACCTTTTTTCATAAAGGCACCTTACACGGTCAATAATACTGTCAATCCTAGTACTGTCAATATTTGCTTCAATACTCCTTTTATATTGATCAAGTAATCAATTATTTGAATAAAGATCAGTATTCTCTTCATTACATCATTACTATACCTTACACGATGAGTAATACTGGCAATTATTTAGAATAATGAAAATTTTAAACATATTATCGTACAGTAATACTGTCATTATTCTAAAATATTGACAGTAATATTGATCGTGTAAGGTGCCTTATACAGCTGTGCTGTATTTAGAAAGTAAAAATTTGGTTTAATTAAATTTGTCTGTTACATTTAAGATTCGTAAAACTAATGTACAAATTCTGGAGCCGAATGGCCAATCAGACACCAGTCTCAAATTCACAGCTGGCCTTATAATGGCTGTGCCATTAGAAGCTGAGCTCATGTATCTGTCCGATCCAACAAGACTACGTATGAAAGTTAAATATCCAGATCAAAAGACACAGATCATCCTTCCAAGGCCATCACACATGAAACCTCTTAATTTTGAAGAAACAACTGAAGGTAATCTGCACTTTGTTTGTTTTATGGTTACTAAATATATGATTTTTTCTCAGAAAGTCGTACAAGTCACGATTTACGTCTACTAACAACAGTCCTAATTTCACATCAAGTTTGGTCAGAGGCATGTAATGTGGAAATCAATATAGCACTAGCTGTACCAGAGGCAGACATTGGGAAACGAAAACCCACTGCAGATTCAAACCCCTCACTGATTGATTTATGTAAGCCTGTTAAAATAAGTGTGTCTCCAAAACCTATCAAGCGGAATTTGTAAATATATTCATTTTATCTTATTCTTTTATGTAAAATATTTTTATCTAATTATGTATGCATTAATTTTTATCAGTTATTTTATTTTCATACATTTATTCATTTTACTTTCATTCATATACCTTTCTTCCTGGTACTGAAATTTTAGTTAATTAATAACATGATCAATAAATAATAATGGACTGCAATATGAGCTATTCAATCACTATTATAAAAATCTGATGTAGGCATCACACAACTTTCCAAATTATTTAATTGATATTCAATCAAAATTTAAGATATTTCAGTCAGATTTTACAGTAAATTGGTAGAAATAAAATCTAGACGATTTTTAAAATCTAATAATAAATTACATTTTACAGTAAATTGTTAAAAATAAAATTTACACGATTTTTAAAATCTGAAATTCTCAAGTCGGGTGTTTGGGATTATCTGTTACAGATATTTTGTTATTAATAAATTTCTAAAATGTTGAGCTTCAAAATATTTAAAATTTAGGGGGTGTGATACTAGTAAATGCTATTTTCTTTAATTCCTCACTTGAATTGCCTTACCAGTTTCAAACTGTAATCTATAAAAAATATATGTTGAACTACAATGGCAATTCCAACAGAAACAAATAAAAACCATTGGAGAATTTGTTGCAAATTAGTTACATAAAAATTTTATGCTTGATTTAGGCTAGCAAAGCATTTGTAAACTGCTTGATAAGATTTGATAGTTTGAATAGGATAAATTGATGCATACAGAACAGTATTTATGCAGTTACTAGTCAAAATTGGAAGGACTAAGATAAAGAAAAATAGTAGTAAATAATAAATGTATATTCTGCTATTGTCAGGCTACAATGTTATGTATTTACATCTATATCATAACAAAATTAGATTATTTATATTTAAATTATTTTGGTTGGACTGGTAGAGTTCTTACAAGCACCCTGCTCTTTCTGTTCCATTTGTCTCTTCTTCATGTGCCTGTCGTGGCGTCGTTTCATTTCCAGAATTTCCTTCATTTCTTCTTTGTCTTCATCCTGATGAAAAAGTCAGTTATTTATTATAAAATTACTTAATCAAACATTTCTATAACCTACTGATTGGTTTAATCGTAAAACAAGAGCACGTTTTCCATCTGACATTGGTTGTGAGTACACCATGAGCTGTTTTAATCTTTCTTTGGGACTCACACCTCTCTCCACGACTAGAACAATGCGTGCCCACTAAAAAAAAAAATAACAATTACCACTAAACAAATATTGTAAGGACTTTGTTAATTTTTTTTTAGTAAAAACTAATAAATATTGTAAGGACTTTATTCATTACCTGTCTTTGCCATTCATTTCGAGTTTCAGCAATTTTCTGATAGGTATTTCCCATCATGGCAATTAACATGTTGATTAAGAGGACACCCACTAGGACTATGAATACAACAAACATGATCTATAACAAATTAAATGTATAATGTTCATAGAAAGTGGAAAAGTGGTCTAAAGCATTGTTGTACGTTTTTGGATGGAAAGTATTGTTATTCTAAAATAGTTTTCATTTGAAACTTGATTCATCATACCCCTTCTAACGGCAGAGATTTTATATATAAAAAAAGTCCTTTATTTGGCATGACAACTCAAAAAATACAAAAACCCTTCAATATACGACACTCGTCAAGAAATTTTATATAATCTGTGACTGTTTTACAAATGCTAGTAATGAGACATTTAAAATATTGGTGGTTTAAAATACCTTGGCTCCAATTTCATGTTCTGTTCGTTCAAAAGCAACATAATAGTCTCCAAAATTTGCCATGGACATTAAAAACATGGCTAGTATGGATTCTGTTGGAGTGGCCATGGGATTTGTATTGGAGTCATCAACATCCTCTGGGGTTAGTGGATTGTCAAATGAGAGAAATATTATATAGAATGCTACAAAAATAACAGAAAAAAAATCATTTTATTAAGTATTGACATATTAATCGCCTACACCTTACTGTAGAAGGCATATGATTAAATAAAATTAACATAATAATTTCATAAATTAAATTAACATAATAATTTTATAAATTAAATTAACACAATAATTTCATAAATTAAATTAATATAATAATTTCATAAATTACCTTGTGAAAAGCCCATGACAAATACAAGATATATAGAAGCAAATCGTAATAGATCACCCATTACCATTCTGTAAATCATCACCACAAATGGACCAACTGTTTTGAATCCTCTAACAATAACAAATTCTGTACTGTTTACTAGTCATCATACATTTTTAATTACTTTACCTGCAGAAAAATAGAAAATAAGGTGACGTCGTCAGCATAATAACAACTGTCACAATATCTTCGAGCTCCTCCTGGCATGAAAACCGCAAGAATGGTGTGAATAAAATCAGAATGCGCGAGAACAAAAACATAACTCTTGAAGGTGCAGTCATCTACAAGGTTATGACATTAACATTTTTTTATGAAATTTCAACTTAAAATTGAGTTAACATACCAAATTTTCGAAAAACATTCGTCCCCCTAAAAAGCGCGCCTCTCGGAATGCAGCGCCCAAATAAACGACAGCACCGATGAGTATTAAACATTCTGTTACCAATCGAATTTGTTGTTCAGGTGTATCAAACGCCATCAAGCGACACTCTTCTGTTAGATTATCCCACCACTCTTCCATATCATTATCATCATCGATGCTATCAGTTGAGTTATATCCTAAAACCATATAGAACATTTAAAACTATAAATTTAATTTTAATATTTTACTGTAATTACTCATTTTAATTTCTAATATTGTATAATTCAATGAAGTAGAACTGTTTTTCTGACGGATCTTTGTTAGATTTGTCTTCGTCTCTGGACTGGCTACAACAGGTGGGCCTGGTCGCAGAGTACAACTGATTAGAGATATTAAAAAATAGAAAGCAAATGTGAAAAACTGCCTGTAGAATTTATTTTTTACGAATGTGTTCCATTTGGCGTTTAGTAGGTCAATTAGAACGCCATCCATTAACTCCAAATGCTCATCTTTGTCCTGTAAAGGCAATTCAAAATGTATTTTAACTCTTTTTTTTAATTTGTGTGTGAAAACAGTATCACAAAGTAGCTAAAATATATATAAACTCACCCCAAAAACTACTAAATTTAAAGCTGATGTCTTGCTAATTCTTCCAGTTTCAGTATCTATTGTGTCAATTTGATTCAAGGGGTAGGCAGCACAAGTAATACTACCTGGACAAATAAAATATATATAAATATATATATATATATATATATATATATATATATATATATATATATATATATATATATATTTGGAATGGTGGTGATTTTACATTTTTACTTTATTTTTTTTTTCTAGTTTCTTATTAGAGACAATTTTCAATTTAACAAAATATTATTCATGATTAAATATATTAAATATTAATTTACTTATAAGTTAATAAACTTACCTATTTGCCAATAAATTTCTCGCTCCAAATTGAGGATATGAAAAAACATATCAACACGAGCCAATTTTGAAGACAGTGTTAGTGGTGTCATGTTTTGAACATTTTTTAGGTGTAAACTGGCACCTACTTCATATGCCATATCAAATGATTCCTATAAATACAAATATTGTAGTTATATATATATTATATACATATATAAAAAATTATTATATACATATAATATTTTATGTATTCTATTATAATATCGTCGTCTATATATATATTTTTTATATATTTATAATAAATATAATTTTAGATGTGTGGTGTTGCTGCTTACAGCACACATCTAAAATTTTATTTGAGGCTGACAAGAGAGAGAAAAAAACTGATTACAGTAGCGCTGTATAAGGAAAGTAAAAGTTAATTGATTTAAACCTATTAAAAAGCCCTGTATTGTGTAATTGAAATTCAAATCAAACCTGTTTTTCGTAAATGACTAACAAATGTAGTACAGTGTTTCCATTTGTGTCTTGTGCGTTAGGTTCTGCCCCTCTTGATAACATTAATCTATAACACTCTTCCTGTCCCAAACAAGCCGCAAATGTTAATGGATATTCACCCCAATAAACATAACTACAAAAAAAAAAATTAATGATACTGTACATATACAATTATTAGCTACAACCCTTCATAATTCGTAACAGGACACACATTAACCCATTCGTGATCCAATGAGTCAGTTCTGGAAGACTTCTGATCCTCAGGACACATAAAATTGCCGAAACAGCGCTCTTGGAAATTTACATCTGCTTGGAGTAGGAATTTTACCATGCCCGGGTCTTCATTAACGATGGCAATGTGTAAAACGTTTTCGCCTGAAATTTAGTTTGTTATAAAGATTGCTGGGAGTAATACAATTCTTACCATAGTATTCATCTGACATATAAATATCATTAATTAGTCTAGGATAGAACCTCAACAGACGTTTAGCAATGTCTGCATGCAATGATGTTGCGTTAAGTAAGCACAAATGTAAAATGGTCTCTCCAACAGCCCCCCTTTCTTGCAATTTCCAACATGTGTGTCTGTATAGTGAGGGATCTGAAATGTAGACATTTGTAAGAACAATACACAAACTAAGGAGGATGAGTACTTTTTTGATATTCCTCCTCAGATACTTCTGGTCCCTCATCATCTATTTCATATTCATCAGGATTTTCCATTGTCCTCAAAGGACCAAGCTATGAATTTAGAAGATGTTATCTTTAATAGTTACAATTTTTCTACTTACCAATTTATGTCTAGCTCGTTCTTTATTACGAAGCAACACAAGTTCTGATATTGGTATATATCTTCCTTTGCCTTTGTTGTATAGAAATGGTTCCACCTTAAAATACATTAATATTTAGAATTATACACATTTCAACCAAATTTGTCTAATGTTATAGCCAAAAATTCAGTTGCCCTTTATAAATTATAATCTAATTTAAAATATCTGTTGTGGTCATAACACGACATTTCACATGAATTAAGTAATTAATGAACAGTAATGTATTTGTTACAATTAATGAATATTAATTTAACAATTTAAAATAATGGTAAAACAAACTGACTAAAAATGGACTTCCTTGTGAGGCTCTTCATAGTCCTGACAAGCACAATATAAACCTTACAAATAAAACTGTGCTATTCAGAAAATTTAAAAAATATATAAATTTATGTTAGGCCAATATAAATTTATTTTACATTAGCATTTTCTTAATCTATAATACCATAATTATAACAAACAACAATTACTCACTTTTGTTTTTATAGCATGATCTATTTCAGCATACTGTTTATTCTGAGCTGCTCGTTTCATTAATTCAACAAGAAGTCCACCACCTAAAAAATTATAACAGCCAGATGAAACCTTGTTACATGCCATTAAGAAATCTTTTTAATTACACTATGAAAATACTCATAAGAACTTTCAGTATTTCAATAATATAAAAATTACCTTTAAGATCACACAATTTGTAAATGGGTTGCATAGAGGCCCCCGCCTGCTTCTTAACACCACTAGTGACATTGCTTTCTGTATTTCCCATTGTTTCTCACAATTAGATATGGACACAAGACTATATAAAAGATATGATGTGACCTACATGCAGGTCAGTGAATATTGATCAAACTTTTGGAAGCCATTTGGGGAAATTGCAGGTTATTATAAAATAAACTAAATACATTTTGTATACAAAATAATAATAATAATAATAAAGTTATGAAGGGGTACAGATTGAATAAACAAACAAAAATTATATAAAGACTATCACAATTTTGAACAAACGTAAGAGGGCGATACGGTTACATATAAAACTAAAATAAAAAGTAGAGATAAAAATTATAAAATGAATATGGATCATTTTGGTTTTTTGGTTTTGCCACGACTGGAAGCGGTTTTCTTGCTTGTACTCGCCCCAGCGTCTTCTTTTTTGCCTTTTGAAACGGGTTTTTTCTTCTCCTGAAATAGGAATGGACACATGAATATATACTAGTTATTTTATTACTAAAGTTACCTTAATCATGGCATCTTTACTAATATCATCTTCATCATCAGATTCTACTGCCTCCTCTTCATCCCCATACCCTGCAGTGGCTTCATCCATTGTCGCCACAGCTCTTTTCTTAACAGCTGCATTATTTATAGCATAAGGCAATGCTGGACCTTCTTTGTTATATGCCCTGGTGAACGCAGCTTTCACCTATAATAAAAGAATTCCATGTATATTATACTAATTTTACAAAATAAAATATGAAATGGCACCTTGCTTTCTACCATGGCCATAGGATCCTTCTGTTTGGGCCACTGTGACAATTCTAGTATACTATCCAAGTCCTCTCTAAGCAAATTGTATGCCCGCATCACCTCCAAAGACTCTGGGATACCAGATGCGCCTTCTTTCGCCAATGGTCGAACGATATTGTTTCGCAGGTGGTAAATATAGTCTAAATTGACTGATAATTTACTACCAGTAATACTAAAAACAATAAAAGATTAAATAAAAACCTAATTTACATTTCGTTTTATCATATAAACTATAATAATAAAATAAAATAAATCTGTTAACATGATTTCAATACTATTTCATATGAAAAATAAGTCAACCTTAAGTAGAAAAGCCAATTGTATCCCTTACAAAAATTTAATTTTCTTTTGAGAGCCATAATGTCTTTATCATGCCATATTACTACACAAATATTAATGTTATTAATTTCACTTTCAATTATATTTCTGAAGAGCCACACAAAGTATCCAAAGAACCATACTGGCTAACAAGCCACAATTTTCCGATCCCTACCTTAGAGATCATGGTCAGTTATTTTAAAGCATATTTTAATAATAAATAAAAAATCACCTGGTTCTCATATGAGCTTGCAATTCACTTTGCAACCTCTGAAACTTGTTGCGCTTTGAATTCTTCCCTAGCCAGCCAGGGAAGTTAATCTGCCCCCCAAAGTGGCCCTCCATATAATGCCCAGGTAAAACCGATGAGAACATGCCTTGAGACTCCAAAAGTGACCAATTGTTAGTAGAACGAATTTTCTTTTCAATTACATCACCCATACTGATGGAATCCGCGGCAGCCGCAACACGCTCAAGTAGCTTCTCCCTATTTAAAAAATATAAAAATTAATTTATATTTAAACTTAATCTTCATTTACATTACTTTGGGCAATGAGGTACTACTTGAAGATAATTCTCCTGCACAAACAATGGCCCAATACTGTAATCATAAAAGAACAACTTGGATCTATCACCCAATGACATCCCTTTATGCTCCTCCTCTGAAAACACCTTCCTAATAACCTCCCACGGCCCTATAACCGTATCTTTTTGCGCGGATTGAGATTCTTTCTGTGCCTTTTCAACACTCATAGTTTTATCGGCCGCCGTCCACATTGAAAGGTTATTCAATGTCTGCCGAATATCCATTCCAGCACCCTTAATTATTTCTAACAACGCATTTGGGTTCATGTTCAAACCCTCCTTGTGACAAATACTCATCATGGCGCCCTACAAAATTCATTTTATACATAACAATTATCACATATTATTAACAAACCAACCCTAATTTGTTCTGGTTTAGGCTTTGTAAATCTCAAATCAAAACAATAATTCCCAAGCGAACGAATTTTGGCATGTTGCCGATCGTTACACATGCAAATTATAGGCACATTAGAGTTCTTAATTAAGTTTATTAACTCCTGCATACCGCCACGATCTTCATTACCAGCCATACCATCAACTTCATCCATTAAAAGTACATGCTTTCTAGTGGGAGCTGAACCATCTGAAAAATCAACACAATTTTATTATACAGGCTTTGTTAGTAACAATAATTCGTGAATACCTTTAAAATATGATGCTATTGAAGTACTGCTTAATAGCTGTGAAACTTCTTCATGCAACAACCGTTTACTTCTGGTATCAGATGCATTAAACTCAACAATATCAAAGCCTAACTCTTTTGCAACTAGTGTTGCTGTTGTTGTTTTGCCAATACCTGGAGAACCACTCAGTAAGGCACATTTAAAATAGGCACCATCATCGTTTTTAGCCCATGGACTAGGTTTAACCAATTTTGTCTTGCTTTTACCCCCATGATTTTTATGCCAGTTTTGCAACCACTGTAACAATTTATGCATATTACTCTTATCACCCTGTTGCCCTATTATTGACTTAATATTGTTTGGTTTATATTTTTCTGTCCACGACTTATCATCATCAGCAACAACCATCGGTTTTCTTTCAATTGGTTTCAAATCTTCAGCATGTGTAAGCTTTTTGGGTGATTTCTTCTCTTTTTTAGGACTAACACTTGTATCTTTAAGCTCTTTCTTACTAGAACTCTTTTCCTTTTCTGTTTCTTTCTTCCCAGATATTTTTTTCAAATTATTCTTACTATTGCCATTTGTTTTAACAGGTGACTTCTTTTCAATTTTGATTTCTTTCACTTCTTCAATTTTCTCATCACTCTTTTTCACATATTTTGCTTGCATACCAGATTTTACAAGAATTAAATCTAGTAACTCATCCTCATTAATACATTTAATTCCTAAACCTTTTGCTTTATCCAGTTTCGACTCACCAGGCTCATCACCAATTATTACATAATTTACTTTTCCTACACAAAAACAGTGACTGTAGTTAAATAATCAAATGATTATACATTAAATACAACTTACTGGATATACCACTGACAGTACGACCACCATGTTCTTTGATAATAGCATCAAAATCATCACGTTCTAATGAGTCCAAAATACCGGTTTTTATAAAACATAGGCCTTTTAAACAATCTGGCTTACCCTACAAATAATATATAAATTCATTTTATTTATTTGCCATACCTAGTTATAATCTTAACAGGCTGTTGGCATCTACCCCTCAGTCAGATTTTGCCCTATTTTCTCAAGGACAAACAAATTATTCATAAACACTATGCCATGTACACATTTACAAATGTTTATGCCCAATTATGTTCCGAGTAGCATTCACCATAGACTCATGTAATATAAGAATATGTAAATAACTAATAAATACTTAAAAGTAGTGACTCTCAATACTAAGTGATAAATATTACCTGTGGTAATTCCTTCTGTCCCTTATTAGGTGGAGCCCCACGATGCAAATACTTCTGATACTGTGCAAAACTATGTCGCTTTCTCTCATACCTCTCCTGATCGGGATCCATACCACTCTCATTTAACTCCTCCTCAACTTTTTTCCTCTTTGGTGTCTTCCTCTCTGAACTAGCACTTTTTTTAGGGGTTTTATCAGTTCCATTTTTAAGAGCCTCCTCAATAGTCTTATCCAGATCTATTATATCAATTGGAAAATCATCATCCAACTGCTGTAAAGTCTCGTCAAACTGTACATCGCTTTCTGTTTTAACCTTGGTGGCTTTCTTAATAGGGGCTTGTTTCACAGGAGCACTACCAAACAAATCAGCTGGATTAGCCGGCTTCAAACCAACCACTTTTGGCTTTTTTCGTTCGGATTTTGGAGCTTCATCCGAATCACTAGCCTTGCGTTTTTTCTGCTTGGTGTCCTTCTTTTGAGGAACCGGACTATCGGTGATGACATCGTCATCATCACTTGATAAAATCACAGCTCGTTTTTTTGGCTTTGTGGACACAACGGCATCGGGTTTTTTAGTGACTGCTTTGAAAAAAGAACGAATGTCCTACGAAATAAACACAATAGTTCATAATGATAGTGTTTTGTGGTGCATAGATCTTACCTGTGACATGTTGAACAGTTATTATTATTTCATTGATATAACCATAAACTTGGTTGAGAATTCTCGCGGTATTTGCGTTCGCATTGACGTTTATAATAATCCAAACGTGATGTATTTGATCTACTATTATAAGAGTAGTGATGAATGTGAAGCAGCGTTTTTATTTAATTTCCATGCCGAAATCATGGATATAACATTTTTCACCGTAATTGCTTCACAAATATTTAGATACCGCGGAATTGTTCAGAAAACGTTCGCAAACTACGATTATTTTTGTAACAATAGTTCAAATAGTATAACAGTAGTAGATCGAATGGATTGAGAATAGTAGTTCAAATAAACAAAGTGGGCAGATACACTTGCATGTATGTATTCACACCGGATGAATACGGTTGTATAACTTCACATAGCCGTAGTTATGAACTACTACGAACAAAGCGATTCGAACTACTGAACTGATGTGAAGTTATACAATTGCATGCATCCATCGTGAAGTTATAGAGTGCCATACATCTAGCGTGAAGTGATACAGCCGTATGCATCCGACGTAAAGTTATACAACCACGTGTATCCGTGAATCAACATAATGCAATTGACCTAT
Organism: Lordithon lunulatus; assembly: GCA_963942505.1. Taxonomy (NCBI): domain Eukaryota; kingdom Metazoa; phylum Arthropoda; class Insecta; order Coleoptera; family Staphylinidae; genus Lordithon; species Lordithon lunulatus. The sequence continues at coordinate 68,385,539 of OZ012667.1, forward strand.
TGACCTATAGAATGACCGATGGGGGCGCCACCGCCCCGGCCCGAAATGGTGTAAAGGTGACATACACTTTTGGCGCCAAGTTTTCGTTATTGAATCATTTAAATTTCCGTTGATTATTTGTTGTAAGAATATTGTTTTCTTATAGTATGGTCTTAATATGTAAGAATCCACTACCATAAAATCTGATGGTTTATTTATTTCGTTGGTAATTGCCGCCGACACATTTTACATGGAATTTTATTCAATGGTCGTTTTACACTTTCTCGCAATAATGAATTTGTACATATGGTGCCCAACGTGTTCGTCTCACATTTGGCTATACTAAGAATCTACAATTCTTGTCCGATATTGCCTTTACTAATAGAAAAACATCAATTTCCATACAGCACTTTTTGCTAAATTATTGTCAATCTATCTTATTTAAGGTTATTTTATGTGTGGTTGCATACACAATTAGAAGCTATACCAACATTCAGAATATATACATTGTTGCCGTATTTAATTGTTTTATGTTCCTAGTGTTTACTATAATTGTGGGCATTGAAATTAAAGTTGTGGATTGCAGTGAAGATGACGATCCTGAGTTTGATGACTGACTTTTACATTTCTTCATCTCTTTTTATTTTGATTCACACTTGGAATTGAAATATATATCGTTGTACTGAACTGATACTAATACTCTTAGAGCAATAGTAGGAACAGTGGCAACATCGCATGCGATAGGTTGATTGGCAGTACCGTATTTTTAGGTACAACGTCACCGAATAAACATCAAAATGTGTTCATGAAAATTTGGTATTTGCAGCTTGTAACGAGTAGTGAGATTCAGAAACCAACTAGAATCTGATAGCGGAAAGTGAGACAAACACGACGAGACCATACACGTGAAGAATCATTAATCGAGTGAACTGTAATCTAATCTGAAACACCATACAAAATCAATGTAAATTTGAATTTTACACCATTTCAGGACCTCAATTTTTAGACACCAGGTGTCGCTTTAGAGTCGGATAGAGGTCAATAGAATGACCGATGGGGGCGCCACCGCCCCGGCCCGAAATGGTGTAAAGGTGACATACACTTTTGGCGCCAAGTTTTCGTTATTGAATCATTTAAATTTCCGTTGATTATTTGTTGTAAGAATATTGTTTTCTTATAGTATGGTCTTAATATGTAAGAATCCACTACCATAAAATCTGATGGTTTATTTATTTCGTTGGTAATTGCCGCCGACACATTTTACATGGAATTTTATTCAATGGTCGTTTTACACTTTCTCGCAATAATGAATTTGTACATATGGTGCCCAACGTGTTCGTCTCACATTTGGCTATACTAAGAATCTACAATTCTTGTCAGATATTGCCTTTACTAATAGAAAAACATCAATTTCCATACAGCACTTTTTGCTAAATTATTGTCAATCTATCTTATTTTAGGTTATTTTATGTGTGGTTGCATACACAATTAGAAGCTATACCAACATTCAGAATATATACATTGTTGCCGTATTTAATTGTTTTATGTTCCTAGTGTATAATTGTGGGCATTGAAATTAAAGTTGTGGATTGCAGTGAAGATGACGATCCTGAGTTTGATGACTGACTTTTACATTTCTTCATCTCTTTTTATTTTGATTCACACTTGGAATTGAAATATATATCGTTGTACTGAACTGATACTAATACTCTTAGAGCGATAGTAGGAACAGTGGCAACATCGCATGCGATAAGTTGATTGGCAGTACCGTATTTTTAGGTACAACGTCACCGAATAAACATCAAAATGTGTTCATGAAAATTTGGTATTTGCAGCTTGTAACGAGTAGTGAGATTCAGAAACCAACTAGAATCTGATAGCGGAAAGTGAGACAAACACGACGAGACCATACACGTGAAGAATCATTAATCGAGTGAACTGTAATCTAATCTGAAACACCATACAAAATCAATGTAAATTTGAATTTTACACCATTTCAGGACCTCAATTTTTAGACACCAGGTGTCGCTTTAGAGTCGGATAGAGGTCAATATGAAATGTATTTGTCGGGCTGTACAATTTATTTATGTATATTTTATTTTCACAGATCACATCAACTCTTGTCAGTAAACTTGAACATTGTCTTTCCTGTGAATTAAGTTAGGGCGAGCAATGATTCAGGTATATTGAAAAACTGAATTTTGTAAGAAGTAAAATTGTAAATCTGTTGATACAGTGATTCTGTAAAAGACGCACAGATCGAGATTCACTACAAACATTTTATGAATTTTAAGCGACACGGGATGCCAACCAAGAAATTGTGAGTATATTTCATGCCGGGATGCGAAAATGTGACCGAATTTCACAGGATTTGATCAAAAATATAAGGATTTTTAAGTTTTATGGTAAGAAGGGGGGAGTACGGCGACCATAAATCTTAAAAATTCTTAAATTTTAGCCGAAATCGCGTGAAATCTCGACCAACAACGAAATTGTGAATATATTTCAAGCCGTGTTGATATCCAGGGCTGTTCAATTAATTTATTAATGTATATTTTATTTCCACAGATCCTGTATTCCTCACATCAACTATTATCAGTAAACATGAATATTGACTTTCCTGTATTTTAATCTTCAATTTTCGACCAAAAAGCGTGAAATTCTTGGGATTTTTACCTCAAATTCCAACGTGTTGACGTTCTGCGGAGACTTTACACGTATTTTCGACCAGATTTGACGATATTTTTAAAATTTCATGTCAATTTCTTGGTCCATGTACCTATACCTTATGGTTTTTAGGTGTTCAGAAATCTTCAATTTTCGACCAAAAAGCGTGAAATTCTTGGGATTTTTACCTCATATTCCAACGTTTTGACGTTCCGCGGAGACTTTACACGTATTTCCAACTAGATTTGGAGATATTTTTAAAATTTCATGTCAATTTCTTGGTCCATGTACCTATACCTTATGGTTTTTAGGTGTTCAGAAATCTTCAATTTTCGACCAAAAAGCGTGAAATTCTTGGGATTTTTACCTCATATTCCAACGTTTTGACGTTCCGCGGAGACTTTACACGTATTTCCAACTAGATTTGGAGATATTTTTAAAATTTCATGTCAATTTCTTGACCCATGTACCTATACCTTATGGTTTTTAGGTGTTCAGAAATCTTCAATTTTCGACCAAAAAGCGTGAAATTCTTGGGATTTTTACCTCATATTCCAACGTTTTGACGTTCCGCGGAGACTTTACACGTATTTTCAACTAGATTTGGAGATATTTTTAAAATTTCATGTCAATTTCTTGACCCATGTACCTATACCTTATGGTTTTTAGGTGTTCAGAAATCTTCAATTTTCGACCAAAAAGCGTGAAATTCTTGGGATTTTTACCTCATATTCCAACGTTTTGACGTTCCGCGGAGACTTTACACGTATTTTCAACTAGATTTGGAGATATTTTTAAAATTTCATGTCAATTTCTTGACCCATGTACCTATACCTTATGGTTTTTAGGTGTTCAGAAATCTTCAATTTTCGACCAAAAAGCGTGAAATTCTTGGGATTTTTACCTCATATTCCAACGTTTTGACGTTCCGCGGAGACTTTACACGTATTTCCAACTAGATTTGGAGATATTTTTAAAATTTCATGTCAATTTCTTGACCCATGTACCTATACCTTATGGTTTTTAGGTGTTCAGAAATCTTCAATTTTCGACCAAAAAGCGTGAAATTCTTGGGATTTTTACCTCATATTCCAACGTTTTGACGTTCCGCGGAGACTTTACACGTATTTTCAACTAGATTTGGAGATATTTTTAAAATTTCATGTCAATTTCTTGGTCCATGTACCTATACCTTATGGTTTTTAGGTGTTCAGAAATCTTCAATTTTCGACCAAAAAGCGTGAAATTCTTGGGATTTTTACCTCATATTCCAACGTTTTGACGTTCCGCGGAGACTTTACACGTATTTCCAACTAGATTTGGAGATATTTTTAAAATTTCATGTCAATTTCTTGACCCATGTACCTATACCTTATGGTTTTTAGGTGTTCAGAAATCTTCAATTTTCGACCAAAAAGCGTGAAATTCTTGGGATTTTTACCTCATATTCCAACGTTTTGACGTTCCGCGGAGACTTTACACGTATTTTCAACTAGATTTGGAGATATTTTTAAAATTTCATGTCAATTTCTTGACCCATGTACCTATACCTTATGGTTTTTAGGTGTTCAGAAATCTTCAATTTTCGACCAAAAAGCGTGAAATTCTTGGGATTTTTACCTCATATTCCAACGTTTTGACGTTCCGCGGAGACTTTACATGTATTTTCAACTAGATTTGGAGATATTTTTAAAATTTCATGTCAATTTCTTGACCCATGTACCTATACCTTATGGTTTTTAGGTGTTCAGAAATCTTCAATTTTCGACCAAAAAGCGTGAAATTCTTGGGATTTTTACCTCATATTCCAACGTTTTGACGTTCCGCGGAGACTTTACACGTATTTTCAACTAGATTTGGAGATATTTTTAAAATTTCATGTCAATTTCTTGACCCATGTACCTATACCTTATGGTTTTTAGGTGTTCAGAAATCTTCAATTTTCGACCAAAAAGCGTGAAATTCTTGGGATTTTTACCTCATATTCCAACGTTTTGACGTTCCGCGGAGACTTTACACGTATTTCCAACTAGATTTGGAGATATTTTTAAAATTTCATGTCAATTTCTTGACCCATGTACCTATACCTTATGGTTTTTAGGTGTTCAGAAATCTTCAATTTTCGACCAAAAAGCGTGAAATTCTTGGGATTTTTACCTCATATTCCAACGTTTTGACGTTCCGCGGAGACTTTACATGTATTTTCAACTAGATTTGGAGATATTTTTAAAATTTCATGTCAATTTCTTGGTCCATGTACCTATACCTTATGGTTTTTAGGTGTTCAGAAATCTTCAATTTTCGACCAAAAAGCGTGAAATTCTTGGGATTTTTACCTCATATTCCAACGTTTTGACGTTCCGCGGAGACTTTACACGTATTTTCAACTAGATTTGGAGATATTTTTAAAATTTCATGTCAATTTCTTGGTCCATGTACCTATACCTTATGGATTTTAGGTGTTCAGAAATCTTCAATTTTCGACCAAAAAGCGTGAAATTCTTGGGATTTTTACCTCATATTCCAACGTTTTGACGTTCCGCGGAGACTTTACACGTATTTTCAACTAGATTTGGAGATATTTTTAAAATTTCATGTCAATTTCTTGGTCCATGTACCTATACCTTATGGATTTTAGGTGTTCAGAAATCTTCAATTTTCGACCAAAAAGCGTGAAATTCTTGGGATTTTTACCTCATATTCCAACGTTTTGACGTTCCGCGGAGACTTTACACGTATTTTCGACCAGATTTGGAGATATTTTTAAAATTTCATGTCAATTTCTTGGTCCATGTACCTATACCTTATGGTTTTTAGGTGTTCAGAAATCTTCAATTTTCGACCAAAAAGCGTGAAATTCTTGGGATTTTTATCTCATATTCCAACGTTTTGACGTTCCGCGGAGACTTTACACGTATTTTCGACCAGATTTGGAGATATTTTTAAAATTTCATGTCAATTTCTTGGTCCATGTACCTATACCTTATGGTTTTTAGGTGTTCAGAAATCTTCAATTTTCGACCAAAAAGCGTGAAATTCTTGGGATTTTTACCTCATATTCCAACGTTTTGACGTTCCGCGGAGACTTTACACGTATTTTCAACTAGATTTGGAGATATTTTTAAAATTTCATGTCAATTTCTTGGTCCATGTACCTTATGGTTTTTAGGTGTTCAGAAATCTTCAATTTTCGACCAAAAAGCGTGAAATTCTTGGGATTTTTATCTCATATTCCAACGTTTTGACGTTCCGCGGAGACTTTACACGTATTTTCAACTAGATTTGGAGATATTTTTAAAATTTCATGTCAATTTCTTGGTCCATGTACCTATACCTTATGGTTTTTAGGTGTTCAGAAATCTTCAATTTTCGACCAAAAAGCGTGAAATTCTTGGGATTTTTACCTCATATTCCAACGTTTTGACGTTCCGCGGAGACTTTACACGTATTTTCAACTAGATTTGGAGATATTTTTAAAATTTCATGTCAATTTCTTGGTCCATGTACCTATACCTTATGGTTTTTAGGTGTTCAGAAATCTTCAATTTTCGACCAAAAAGCGTGAAATTCTTGGGATTTTTACCTCATATTCCAACGTTTTGACGTTCCGCGGAGACTTTACACGTATTTTCAACTAGATTTGGAGATATTTTTAAAATTTCATGTCAATTTCTTGGTCCATGTACCTATACCTTATGGTTTTTAGGTGTTCAGAAATCTTCAATTTTCGACCAAAAAGCGTGAAATTCTTGGGATTTTTACCTCATATTCCAACGTTTTGACGATCCGCGGAGACTTTACATGTATTTTCGACCAGATTTGACGATATTTTTAAAATTTCATGTCAATTTCTTGGTCCATGTACCTATACCTTATGGTTTTTAGGTGTTCAGAAATCTTCAATTTTCGACCAAAAAGCGTGAAATTCTTGGGATTTTTACCTCATATTCCAACGTTTTGACGATCCGCGGAGACTTTACATGTATTTTCGACCAGATTTGACGATATTTTAAAATTTCATGTCAATTTCTTGGTCCATGTATACCTTATGGTTTTTAGGTGTTCAGAAATCTTCAATTTTCGACCAAAAAGCGTGAAATTCTTGGGATTTTTACCTCATATTCCAACGTTTTGACGTTCCGCGGAGACTTTACATGTATTTTCGACCAGATTTGACGATATTTTTAAAATTTCATGTCAATTTCTTGGTCCATGTACCTATACCTTATGGTTTTTAGGTGTTCAGAAATCTTCAATTTTCGACCAAAAAGCGTGAAATTCTTGGGATTTTTACCTCATATTCCAACGTTTTGACGATCCGCGGAGACTTTACATGTATTTTCGACCAGATTTGACGATATTTTTAAAATTTCATGTCAATTTCTTGGTCCATGTACCTATACCTTATGGTTTTTAGGTGTTCAGAAATCTTCAATTTTCGACCAAAAAGCGTGAAATTCTTGGGATTTTTACCTCATATTCCAACGTTTTGACGATCCGCGGAGACTTTACATGTATTTTCGACCAGATTTGACGATATTTTTAAAATTTCATGTCAATTTCTTGGTCCATGTACCTATACCTTATGGTTTTTAGGTGTTCAGAAATCTTCAATTTTCGACCAAAAAGCGTGAAATTCTTGGGATTTTTACCTCATATTCCAACGTTTTGACGATCCGCGGAGACTTTACATGTATTTTCGACCAGATTTGACGATATTTTTAAAATTTCATGTCAATTTCTTGGTCCATGTACCTATACCTTATGGTTTTTAGGTGTTCAGAAATCTTCAATTTTCGACCAAAAAGCGTGAAATTCTTGGGATTTTTACCTCATATTCCAACGTTTTGACGATCCGCGGAGACTTTACATGTATTTTCGACCAGATTTGACGATATTTTTAAAATTTCATGTCAATTTCTTGGTCCATGTACCTATACCTTATGGTTTTTAGGTGTTCAGAAATCTTCAATTTTCGACCAAAAAGCGTGAAATTCTTGGGATTTTTACCTCATATTCCAACGTTTTGACGTTCCGCGGAGACTTTACACGTATTTTCAACTAGATTTGACGATATTTTTAAAATTTCATGTCAATTTCTTGGTCCATGTACCTATACCTTATGGTTTTTAGGTGTTCAGAAATCTTCAATTTTCGACCAAAAAGCGTGAAATTCTTGGGATTTTTACCTCATATTCCAACGTTTTGACGATCCGCGGAGACTTTACATGTATTTTCGACCAGATTTGACGATATTTTTAAAATTTCATGTCAATTTCTTGGTCCATGTACCTATACCTTATGGTTTTTAGGTGTTCAGAAATCTTCAATTTTCGACCAAAAAGCGTGAAATTCTTGGGATTTTTACCTCATATTCCAACGTTTTGACGATCCGCGGAGACTTTACATGTATTTTCGACCAGATTTGACGATATTTTTAAAATTTCATGTCAATTTCTTGGTCCATGTACCTATACCTTATGGTTTTTAGGTGTTCAGAAATCTTCAATTTTCGACCAAAAAGCGTGAAATTCTTGGGATTTTTACCTCATATTCCAACGTTTTGACGTTCCGCGGAGACTTTACACGTATTTTCAACTAGATTTGACGATATTTTTAAAATTTCATGTCAATTTCTTGGTCCATGTACCTATACCTTATGGTTTTTAGGTGTTCAGAAATCTTCAATTTTCGACCAAAAAGCGTGAAATTCTTGGGATTTTTACCTCATATTCCAACGTTTTGACGTTCCGCGGAGACTTTACACGTATTTTCAACTAGATTTGACGATATTTTTAAAATTTCATGTCAATTTCTTGGTCCATGTACCTATACCTTATGGTTTTTAGGTGTTCAGAAATCTTCAATTTTCGACCAAAAAGCGTGAAATTCTTGGGATTTTTACCTCATATTCCAACGTTTTGACGATCCGCGGAGACTTTACATGTATTTTCGACCAGATTTGACGATATTTTTAAAATTTCATGTCAATTTCTTGGTCCATGTACCTATACCTTATGGTTTTTAGGTGTTCAGAAATCTTCAATTTTCGACCAAAAAGCGTGAAATTCTTGGGATTTTTACCTCATATTCCAACGTTTTGACGATCCGCGGAGACTTTACATGTATTTTCGACCAGATTTGACGATATTTTTAAAATTTCATGTCAATTTCTTGGTCCATGTACCTATACCTTATGGTTTTTAGGTGTTCAGAAATCTTCAATTTTCGACCAAAAAGCGTGAAATTCTTGGGATTTTTACCTCATATTCCAACGTTTTGACGTTCCGCGGAGACTTTACACGTATTTTCAACTAGATTTGACGATATTTTTAAAATTTCATGTCAATTTCTTGGTCCATGTACCTATACCTTATGGTTTTTAGGTGTTCAGAAATCTTCAATTTTCGACCAAAAAGCGTGAAATTCTTGGGATTTTTACCTCATATTCCAACGTTTTGACGTTCCGCGGAGACTTTACACGTATTTTCAACTAGATTTGACGATATTTTTAAAATTTCATGTCAATTTCTTGGTCCATGTACCTATACCTTATGGTTTTTAGGTGTTCAGAAATCTTCAATTTTCGACCAAAAAGCGTGAAATTCTTGGGATTTTTACCTCATATTCCAACGTTTTGACGTTCCGCGGAGACTTTACATGTATTTTCGACCAGATTTGACGATATTTTTAAAATTTCATGTCAATTTCTTGGTCCATGTACCTATACCTTATGGTTTTTAGGTGTTCAGAAATCTTCAATTTTCGACCAAAAAGCGTGAAATTCTTGGGATTTTTACCTCATATTCCAACGTTTTGACGTTCCGCGGAGACTTTACATGTATTTTCGACCAGATTTGACGATATTTTTAAAATTTCATGTCAATTTCTTGGTCCATGTACCTATACCTTATGGTTTTTAGGTGTTCAGAAATCTTCAATTTTCGACCAAAAAGCGTGAAATTCTTGGGATTTTTACCTCATATTCCAACGTTTTGACGTTCCGCGGAGACTTTACACGTATTTTCAACTAGATTTGGAGATATTTTTAAAATTTCATGTCAATTTCTTGACCCATGTACCTATACCTTATGGTTTTTAGGTGTTCAGAAATCTTCAATTTTCGACCAAAAAGCGTGAAATTCTTGGGATTTTTACCTCATATTCCAACGTTTTGACGTTCCGCGGAGACTTTACACGTATTTTCAACTAGATTTGGAGATATTTTTAAAATTTCATGTCAATTTCTTGACCCATGTACTATACCTTATGGTTTTTAGGTGTTCAGAAATCTTCAATTTTCGACCAAAAAGCGTGAAATTCTTGGGATTTTTACCTCATATTCCAACGTTTTGACGATCCGCGGAGACTTTACATGTATTTTCGACCAGATTTGACGATATTTTTAAAATTTCATGTCAATTTCTTGGTCCATGTACCTATACCTTATGGTTTTTAGGTGTTCAGAAATCTTCAATTTTCGACCAAAAAGCGTGAAATTCTTGGGATTTTTACCTCATATTCCAACGTTTTGACGTTCCGCGGAGACTTTACACGTATTTTCAACTAGATTTGGAGATATTTTTAAAATTTCATGTCAATTTCTTGGTCCATGTACCTATACCTTATGGTTTTTAGGTGTTCAGAAATCTTCAATTTTCGACCAAAAAGCGTGAAATTCTTGGGATTTTTACCTCATATTCCAACGTTTTGACGTTCCGCGGAGACTTTACATGTATTTTCGACCAGATTTGACGATATTTTTAAAATTTCATGTCAATTTCTTGACCCATGTACCTATACCTTATGGTTTTTAGGTGTTCAGAAATCTTCAATTTTCGACCAAAAAGCGTGAAATTCTTGGGATTTTTACCTCATATTCCAACGTTTTGACGTTCCGCGGAGACTTTACACGTATTTTCAACTAGATTTGGAGATATTTTTAAAATTTCATGTCAATTTCTTGACCCATGTACCTATACCTTATGGTTTTTAGGTGTTCAGAAATCTTCAATTTTCGACCAAAAAGCGTGAAATTCTTGGGATTTTTACCTCATATTCCAACGTTTTGACGTTCCGCGGAGACTTTACACGTATTTTCAACTAGATTTGGAGATATTTTTAAAATTTCATGTCAATTTCTTGACCCATGTACCTATACCTTATGGTTTTTAGGTGTTCAGAAATCTTCAATTTTCGACCAAAAAGCGTGAAATTCTTGGGATTTTTACCTCATATTCCAACGTTTTGACGTTCCGCGGAGACTTTACACGTATTTTCAACTAGATTTGGAGATATTTTTAAAATTTCATGTCAATTTCTTGGTCCATGTACCTATACCTTATGGTTTTTAGGTGTTCAGAAATCTTCAATTTTCGACCAAAAAGCGTGAAATTCTTGGGATTTTTACCTCATATTCCAACGTTTTGACGTTCCGCGGAGACTTTACACGTATTTTCAACTAGATTTGGAGATATTTTTAAAATTTCATGTCAATTTCTTGACCCATGTACCTATACCTTATGGTTTTTAGGTGTTCAGAAATCTTCAATTTTCGACCAAAAAGCGTGAAATTCTTGGGATTTTTACCTCATATTCCAACGTTTTGACGTTCCGCGGAGACTTTACACGTATTTTCAACTAGATTTGGAGATATTTTTAAAATTTCATGTCAATTTCTTGACCCATGTACCTATACCTTATGGTTTTTAGGTGTTCAGAAATCTTCAATTTTCGACCAAAAAGCGTGAAATTCTTGGGATTTTTACCTCATATTCCAACGTTTTGACGTTCCGCGGAGACTTTACACGTATTTTCAACTAGATTTGGAGATATTTTTAAAATTTCATGTCAATTTCTTGACCCATGTACCTATACCTTATGGTTTTTAGGTGTTCAGAAATCTTCAATTTTCGACCAAAAAGCGTGAAATTCTTGGGATTTTTACCTCATATTCCAACGTTTTGACGTTCCGCGGAGACTTTACACGTATTTTCAACTAGATTTGGAGATATTTTTAAAATTTCATGTCAATTTCTTGACCCATGTACCTATACCTTATGGTTTTTAGGTGTTCAGAAATCTTCAATTTTCGACCAAAAAGCGTGAAATTCTTGGGATTTTTACCTCATATTCCAACGTTTTGACGTTCCGCGGAGACTTTACATGTATTTTCAACTAGATTTGGAGATATTTTTAAAATTTCATGTCAATTTCTTGACCCATGTACCTATACCTTATGGTTTTTAGGTGTTCAGAAATCTTCAATTTTCGACCAAAAAGCGTGAAATTCTTGGGATTTTTACCTCATATTCCAACGTTTTGACGTTCCGCGGAGACTTTACACGTATTTTCAACTAGATTTGGAGATATTTTTAAAATTTCATGTCAATTTCTTGACCCATGTACCTATACCTTATGGTTTTTAGGTGTTCAGAAATCTTCAATTTTCGACCAAAAAGCGTGAAATTCTTGGGATTTTTACCTCATATTCCAACGTTTTGACGTTCCGCGGAGACTTTACACGTATTTTCAACTAGATTTGGAGATATTTTTAAAATTTCATGTCAATTTCTTGACCCATGTACCTATACCTTATGGTTTTTAGGTGTTCAGAAATCTTCAATTTTCGACCAAAAAGCGTGAAATTCTTGGGATTTTTACCTCATATTCCAACGTTTTGACGTTCCGCGGAGACTTTACACGTATTTTCAACTAGATTTGGAGATATTTTTAAAATTTCATGTCAATTTCTTGACCCATGTACCTATACCTTATGGTTTTTAGGTGTTCAGAAATCTTCAATTTTCGACCAAAAAGCGTGAAATTCTTGGGATTTTTACCTCATATTCCAACGTTTTGACGTTCCGCGGAGACTTTACACGTATTTTCAACTAGATTTGGAGATATTTTTAAAATTTCATGTCAATTTCTTGACCCATGTACCTATACCTTATGGTTTTTAGGTGTTCAGAAATCTTCAATTTTCGACCAAAAGCGTGAAATTCTTGGGATTTTTACCTCATATTCCAACGTTTTGACGCTCCGCGGAGACTTTACACGTATTTTCAACTAGATTTGGAGATATTTTTAAAATTTCATGTCAATTTCTTGACCCATGTACCTATACCTTATGGTTTTTAGGTGTTCAGAAATCTTCAATTTTCGACCAAAAAGCGTGAAATTCTTGGGATTTTTACCTCATATTCCAACGTTTTGACGTTCCGCGGAGACTTTACACGTATTTTCAACTAGATTTGGAGATATTTTTAAAATTTCATGTCAATTTCTTGACCCATGTACCTATACCTTATGGTTTTTAGGTGTTCAGAAATCTTCAATTTTCGACCAAAAAGCGTGAAATTCTTGGGATTTTTACCTCATATTCCAACGTTTTGACGCTCCGCGGAGACTTTACATGTATTTTCAACTAGATTTGGAGATATTTTTAAAATTTCATGTCAATTTCTTGACCCATGTACCTATACCTTATGGTTTTTAGGTGTTCAGAAATCTTCAATTTTCGACCAAAAAGCGTGAAATTCTTGGGATTTTTACCTCATATTCCAATGTTTTGACGTTCCGCGGAGACTTTACATGTATTTTCGACCAGATTTGACGATATTTTTAAAATTTCATGTCAATTTCTTGACCCATGTACCTATACCTTATGGTTTTTAGGTGTTCAGAAATCTTCAATTTTCGACCAAAAAGCGTGAAATTCTTGGGATTTTTACCTCATATTCCAACGTTTTGACGTTCCGCGGAGACTTTACATGTATTTTCGACCAGATTTGACGATATTTTTAAAATTTCATGTCAATTTCTTGACCCATGTACCTATACCTTATGGTTTTTAGGTGTTCAGAAATCTTCAATTTTCGACCAAAAAGCGTGAAATTCTTGGGATTTTTACCTCATATTCCAACGTTTTGACGCTCCGCGGAGACTTTACATGTATTTTCAACTAGATTTGGAGATATTTTTAAAATTTCATGTCAATTTCTTGACCCATGTACCTATACCTTATGGTTTTTAGGTGTTCAGAAATCTTCAATTTTCGACCAAAAAGCGTGAAATTCTTGGGATTTTTACCTCATATTCCAACGTTTTGACGTTCCGCGGAGACTTTACATGTATTTTCGACCAGATTTGACGATATTTTTAAAATTTCATGTCAATTTCTTGACCCATGTACCTATACCTTATGGTTTTTAGGTGTTCAGAAATCTTCAATTTTCGACCAAAAAGCGTGAAATTCTTGGGATTTTTACCTCATATTCCAACGTTTTGACGCTCCGCGGAGACTTTACATGTATTTTCAACTAGATTTGGAGATATTTTTAAAATTTCATGTCAATTTCTTGACCCATGTACCTATACCTTATGGTTTTTAGGTGTTCAGAAATCTTCAATTTTCGACCAAAAAGCGTGAAATTCTTGGGATTTTTACCTCATATTCCAACGTTTTGACGCTCCGCGGAGACTTTACATGTATTTTCAACTAGATTTGGAGATATTTTTAAAATTTCATGTCAATTTCTTGACCCATGTACCTATACCTTATGGTTTTTAGGTGTTCAGAAATCTTCAATTTTCGACCAAAAAGCGTGAAATTCTTGGGATTTTTACCTCATATTCCAATGTTTTGACGTTCCGCGGAGACTTTACATGTATTTTCAACTAGATTTGACGATATTTTTAAAATTTCATGTCAATTTCTTGGTCCATGTACCTATACCTTATGGTTTTTAGGTGTTCAGAAATCTTCAATTTTCGACCAAAAAGCGTGAAATTCTTGGGATTTTTACCTCATATTCCAACGTTTTGACGTTCCGCGGAGACTTTACATGTATTTTCGACCAGATTTGACGATATTTTTAAAATTTCATGTCAATTTCTTGACCCATGTACCTATACCTTATGGTTTTTAGGTGTTCAGAAATCTTCAATTTTCGACCAAAAAGCGTGAAATTCTTGGGATTTTTACCTCATATTCCAACGTTTTGACGTTCCGCGGAGACTTTACATGTATTTTCGACCAGATTTGACGATATTTTTAAAATTTCATGTCAATTTCTTGACCCATGTACCTATACCTTATGGTTTTTAGGTGTTCAGAAATCTTCAATTTTCGACCAAAAAGCGTGAAATTCTTGGGATTTTTACCTCATATTCCAACGTTTTGACGTTCCGCGGAGACTTTACACGTATTTTCAACTAGATTTGACGATATTTTTAAAATTTCATGTCAATTTCTTGGTCCATGTACCTATACCTTATGGTTTTTAGGTGTTCAGAAATCTTCAATTTTCGACCAAAAAGCGTGAAATTCTTGGGATTTTTACCTCATATTCCAACGTTTTGACGTTCCGCGGAGACTTTACACGTATTTTCAACTAGATTTGACGATATTTTTAAAATTTCATGTCAATTTCTTGGTCCATGTACCTATACCTTATGGTTTTTAGGTGTTCAGAAATCTTCAATTTTCGACCAAAAAGCGTGAAATTCTTGGGATTTTTACCTCATATTCCAACGTTTTGACGTTCCGCGGAGACTTTACACGTATTTTCAACTAGATTTGACGATATTTTTAAAATTTCATGTCAATTTCTTGGTCCATGTACCTATACCTTATGGTTTTTAGGTGTTCAGAAATCTTCAATTTTCGACCAAAAAGCGTGAAATTCTTGGGATTTTTACCTCATATTCCAACGTTTTGACGTTCCGCGGAGACTTTACACGTATTTTCAACTAGATTTGGAGATATTTTTAAAATTTCATGTCAATTTCTTGACCCATGTACCTATACCTTATGGTTTTTAGGTGTTCAGAAATCTTCAATTTTCGACCAAAAAGCGTGAAATTCTTGGGATTTTTACCTCATATTCCAACGTTTTGACGTTCCGCGGAGACTTTACACGTATTTTCAACTAGATTTGGAGATATTTTTAAAATTTCATGTCAATTTCTTGACCCATGTACTATACTATACCTTATGGTTTTTAGGTGTTCAGAAATCTTCAATTTTCGACCAAAAAGCGTGAAATTCTTGGGATTTTTACCTCATATTCCAACGTTTTGACGTTCCGCGGAGACTTTACACGTATTTTCAACTAGATTTGACGATATTTTTAAAATTTCATGTCAATTTCTTGACCCATGTACCTATACCTTATGGTTTTTAGGTGTTCAGAAATCTTCAATTTTCGACCAAAAAGCGTGAAATTCTTGGGATTTTTACCTCATATTCCAACGTTTTGACGTTCCGCGGAGACTTTACACGTATTTTCAACTAGATTTGGAGATATTTTTAAAATTTCATGTCAATTTCTTGGTCCATGTACCTATACCTTATGGTTTTTAGGTGTTCAGAAATCTTCAATTTTCGACCAAAAAGCGTGAAATTCTTGGGATTTTTACCTCATATTCCAACGTTTTGACGTTCCGCGGAGACTTTACACGTATTTTCAACTAGATTTGGAGATATTTTTAAAATTTCATGTCAATTTCTTGACCCATGTACTATACTATACCTTATGGTTTTTAGGTGTTCAGAAATCTTCAATTTTCGACCAAAAAGCGTGAAATTCTTGGGATTTTTACCTCATATTCCAACGTTTTGACGTTCCGCGGAGACTTTACACGTATTTTCAACTAGATTTGACGATATTTTTAAAATTTCATGTCAATTTCTTGACCCATGTACCTATACCTTATGGTTTTTAGGTGTTCAGAAATCTTCAATTTTCGACCAAAAAGCGTGAAATTCTTGGGATTTTTACCTCATATTCCAACGTTTTGACGTTCCGCGGAGACTTTACACGTATTTTCAACCAGATTTGACGATATTTTTAAAATTTCATGTCAATTTCTTGGTCCATGTACCTATACCTTATGGTTTTTAGGTGTTCAGAAATCTTCAATTTTCGACCAAAAAGCGTGAAATTCTTGGGATTTTTACCTCATATTCCAACGTTTTGACGTTCCGCGGAGACTTTACACGTATTTTCGACCAGATTTGACGATATTTTTAAAATTTCATGTCAATTTCTTGACCCATGTACCTATCTATACCTTATGGTTTTTAGGTGTTCAGAAATCTTCAATTTTCGACCAAAAAGCGTGAAATTCTTGGGATTTTTACCTCATATTCCAACGTTTTGACGTTCCGCGGAGACTTTACACGTATTTTCAACTAGATTTGGAGATATTTTTAAAATTTCATGTCAATTTCTTGGTCCATGTACCTATACCTTATGGTTTTTAGGTGTTCAGAAATCTTCAATTTTCGACCAAAAAGCGTGAAATTCTTGGGATTTTTACCTCATATTCCAACGTTTTGACGTTCCGCGGAGACTTTACACGTATTTTCGACCAGATTTGACGATATTTTTAAAATTTCATGTCAATTTCTTGACCCATGTACCTATCTATACCTTATGGTTTTTAGGTGTTCAGAAATCTTCAATTTTCGACCAAAAAGCGTGAAATTCTTGGGATTTTTACCTCATATTCCAACGTTTTGACGTTCCGCGGAGACTTTACACGTATTTTCAACTAGATTTGGAGATATTTTTAAAATTTCATGTCAATTTCTTGGTCCATGTACCTATACCTTATGGTTTTTAGGTGTTCAGAAATCTTCAATTTTCGACCAAAAAGCGTGAAATTCTTGGGATTTTTACCTCATATTCCAACGTTTTGACGTTCCGCGGAGACTTTACATGTATTTTCAACTAGATTTGGAGATATTTTTAAAATTTCATGTCAATTTCTTGGTCCATGTACCTATACCTTATGGTTTTTAGGTGTTCAGAAATCTTCAATTTTCGACCAAAAAGCGTGAAATTCTTGGGATTTTTACCTCATATTCCAACGTTTTGACGCTCCGCGGAGACTTTACATGTATTTTCAACTAGATTTGGAGATATTTTTAAAATTTCATGTCAATTTCTTGACCCATGTACCTATACCTTATGGTTTTTAGGTGTTCAGAAATCTTCAATTTTCGACCAAAAAGCGTGAAATTCTTGGGATTTTTACCTCATATTCCAACGTTTTGACGTTCCGCGGAGACTTTACACGTATTTTCAACCAGATTTGACGATATTTTTAAAATTTCATGTCAATTTCTTGGTCCATGTACCTATACCTTATGGTTTTTAGGTGTTCAGAAATCTTCAATTTTCGATCAAAAAGCGTGAAATTCTTGGGATTTTTACCTCATATTCCAACGTTTTGACGTTCCGCGGAGACTTTACACGTATTTTCAACTAGATTTGGAGATATTTTTAAAATTTCATGTCAATTTCTTGGTCCATGTACCTATACCTTATGGTTTTTAGGTGTTCAGAAATCTTCAATTTTCGACCAAAAAGCGTGAAATTCTTGGGATTTTTACCTCATATTCCAACGTTTTGACGTTCCGCGGAGACTTTACACGTATTTTCAACTAGATTTGACGATATTTTTAAAATTTCATGTCAATTTCTTGACCCATGTACCTATACCTTATGGTTTTTAGGTGTTCAGAAATCTTCAATTTTCGACCAAAAAGCGTGAAATTCTTGGGATTTTTACCTCATATTCCAACGTTTTGACGTTCCGCGGAGACTTTACACGTATTTTCAACTAGATTTGGAGATATTTTTAAAATTTCATGTCAATTTCTTGACCCATGTACCTTATGGTTGTAAGGTGTTCAGAAATCTTCAATTTTCAATTCAATTCAATTTCTTGATCCATGTACATACTTTAAGAATTTTTACGATTTATTGACCTAAAGGGGGACAAGAGTTTTCGATATTGAAAATGACGTTCACCACCTATTCCCCGACCCGTATTTTTACTTGTATCTTGACGACTCGTTTTGAAAACGCTCATTTTGCATCTCAATAACTAAAAGAGATAATGATGATAGTGTGGTCTTTAATGTGTTAATTATAGTCACAAGCTTTTTGGCAAATATACATTTTCGTTTAATTACTTAAAATAATGATCTAAAAACAAGTTCTCCTTAAATTAAAGCTAGTTCATATAAAGTAACACTAATGAGGCAGTGGACATTTTTTACACATTACCCTCATAAGTCTGGTAATTCAAACTCTCACTATTTACAAAGGTACTCGTGGCGGGGGTAAACGTCTGGAATGTCTGCATGGCAGCCGCACTCAACATCTTCAACCTATCTTCAGACACCATTTCTTTCAGCCGCGGGTCATCGGGTTGCAGTACGATTGTGTTGGGGTTAGCGTTTGCATATTCTAATATTTTACTACTGGTTACAATTTGGATGGCGGGTGGGGGCACAGTGTTCTGAGTCTCTTCTTTCTGGGGATCTATGTGCGGGTCGTCCTCGTCCTCCTCGTCGGGTTTTGGCATACCGTGCGTTTTGAACTTTATTGGGACAGGTTCCGTGACGGACGCGACGGGTTCAACTCTATGGCCGCCTTTGAGGTCCGGCTGTATTTCCATCCAATGGCCGGTAGCTTTCCGGTGTGTTTTTAGTTGGCCTGATTGTATGAATCGCGCGGGGCATACACCGCAGGCGTAGGGTCTTGAACCAGTGTGTCTCCGCATGTGTAAGGCCAAGTCGTTGGATTGAGTGAAAGCTCGGCCGCAGATGTTGCAAACGTAGGGTCGTTCTCCAGTGTGGACTCGTGTGTGACGTAGCTGTTAAAACACAAATATACTTTGTTACAATGAATGGGACAAACAAAATATATGAGAGTAAAAGTAGTCCTAAATCCTCCCAAACGACATTGTTTTAAATATATTATGTAATGTCCGATGTCGCTCGGGAAAACCCAACATATGTGCTGCAAAGCTAAAATGAAATGAATTATGATTTAATATAAACATATTGACAAAAAAAAGTGAATTATGATGACTGACTATTAAATTCTGAATTTTTTTTACAATTTTTACTTGGATTAATTATTATTACAGTTTGCATATAATACTCACCAGTTTATTGCTCTTATTGAACGATTTACCGCACAATGTACACAGATAAGGTTTTTCGCCCGAATGTGTCCGTTCATGACATTTGAGGTCATGAGATCTTGGAAAACCTTTGCCACACTGTTTGCATTTGTAAGGACGCTCACCCGTGTGTCTACGCATATGCACAATCTGTATAAAACAAAATACTGTATAGTTGCAGTGATTAGTACATGCTAATTTATTTTCAATGATACAAATAAATAAATTTAGCAAGTAGCAATTTCAGAGTATAGCTATTCACTTTAAATTTAAATAGTTTAATATGTATTACGGTAGAAACAGTTAAATCTTACCATGTTACTGGAATTATTAAACTCCTTCCCACAATAAATACACAGATGAAGTTTTGTAGTATCCTTTTGTCCAGTGTGAATTCGCTGGTGTGTTTTCAAGTTGTCCAAGCGATTGAAAGCCTTGCCACATTCAGTGCACACATGTCGTTTATCTTGTTGCAGGTGGATTTTGATGTGGCGTGCTAAATGATCTGGTCTGCAAAATACATTAAAAATTGTGTATTAGATTTTTGGTTCATTCTATTATTCTATGGCTACATACCTTGAAAACTCTTTTTTGCAAACAGAACAAACCAGTGTTGTTGTAGACACTTTATCATCAGGCAAATGAATTTTAAGATGTCTCATCAAGTGTTCACCCCTGCTGAATGTTCTCTGGCACATACTGCAGGTGTACGGTTTGTTAATATGTTCCTGTTGGACATGTTTGTCCAAAAATTCAGTTGCTGCAAAAGATTTCTCACACAAGTCACATTTGTGCACAAGAACAGACTTGTGAAGAGTCATGTGCCGAGTAAGATGGTTATTTCTGGAGAATACTGCCTCACACACATGGCAAACATATGATCGCATCGGCCTAGCAGGTGGTTCCTTTAAAGCAGCGTGTACATCCTCTGGCATCACCAAGTCTGGATTATCAGGTTGTGATTCTTCATCAGTACCTTCACTATTAACTGAAAAATTAAACAGATGTTATTTAAGTCTTGATTAAAGGTTAAAATAATGTGTTACAAAATTTATGTATGACTAAGAAACGTAAAACTATTGCAATTCTAGTAATATATGATGATACACACAAACCTCTTATTTCTACTTTAGGTTCCAGGGCTTCATTAGTAGGTACTAAATTTACAAATACACTAAGAGGCAAATCGCTGTCATCATTATCCTCTAATCCATGTTCACTTTTCATGTGGTGATTGAAGCTTTTCTTATACTTGAATTTGCGATCACAAAATTCACATACCATTACCTTAAAACACAAGCATTTATTATAAATAAAATTATTTGAACATATAAGAAACCTTTTTAACATTAGTTCTTTCCAAAGGTACAGTATTAGGATCTATACCATGTTTTGTCCTCACATGTCTCTTTAAGTGGCTTCCTTTTGTGAAAGTTTGTACACACATCTGAAATAAAAACAATAGTTCATCATAAGGGTGATATTTTCACTGGATAATGTTCTGCTATTAACTATACTGCAAAATAAATTGAAAATAGAGTATTTTCCAAATGATATTGGGGTAAGTCATTTCTTCTACTACTTCTATCCCTCTGTCATTATACTGTGATTGTTGTCATGATACCATTACATGTTAATAACAGAAAATGTTATAAAAATTACAAAATACAAATACAAGCATTAGAAAATACATTAAATAATATAACACATGCAAACAAACACACAAAAATTCAATCAAACATAAGACCACATCTTTCTTGGAACTCACTAAAAACATATACTGACCGTGCATGCATACAAATTAACCCCAGTGTGCCTCCTCTTGTGTATCTTCATCCCCACATAAGTAGTAAGCACCTTATGACAAATATCACACTCAAACTGTCTTGGCCTCTTCTCCACAAACTGATCTAGATAACTTTCCCCAATTTCATCCTCCTCCACCATTTCCTGTTTCACATTCACCTCATTATGGCATACTTTCTGGTGTTTGCACAACAAGGAATCCTTATTGAAACTTAACCCACAGTCACACTCAAATTTATTTATATCATCTTCACTCACTTTAGGGGCAGCCTGGTCATTGCCATGTGATCGCGAAATATGCATCCGAAGGCCTTTCTTAGAGGTGAAGTCTTTTTCACAGACTGGACACTTGAATTCTTCAGTTTCAGATTCTGGGCTTGAGATGACATCAGTAGTATCTTCCTCTTTTGCATCTTCAGGCACATTAGATTTGGCTAAACTGCGTAATTCCTTGTCACTCTTCTCACACTGTCTCTTGAACTCATATGCCATTGTCAGTTTCATTTCACATGAGACACAGAGTGTATTTGGTAGGCCATCATCTGAAGCAACCTAAACAGACATTAAAACAGCTTCAGACAAAGAATATATAAGGAGCAGCAAGAATTTGTGTGGGCAACAAGCCAAAAGGGTTCTTGTAGTTACCCGAGTTAAACAGAATTTTAGGGATCAACTTGTGAGAACCTTACAAAATAAGTATATACCTGGATAGCTGCACATGCCATAATCATCTTAGAAAGCTCGATTGTGCCTGTATCTTGGTCCTTTTTCGAGTCGAATAAACTGCGCATTTCACCGCCGTCGCGCATGCACGAGCGGCACATTCTCTCCATGCTGACCTCCTCGTTTTCCATTTTGTTTAAAAACTACATCACGGTAAGTAACGGCGGGCCCCGGAACGCTCAAAATGCAAGCACAACCTATAAACAGCTACACATACGCGACTTGTCAAATGTCAACAGCAGCCATTGCAAATCATTGTAACCAACATTTAAAAAAAATTAAATTAATTTTTCATTTCAAATCAATTTATTCACGTACGTATTATTATTTTTATTTAGTTAATAATGATTTTCTTTGATAATTGTATTTAATAAAACGGTATTAGTATTAGAATATCGGTAGTTCAAATGCACTGACATATAAGTAGTTCAAATGGCTCGAATGACAATGTGAATTTATACAATAACATAACATACAAGGCAAAATATGCATTGTATAAATTCACAACTTATATCGGTAGTTCAAATGGTTTGGGTGACAATGTGAATTTATACAGTCACACAACATTAAATGCGCAGTGATTAGATTGTATAAGTCTACAATTGATAACCTATAAATTTAATAGATGTTACATTTTTAAAATTCTAAAATCCTGAACGTTTTCATAAAAGAAAATTTTGATTATCATGGATAAAAAGCCCCCAGCAGAGCCACAGCCTGGAGATGGGCTGAGATCACTGAGATCTACAATGCTTTTTAGAGCTGTTAACTATGAACTCTATGTAAAACCAGTAAGTAAACTTATTTCATGTTAATTGCTGATTATAATCAATGTATTTTGTTAAATAATATGAAATTAAAAAAGTTATTTTTTTTTGTTACAGAATTTAATTATTATGGGCGTTGGTTTGGTAGCATTTCTAGGCTGTACTGGCTATATAGCATATATGCGATCAATTTATGATGATCTTGGCTACTATCCAGCAATCAAGGAAGATGGTTCACAAGAATATATAAAGAAGAAATCTAGATGGGATTAGATGTCACTTATATATTTGTATTGAAATTAATTTGTATATAGTCGTGTTTTACTATATTATTTATATAACTATAAATATAACTGTTGTTCTTACAGATTTAATATAGAGATTTGGAAAGTTGCATAATTTTTATATTTACAAAATTTAAATATGATTTTTAATTACAAAATGTAGTGTAGAGTTCAAGTCACTTGAAATAGTGAACAGAAATTGTTTGCTGTGTTTACTCTTGGGATAAAACTATTTCTCCACACCTAAAATGGATGGCTTGGATCATTGGAATCCTCAAGAAATTAAAAATGTTTATGATTCCCCTAATGTGTTTAATGGATCATGTTGCAATCTTGAACTTTTATAGAGCACATAGTTTAATTTATTTATCTACCATATTATTGGTGTAACGCTCCTCATACTTTAATATACTATTAAAACCAAGTGCCCAGGACACTAAAACCCACTCCTGAGTGGATATTTCTTATATGATTATTTGAGAATTATATATAATATTAATAAAAAATAAATAAAATTATAGTTTCGAATCTTTAATTTTATGGCAAAAAAAAAACATATCAAATAAGAAAGTGATAAATAATCTATAAATAAGTTGATGATTTTATTGTAATCTTCCATTCTCAAGAACAATTATATTAACATTTTATTCTTCTAAATGGTAATAAGTAAAAACTAATAATATCAGTGTGCCTTCCAATGTAATAAATGTACAATTTCCTAACCAGTGCATTCTCTTTCCCTCACTCAACCTGCTGCACCATCTGTCTCATCTATCTCTGCACCATAACATCACATTAATAAGAAATATAAACTTTACTCTGTTATGAAAATAAAATAGCTAAATATTTGTTTCCTTTGGTCTAGAGAGATTCTTCATTTATTTAGTATAAGGTGATTATTTTTTGATTTAGGGATATTCATTTTTTCTTCTATTTATACATATATAAGGGAACACTTATTTGCTAACAACTTAACTACATTTTAGTTGGAATTCTTTTCTTAAATTTAGGCCAGATCGTACCCGCCCACGACAAACGCATAAAAATAATTCTTTGGAATGACTAGCTTTAGTTATATTAATTAGTTGGGGGGGTTGTTTGAGGAGTAATCACAAGAATGTGTGCTGGGTAGGCGCGGAACGCGAAAATAAATTCCCACCCTAAGAAAATATTAACTAAAATCAATTTCTTAAATAGTTCCGCACCAGTAGTAAGGGTACAGTCTTATTTAATAATTATAAAGTGCGTTAATAATTTATTTATTCGTTTGAGCTGGGATTTTTTAAACTAATTTCTAATAAACTGAGTAAAAAATAATTACCAATTATCATTTTCGTAGTCAATATTTACAGTATTTAGTTTACATATAATCATAAGATTGGCATTGATGGCAATGATTGTGTCCCAAGTCTAGTGTTATTGATTAAAGAACATAGCATTGATTTATTTATATATAGTCAAAATGCAAACAAGCAAATAATTTATAAATTAAATACATGTGTGCTTGCTTTAAATTCAATACAAATAGTTTGAGAAAAACCTAAAAAAATTAGAATTGAACCTTCAAAAAAATTAATTTAATTTTGTTATGTTTGCCTCAAATCAGCCACAATTATTGCAATCAATACAAATCATTGTAGTAAACTTAAATCTGTGTCCCGATTATGAAACAATAATTGGTCTGTTAAAAGCGTTTTAATTTTCTACTGTTATTCAAAGATTATATTATTTTACTTTAAGGCTGGTTTACACCATACCAAACTGCGTACTTAAGTGTGGTGTAAATCACCCCCAATAAATTCGTCTATCTAAAATGGTTCTTGAAATGTATTTGTGAATGAGGAGTCTACGATTTGTTTTTCTCTTTCTTTTTTGTACCACAGCCCCAATGTGAACCTGATTGTTTAAGTAAACAATTTGCACATTCAAATTGAGTAGTTATCTCACAACCAATTTGATAAGATTTTAAGATTAGAACGTGCAAATTACATGAATACGGGTGATAAATTCAACGTCAAATTCTGCAGGTGTTTGTTGCGAATTGCAATCCGATTGGCTTGTGCAGATTTAATAATTTGCATCACCATCATTTTGCAATCGTGACACACCAACATCTGAGAGCTCCGTAGTTTATCAACCACATTCGTGGCTCTACTCACCGCGGTGGCTTTAGATCTAAAACGGTCTAAAGGACGCGAGCTACCCGGACTAGGATGTTCCACGGCGCTGGCTTTAGGTCGCAAGAACGGACTCGAGTATTCGTCCTCGGGTGTTGCCATTATGCTGGGACTCAATAGTACAACAGGTACACTGGAAAAATGCTCCATTGGTATGTTCATTTTTGAGCAACATTTGGAGCAAATGGTGCGTTTGCAAAGGGTGCACCGATGGCCCCATGGGCCTAATATACCGAAACGCGTTTTCAAACACAAGAAGCAAACTTTGCGGTTCTCAACGTCCCCACGCACATGGCCCTCCACCGGAAGCGCTTCTAATTCGGCTTTTGTAAGCACGGTGCGTATATGCACAATCTCTTCAAGTGTTAAAGAAAGTCTGTCGTCTAAACTCATTGCTTCATGCCAAGGTTTTGAAGAATCTTGTAATGCTTTCGCGATATCAGGAGGCAACTGAACGGGTTCGGCATCCGAGCTGGCGCAAGACTGGCGAGAACACGGCCGCGATTGAGGAACCGACTGACTGCCGACATTAGGATCTAACGAACATATGCTTAAAGTATGTCTGCGACCCTGCATCCGCACTGGGCACTCTAGAGCCAAGTCATATGCCTCCAAGTTACTACTCTCAATGTGATTTAGTTCATCCGGATGCCACATAGACGATTCCGAACTATCCGAGTCTTCATCGTCGTCCATTTGTGAAAAATCGATTTTAATGAGTCGCCGTGGCGAGTCTGCGTGCTCTTCAGTAGACTCCATCAAGCGTAATTTTGTGGGCGACAACGCTTGCTTAGTTTGGCGCAATTTACGACCTTTTCGAATCGAGAGCATTAGTTGCTCGCGAGGAGTGTACGTGAATTGACGCGGAGGTAGTTTTCGGTCAGCAACTTTTCGTAAAGGAGGCCGTGACCGAATGAACTCCAGAATCACAGCGTGGGCGTCTTTGGTAACGCGCGGCACATCACCGTTTATCTAAAAACAAACCAATTGGATATTACAATGTTTTAACTGGTTGCATTTTATTACCATTATTTTTCTGAGGTTGTACCGACACGTCCTTATGTCCTTCATGAGTATTTCATATGGGGTGAATTCGAATTCAATTGGGGCTCTACTGCAGTTTACTTTTTTAAGCTTTACACCCTGTCGCAGTTCGCCGATTACTTGCACCCAAAATCGCGCCCAATCAGCGAATTGCAGTTGGTCTAAATCGCGACGACTGTTGCTGTCACAACTGAGATTCCCTTGAGCTACTGTCTGCAGAAATGTTGCCAATTCCAATGCTTCTGCTACTAAAGCCCTAACAACAGCACGGTAATGTGATTCTGCTTGGGATTTTGTCAACAGAACCAAATGTCGCTCACATCTATTAAAGAGTATGGAGGGTATTAATATAATCATCACTGTAATGTATAAACGAAATCAACCAACCTGTCAGTTATGACTTTTGTACTGACAGTGTGGGGGTTGAGGTTGAAATCACATTGAGGGCAAATAACAGGAATTTCACCTAGTACTTTATAAATTGTTAAAAGTTAGTGGTATTCTCATTTACCTTTGTAAAACTTGATGCAGGGTCATGTACGAGGGTTGTTTTGCTGTTGAATGATCATAATCCCCTTCTTCTGAATCTCTTTCAATGCCCTCATCATCTGTTTCATGATAAACACTACGTTCTTCAGAGATCATGTCACTAATCAACTCCTCCAAGTCTTGACTAATGGTTCGTTCTTCTCCATTGTTGCTGCCTTGATCTAAAGAGATAAAACTGATTATAAAATTGGAAGATAACACATTGATAAAGAGAGAATCTACAATCTGTGGTGATTCAGAACATTAATAATTCAAATCCACTGCTAGTTGGAAAACTTTTTTACAAAGAATTAACCCAACTAGGATATCATGCACATTGTATGAGCCCTTGAGGGGCCACAGTGCATATAGCTTATTGAAAATGGCTGTACTCACACAAATAAATAATGAAAAATGATTCCAAAATGATATAATATTGCAGACAGCTATAAAAATCCATTTGTGGACTTTTATCACAATAGTATGATACACAAACTAATTTACAAAATAAGCAATTTAATTTATAAAGAAAGATCTATACACATACTATTTTAGAAACACTTTTTGTATTTATTTATTGTTTCACAAACAATACAACCCTTATCATTATATAAATTAGCTAGGGGGAGGGCTTGAGGTTAGTTCAGCTAATCAAAGTACATACTCTCATACAAACAGAAAAGGTCAAAGGTTAATGACAATATTGTTGTCTGACCTGGATTCCAAATTACTTCACACTCCCACACATTAAAGTAAAGTGAAAACAACAAATTACAACAGAAAGCAATCTCACCTAATGCATTATATATAATAAATCCCAATCCTGTAATGAGCTCGTGTTGATTAACAATAAGCCTTCTTCCTTCATCTCGACTACCCTTAGCAAACAGGGTGTTGGGATGAACATTTCCATCAGTTTGCAGATACACTTGATTCAGATCCGTCACCGAATAACACCCAGCCGGATTAGCATGAACACTCTCCAGAAAAAACCTTGTACACTGATAGCACAGTGCCCAAGCATGTTCCTCCCTGACAGATGAATTAAACGAGTTCACTATGTCCTGCAGGGAGACACTTCCATCAGAGTTCAGTTTGCATTTCACTTTATTCAGGGGGCTATTTGTTGACATAATGGTGCACTGAGTGAGAGAGCTGGGTCACCACACGTACACACACAACGGATAAACACACACATACAGGCGCACCTCGCATCCCTCTAACCTATATATTGATCAAATCAATGATACAGCTGACCTTGTGGACGCGCAAGAATCCATACATTCGCGACGCGGGGGCGGACTCACAGATGAGCAACTGACGTTTCACATAACCTCAAATTACTGAGAAACGTCAACAACAAAAATGGACAACGATAGAATTGTTAAGTGGGCCCTACAGGCGACTTCTGAGGATATCGAGAAGGAATTAGAGAGGATAAAAAATGCGCAAAAGGTTTGTTATTATAAGATAAGTGTTTAACAAATATAAGAAAAACAATTTTATGTTTGATAGGTGGACTTGATAAATACAGTGGAAAATTTGATTGCACAAAGAAATTATGTGGATGAGAAAATTCGTGGGCTCAGTAAAGTCATTCCAACACTAAAGGGTGTTAAGCATGAAGCTGAAGAATTAGTGGCTACTATTAAAAGCATTTCAGCTTCTTCTGATAAAATTAGTGTTGAAATACGAACACTGGATATAGCTAGGGTGAGTTGAAAATTAATATTTATGCTTATAATTGGATATATAGATTATTAATTATTTTAATTAATTAGTTATATTTTAAAACTATATCTTTATGTTGGTAATAATACTCTTGAAGAAACGTGAAGTTGGCATTTATAGGTTGTATAACTTACCATTACAGTTGGGAAAAGTCAAAGTTACACTAGCGCAAAATATATTAATGTGCAATTGGTTGTATACGTTATATAGAAACATTTTAATATATACATTTTTTTCTACATAAAAAAATCTGGTGAGGACACTACACGACAATCCGAATTAATTAATTACTATTAAATCCAAATTTAAGATATTTCACTCATTTAACATGTATCCATTTTCGCTAATTTCCTGCATGTATGGTTTTAGATTATGTGTTTATTGGCCGATTTTGCTTAAATTTTGACGGGATCACTCCAGCTCGCTTTCCAAATCCAATCAATGCAATCTCAGACTAATAAATAAATAGTTATATATAAATAAAAAATATTTATTTATATATAAATATTAGTTTTATTAGTCTAAGAATGCAATGACAAATTTAGTTTGAATATAAAATCGGTTGGATTTAAAATGTACTGTTTCTCATTTTATAAATTATGTTACAATTTGTATTTAGTGTCGCATTGAAGAATGCCAAAGACGTGTTTCCGACTTAATAGACTTGGAGTTGTGCGCACAGGGCGTGCAGAAAGCTATAAATGATGAAGACTATGAGACTGGTGCTGGACATGTTCATAGATTTCTGTTGATTGACCAAAGTCTATTAAAAAGAACCACAACTGACCGCGAAAAGGCGTCTAGTATACTGAAATCGGTGCGCACATTACAAGATGCAGCATCGCAGCTGCGCGCAATCGTTTCGCATCGTTTTGATGAGGCGATTCGTAACGGCGATCTTTCGGGGATTGAAAGGTTTTTCAAAATATTCCCATTGTTGGGTATGCACCAGGAGGGGATCAAGGATTTTTGTCAGTATTTGTGCACAAAGGTAATAATCAAATAGATTAATGTACTTTTATAAACTAATATAGTGTTTTTTGTTGTTCAGCTTGAAGACACTGCTCAAAAAAACATCCATACAGCATTAAACACCTCTGTGGTGGACAAACGATATCCTGTAGTTTATGCAGATACGCTTACTTTGCTATTTGAAGGACTTGCAAGGATTATAGATGTGCATCAACCACTGATTGAGACTTACTATGGCCCTGGACGATTATTAACAGCTGTTACAATATTGCAAAAGGAATGTGATATACAATGCAGACGCATTACGAATGAATTCAATAAAAATAGACAGTTGGGGAAGAAATTATCTGTTATCAATGAGCTGAATAGTTCTGGTGGAAGTTTTAGTAAGTTAGAAAGGATTGATCCAAAAGATCTTGATATGCTTATTGGGGAGATGACAGTTATGCATGCAAGGGCCGAATTGTATATACGTTATATCAGAAGAAAAGTAGTGGTGAGTAAATGTTAATTTTTATTAATTTATATAAAATATATATATATATATGGGTATTTTTAGACTGATTTAGAAATTGGTATTGTTGATGAAAATGAGCGTAAGGTGAAATTAACAGAACTAGAAGGGGTGATAAATAATAGCCAGCTCAGTCAGAGTAAGCATGAACTGTTGGGAAATTATTTACGTTTAGAGCAGTTCTTTATGGAGGAGTCTGTTTCAAAAGCAGTTAGTATGGACACTTTTGACACTACTTCCGATCAGAAAACATCGTCTTTGGTGGATGACACATTTTTCATTATTAGAAAATGTATCAGGTATTATTTTACTTTCTTAGTAGTCGATAGATTATAATCTTATTTATTTTAGGAGGGCTATATCAACAGGCAGCTTGGATGGTTGTTGTGCTGTTATAAATACAGGCTGTAGGGTACTAGAAAGTGACTATTGTGCTGTTTTAAAGAACAAATTAAAACAAGGTTATCCATCTGGTTATTTAGACCTCACTCAAGCTTATAATGTGCTTCATACTTCCCTGCAGCAAGGACGATTACAGCCTGGTGATGCAGAACAGACCCGAACTACATTTCTTGTAAGTCTATAACATAGAATTTTTGAATTTACATTATTTTAGCAATACAGATTTAGTATCACCTGACAACCAAATATGATTTCATTTAATCATAACCATTTCACACACAATTATTAAACACTAAATAAAAGTGTTTCAATTTCATACAATCCAGACTATATAAGCATAGTTTTTTTTATTGGTATATTCCGTTTCTTTTAGGTTGCTCTAAATAACACAGATGCCTCTTGTGAGTATGTCGAAGCTTTGTGTGAAAGTATTTTGCAAGAAATTGAACAGGCCATGCCCACAATGAGAGATAATGAAAGAGGCAAATTGGAGAGTTGTTTGTCGGGTTTATCAGCAGTTACCGCAAATTTGAAGGCTGTTAGTGATTATGGTATGCAACAATTACGATCCAGTGCAGTTAAACCACGAGTCAATCCCTGGGTTGATACATTTTTGACAGTCAATCATCAATTCACAGAAGTAACATATTTAGAGTAGTAATAATAATACAATTATACATACTTATATAATTTCAGGATGAACTTTCTGTCTACGAAGCTGGTGTACCATTTGTACAATCCTTAATATGTAATCTTGAGTCCCTGCTGGCATCCTTCAAGGATGTTCTCACATCCTCCAACTACGATATTTTAGTGGGTATCGTTACTACCGAGGTGACAGCTCGACTGGAGAAAGTCATTCAGAAATCTACTTTTAATCGAGTAAGTTTAAAAATATCAAACGTGTTATTTCTTACTCAATTACTTGCTAGCTTGGTGGATTGGTTTTGGATAAGGAGGTGCGCAGTCTGGCCGGGTATTTAACCACATCCACATCATGGTCTGTGCGTGACAAGTTCGCGCGACTCTCGCAAATTGCAACTCTACTCAATTTGGAGAAGGTTGCTGAAATTTCCGATTATTGGGGCAGTCACGAGGGGGCCCTCACATGGCGATTGACGCCCACTGAATTACGCAGTATTCTTGGATTAAGGTAATCATCACTTAAAACTGTTAGCACTTGAATACCGCAGCACAATAATTATTATATTAGGAGAATAAGAAGTTTTGGGATATCCTATATGCATACAAATCTAAGGTTTAATGAAACATTTCTTAAACATTAATCAACCATATTTTCTTGTTTTATTATACGCAGTTATGTACATACTTTTGGTGTATTTGTTTGTTTGCAGGACGGACTTCAAGGTGGAAGACATAAGAAGATTAAAACTATAAATCACTTCTTGTCTAAATTATTATTTGGTGTTTATATAATAATATAATATATTTTTTAAATATGTACACAACCTCGTATTATTATTATATACATCAACGCAACTCCTTGAAAATGTGCCAAGAGATTACAAAAACATAAAAAATAAGAAAGAGAAACAGAAAGAACCAACACTACTTGGGACGGACATACAGTTTCCAACAATTCCACTTTGTGTAAGGCGTTTTTATCTGCTAAACTATCTTTTCTTTGATCTTTATATATTATATCACTCATTAAATACTACAACATCATAATCTTAAAGTTATATAAATATTTTATTAATTTATTTAATTAAATGGTTATCTACCTATATATTATTGGTGTAAGTTATATTAACAGTTTAAACTCATAAGTAATTTATAAAATTTTCCATTAGAGAGCTTTCATATTGTGGTTGTAAATTAGTTGTAACTTAAATGATGAGTTGTATAAAAGCAGATCAATTTAATAATCGATGAATGAAACATCATTACTCATAACTTATAAAGAATTATTGTCATATGTACATTGAGTTATAACCGAATTCAAAATGATGCAATGCCAACCAGTAGATTTGTTATAATCACAAATTACAATTACTTGCGGTCTCAGATTGCACCACAGAAGAAAAATGGTTAAAGGATAGTATTATTATTACACACAATTACAAATTTGAATTTTTCTTTACATTTTATGACTAATATAGTCAAAATTAAGTTATGATGTCGTATTATTTGTAACAAAATTCATTGGTGTTAAAAACATCCAGTACAAACATATTTACAATGACGAGTAATCAAAGACCAAAGAATCTACCCAACTATTCTCTAATTTCCCTAATTATATTCAAAAATATAAAATTTGACAGCTACAAAAAAAAAAAGAAACTAATCAGTGCACGTTAATTTTTTTGTTGTATAACTAAACTATTCAAATCCGTATTTTTATATATATTTTTTTTTTGAGTGAATTATCACAGAGATTATATGATCCAAGGCCACAAAACTTTGCGAAACGGCGATTACAAATTTCCCAGTAAACCAATTTGCATTCCGCTTTTTTCCGTAAAACAAAAAGCCGGAATGAATTGATTTAACGTCACGTCACCTCATAACAAAATATTATTCCTAATTTTAAAAACCGTTTAAAATTGGAATAATCATAACCGTTTCGCACACACACACTTATTAACCAGTGAGATGGAGTGATTTAAGAATTTCCAATGGATAATTTTATTGTTTTTATATTAAAATATAGAAACAATAAGGGCTCGTTTATATAACTATAGATTTAGCCAGTTTCTCAAGTCTTACGTTAAGATTTTTGTATGTTGATAAATTTAGTTTTCAGCATAAAAAATCCATAATGAGCTAAAATATGTTATCCTTTGTAAATGTTATAAAGCCTTGGAATACAACTACTAGAAATGTTGTACTGATTTAACATTACATTAAATAAAATCACAAAAAATTCTAAAATCATTCCACTTACACTGTAGTATGTAGTTGTTCGTATTATAATAATAATAATAGTAGTAGTAATAATAATGTTATTTAACAAAGCGTCCCTTTTTTGATGTACTCTACTACACACTAGTATTAATTAATAGAAAAGAAAAACATAACGAAACATGCGTCCCAAAGCTTGCATAACATTACAAGTCTTATATCGCATGCAAACGAAAAGAAGATTTGTTCTACGTACATACGTAGCGCCCATATTTGGCATACGGTCTGTTTGTTCTAATAATAATAATAATAATGTTATAAAAATAAATAATATGGAGAGAGAGACAGATAAAAAATTAGTTCTACAGGGTAAAATTTGTTACTTACAATATGAAATAATAAGAACGATTATCTAAACCATTAACAATATAGATAAAGGGGTCAATAGAAGTGTAGTTTTGCAACACATACACACTTGAATTACCTGATTTTGTCTACACTTTTAAAACAAATGTCATGTCTGGAGGATGGTGGGGGCCTCCTGGTAATGGCTGCTCATAAGAACGGATTGTTGGAGTGACCATTTGCAACCTGTAATTCAAAACTTACTTTATTTTGAAAAAATAATATTATTCAAATTTCAATTTTAGTCATTCCGACAATTAACCCATTTACGGCCAAACTATTTAACCACTCTTAAAAGAAGAAAATATTTATATGTTTGTATTTCAAATAGGTTTTAGGATGATTAAAGTATAATTTATATGATTTTGTGTAATTAGATATCCTTGGATGGAAATCTTGTTCAGAACTAAAAATTAGTATTTCCTCTTACTTTAAACGGATTGGGCATCCAAGCTGTTCCATTAATCGGCGTCGGGAATGCCGGCTGGAAGCTGCCACCGCCGCCATTAAACGCAAACGTATCAGGTGACGTCCTGAATGGATTAGCTCCGTTTGTCACATGGCTGTTACCCCAAATACCACCCCCACCGTTCGCATTAAACGGATTTGATACGTTGTTCGTGTTGCTCGGCTCTTGTGAAGCGAATAGGTTCATAAATTGACCTGCAATGAATACTATCAATGTACTTTTTTTATTTTATTAATGTTATATGATATATTCTGCATATGTTATAGCACCATATTGCTGGTTTTATTACCTTGACTAGGTGAGCCATAAGAAGAGCTCTGCGGCGACGCAGTGGAACTATAGATGGAGCCGGCCGTATTAGGCGAGCTGTATAGACTAGAATTAGATCCACCCGAGTTCCAGTCAAACGCCGAATGGGTTTTTAACGCGTTATCTAGATCCTTAAGGGCGGCATAGCGGTCCTCGGATGGTGCTGGCGGGCCCCCATTTGAAATACTCGCATTGAGGGCATTCATTGTATTTACATTTTTGTTCGATGGGGGTGAACCTGCAAACAAAGAGTCCACATAACAAACTAGTTCACAAACAAATGTGTTTTCAAAGACAAAAAAAATAGTGCACTACAGACAATAACAATACTCAAACAAGCGAAACTGAAATAAAATAATAAAGGCGGGTGATTTGTGGTTGCGGTCTGACTGACTTACACCAACGGTTCAGATTCATCTTGGGGAAGAGAGGCATGTGTTTATAAACTGGGCCGCAGTTTGTGAATTGGAGATTGAAAATGCTAAACTCTTCCTCCTTCTGCTGCTTGGCTGCAAACCGGAATCACATTGACACATAGAGTAAGCAATGCACACGGCTAGGTAAGTAAATATTTTTGACTGACCTTCGTTGTTAAATATGGGGTTGTTGTCGAAGTTGGCGAAGAAGGCTTGTGTGGTGGTGGTGGCAGTTGTGTTGTTGGTGCTGCCATTGTTGTTAGCAGCGTTGAAGATGTCCGCGTGCGCAAAGTCCGCGATGAATTCGATTTTCTGCGGTTGCTGCTGGTGGTGGTGGCCATTGAGCCGCAGCGGACGTGGTTCGGGTATAATACTGGTCAACGGTTTCACCGGCTGGGGTTCCGGTGCTGCTTTCAGTGCGTCCGTCTGTTTGTTGTAGCCATTCCGCAACGCCACCGAGGGGTCCATGTAGTATCGCTTTCGCTCGTACTTGTCTAGCATTAACGTGTGCACCGCGTGCTCGTCGCGGTCGGACGGTTTGGTGCCCTCGTACAGGCCCAGCCAGACCCTTTGGCAGTAATCATTGCCCCTGGAGCGCACGAACTCGATTTCATCCGGGGTGAATGTCGCCATGGAAATTGATTTGACGCGTTGCGGGGGCGCTAAACCACGACTGAAATTAATAGAATTATTAGTTATGGTAACGGTAACACTAAGCATATTATATTTGTTTAAAACTATAACCATATGTTGCTCGAATTACGAACTAATTCGTGTATCGTTCGGGAGCTGTTCCAAGACCAGCCCAAAACAGCTCCTGAAAAATTGTTCAAGAAATGAATTAATATGTTAACTACGAAATTGTCTTGTTACATGATGAATCTGTATGAAACAAATCAATTTTTACATGAATTCATACATGTTCGCATAAACATTTTTATTCTCGTTTTATTCTCCACCCAAACCACAATAGAATTCAATATTTCAAACAATTTGTTATAAGATATTAGACCATTTAGAGCCGGTTCTACAATTAACATTTAATTGGAGAATAAGGCTATTTTCGTGGAATAAGTTTGAGATTTTACAGAAAATATCTCAAACTTATTCCACGAACAGTCTTATTCTCTAGTTAAATATCAATTGTAGAAACGACCTTTAGACGGATTTATATCTTGACTAACTTTTAATTCAAGAAATTGTCTAGTCTAAAACGAGTTTAAATTGATCCTCTTTAGTCAGCGACCTGCATTTTACAAAATATAAATGGATCCGGATTTGAAGCAATCATTAACCAGAACAAATTAAGATTTAGTTTAATAACAATGAATATTAAACGCAAACAGCAATAAATTATTAGTAATTGTACAACATAAACAAAAATATTTTGAATTAAATTTACCCAGAATGAAGATAACAACGTTGCTTATTCTAGCACGTCCAGCACTAAACTAGCTCTCAAATAATTTCAATGAATGTTTTTATAGCGACTGTAACCAAATTCCCAATTACACGCACACCCCTTTTGCGTACGACTGTTATTTTATTTTTCTAGATAACTGTTTAATTCTTGGAGGTCTACACGCGCCGGACTTCAAGCCCACTGCGATGACGGTTTGCGCACATACACACAAACATATACACGAGACACTATTATCTCTCATTTACGAGCGCCGGAACTGGCCGAGATATCACCAATTTTAATCTCACACACATACACACACACACTCCCATACATACATATATTACATTTCCTATTTTGACAATCAAGGGCATCCCATTCATGATATAATAATTGAGATTGCAAGACGGTGAGAACAACGACACGGTACAGCATGACCCTATTTCGCGCCGAATTTAACTTTGGACCTAATAGGTCAACACATTTAGTAGACAAATTAGTAGACCATGCTGAGATAGTTTCATAAGAAATTAATCAGATTTTCTTTATAAAAAAAAAAGTTGTTTTTGATAATAACTTTAATACAAAAAAAAACTTTTGAAAACTAATAATTAAAAAAAAAACTTTTTATGTTAAGTGTTTGTTTTTAATTATTAGTTTTTAAAAGTTATTTAAAAGTTTCAAACAGCAAAAATGTTTAACAAAAACATGGGTTAATGTTAAATTAAGCAATTTATTAAATACGATGGTGTGTAATTATTTTACTCCAAACATAATAAATTTTTCCAAACATCCCTATAATATAAAATCCAAGACAATGTTTTGAACCCGACTGATTTGTCATTTATGTTTTTTTGTAATATCAGAGCTGCGAGTGAGGGTCACGGGTTCGAATTCCCACCGAGATGTTCCTTTTTATATTTTTATTCATTATTTAATTGTAATAAAATTAATAGTTAGCGAGTTATAATAAATGTTATATGTTATATATATATATATATATATATATATATATATATATATATAAATATATTTATATATATATATATATATATATATATATATATATATATAACATATATATAAATATATATATATATATATATATATTTATACATTTTGCATATTATTGTTGTTGTCCTGCAATTGGATTTTTCTTTCCATAGGACAATAAAGCCTATTATTATTATTATTAATAATAAGTATTAAGTGTATTGATAATCGCAATGTTTAGAGTAAAATTATGCTTTTCAATTACAAAATGTATTATTACATTTAAAAGTATGGGCTGTTATCTATCAACTGATGTCGGTTTGAAAAGTAAATAATACTTTAGTTTTAATATGCCTGTAACAAAAGCCTGCATCACACACCTGACAATTTTAATTTGTGTATACTTGGCCACATACAGTAATGTACCCTTTTTTATAGGTTTTGGTTTGAAACTACAAACATTTTCAAGTAGCTTGACGAATCAAGTACAATGTAATTCAAGCTTTAGATGTCAAATATTGTACCCGTATTCACAAATTTCCATTTCATACGAATGCATTCTGTTGTATAAAGACGCAACTGATGCATGCAGCTGTATAACTGTATTAAATCAAGCTGAATACAAAATGTTGTATAATTTAATGGTAGATGCATGCGGCTGTATACCTTCACACCGGATACATGTGGTTGTTTAACTTCACATCGGATGCATACGGCTGTATCACTTCACGCTAGATGTATGCTATTGTATAACTTCACGATGGATGCATGCGGTTGTATAATTTCACATTACTTCAGTAGTTCGAATCGAATTATTCGTAGTAGTTCATAACGATTGTTCATTTGAACTACGGGCATGTGAAGATATACAGCCGGATTCATCCGGTGTGAATATATACATGGAATTTTATCTGCCTACATTTGAATTACTATTCTCCGTTCTTAAATCAAATGATGAATTTTTTTTTTTAAAAACACATGAGACGTGAGAAATCGAACCCGCGACCCCCATTTTTAACTGCACTGCAATAATATAAATGTCAGGTCAATCGGGGTTAAAACATTGTTTTCGTTTTTATATTAGGTGATTTCGTTTAACCGCCGCGTGGTGTTACTCCAAGTTTTGTAGTCCTGTCCTGTTGTAAGGGAGAAGAGGCAGAATTGGGCGACAAATAGAACAAGAGACAATGCGCTCGGAGCAGCTAATTGTGATAAACTAAAAACGCGATTATAGGGATAATTTGCATTTAATCGCCTAAAATACATGTGCATCACAAAGTGACCTTTTGTGTTTTGATACCCAAATATCTATTGTAAAATAGTTTATTAATACACCAATTATTGTTAGTGAAGAGGAAATTATAATTTTTCAAAATATCCAGAGTATATTTTTTATTCTTTTCTTTATTTGTTTACCTTAATCTAATGATTATACCAGTTATTAACTATGTATTGTAATTTATATATCGTTTTTTATGCATATTGTATATTTAATTTTATTGTTTTTGATGGAATTATGTACAGGGGAGATGTTTCTATGTTGGCTGTATGCCTAATCAAGGTTTTTTTATGCACATTACTCGCATCTATACCCTCACTATGGATAAACACACCACTCATGGCTTAATAAACCCAAATTCCGAACGGAAAGAAGAGTTTTGTACAAGAGTATGTTGGAATGATAATTAAATATTGACTATAAAACCATGCTCAATATATTTGATTCGAATAAACAAATATAATAAACCGCTGGATTGGGTTTTCCGTACAAGTATATGAAGAAAAGAAAAAAATGCCGACTTACATATGCGTAATGAATTGAACTGCGTCACTACACCAATACCACGAATTTAAAATTAAAATATTCGACTAAATTAATTTCGGCAAACAAAACACGTGGCTCCAGCACCGGAGAGCACAGCACGGCCAGCGGCAATGCGAGTTGTATGGCGCAAACCTGTCCGGCCGGTGATTCACCCAAAAAAAATATGCTATCTGTGTACGTATATGAATATTTTAGTGACTCAAGACGTTGTTACATAATTACAATAGCAAACTAAAATCGTATCGGCGTTTCACATTTAATGCTAAATAATTTTGAGAAAAACATGTTTTGTAATTATCATTTTAAATAATTATAATGTTATTTTTTTTCTGAAAATACTTATATATAACTTTTTGGAGGTTTAAATTTATGTTCTACCTCAAATATATTTTTGGTTACTATTATTGATGTAAATAAAACTTCAAGCATAGAATAAATCAGTAGCATCATTAATCATTTCAATTTCTGAAGAATTAGAGCATTAGAGCAGTAAGCGTGCCAAGTATTGCACATTAAAATACATGAGTTATTTATCTAAAAATACTATATGCAATTTGTAAATAAATAGCCACATTTTTTAAATAATTATCCATAAAATTGTCTTTTCCAGTACAATGTATTGTTTAAAGCACCTAGAATTTACTTTTATACAAATCAGCATTTTATAATTGTATATTTTGGTTTCAAAAATACACGAGATATGAAATATTGTGATTATGCCGACCGGTTTTCGTATAATTAAGTCGCAAAACAAATTAATTTTGTAGATATAATTATCACAAACACAATTTGTGTTAATCCTATTTAATTTTTAGACAATTAAAGGCTAGTCCAGGGGTTTTTAATCGGTACTCCGCGAGCTTGTATCAAGTGATTCAAGAAATTATGAAAGCCGAAATTGAATGAGGGCTCCCTCTACTGTATGTGATTGACTCTTTGATTTTGGTGCACAGCGAGTTTTTCTTATGATCAAAAGTTACATTATTTTACTGATGATTACTTTTTAGGTGATTGTATAAACGGATCTCTGTGACCTGGGGCCCCGGGGGCGGGCGGCCGGAGAGATGTGGGCCAGCCGGCTCGTGACAAATTGACCTGCCCCAGCCGGCTCACCGACGGCGGCGTAACACGCGAGTCGCGACATCGCGGCTGTCGCCGTGAACGCACCGGGCGACGTACAAAAAGAAAGAAAGAAAAAAGGGACTGAATGAACCCGCGACGGTCGTTGGCCTTCCGTGCCCAATGAATACGGGGAGTGCATGCCGACAAAAGAAATGTCTAGTGAACGAATAGGATCCTGCTGGTGTGAATACAGACTTCCATTGAAAGAATTTTGATTTAATCTGTTCAAAATTAATAATTTAGAAAACCAATATTTCGTTTGTTATATACCATAATTATATTTCAACGGTTTCCGTCGATTTAATAGCTAAACAGCTGCTCTAAAAGGTACCTTACACGATGAATAATATTGTCAATATTTTAAAATAATGACAGTATTACTGTGCGATAACTTGTTTAAAATTTTCATTATTCTAAAAAATTGCCAGTATTATTTATCGTATAAGGTATAGTAATGATGGAATGAAGTGAATACTAATGTTTATCCGGATAATAGATTACTTGATAAATATAAAAGGAGGATTGAAGTAAATACTAGGACTGACAGTATTATTGACCGTGTAAAGTGCCTTATAGTTATTATTTGATCAGCTGATTAGATACAATTTGCATGATTTTGATTACTTAGACAATAATGTGTGGTTGTTAATAAACGTTTAATATATTACTAAACCAATCTTACACATATTGTCACATATATGATGAGAAAATACATTTTATGTGTAGAGATTACCCACTAGATTTTAGTTCATTTTCTGCCACTAGACTAGCTTGAATTGACCGTCATAAATAAATGAAAACTCAATAAACTTAAAGTGTTTGAGGAGAATTTGAGAAAACGTGGATTATGTACGTGTACATATAAAAAAATAATTTATTCAGTATCATTTGTGCAATAAGCATTTCACACTTTGGCAATTGATTCGTGATACCTCGCCAAACAGTAATAATATAATAATGTATATACTAATTAACCCAATACAGTTCCAAGAACTTTCTAATATCAAAATAAACAATATAATTTGCATAAGAAATTTAAAATTATATAAAACAAACAAACCAAAGAAAATAATCGCGTAGGTCATACATATAATTTTTTTGTTTCAAAACTGTTTTACACAAATTAAACTCGAATGATTGATCAAAATTGTTAGCGTGCGTATGTTCCGAATCAATATCCGCCGCTAATCGCTATTCGATACCGGATTTTTAAATATTTCACTGCACAAATAGCCGGCAAAAGGGCAAAGGGCGCCCTGTGTCGTCTGCCTCTCGATCTCGATATTTACGTCGGGCATCTAAATATATCGTCTTTGAACTAAAAACGGCGGAAACGTGCCGCGCGGCGCTCAACCTTGAAGATCGCGCGGTTTTGTTTTCACGAGCTCCAAAATAAATAAACCCCGGTGAAAGTGCATTGTCTTCTCTCCACCGAATATTCTAGGTCGCATGACAAATAAATTGTGTACCGACACGAAACGGTGATTGTGTATGTGCGGTGAGTCACAACAAGCGATCACTTACGTCTCCGCGTGATCCAGCTGGTGTGATAAGGAGAAAAACGAGTGCAATTAGCGGGTTTTATCAATGGTTCCGCGTAATGGATAATTAGCTGTAAAAACCATGCAAATTGCGCTTGGGAGGAGAATTCGGTTGCGTACGAGAGTCCGGCCAAGGTTGAGTTGTTTGTTTTGCAGCCCCAGCAAAAGATTAAAATAATTACTACTTATGCAATGAGCCGTATACTTTCAATTTTAACAGTTTGGGAGTATAGTCTATAGTGCACTTGGATAACATAATCAGGGAAATGTATTTTTAACAATTATAGCTAATTACTACTGAATTGCAACATTAAATTCAAACTTTTGTGAATGCAAGCATTATTTATTACTTTCCTAGAATTATTATAGCGAAAAAAATGTTAATTTAACATTTCCTAACATTTTGTGACTAATATAATCGAAATAGATTTTTAGAAAAGTGTGTTACACTAATAATATACACGTTTCTAAAACAAATACTTGACTAATCCCATATTCACCAACATCCCATAACTTTATAAGTCTCATAAGTTATTGAATGGATAAATTGACAACGTCATTGTGACAGAATATGCTAAAACAAATGTCATATACCTTGAATAGCGCTTGTGATTGACACCTTTTGTTT
Source organism: Lordithon lunulatus (assembly GCA_963942505.1). Classification (NCBI taxonomy): domain Eukaryota; kingdom Metazoa; phylum Arthropoda; class Insecta; order Coleoptera; family Staphylinidae; genus Lordithon; species Lordithon lunulatus. The sequence goes on from OZ012667.1 coordinate 68,428,097, forward strand.
TATTCAGTGTTTCCAATAGAGAAAATCTAAAGTAACTACATTCCAGCGATAATGTATTTATTGTAGCTATAAACAACAAATACTTATGGATTCAATAGCTATTGATACATTTAAGGAACGTTAGTGAATTTTCTCCCATTCACTAACGTTCCTTAAATGTATCAATAGCTATTGAATCCATAAGTATTTGTTGTTTATAGCTACAATAAATACATTATCGCTGGAATGTAGTTACTTTAGATTCGCTCTATTGGAAACACTGAATAAAATAAAAGGTGTAACTTGCATGTGACCAAATATCTGTGGAACAGATAAGAAGAACATCGAATGACGAACTTCGAAATGATTTGAATTAGAAGCATGTGTTGCTCAAAATGGTGTCAATTGCGAACAGTTTTAAGATTTAAAAAGCTTCTATCTTTATAGGGCTATCAGCAATCAAGCTCAGAGGAGTTTAATCGCCCGGTATATATCTTAATATCACAGAAATCCACTGAAATACTGTGATAGGTGATTCGCTCCCCGCTGAGGATCGAACTCAGGCTCCCCAATGCTCAGTACGAGGCGGACGACGCCTCTAACCACTCGGCCAGTATGAATACTAATATGCCAAATTTTGATGTTTTATAATGTCATTTTAAATTTCCGTCATGAAAACAATACAAAACAGTAATTCATTCCATCGAAATGATAATTTCCACAAGCATTACACATTCGATTGATTCTCACGCACCGCTATTTATTGGTTATTCGAACAAACCGCCTAAGTGACTAGCGCAACTGTGTCCATGAAACGCAATCAATATATGGATTTTCAATTCCTATAGCCATCACAACTAATTAAATACATTGCGTCCTTCAATTGTTTTCGTGCGCGCGCTAATTAGCGACGTGTAAAATGTTGTAATTGCGCGCACGGTTATTTATTAATTGGCTGCACACAAAAAGTTTGGGAACGAGCGTAATCCGGCTGCAAACAATGCCGAGTAGCGCGCTGGAATTTTTCGCACGTTTTGCATATACGTTTTCACCAGGGCGGCTGCGGCGGCGGCACAGCGTGCACACGGGGAATGCCCCTGAGGCGGCACACGCGATTGTAGCGAATGAAAATAAATCTATTGATTTCTAGATTGCTTAGCACGAATCGCCTGCACTCTGCACGTTTCTAAATGCCGAATTGGCAAATAGACGAGTTAGAATTACGTGCTGAGTGGCCGTAACTGGATTGATATTCAAATATTATTGTTACACTGTTATTATAACAATAAAATCGTACTTTTTGAATTCAACTACTTTCATTCTATATAATTATCAAAATCTAATACATGTATTAGATAAAAAGTAACTTTTTCTACCACAGTGGCGTAAAAGTAACAAATGGTAATAAAAGTAACTTGAAAGCATTTTATACTTTTAAGAATGTTAACCTAAGCAAGTTTCTAATTAGAATTATCAATCAAGTTTTATATTTCTAATCAAAATAGAAATGAAGCGCGCGACATATTTCGTGTGCGATGTTCAGCAAAAGCTTGACCAACAGCTCTTGCTGAACATCACACACGAAAGAAATATGTCGCGCGCTTCATTTCTATTTTGATTAGAAATACAAAACTTGATTGATAATTCTAATTGTTAGATCTTAGAAAGATCTATGACCAACATAAAATAACAAAATAAAATGTCCATGCTGCAAACAGAACAGCCGATTTGATGCCGGCCACCATATTGCAGTTGGTATCGGCTAAAGTGACGTCAAATGTCAAATTAAAACTTGAATGAATATTGAACACATCGGCCATACTTTTTCATTATCTCAATTACACGACTGAAGTTTCAGTTGGAGCAATCTAGCATGACAATTATTCATGTTTTTTGTTTAATAAATTCATATGGTGTATAGTTCTAAAAGTGCACTTTTAAATATGATCAAGTGTTTATAAATATATTACTCTGGATAACATATAACATTCAATAATCTCTAGAAAGCAAATTTCTCCACTCGTCCTTGACATTCAATTCCTGCACCACACGAAATCGCATCTATTTATAACCAATATAGCGTGTTTTCGCCGCCTCAGCAGCATCGATCACACATACACACACCACACACGTCTTACATAAGCTATAAGCTTATAAACCTTATCGAATCGAGGAGCGGCAATTAATTAGCCGCCGCCGCAGCCGCATAAAAATTGAATTTAAGCCCGCGCGCGTGCCTGACATTGATCTTGACCCAACCATCTGCACTTGATGGCAATGGTGATGGGGAACCCGTTTACTTAAAATTCTGTTCGGATGAAAGAAAAATAAAATAAATAATAAATCGTGTGGCGCGCGGAGAGAAAGAGCGATTGCATCACGAGCGGCGAAGGCCGGCCGATTTGCATTTTGTGTGCGGCCGCGATGATTGAGCGACGGTTTAATAAAAACTACTGAGGAGTTGCGGAAATATACTGTAGTGGTGTCGAGTTTACACAATTGAATTAAATACCTCTGTGCTTTGTTATGTGTGGCAATTATTTATACACATTGTAGATTTATTTGAGGATTAATTAGTTGAGTAACACACACTTTCGATTCTACTGCTCTAATGATTTGGTTTTTGATAGGATTCATTGTGATGTAGTAAGGAAGCAAATACCTATATTATAAAAATTAAGACAATATTTTGAAGCCAATCGATCTGTCATTTATAACTGTTGTGCTTGTCATTGCATGTCGTGACATATATTTTTATCACTCACAGTTTTTTTTTGTCAAATATGGACAAAAACAACGCGATAATTGGATAGTCTATCTTAGATTCAGGCAAAGCCCACGCGTATTTGGCCTGGACATTCAATTATAAATTAAACAACGAAATATTCCTGACCAATTTTATAAAATTGTATAAAATACACAGCTCAGTAGCCGAGTGATTAGAGGTGTCGTCCGTCTCGTTCTGAGCGTCAGTTCGATCCCCCGCGGGGAGAGAATTTTAGCGAATCACCTTTCACAGTTTTTCAGAGGTTTTCTGTGAAGTTAAGGTAAATACGGGGTGATTAAACTCCTCTGAGGTTCTCCCTTGACCGGCGGAAAAGCTTCACGGCTAATAACCCCATAAAGATAGAAGTTTTTTTTTTGTGTAAAACTAAATCATGTTTGTGGAAGTTCTCAAAATGAATAAATAACCTAAATGTGTAGACAAACCAGGGTTCAGGCAAGTCTACGCGTATTTGGCCTGCGCAGGCAAGCCTGAGCAAAAAACGGAGCGTATGTGCCCCCTACACACTCACCGTTTTTTTGCTCAGGCTTGCCTGTGCAGGCCAAATACGCGTAGACTTGCCTGAACCCTAGTTTGTCTACACATTCAGGTTATTTATTCATTTTGAGAATTTCCACAAACATGATTTAGTTTTATACAATTTTATAAAATTAGTCATGAATATTTCATTGTTTAATATATAATTTAATGTCAGTATAAACCCACCTTTATAATGCATTTTACATTAGTAACAGTTGTTCTATTTAAAGCACCGGAAAATCAAAAACTATAAACCAATTTAAACGTGGAGCAGTTACCGAGTTTTTACTGCTCTGGCAAAAGTATCGAAACGACTTGGAATTTATGGCCGTAGCGGTGAGAAACAGGTCCGTTAATTCTATAACGGCCGGTGCAGGTAACTTTAGCCCTCCGGGGGCGCATAACACGAGACCAACGAGACGGCCAGCACCTGTTGTGGACTTGTCGGGCTTCCCTTTGGAGGGCGAGTAATTCAATGCGGCGTGTGTAAAAAGCGCAGCCTTTGTAATAAATAACGATTTTGCAGGTATATCGAATGTTACGTTTGCGTCACAAGGGGCAGGCATATTAACGGAAATGCATTATTACAATAATAATGAGTTATTATTTTGAAATGTCCATTCATAAATGGTGTAAAATACTATCCAGGATGTTCTATTACTGTTAAGTTAGTTAAAATTTAAATTGAAAGGAAATAATATACTATTCATGACATTTACTTAAATATTAAATTATTTAAAATTTTAAAACTTGCATTGGTGCAATAATATAGTTATATAGTACTTAATAAATTCCTTCTCTTTAGTCTTGAACATGTTTGAATAAAAATTCACTGTGCACCGCTACTACTAAATAATGAATTCCCTCCAGTTGCTTTAACAAACACGAAAGTGCAAGTCTAGTCCGCGGTGAAATTAATCGTTAATTAATCGAGCGACGCGCTCTGCATTGCGATTGATTCGCGCGCGCGGAGGTGAAAGCGCCGCGGAGTCGCGGGAAGGGGCGCCGATTCCATTCAGAGTAGAACGGAGACAGGCTCCTTGGCGCTTCATTGTTGCTGCCTTTTGTATTTTTATTGTTGCTCGTTCTGAATATTGCAAGTCGAGTCCGCGACCTCGTTCTGAGCGCGTGAAGCCACACCGGAAAGACAGGCCCTTTTTAAATTGTCAACGCTATATATTTTTTTTTTTGATAACGGAACCCGACTTCCGCACAAACCCAAGGTGGCAAGTGATAAAACAAATGAAAGTTACAAGTCACAGCTTGATTATAAAAAGTCTGGCAAGATTTACGTAAAATATAAGTTGCTTTATAGAAAATAGTTTTAAATATATGTACAGGGTGTAAATATAGAGAACGCAAAGAATGTAAACATTAATTAAAAGAACTACTGAGAGAGGTAGTTAGAAATACTGCAGAGGTCAAGAAATAAATCAAAGAAATAAAGCAATCATTGAGGAACAAAAAAAGAGAGGTGGCGAAAAGTAAGAAACTGAACCTATTAGCCAGAATAGAAGCATTAGAAAATAAAGACGAATACAAGCAGCAGGAAAAAAGAAAGAAAAATCTTATAACGAGGTGCAAACGGAAGTAGAAAATCTACTATATGATATAAACTGACAGATCGGTCGGCCTCAAAACAATGCCATCGTTTTTATATTATAAGGATTATTCGTGAAATACCCTTGTAGGGGTCCTGGAACCCCCATAGAGCGCAGTAATGTCGTTAGTAACAAAATTGTAGGATGAAATAATTCTCGAGCTTATTATTTACATTACACGAGTCTTTAACCAATTGTAATTCTCAAATTGAATATTGTTTTGATTCTAGCTGAATCCAGTTCATCATTAAATCCAAAGACATTCTTTCCCCACAACAAACATGTTTATCGTCGCTCAAAACGTTAGTAGTTCAGTAACAATGTGACGTCAGTTAATTCTAATTTACAGATAATTCGTATTTATTTATTTATTTGGTTGTATTAGGGAAGACATAGATAACTCGGCCGCCAATGTTTGTTGTTGTGTATTATTTTGCAATGGAATTAGTTATGCAAATTACTGTTTGTATTAAACGATGATTCGCGGAAATGTTTTCTTTCATGTAAAAATAATAATAATGGTCACTGGATAATCGCATCCTTATCTGCGGGCGCCGCTTTCGATGGCCCACATCACATGATTAATATTTATGAGCACAAGACACGTTAATTATGTTTTATAAATTATATGTTTATGGGGCTAGTTAAACTAATAGACGTATTCATAAACGACAGTTAGAAAATACGTTGAGTTAAATACAAAATGGACTGTTATATTTTAACTGTCTATTATTATTTTTTTAATAAATAGTAATCCTAATTTTTATATATAAATAATTTATTTTCGATAACAAAAAATATACTTTACTTGAATCCAATAAATATTTCCCGTATTCACCAACATCCCATAAACTTTATAGGTCCCATAAACTATTCAATGGATAAATTGACAACGTCATAGTGACAGAATATGCCAAAACAAATTTCAAACACCTTGAATATAGCTTGTGATTAGAGCTTTGATGATACCTTTTGTTTAATTATTCAGTGTTTCCAATAGAGAGAATCTAAAGTAACTACATTCCAGCGATAATGTATTTATTGTAGCTATAAACAACAAATACTTATGGATTCAATAGCTATTGATAGATTTATGGAACGTCGGTGAATACGGGGATAACACAGGTAACGTGTCTTCAGTCAGAAATATGTTATTTTTTCATTTCTAATAAAATACTAGAAATACTAAATAAGAATTATTAAACATATACAAGCGTGAATCCACCCCTTAACAATCTACATATCTAGATTTCGATCTTATTAGATCTCATCAGTATAGCTCAGCTAGTAAGGATTAATTCAGACAATATCTCGAGTAAAATTTTACAGAACTTTTCAGGCGAGCAGTTGATAAGGTTCGGGTAGTAATGATTACTAATCTCCGAAAGGATCGAAATCATAAGAAAATTTCTATGAAAAACGAATCAATCACCACATGCCAAATTTGTTTGAAAATATCTTAGTAGTAGTCTTTCCGTAAACGTGAATGAAAAATCTAGCACAAACAGACAAATATTTTCCAAAAATGGTCCTAATTAAGAGGTTTTGCGCAAAAATTCTCCGCACGATTTCAATACTTTATTCATACTCCGTATGATACAAGTAAAATTAATAATATGATCATTACAGAAAAGAGTGCCATTGAAATGTTATAGTTTAGAAAACAATCGATTGACATTTATATGATATTCGTTTGCACATCATAGAACAATATCTTCATAACGAGTACTTTGTATTTCGGGGGGCACCCACGCTCAGGGCACAGTTAGATAACAAACCACAAACACACCTCACATAATATGTGTATATGTAAACTTTGCAAACCAAACAGAACGTGCGTTATCGTACCGGAACCGCCACAAAAGTAGTTGGTTACAAAACAATGGGCGAGAGCGCGATACACACACACACACACAAGAGTCGAGATTGAGAGAGAGTTGTACTTACAGCATTCCGGAGCATTTGGTGCACACAAAACTGCCGATAGTCACGTTCACGTACGTGGGCCCCCGCTGGTTGCAGTCGAAACAGTACTTGTTGTGCGGCAGCGACACCAACTCGCGTAACGTTTTCAAGTTTTTCTCGTCCTGCTTTTTGCGTGTTGACGCCATGTTCCCCTTGTAACAAACTGGCGAGCGGAGACAAAACGCGATCGCGGAACAACGAAATGACGCACGCGGCGCCGCCGCGGCCAACACGTCAACTACTCATCGCATTGACAGCGACCTATAAATAGACTGCCCGACCATGGGCGTAACATACGTTAGGGATATATGTATTATAATTTATAATTATTAAATATAAATTTCTGTATGACTACAAGCCTATTACGTTATTATGTATATATCATTAATATTTATTCGATATTTTTTACTATATCATCGTTTTAGATGATAGTAATGAAACACTGTTTGTTATTTTCTTCGTTTATTTGAATGCGTAGTTTACTATAACATAAATGTGAAACATATGTTTATATACTTGTGATGCTGGATTCGTACTGTTTGGGTACGCGGCGGTCGAGTACCCGCTTGATATAAAAAATAATGTGTGTTCCAACTGTATGCAACCTTAATTGCCCTACATTGTTGTGTGTTGTATAATTGGCGACAAAAATGATAATGGGAAGTTCTGTAATCGTGCGGATTTATTTTTGCAGAAATCCTCATTATTAAGGTCCCTTGATAATATTAAAACTATCTCTACAAAATGTCGGTTTGTTATAATTTTTTTCCTCTGCTTTTTCAGCATAACTACTGCATAATTTGAAATCAAATTTTTGCATGTAGTTGTTATCTCACGTAATTCCGTTTTCAATTTCTCGCGATGGAACACGCCTTGTGGTGGTGCGGGGGTTCAATAGGACGGTAATCGTAAAAGTCTTGTGCCTAATTTGCAATTTTCGTAAAAAATCATACTACGAAATTTTGTATAAAAATCAATTTTATTAGAAAAATTAGTAATAGAATCATAAGTCAAGAAGTTTAGGAAATTAAGGAATAAAAATTAATCAAAAAACAAAAACAATACCAATTATCATTCTTTATTAGTTCCATTTTAGGTCTGCAGCTAGTGATATGTGATCGGAAGGACAGACCACACTAGGCAATGCTGTATGTTGTGTTAACTCTTTCATAGTGGGCAAAGGAATTACTTGGGCAACATTCAATTTCCTAGCATCATAAAAAATGTAATCCAGACAATCAGCGAAACCAACAGTGTAATTTGTATATTTTGGTGTGCCACAGGCACTTTTTAATTTAAACGGTTGTGTGATGGAAAGATCTTTAACAGCCTCAGTTTTATCTACATAAAGGAAATATTAGTAATATTCTTATTTATTACAAAACTTACAACTCACTACTTTCCCAATCAATACAATCAGCCCCAACAGCACCAGTTGTATAAAGTTTGTAAATACCACACTCAGGTACGCTATTGAAATCACCACAGAAAATCACAGAAACGTTTTTGTTGTTGGTCTAAAACACAGTGCATTTTTTTCCCATAATTTCCAAATCTCTTAGCAAGACTGATACAATTTTATAAACACAGTTACATTTAGAAAGTCTCAGGCAGTTTGAAATAGCCTTGTAATTATATAAAAAATCTTATAGGTAGCCTCAAGCATTTTTAGAATTACTTGTAAAGTCTAACTCCTGTATTCACCACCATTACATAAATGTATCGATAGCTATTGAACCCATAAGTGTTTGTTATTAGAACAACAATAAATACATTATCTAGGTAATGTAGTTACATTAATTTCTCTCTATTGGAAACACTGAATAATTAAACAAAAGCTGTCATCAATCACACATGCTACTCAGGATGTTTGACGTTTGTTTTGGCAGTTTCTGTCACAATGACATTTTCAATTTTGCCATTCAATATCTAACAATTGTAATATCACACTATTTAATAATTTAAAAATTTAATAACAGAACAGGTTGCACAAGTGTTACAACACTTTCAAGTGCATCAGTTTGCTTTTTCTTCTTGTTTTTCTTGTTAATAACCTTCTCAACGTTCACAGCACAATGACATTTTCAATTTCGCCATTCAATATCTAACAAATTATTTTAGAAGATGTTGGTGAATACAGGCATAAGTATGTAAAATGTTTCCAATGAAAATTCTAATAGAAAAACACTTACTTCAGCAAGACATTTCTGATAAACATCCTCAACATACTTAATACACATTCCACCTTGCAGCAGACGTATATGGTCTGCATCAGGATGGAAATACAAATGTGTGTTAGCAACAATCAAAATATTGTCATTTTCAATACACTGCAATGTTGTAGTTTGCAATACAGTCTGTCTTTCCAAAACACGCTCACTCAGTGCAGGATTAATTGAAATGTGTTGCCATATATCAGCAAAAACCTCATCTGTTTGCAAATGATTTGATAAAATTAAACTTGTCCGATTCAATTCACTAAAATTAAACATATTAGTATTTATAACAAATCCTAATGCAATTAAATTCCAACCGAAATTTGTTTTTATTATAAAAACAAGCCACTCCCTCAGCAACAGAACTACCTTTTCTACTAAAATGTGAACCATAGCCCAATTGTTCAAAAGTCATACATAGATCATTTTTGTAGACTTTTCTATCAACCTCCTGAAGACATATAATATCAGCATTGTATCCCAATAACTCTTTTAAAACAAGCTGCTTACGATATTCAATTGCTAGAGCATAGGGTGGACAGTATGGGTGTAGAACCTCTCTGGTGTAATTTGAGTCACAATATAAATCAGCTAGAATGTTGTAAGTGACCACTCGGAAACTAAAAAAATTATAATTTAATTCATCATATGTCTTCTACTATAAGGTGGAGGTATATAATAAAAAAAATTGAAATTGACTTACTTCCCCACCTCACACTGTTTCCTAGTAAACTGATGTCGAGTATCAAAAGGACACACCCCAGGACTAGCACTGACAACCACATCCGAAACAGTCTCAATAACAGGTCCCACCAAATCCCCCATTATAGGTGTGCAACTCAATTTCAAATAACATCCAACTGTTTCATTTGATGGCGTAAATAAATAGCCCCGTCCAATTTCCTCCCATCGTTTTTTATCACTAGATTTATACCATACAAAATCACTTTCATTAATATCTGTGTAAGTCGCATCAAATTTTGCAGGATGCACTGGAAATTCAGCTAGAATACTATTGGGCAACCCAATTGTATCCACAAATGGTGAATTGATCAAAACTTGATAGTTCCTACCCAACAATTGTAATATCACACTATTACTACTATCAAACACATCCTTACAAATCACATCCTCGTCAACTTTAATGGAATTTAGTAACAGAGCAGGTTGCACAAGTGTTGCAACACTTTCAAGTGCATCGGTTTGCTTTTTCTTCTTGTTTTTCTTGTTAATAACCTTCTCAACATTCACAGCAACACGCCCCAAAAACGTACTGACCGGCTCTGCGAGTTGTCGCGTGAAATTAAACTGTCTGTCCACCCCCTGTTCCGGGTTGTTGTATTTAAAGGATATGCAGAATTGTTCCGCATCACTGCTGTGCCGTAAATATGCTGTGTCCATTCTGTAGATGTAACTGTGAATTATTCTTCTTGGTTGTGTAAACGATTTCAGTCGTGACAGCATTTCATTCTTGGAAATTACTTATGTTTTTTTTATGGGGATGACCTGTGGTGGGAGTAATTATATCATGGGGGTAACCCATAGATAAATTTTACTGGGATAACCTAAATTTGAATATGATTTTTAGGTTATGTATGTAGTGACGTTTTGAGTACAGTGGCGTATCATTAAGAAGTTGGCTTAATTATTAATTTATTTCTGTGAAAAAAAAATACTGCGAAATATAATTATATTATGTATTATAATAATAAGTATATTTCTAATGTCGCGAAATTTATTTTTAGTGTCTAACAACCTCGTTATATTAAACGTTTCTCATAATTCATGATTATAGCTACTTAATAATAGGCAACTTTATTTTCACGTGTGATAAATTTCTCTATTGGCAATGCAAACCGGAAAGAGCGTTTTTGAAATTACAATTTTTACCACTTTTGAGAGGTTGTGACGCGGAAACGGAAAAAGATATTCACAAACGGGTTTCGCATTTTTAATTAGTACCCTAAGGAGTATTGATTGGTATCTATACATATATATATATATATATATATATATATATATATATATATATAATTTTTAAATTTTGATTTTATAAAAATTTCACCTCTAAGTTGTCAGAAGTAATGATTGAATCACAGATTAGGATATTAAATGATTTTATTTTCTGAATTAGTACTATTAAAGGATATTAATTGCACCACCAATAAATGTTACCATAAAACAAACTTATTTCTTTATTATATACAAAAAATAATTAATTAAATCAGATTTGGATGACAAATTGTTCATCTTATTCTAGTATTTGTGTTTTTACTTATGTAAAAGGTTGCTTTAGAAACATATCCTAAGATTTTATAAAACAAAAATATAGATAAAACTCAAACATGTTACTTGCTGGGTTGTTTGTTTTTATTAAATAGGGTACCACCCCTGCCACCAGCAGCACCACCACCACCACCTCCAGGATTGTTGCCACTGTTACCACCTTGTTTACCACCACGGCCACCAAAGTTTCCTAAAAAAGCAATAACCGTTGAAAAGTTATTTGCCAAAAATAAAAAATTCAGTATTGATTCGAATCAATCAATTATATATTGATAATCAATCTATAACATTTTCATATAAGTCAACCAATATATAGTTATACCACAGATTAGCATTTATTAGGAACCTTGATGTTACCAAGAATAATTTGTTAACGTTGAAAGCAGTAAGATGTACACCAATCTCAAATTACAAAAACAGTTTATATAGGTAAACTTTCACTGAATTTTGGTAATGTTTAAAACTATACGTTTTTATCATTGTTATGCAAATTAAAAGAACAATGCACCATTTGCCACTTTTACATTTCTGCATTTCCATGATTAAATATAAATCGATCACAGATCAGAAGATATGGAAACACTTTAATAATTACCTCTAGCAGCTGGTCGGTTTCGCTGACTCTGACCACCACGTCCACCTTTGTTGTCTCTACCTCTATTTTTAACTGAGGCCTCCTCTTTGACCATATCAATCACCTCATCAGGTATACGAAGATATTTAATAGTACTGCCACGAATATAACACTCAGGCATTCTCCAAAATTTGTCACCATCCTTCAAACAATTATACAATAAAATATCTTCACAACCTGCTATAGTGCAATGACTATAACCAGTATTTATTATATTAAGCAAGTCACTCAAGTACTAGGCTACTACAGAACAAGTTATGGAATTTTCTGTCATAAAACAACAATATAAAATATTATAGTAATATTTAAATGTAACACAAACTTATCAACAACATACAACTTACTCTAGATGTACAAATGACCTCTCGTAAATTGATATTCATCCAATTATCACAACTAACCAAATGTCCATTATAGGTCTCACCATTTTTCAACTCTACTAGCTAAAACAACCATAAACTATGTTAATTTGTACATTATATAGGTTTTCTATGAATATAACCTACCATGGGATGGTTCTGTGCAGTTCTCAAAAGTGAAAGTGGCAACTACAAGAAGATAATTATTAACTTTAAATAATTTCCATATAAATAGATCTATTACCATTTTAATATTCTTCAATTGAACTCGTTGCGATATTTATAAAATAACCTCAAAATCTCCAATAAACGCAAACAAACGTTAATTATTTGTTTGCCAATATGCTTATAGATGGCGACACTGACACTGTTGCAAACATACGTGTGAAGTTATACAATGATATCGGAGTCTAAACACTTGGCTCCGCCCACAAATTGAGGAGTGTTGCCAACTTCAGTAAAATAAATAATGTTGATCATTTATTTTTACTGAGGTTGGCAACACTGATATCATAAGTACCAATCGTAAATAAATTAATTACTAATACCTACTTAGAAATTAATTTAAATATCTGAATACTTTATCCATTAGAATTGCAATTTCATAATTAAATTATATATGGGATTGTTAATTTGAAAATCCTGTCTCTATCCGCTAAATGGTAATGAACGGAACCAAAATATAAACGTTGTTGTCAGATTGTGCAACTGTGTTTTTAAATGGTTGAAATATTTTTAAACATTTTAAATCTACATATTGCATGATAAACACAACATCTTGAATTATATACAGTCTCAATTTTATTTTTAACAGTATTATACTATTAAAAAAACTGTGTTGTTTGTGACTATAATTTTCACCCGGCAACACTGTCCGTGGCATAAACATCAAACGGCCGATGACAGAAACGAATACGAAGGAGCCCTACGATCGCGATAACAAAGTGCCAAGAGTGTAAATCGGCCGTCCGCCCCGTTTTCTAACTGCGTCAATGTGCCCACAAGGAGTCATACATGTCTTCCAGTCAGAGCACTGCTATGGACGTTGATTCTCCCGCGGGGACACTAAAAAGGTGCTCAAGTGCCCCCATGATTAACGAAAACAACGCGGGAATGACCACTTCGCCACCCAACAACAACTCCACCAGGTGAATTATTGCTAAACAACGATTTTATATCTATATATGAAATGTAATTGCATTAGTTACAAGTGGGTTGGATTATTTAGAAACAAATCGACAAGTTGTTCAATCAACTTTTTAGTGTAGTAATAAATGAATCATTAAATTATAATTCATTTGTGATTAATGTTCGTTAATGCCATATACAAGTCAAGATTGATTATAGTCTAGAGGGGTACCACACATTGAAATGTATTATCAAATATTTATCATATACACTGATTAATTACCAGTGTTATTTCAAAAAATATAAAATAATTATATTAGAGTAATATAAATTGAATCCTCACTTACTTAAGAATTCTTAAATATGAACTGAACAGTCATTTGGTAGCATTATGATTGACTTTAATATTACTTTGTGATTTTTTGATTTATCTTTACGTTTCATTATTAATATAGTCGAAATAGACTATTTTTGAAAAATATCTGTATGTTTGTGAACAAAATTCTGGGAGGATGGCTCAACATTTTCCAAAAATAGTCTATTTTGACTATATTAGTCATCAAATGTTTAAATTAGTGATTTGAATTTTTTTGCAAAATCAATACCTTCCTTATACAACAATGCTGTATTTGGAAAGTAAATAGTGGGATAATTCTTCCCATGTGACACTCCCAAATGTTCACAATCATTAATGTAGTATTTATGATAATATGATATAAATATACACATTTTTGGAATAAAAATATAGACACAATCAAAAAATTCAGAGTTGTACAAATATGTTTGTCAAAAATTGTTGACATCCATTGAAAAACATACAATTCTCTCTCTATCTCTCTATTAATATATTTTCAGGGAGACTGCCAGTTTTAATATATTTGGACCAAGTAATCCTCCACGCACACGACGTTTTAGTGCAAGTTTCAGTCCACTGACCGGGTCTCCAGTAAGTTGAAATAAAAATTATGATTAAGAACATTTCTTTTTTTATAATATAATTTAATATTTTCTAGAATGCCGGTTTACGTTTAACACCACGAATCAATCAGTTGCGACAGGAGGAATGTGCGGATGTAAGCAATTCACGCGAATTGGCGCACGAACGCGAAATTCACCACACCATGCAGATATCACAATCCTGGGAGGATTTGACGCTCGTTACTGAACCCCCGAAACCGAATAAAATGGCCCCTTTACATGTGAACTTGCCATCATATGGAAGTCCTTATTGTAATTCACCATCACCTACTAGATTAAGGTAATTATCTGCATAATGTATGGGGGTCTACTCTGTAAGTTCAAATGATCTTGTAAAAAAGAAGACTAGTCTGTTACTAACTATATAACAGTTTAACTCCTGAATTGAGAGGGTGAGAGATATCATTGTGATTTTTTTTAAATTCAACTAATTTAATAAATACTTAACATTTTTTATATAGTTCACCAGGTTTTCAAAGCCCCACGCGTTCGCGCACATTCATCCGCCGCTCGGCGAGCCCTGTGCTGCGTCCCAGTCCGCTGGGTGCGAAACGCAAGCTCGAGGAGGACAAACTGGACTTTCATCTGAGCCCCCGCGCGAAGCGTGTGTCCAGTTACAACAACAGCGACCGCGGGGGGTTGTTGACAACATCCAGCCCTCAGCCGGGCTCTCTCAGCTCGATCGGCACCCCCGAGAGCATCTCCAGCGCGGACTCCCCGAGCTTCCAGTTCCGGATGATCGACAGTCCGTCGCCGAGTCGCCCGCCCGCCGAGCCCATGGTCGTCTCGAAGCACGACCAAGAAATGACCGAAGGGCCCAGTTAAGTCCCATCTTTGCTCTAACGTCTTTTACACATGTGCCAAATTAACCGCGGGTGGCGACAACAGGAGAAACCAAATATTCTTTATAGTTCTTAAGTTTAATTATTAATGGAATTCGCGCGGAATTGTGATACACTTGACTCGTTTATTAGTTGGACTGCTGCACCCCACACACACACACACACGGTTTGTTCTTTGTACATATAGTTAATGACTTTGCCAAACTCACTGAAGATTCTTCCAAACAAACTAAACTGTTTTCACAGTACAATTGCTTGTTTCATACAGCATTTGTTGATTTATGATAACATTTTATAAGCAATACTTGAAATACAAAAAGGTATAGTGATACCTTTAAAGTATATCGTAAATATTAACTATATAATGCTAGCCAGTGGTGGAATCGTAATACACTTTGAGATAGTAAGACATCAATTTAATTTTGGTTGCTATAAAACTGTAAGCGAAATTTCTTAACAAAAGTATTTTTGGATTGACATTACTGTATTTAACCCTTTCAAACCCAAAATAAATATTATTAAAAATAATAATATTAAAATTTCCATGAAAATATTTTTTAGATTAATGTAATTTACAGTTAGGAGCTAACAAATGGCTACATAATTATAATTTACCATATTTGTTTTCAAAAGCTACCATTGGATCTCTAGAAATAATTTATTAACAAGGTTGTTTCTTTGTAAAACCACAAGCAAGAAAAGGGTTAATGAGATATATGTGGCTCCTACTATACTGCCATTAATCAGATATTCATATTTCCCCCACTGGAAATAGTTATAATTTTCTGAATTTTCATATTGTATATCAAATTATTATAATATTGACTGTGTAGTGCTAGAAGGGCCAATCTGTATTTTTTTTAACAAAAAGACCAAACTGATTTAAATGACTTGATACTAATAGCTAACTTTTAACTATTGTGAAATGAAGAATTGAGAGGGAGCCGCAGATTGGCCCTTTTAATTTTGAATATTAATTCCTTTAAATCAGTTTGGACACAGATTGGCTCTTCTTATACTACACTGTTGATATATTGTTCCATAATGAACCACCTATTTGCAGTGTGAGTGTAATTTACATCGATTACAAGTGTCATTACCACTGAATAATGTAGCCATATAAATTAAAATTGATAGACACAATAGGTGAAATAAAATGCTAACCATTTTTTATACTTGATATTTTAAAATTATTAATAGTATCACTATATAAATTGAAAAATGTTGTGAGTAATAAACATTTTCTTATAATCAATATTTAGGCTTGATTGTATAACAGTGAGGTAACTATAAGCTGTGATTATATTGTTAGATGTTGCATAAAATGTTTTTAATTTTCCATTGCATAGCTTCATGCAATGCTTCTGTTTATTTAAGGTCACACATGTGTTAAACTTGTCATTAGCAATTTAATATAAGCAAAAGTTTAGTCACTTATCCTAAGCTAAGTTTGAGTATGACAAGAATGATTTATGCCACATTTAATTTTTGACTCTAGTCAATCAACAGATGACAGTATATTATCATCTTGTATTAAAACCCTTTTTATACAGTTTTATTGGAAATTAACTTGAAAGTTATATGTTTTATACAACCAAGCCTTAACAATATAAACACAGGTTATATTTACCTTCCCTTTATACAATCCAGCCTTAATGTACCAAATTATCAGAATATATTAAAGTAGGTGATTCATTATGGATACAAATAACATTTTTGCTGCCAATAAAAATTTGTATACACTAATACAACAATATCAGTAAGTTTGCAATGATTTGTTTGTTCGTAGATTAGTTCTTTTGTAAATACTTGTTGTTTTTTTTTGAGGATAATATACATGCGTGAGGTCTAGTCTGCGCCCTCTTACAAGTTTTTCGGTGCTAATATTAATTTAAAAGAAAAACGATTGCTCTTATAACAAATGGACCATGAGCGTGTTCTTTTTAACCAAGTTATATTATATCATTCAGCCAGGAAATTGTCTTATTGTATTTGTTAGAGGCAGGTAGAATATTTTTAATTACTTCATATGTACATGGAAGATAGAGATGCAATGTTAGTTGAGATGAATTGTAGTCGGATATAAATGAAAAATATGCGTATAGACTGAGTAAGTATATTAAATAACAGTACATATAGGTGATGTATATGTAATAAAACATTTTATTGTTGTGATTGTTGTGTTATTTCATTATATTCATTTGTATCATATACGGCACTTTACATAGTCAATAATACTGTCAATATTTGCTTGAATCCTCCTTCAATATTTATCAAGTAATCAATTATTCGGATAAACATCAGTACTCTATTCATTTCATCATTACTATACCTTAAACGATCAATAATACTGTTAATATTTTAGATAATGAAAAAAAAATATGTTATCATACAGTAATACTGTCATTATTCTAAAATATTGACTGTGTAAGGTGCCATTATAAGGCACCTTATACGGTCAATAATACTATCAATATTTGCTTCAATCCTCCTTTTATATTTATCAAGTAATCAATTATCCAGATAAACATCATTATTCTCTTCATTACATCATTACTATACCTTACATGATGAGTAATACTGGCAACATTTTAGAATAATGAACATTTTAAACATATTATCATACAGCAATAGCAGTTTACAATAGAATATCTTCAATTAGTCTCAATAAATGTTCCCTTTTTCATGAAATAGCTCTCGATTTCTAAAGTACATACTACTATATTAATAAAGCTAGCCCAGTAGATAATATCTTTTAATATAGCAGAAAATATGAAATGTCTGACCTGATCAATATAAATATTAAAATAGAAAGTCTATAAGGCAGCGTACACTATCAATAATATTGTAATGCCTGTATTCGCCAATATCTTATAGGTCCCACAAGCTATTGAATGTATTAATCGAGAATGTCATGATGACAGAAATTGCCAAAACAAATGTTGAATCACTTTCATAGTGAATATGATTAGAGCATTCACCTTTTGTTTAATTATTCAGTGTTTCCAATAGGGAGAACACATAAGTAATATAACTCGAAGCAACTGTGGTTAATTAATGATCAACCAAATACCAATTAAAACAGCATCAAATGTATAAATCGACAAACAGCATAATTCACTGACCTTTTTACTGCTGGTAAAATCCTACCTGGCTCTCACTTGCATTGATATGTTTCCAACCTCTTAACATGCAGCACTTGTTATTGTAGCACCTCCAGAGTTGGTTATACACGACCACAACACGAAACACACATCACCAGAATCACCATAAAATCCCCGTTGGTGCAACACAACTCACTATTCCGGAGCAGTTATTTAAGCAACAATATCGCTATAAATAATGCAGCGCGTTCAAAGTTGTTTAGATTCGGCGGCCATCTTACAGCATACTGGCGCTGGCGAGTGCCAGGTACAGTTAGCTATAAACATATGTGATGTCACCGACAGCCGTTAGATGTCGCTACCTGGCTCGGAACGCGCAGCGCATCTACTGTAAGATGGCCGCCGATTTGGTACAACTTTGAAATCGCTGCATATTTTTATTATAATATTGTTAGTGAAACAAGTGCTCCAGTGAAGTGAGTTGTGTTGAAATAACGGGGATTTTATGGTGATTCAGGTGATGTGTGATTTGTGTTGTGGTCGCGATTAACCAACTTGGTACGAGTTGGTGCATGTATTGGAGGTTGGAAATTGGAAATTTCTGGAAATCAACGCTAATAGTGAGAGCCGAGTAGGATTTTAGCAGCACGTCTGCTGTAAAAAGGTCAGTGCATTATGTTGTTTGTCTGTACGTTCCATACTGGTTTAATTGGTGTTTGATTAATAATTACTTACGCACAATTGTTTTCGTTTATTACCATGGGCTGGTACGGGCTTATTGTATCTTGTTCTATTGCTGCTTCTGATGCTCACATGCCCTAACCGGTTGTTAGGGCCGAGGTAGAATTACCTCGACCCTAACAACCGGAGGGGCAGGATTGCAAGACCTGAGCCCACGGGAACGACTAGAGGTGTTTTCGTCTAGCATTACTAGTCGCCCCGGTTGTAAGGATGTAGAATTATGCTGCAAATAGAACAAGAAACAATAAGCTCGTACCAGCCCAGAGTGATAAACGAAAGGCACTTAGTAATACTAAATCATGCTAAGCGAAAGCGCTGTATGTGTCTTGAATAATGTGTTAAATTATTATTTCTAAAGGGAGCTATATGGTCTGATAATAATAGGCTTGAAGGGATATCAAGCCTATTATTATCAGACCATATAGCTCCCTTTGGAACATAGTGCACCTTTTGGTGTTTCTTGTTACCTTTGTGAGTTTCGATTCATAGATGATTAAAAAAATCGGTCACAATGTTTACATTGTGTAATTTTTGTAACGGGCTGTTATCTGTCAACGTGACATCTGATCAGTCAGTTTGAAAAGTAAATGAAACTTCAGTTCTAATATGCCGCAGTTTAACACTCAAATAAGTATATATTATGTTATTTCAAATTATTTCTTTTACGTAAATGAATTCACGGGTGGAAAAGCCTCACGACTGAACTCAATATAAAAATAGAAGTTTAATTTTTTAATTTAGTCCAAAGTTGACAGTACAGTAACCTGTAACAAAAGTCTGGATCACACAACTACTCAACTAAAAATTTTAATTTGTGTATATTCAGTCACATACAATGATATATAATTATTTTATTTATTAGTCTGAGACTAAACACTAATAAATAAATTTATTTATTAGTCTGAGGGTTTAGTAGTACCTGAATATAAGGTTGAAATTTCTACTAATGTTGTACGAAAAGTTCATAGATGTGTTGAATTATTTGTGCTCATTACTTTCTAAATCGACAATACGAATCGTACAATTAAATATATCCAAATAACTATCAATAGAACCCAAATACCATACTCATACATACAATTTATCTAGTATTTTAAATTCTAAATATATAATAAATAATTCTTTGGGTTATCTACTAGGAGCGTTGTGGTATCTAC
Organism: Lordithon lunulatus; assembly: GCA_963942505.1. Classification (NCBI taxonomy): domain Eukaryota; kingdom Metazoa; phylum Arthropoda; class Insecta; order Coleoptera; family Staphylinidae; genus Lordithon; species Lordithon lunulatus. The sequence continues at coordinate 68,448,391 of OZ012667.1, forward strand.
TAAATTTTATAACTCTATAGGAATTCGCCTAGATTTTCTATTGGGCGGTTTAAATTTTAACGAACTTGAGTTTCGATTATGGGCCTTAATGTACATGCGCATAAGGTTCAAATTGTTACTAATGCTGAACGAAAATTTCATTGCCGCGTCATTGAGCCCGCGACGATCGACTGTTGCGGGCTAGTCGTTGTTAGTGCTGGTTTTAGTTAATAAATACTTCTTGGATAGTGCTAATTAGTGGTGGGATTAATGTATAGTGATTGAACAACGTGTAGTACAAGTGATAGACGTTATTGCAAGTGTGAATTTCATGGATCTAGCGAGCGTCAGCGGGGCCCAAGGTATTTGGTTATCGTTGTTTTCTTAAATTATAAGTTATATAAGTTTCACTTACAATTCGGAAATATTCTGTGCGGTGCTATAGGGTTTCTCAGTATGATATTAGTCTTCGAAATGCCGACCCTTATAAGTTTCCTTATTAAAATAACCTTCAAATTGTATTTTGGTTACGCTTCTAAAAAAAAACGGATGATAAAATGTATATTGGAGAAATTAGATTACTCCTGGTTCAAATAAATTAAATATAAGCAATAAAATTGAAAAAAAATATAACTTGTCAGAGTAAAATAACTCCAATCAACATTTTATTATCAGTTTTTATCTCTCCTGTGAACCTCGAAAGAAATTTTTAGATGTGTGGTGTTTGTTACGCACATCAACCTAGTCAATAACATAAAGGCACCTTACATGGTCAATAATACTGTCAATAGTAGTACTGTCAATATTTGCTTCAATCCTCCTTTTATATTTATCAAGTAATCAATTATCCAGATAAAAATCAGTATTCTCTTCATTACATCATTGATATACCTTGCACGATGAGTAGTACTGGCAATATTTTAGAATAATGAAAATTTTAAACATATTATCATACAGTAATATTGATCGTGTAAGGTGCCTTATAGAAATCTGACAACAACAGTTGCTGGTATAAATAATCATCTTAAAATGAGGTCTATTTTGTAAGTCCCTGTAAAAAAGCAGGTGTTTGACTGTTAGGCGATGTAATATAGAATTGAATTTAAAGGATAAAATAATGTGGTGAACCATTAAATTAATTTAAATAATTTATTAAATTCATAAATTATAAGGTTAATATATGAATTGCTAACAATGTGTAAGTTTCAATAATTTTCATAAAAAATTATAACAATATTCGTCCCTGCACCTTCAGTTTTATGGTTTGTGGGGTTCATTAGTTGTCGGAACAGGTGGTGGTGGAGTCATTCCCATGTAACCCTGTGTGCTTTGTTTGGTTGGCTCCTTATAGAATTGTACCAGTGGCAGCATTGACCCAAAAACGATGTGTTGTGCCACAGGGAATTTCCCCAAAACCTAAAATGGCATTATTATTTATAAATCCAGCCTTGAGTTGATACAATATTAATTAAACATTAATTAAAGAAACTGTTATATAAGATTGTAAAATCTCTCCTCTTTTCAGTACTTACTTCTGCTTTGTACATTTTAACCAATCCTGCATTTACTTTTGTCCAATTTGATACACCACTGATGCCCCACAATTGGTTGGAGTGCTCAGCGAAAGGTCCCCTTTTGACTGCATTTATATATTTGATGCATGCCAAAAACATGAACTCATCAGCAAAGGCATCAACTAGGTTTTCTTGCAAGAAAGCACAAGGCTCAATACGAGGATGTGCTAAAAAAAACAATAATAGTACAGTATTATTCTTAATTTAGTTATACAACTTGCTTAAATTTTAAAATATTACTGATATGCCCATATTCACCAACATCCCATAAAGGCACCTTACATGGTCAATAATACTGTCAATATTTGCTTCAATCCTTTTATATTTATCAAGTCATTAATTATCCGGATAAAAATCAGTATTCTCTTCATTACATCATTACTATACCTTACATGATGAGTAATACTGACAACATTTTAGAATAATGAACATTTTAAACATATTATCGTACAGTAATACTGTCATTATTCTAAAATATTGACAGTAATATTGATCGTGTAAGGTGCCTTATAAACAAGCACATGCAATTAGAGCTTTGATGACACCTTTTGTTTAATTGTCCAGTGTTTCCAATAGAGAGAATCTAAACTAACTGCATTCCCTAGATAGTTTATTTATTGTTGCTATAACAATAAATACTTATGAATTCAATAGTTACTCATAAAGGCACCTTACACGATCAATAATACTGTCAATATTTTAGAATAATGACAGTATTACTGTACGATAACATGTTTAAAAGGTTCATTATTTTAAAATATTGCCAGTATTACTTATCGTGTAAGGTATAGTAATGATGGAATGAAGAGAATATTGATATTTATTTGGATAATTGGTACTTGATAAGTATAAAAGGTGGATTGAAGCAAATACTGACAGTACTAGGACTGACAGTATTATTGACCATGTAGGGTGCCTTATAGATCTTTGGAATTTTGGGTGAATATGGGGGATAGTCTTATCAAACCGAGCCATAATACCTCTGTTTACATATGGCAACATTGTTTTAAGTCGTCAAAAGTGACATTTCAATTTCATTTTGGAAATTAACTTGGTGCTATGAAATTAATTTATACAATGCAGTCTTTGTTTATTAAAAATACCTATTAATTGAGAGCTGCCCCATACAAATGGTATAAATTGGTAGTCATCAAGACTCCAAACACCATGACTGCCTGCAGGTTCCATCCTGTATGTCTGCTGCAACTTTCGAACTAATTCCAAATACCTAGAACAGAATGTGTAAATTTATTCATGACATACAGGTGATTTAAATTCAATTTTCATTATAGCAAACTTATTAGATATAAAAAAACATGCCTATAAATAATTAATAAAATATACATGCCTATGGCTATTTTCACATGAAAACATTAATATGTGATACCAGTTTGCTGGATACTGATTTTACATAAGATGACTACATCCCATATAAAATCAGTATCTGTGTGTACAATCAGTTTTTCTCTCTCCTGTCAACCTCAAAGAAAAATTTAGATGATGTTGCTGCCTAGTCGACGTAATATAGAATTGCTAACTTTATATTTTATGACATTATTATTATGTAATATAATTAGAGCCTTACACTAAAATATGATAGATAGACATTTGATTAAATAAATAAATAAAAATATAATTACAATTATACTTAAAAAAAAGTATCCAGCATACTAATATCACATTGTAGCATCTTCATGTGAAAATAGTCTTATTAAAAACAAGATTCAAAAGATAAATTTGAAACACACAACATGTTAGCATTTGAAAAAATAACTAAAGTTACCTATTAAATACATTAGTGGCAATATGCACTTTATCTGCCTCCCCTAGCATACCAATTTTGAACAAACAGCATAGAAACATTAGAAATGCAATTTCATGTCCAGTACCATAGTCAATTCGAATTGAATTCCCAAATGATTCCATAAAGTAGCCAAGAATTTCAGCCAGAGACCTATGAAACTGGGATGGGAGTGCTTCCATTAATAAATTAAAAGATTCCTGTAATAAAAACATGAAATATTAACATATTGAATGTAACATTTTATAAAAAAGATAATTACAAAATTAATGTAATTGACATACCGCTTTAACTTTTTCAATCCAAGTTCGAAACGCTTGGTTTCCAAATCGTTGTGGTTGGGTAATGGCTGGTGTCTGATCGATAAGTTTGTCCAACTTATTAAGAACATTTGTTAGGTTCTTTATGTTATCAGAAACGGTGTCAAGGTTGGACTTCAGGGACTTGCCTTTCACAGCTTCGTTTATAGCCAAAATGAAACCCATATATTCCTGTATATTATTAATTCTATATATAAGTCTTGTGCTTGTATTCACCAACAACCCATAAACTTTATAGGTTCCATAAGTTTGAATGGATAAATTGAAAATGTCATTGTGACAGCAATTGCCAAAACAAATGTCAACACACCTTTAATAACACTTGTGATTGATTAGAGCTTTGATGACACTTTTTGTTTAATTATTCAGTGTTTCCAATAGAAAGAATCTAAAGTAACTACTTTCACAAGATAATGTATTTAATGTTGCCATTACAACTAATACTTATGGGTTCAATAGCTATTGATACATTTATGAATTTTGGTGAATACAAGGGTTAGCAATTGATATTTCAATCTTGTTAGTTTTTTATCAGTGTAGCTCAGCTAATTAGGATGAATTCAAACAAAATCTCTACTGGTTATATACAAAGTCATCCAATTTCGCTCTTTGGGAGCAAATTTAACACCATTTAGTGACACCACAACAATTCAAGTTGTATTGTTTTATTATTGGTTCAATCATAATGATCTTTGTTTGGTTCAGGTATTCAAATTAAATTTGTGTGTATAAGGCACCTTACACGTTCAATAATACTGTCAATCCTAGTACTGTCAATATTTGCTTCAATCCTCCTTTTATATTTATCAAGTAATCAATTAACCTGATAAAGATCAGTATTCTCTTCATTATCTCATTACTATACCTTACACAATGAGCAATACATGCAACATTTTAGAATAAGGAACATTTTAAACATATTATCGTACAGTAAAACTGTCATTATTCTAAAATATTGACAGTATTATTGACTGTGTAAGGTGCCTTTTTGACTTACATGATAAGCCACTGAATTTTGCCATAAAATCATGTCATCAGGTGTCTTGATGTATTTGGTAGGAACCACATATTCATGGTCAGGACTTACTAAAATAAAATTTGATTAATTATAAACTAATTACCCTAAAATACAAATGAACTGTTATGTTATTTAATAAAAATTATTATTATGTACATCAGTCAATGTGTAGAACACTAGCGTTTTGCAGCAACCACCTCAAAATTCAACTCATACAAATTTTATGTAGTAATATATTGGCTAGTTGTGTTGTCCTCGGATAGTCAGTGTGAATGAGTATGAGAATTGGAGCAAAAATGTTTGTAGTATGGTACTACTTTTATAATCTTGGTCCTATTAAGGGTGATCATGGGTCCAGTTTGATGAGAATAGACTGTGACTCTATTTAATAAAACCTAATTTATCAAAAAAAAACATCTGAAAATGTGTGAAAGAAGATGAAACAGATGTAGTAAACTCTCACTCTCCAATACTCAATGGAGAGTGAGAGTTTACTACATCTGTATCATCTTCTTTCACACATTTTCAGATGTATTTTTTTTGTGAAATTAGGTTTTATGAAATAGAGTCATAGACTGTGACTCTATTTCATAAAACCTAATTTCACAAAAAAAAATCATCAAACTGGACAAAACTAGTATCTATCAAAATTCCTACTATATGTTTGTATGTTAATGTTAGGACAATAAATATTGCTATAATATTTGATATTATTCTATGATTAATTTATATGGTTAAAATATATGCAATTTAACATGCAATTATATCGGTTTTCATCAAAAGAAACAATTATGTCTGACTTATAGACTCATATGTATTTTAAAATGGTGAAGCAATTTAACGTAGTTAATTTAACATAATTCACTCACCGGCACCTGATTTACTCATTTTTATATCACTTTTTATAATACGCTGTACAACATAACCTAAACAGTTTGTTTTGACTTTTAAATGCAACGTTGCCAGTTATGTTTTGTGGTTGCCAGCTTATGAATCTCACACCGAGTTGCGTTCAAATATTTTGAATATTGCGCCAAAATATTAACGTGAAGATAGATATTGTTCGTTGCTTACTTCAGGCATGCCACTTGGCCACCAGATGGCTCTTGTTGCCCGCGTCGTTCATGCAGGGTTCATTTCTAGGATTATATTTCCTTTGGTTCAAATTAAAGAAGATATAATTCTAGAATCATAGATCACTATAAATTAGTTTTTATGGCTATATAATCTCAAGGACTGTACACAAGAGAACATTGCTCATTTGAGTGAAGGAAAACATTTGCCATTTGCATTTATTTTACTAGAACATAAAAAAATACCACTTACACTGTATGAATGATCATTATTCACCAACATTCCATAAATTTATCAATAACAAATCGATATTATATATTTTATCATTAAGATGGCCTACTAGAAAATTTGTTAGTACGAGTATCAGTTAATAGATGGCACTAGCATTGAATTTTATACTACTAATGTCAGAATAAAGTCGTACAAACAATGTTTGTATCGCCATTGCCAACTGCATCAATGACAGCTTCGCTCTCATATGAGAGCGAAACTGTCATTGTTGCAGTTGGCAATGGTATTGCCTATTTTTTGTAATAGGCTGTTATCTGTCAACGTGACAATTGATGTCAGTTTGAAAAAAGTAAATAGAATTTCAGTTTTAATCAATGAAAATATCATCCTTCATAAATAAATATTAATATTAACATATATAATAATAATTTAATATTAATATATATAATAATAATATAATATTAATATATATAATAATAATATAATATTAATATATATATATAATAATAATATAATATTAATATATATATATATATATATATAATAATAATATAATATTATTATATATTTATATTCCGCAGTTTAACACTCTGTATGTAGTATATATTATGTTGTTTCAAATTATTTCTTTTACGTAAATTAATTTATTTGTGGAAAAGCCTCATGACTGATAGCCCTATAATGATAGAAGTTATTTTTTTTTAAATTTATTGAAAGTCCAAAGTTGACAACACAGTAACCTGTAACAAAAGTCTGGATCACACAACTACACAACTGAACATTTTAATTAGTGTATATTTGGTCACATACAGTATGTATGATTTTTTATTTTAATAGTACTTTTTATTTACGAATATGTTTATAGTACACGAGCGAGATTTGGAAAAAACTAATTAATTTATTAGATTGAAGGAGCAAACAGCTCTTCATCAAAGAGTATAAAAAAAACCTTTATTTGGTATAACCCTTACCAAAAAAATCAATATCATTATCATCATCATATAAATTATAATCCTCATCCTTTACACTATTCCCTCTCGTTCTTTTCTCACCACACCTATATCCTCTCCTATGCCACTATATTTCCATCCTTTAATTCACTCGCCTTTCTGCAATTCCCTACACACTTTGCGTTCACTACTTTACATTAGTTGCCAAGGTGCCACCACATGTCGCTTCCCTTACGATACAGAATACACGCAGCATACCCCAGCTTCAACCACAATTTCCTTCCTCTCTCTTCTGACCCGCAACTTGCGCTTGCCATACATACTTTTTCCTCCTTATTTTATTCGCCCCTGACTAAGTAGTCAGCCAGCGCGAGTTGCGGGTCAAAAGAGAGAGGAAGGAAAGTGTGGATGGATCAAGGGTACACCGCATGTGCGCTGTGTACTAAAGGAAGCTACTTAGCCAGGGGTATACGCTTTGACTGTAGTCAAATCTAACAAAATACAAGTTATTTCATAAAGATCGGTTGTTTCCTGTAGAAGTGAGGTGTATCAACATCCAAATACATACCATTACCCCCGTTTTAATAGTATTTAGAGGTAAATTCCCTGCAAAATAAAACGACACACAATAAAGCACAATCATAATTAATTTTTTGCGTTTATTTTGTTTTTAAATCCTGCAACTCTTATTAACTTATATGACTATACATACAACGTTTCCACAACAAAAATATTACTTCGATGGAAGGACAACATTTTTCATTTGTTCATCATCATCATCATTATCATCATTTTATTTGGTGAGTGGTGGTGGGGGGTGGGTGGGTGTTTGTGAAGGTTTGTAACCGAAAGCCTCGTAATGTCTGTTTACTGTTTCTTCGCATAAACATCGGCGCAAACATCTGACTTAACGCATCATTTGTTTCATTCTCTCGCTTAATTAATTAGTTTGGTGTTTCTCGCGGTTATAGTGAGTGGTAGGCCTTGGCAATGAATTAAGCAAGTTGTAAAAAAAAACAATATTTTACATTACATGCGCTGGAAATATATTACATTTATTATATACAAATGAATTGGTTTTTTTTATATAAAAAAATCTGGACTTCACATCCCAGTCAATATTCTTAAAAGTTAATCTATATATTTATGTTTATATATACATTAATTAACAACTTTTGTGTGTTTGTGAGTTTATTTTTATTTATTTATTTACTTTTTGGCCTCTCATGTAAATATTTATATATAATATAAACATGTACGTACATCTCGCCACTTGTTCGTTTCACTTTCGTTTTTGTTTTTTTGTTTCATTATTATTAGTTTATTTGGTTGTATGTATGAGTGTGCCGTGGCGGCTCTTTTGTTTTAGTCCGCCACCGCCTCCTAAAAATCGAACTAAAAATATATCTATCTGAATTCAACAACAACAACGCTAGCACTAGCAACAATAATTTTTCTCATATATTTATTTTATTATTTGTTTAACATTAACAACAATACAACAATGCAAAGCGGTCTGGAGGGGGGTGGTGGTGGGGGTGGTCGATGGGATCGCAGGGCTTGCGATCGCATCGCCACCGGGCCGAAACGAAAGGTCACTACACGAGCGTTTTGTACAAAGTGTTTGTTTGCATTGTTGAAGGCATACATTTATCGGAAATTTGTATTGAGCTGGTGGTGCACATCCCCCTCAAAAAACAGACACATACTGGTAGATTTATTGAATGAGGTTTGGGGGATGTGGTGTTTGCAAACATGGAAGAGAGGTAAAACCATTTTAAATTTTAATAATAATACCTATATAATTTTTTTATTTAAATATTTACGTTGAATTTACTATATCATTTGAAAAATTAAACAATATTAATTATCTGTTACAAATTAGAAATTGATTTTTTTTGGCGTCTACTACGTGGTAATTCATTTTCAATAAAGTGGATGAATAAAACTACTACCACTTGTTTGATGACTGAATCATCCGGAAAAACTTAATAATGCCTAGAGCTTAGGCGAAATTAGTTGTTTTAAACAATTAAACAAGTGGTAAAAAAGCATAATAGTTTTATTAATCTCTTTTATTGTTACAAATCACTTATTATGAAAGATGAATGACATGTACAAAAGTACGTTTAGTAAATTTGAGTTAGTTTGACGAATAATGCCCGATTTACACGTATTTAATAGCCAAACCAAATTACTAAGGCAAGTTGCTTAATTAAATAATTTTATATATGACGCCTGTGGCTAGAAATTATGTTTGCTATTGCAAACATAATTTGTAGCCAGACTCGTCATATAAATAATAAAATTATTTAATTAAGCAACTTGCATTAGTAATTTGGTTTGGCTATTATATACGTGTAAATCGGGCATTAGTCGTCAAATTAACTCATATTGACTAAACGTACTTTTGTACATGACATTCATCTTTCATAAAAAGTGATTTGTAACAATAAAAGAGATGAATAAAATTACTATGTTTTTTTATATAATAGCCAAACCAAATTACTAAGGCAATTTGGTTTGGCTATTATATAGGTGTAAATCGGGCATTAGTCCTAAATTTCAGTTGTTTTTAATTTAAACTATTGTTTAAATTAAAAACAACTGAAATTTAGTATACATATCAAAAACGAATTTAAAACTACCTTATCAATTTATCAGTACCAGCTTTGTTTCATACCTGTAGCCATTCACTCCAAAATGCCTCGCATAACAAATTAAGAGTGACATTTAAATTAATTAATTGAAACAATCCCTTCCATGTTTGCTAATATAATTCTATACACTACATGTGTTCACCTATATATTATCAAAACAAAACACTGTTTTGCACATGTCTGACTGTATGTATATATATATATATATATATATATATATATATATATATATATATATATATATATATATATATATATATAAGTGTGTGTACGTGTCTGAATATGGTGTCCCTAATACAATATATAACAACGGCGTACAGTTTTACCCAATAACGTTAAAACAAACGCACATTAAAAATCAACTGAAATGGCGCCTTCCGCAAAATGGCGTCGCGTGTGTCAGATGTTTGCGCAGGCTGCTTTAATAACTATTTCCTGTGTGTATGTGTAATAGTAGTAGTAGTAGTAGGTGGTACATAGTTCTATTATTCTTTTTTGGCACAACATTTTCTAAACACAACAACAGAATGCGTCCTGGAAGAAAAAACGAAGAACGAATTCATTTTACAAAAATTCTTACAATAAAAACGTCTTTTGTCGCGTTGTTTTTTTGTTAAATGTGTGCATGTGTGTGTGTGTACATGTGTATGTGTGTGTCTGAGTGGTGATTTCTCTCCCCGTGTCTGTTTTATTTTGTAAGGAGCAGGTAATTATTTACTAAACCAACATTATATTACGAGTCAACACTTTTTTTTGCTAATAAATGCTCTATCTAGGTATTACATTTAAAATATACAAGTTCTCCTCGATCCTATGATTCTTTTAAAATTTTCTTCAATAATCTTACATTTTGTTTTATTTACTTGACTATGTGACCTGTTTTCAAGTTACGATCGCAGTGTGTGCGTGTGTCATTTTTGTTTGTTGGAAACGTTTCTCGGTTTATTTTATTATTATTATTATTACTCTCATATTTTTTTTTACAAATACAAATCCTAAAAATCGTACGAAAACGTGTATTGGACGTCCCCGCCGCGCCACCCCAGTCTCAAAAAACACACTTTCTTTTTTTGTCAACCAATATGTTTCTCTCCCAACACGCTTTTTTTTTTAAAAAACAAACGAAAATCGTCTCTTATCTAAAAATATATTATTATTATTTATTTATTATTAATTTCATTTTTGTTGTATTGCGTTTTAAGGCCGGGCCACGTTTACGCCCTCGAGTTTGTATATATTATAATTTTATACATATATATATATATCGTTTTTATATATATAAAGGGGGAGTGGGGGAATGCGCTGGGGGGGTGTACGCATGCGCTGGTTACACGGCGCATGTGTTGACGTGGCGGGGTGCCGACTTTATTTATTACTGCAGAGACGGAAAATATTCATGTTGTTTGTGTATATGTGTGTGTGTGTGTATGTGTGCTTTTTGAAACAGTTTGAGGTTAAAACAAGTGAACATATCGGTGGGCTTTTGTTACACACATTACAATTATATCATTTACACCAATTGCTGCTTTATACAAAAACAAATAATGCGCACGAACAAAATTATATTTTGTTTTTATTTCAAACAGATACCTAGCTTATCAATTTTAACATGGCGGACTTTATTCAATTTTTTTACGAAATTAAAGCTGCAAAATAATGCGTAGGCTCCCTCTATTTGGCATCACCAAAATAAATTTTAATTTCTCAACCTTCATCCCAACCTAAATACAAAATTTAGGCTACAAGGCTACATTTAATTGTACAAAGCAGATAACTCTCGATTTAATTTGAAAATTATGATTCTAACCTCACGTTAGACAACTATGACATATAATGCGACGTTGCCATATATATAGTATATAGTCCGTGATTATATTGTAAGATATTGCAACATATATTCATACACTAAACTCAATAAAATATACTGTATATGACCAAATATACACAAATTAAAATTTTCAGTTGTGTGATCCAGACTTTTGCTACAGGTTACTGTGTTGTCAACTTTGGACAACATGTTGCGTTTGTAATTTATGTAAATCGACGTGCGTAGTTACAGACGTGAAATCAATTTATTTATAAATAAAAATATAACTGTTCACGTCGAGAATATAATACTCTGCACAATTACGTCATTTGTAATTAGGTTAGAAACAAAACGGTGAAACACGCGCCATCTGTTACTAAAATTGATAACCTTCTATCTGTTAATTTGTTTTTAACAAAAACCAACCGATATTATTCACTAAAACACAGCAAAAAAAAAACAACCCTCTCGAGTGTTGCGCTTCCTTTGTACAATTTGAACAAATATCAACATGGGATTTTTTTTTTGAAAAGTACCACATACAAAAAAAATGCATTTCCGCTTTGCAAAACAAAACACACACCAAAACGCGCCGTTTTGAATAGAAAAGCAGGCCGCGAGTACATTTGTTTTACCCTGATTGTTTTTGTTTTGAATTCAATTTACAATTAATCGTTTTTATAGTATATAGATGGCGCTACAGGGCTATAGTATGTTATTGCGACACCGATAAATACTGCGTCCGTACTTATAAAATTTATTTAAAAATATTTATTGACTAAATTATGGGTGTGTTCTTTTTTTTTCTTAAATGTTATAGCACTAGTTGAATAAATTGAAAATTATTATAACTATTGTTGATCTATTCACATCATTTCAGGTCAGATCTAGCCAAAATATACAAATGTGATTAATAAATGTTTTAAAGGATAAATAAAACGATTTTTTACTTTGTTTTTTATCACACTTCAGTTACACTTTGCAACTAGTTTCGGCTAAGCTCTAGCCATTTTCGAGCTCCTCCGAACTAGTTGCAAAGTGTAACTGAAGTGTGATAAAAAACAAAGTAAAAAATCGTTTTATTTATCCTTTAAAATGAATTATCACAAAGTAGACGCCTTAACAATCCAATATTTTAATAAATGTTTTTTTGAATTAGTTTTAATCTGATGGTATTTACACACAGTATATATTGATCACACTGTATATACTATTCAATCACATGTATACTACAAACGTAGCCGCTTTCGTTTATCGCACCGGAGGATTTATTAATGTTATTATTTATCACAAGTGTTTTAAGTTGTTAGATCTGGCTGGAAAAGGTCTGTAATAGACCATGCGAACTAATGGCCGGGTGCGTTCATATGGCAATACATTGTTTGAGATTTGAATGTAATTTCTAAACTATCGTGGCCGTCGCGCTACCAACTGCACCAATTGGACATAATAAACATCTTGTATACTATCTACTTCAACACCCCGTTGGTGCAGTTGGTCGTGCGAAGCCTGCGATAGCTGGAGACGTGGGTTCGAGTCACACCTAAGATTGAATGCTAGAGCAATACTTATATATAGTTGTATTGCTGAAAAAAACAGTCTTTTTATGTTCAATTGGTGCAGTTGGTAGCGCGCCGTCCGCTATATATATATATATATATACAGCGGCTGGCGCGCTACCAACTGCACCAATTGGACATAAAAAGACTGTTTTTTCAGTATATATATATATATATATATATATATATATATATATATATATATATATATATATATGTAGCTTATATTTGTTATATGAACGCACTTTAAAACAATCAACAATGATTTAAATTGATACCAGTTGGTTTGATAGTTTGTTTGGTTGCATAATATATAAATATCACGGCCTGCTTTGTTATGAACAATACAAATCAATTTAAAAAACTAGTTACGTGATTGGAGGAGGTCTATATATATGTGTGTATGTGTGTAGTTAGTTGTATATCATCCAGAAACAGTTGATATGAAGAGATTGTGGCTGCTTGCTGCTGCTGCTGCTGCTGCTTGCTTGGCTTGCTTGATGCGGTTCCCATAATTCACTCACATTATTTTTAACGTTATTAAATTGGTATCACTAAGCACTCGTGAAATATAATGGTGGCAGTCGGGAAACATTTCCATTCCGCTCCATCGTTCGTTCGTTCGTTTTCGCAATTTTATTTAAATTTTATTCTTTTAAAATTTCTGCACTGAACTAAAATAAAAAGTTTATGGTGTTCTATTGAAGATTCTCAACCAGCTACTGTACTTGTATTGTTCACAGTTCGTACCATTAGTGGTTTTGTTAATACTGGCTACGTTTTATTATTTTTTTCCAACTACGGGATCTCACATTTAACAATTTTATTTTTTTTATATAATCATCGCTCGCTATCTCTCTCTCGCACACTCCGTTCCCTCTCGCACATTACAAATATTCTCTACGATTTAAACCAAGTCGATTCGGTGGAGGAATGAAAAGTATTGAAATATCGCAACTATTATTTTTTTTGTTTGTTTATTTATATACGTTAGTTTTTTTTTATATGACCGCGTTATTTTTAAACGATCTGGCCGCTACGTGGCGGAAATCGGTTGTGCGCTTGAGGGGTGAGTTTAGTGGAGAGTGGAACATTTTGTGGTTTGGTGTTGGGCGCCTGCACCATTTTTTTAAAAGTCACATCTAGAGTTAGAAAAATATTTTGATTTTATCACTTAAAGCAGTGATTATTACTATATATTATCTTCAACTATTTTATTGTTATACAGACGCTCCTGTCTGGTTATTTTTCATTCAGATACGGCAAGAATTCTCTCACGATTTAAAATGTATTTATACTAGTTATATATGGTTTGTGGCACCCTCTATGATTACTAATTCCAATTATTATTTATATATATATATATATATATATATATATATATATATATATATATATATATATGATAATTGGAATAATTAGTAATCATAGTTAGTTGTCTCATTGATGCAGTTGGCAATGGTATTTCTAATCGAAGTGCGCGACATCTTTCGTGTGCGATGTTCAGCTCAATCTATGACCAACATAAAATAGCAAAATGAAAAACACTCGTACATGCATTGCCAACTGGATCAATGACAGCTTCGCTCTCATATGAGAGCGAAGCTGTGATTGGTGCAGTTGGTAATGGTACAGGTTAACTATGTTCAAAGTGCTAAATGGAACAGTTGATTTGATGCCGGCCGCCATGTTACAGTTGGTATCGGCTAAAGTGGGTGTCAATTATATCATTTGTTTTTAAACAATTTCTATGCACTCTCTTTCTCTCCCCATACAACACTTTCATTCTTGTATGATAGAATACTTTGGTATTGAGATAAAATAGTTGAAGAACATTTGGACTAATATTTTTCTAAACTTAATGTGACTTGTACAAACCCACAAACAAATAATTTGTAAATCTCTGCCGCGTTACAATTATTGTACTACTCTGATCAGGGCCGTGTCTAGGTTTTATTTGTTTGTTGTCAAACAATTATTTTGAGAAAGGCATTTTGCTGCCTAGAACCGACCCTTGACAAACTGTTTAACAACTGTTCAAAACCTTATATCACAACTATTTTCAATTAAAAGAAAAACACACAAATAAAATTTAAATATCAGAGCCGTATTTACTACACTTGGAGAGGCATGTGACATATACAGGGTCGGACTGGAATAAACTTAAATTATTATTTTATTATTAGCACGACGATTGGTAGCACGACGGCCACAATAGCCAAAGACGTGGGTTCGAGTCCCACCGAAAAGTAAATTTTAGAGCGCTAGTAAATTAAATAAATATTCTTATATATAAAAATTATGTGAATGTTTTGAAGCCGATCGACCTGTCAGTTATGATTTTTGTGTTCATTTATATTGTTATTACAAAAAAGTACAAAGTTTTGGGTTTTGAATTATGTTATCATTAGGGGCTTTCGCTTTGTATAAAGGCGAGTTAACTATAACCAGTGATTGTAGGTGCCCTTATAGATGTTGCATAAATAATTGTTAACTTTGTATTTTATAAGTCTAGATTCCTGCGATTTTGAATCCGTGATATAAATGTAATTTTGTACAAATTTGACACTAAAAGAAATGTTGCTATATATAAACAGAGATAGTTATAGATATAATCGGGCTATCTGTTTGACTGTCTGAACCAATCAAATATCATAAAAGCGACGTTGCCATATGTAAACAGAGACAGATATATGGATAGATTTCGGCTATCTGTGTGTCTGATTGTTTCAGCCAATCTGATATCATATTAATGACGTTGACATAAATTGTTAAAATTTTAAAATTAAAATTAAATTATATTGATAAACATATAATATTGTTCAAATATTAGATTGAATCGGCATCTACTTTGTGATAATTTATTATAAATAATAAATAAAATATATTTTATTTTTCTTTGTTTTTTTATCACATAAACAAGTGATAAAAAAACAAAGAAACATTCGTTTTATTTATTTATTATATATATATATATATATATATATATATATATATATAATTATTGTATCTCACCAATTATAATAATAATAATAATAAAATTCCAGTCCGACACTGATTAATAAATAAAAAATCATGTATACATTTGTTTATTGTTTTATTTAACATACGCGACCGTCACTGCGTCGTCGTCGGTAAATACAGCCCTGATTAATATATATATATGTATATAATAACTACCAGTAATTAGCAATTGAGGAAATTCCGTAACAAGTTCAGTCTCTACTATGTCAAGTTGGCGCATTAAAAGTAACAAAACAAATATCACATAAAATATGACACTCTAGACAGCTATGAGAACATAACAATCACACTACGATGTTTTGTGTAACAAAAGCTATCGGTCGATCTATATAATATGGCTGGCGGTAATTGTAATTAATAACAGATTTTAAATTATTCTTCATTTATAATACTATCATAAATTGACTAGTGTTTCCCAACGAATTTCTATTTTATTTACACTCTCTTGATACATCAGTAAACGATAACATTTCTTATGAGGTATAATTTGAAAAAATAGTAGGCTGAAACAACTGAAATCCACAACATGTTGAATGTGTCGGCTATTTAAAAGAAGAATCACCAGATGTATGTATGTTAATTAATAATTTCTCAAAAATTTCACTCTCCGATGGGACTTGAACCCACGTTTCCGGCTATCGCGGCCGTTGCGCTACCAACTGCGCTACGGAAGGTGGTAGTGGATAGCGCGTGAGATGTTCTTATGTCCACTTATTTGCACAAATTGAAACAAGAAGTGCGTTGAGAGTCCAATTGGATTTTTGGATTTCGCTCATACAGCCGTGTTGATTTGTGAATAATTAGAAGGTGAAATTTTTGAATATATATATATCTATATATCTTTGAATGAATATGTTCGAATGAGTGGTTTCAAGAATCAAAGATCGATTAGGGCGGTACATTTAAATCTGCTGTAGGATGTAACTAAAGTTGCCTATAACAAATATGTATATGCAATACGGTAATAGTAAACATTGCTCGTTATGAGTCTTAATGTGTTTATGTAATTTGAATGTCGTCTTGTAATACAGTCCTTGGTAATATACAACAATTAACCACTAAATCGTATTCAGTTGGGAAACACTAAGTTCGTTCGACAGTTGTCCGGATAAACTCTCGCATACAAAATATTTTGATGGTGTACAAATTCATGTGGTGGTGTGCGCCATTAGCGCAATTGTTTCTTACAAAATGGACACTTAAACAACTGAAAATGCAAAACGGACCGTTAACAAATGCCGGCGTTTTTCCCTCTCCTTCGTCGTCGTCGTCAATTCATTTAAAAACAAAACAAGTATCTCTAGTTATAACAATAAAATGTCTCTGTGTGCCGCCATTTTGTATACAAATCGCAGCGGCCATCGTTAAAAATCGCAGGGCCAACCAACACCAATAAGACACAGCCGGAAATTAATTGATTTTTGTTTTGTTTTGGTGTTTTATCACGAATAAATAAATATTTGTAGGCTTGATTTGCGTTATTGAAACTAATTGTATGTCTTAAATTTAAATTTCAATTGGTATTGTGTGGCCTCATTCGTTTATAGTTTGAGAGCTGTTCTGGACTGGCTTAGAACAGCCAGGAACATTAATTTTAAACAATAAAGAAAGTGGCTTATATATATATATATATATATATATATATATATATATATATATATATACGGTAGTAGAAAGTAAATGATTAAAAAGAAAATCATTTGATTGTTATTAAAATTAAGACATACATTCAGATAGAAGAAATGATAGTGATTTAGGTTAATTATCACATGTATTATTAATAAGAGTGTGGTGTAATTAGTGTTATGTGTTATTGGTGTTTGTTATTGCGGCCTCTGTATGAGCAATTTGCGATCCTAGACAAATTCTATGTGCATGAAGATATTATTTTATTTTTGTTGTATTTTTCTTCTAAAAAGAGCCCGCGCGCATTCCAATACAATTCGCGGCTGAACGGGGACGGTCGCAGCCGTCCCCGGCGCCTCGTCATCGGGCCGCGCGTCGGACGGAACACATATCGCTCTAGCTCGCCTAATTCTATGACCACGGCCGCCTCCAGTGCCGCCACTCGGTCTTTATCCGCGCCAACGGTGTCCGCACACTGGCCGCGCACATAACCAACAGGGCATTGAATATGCTATGAAAAGTATTTATTTGTATTATCAACGTAATCCATGCGGTCCACAAGGGCAGCACTATGTTTAACCGAGTCCGTGGCGCCGCTGCCGACGACGACGACGTCGGAGCAGCGCCGGATCGGCAGCTCGGCGTGCCCGCGCCGAGTCCTTCCGCACACTTCACCGGCACCGGCGTGTCGTTCGACGGTCTGCCCGGGCAGTTCGCGCACAGTCCGAACAGTCCCCGGCCCGGCGTGCCGCAGTGCGTGTAGCAACAGTCTTCGTCGCCCAATGCGGACTTAATCCGCTGCTCGCCCGTCTCTGGTATATTCGGATCTAAACAAACAGAAATCACTAAATTAAAACACAATAATAAAACGCCATATAACGTATGTCTTAACTTGCCTTGATGAATATAGAGTTGCCTATATTAATATAATATAGACAACTAGACCTACATGAAAGCAAGTTAAGACATACGTTTATAGTACATTATTAATTAATATGGGTTATATTTGGTAGGTCATAAATAGTTATTTCCAAACCACGATCGAAAATAAAATTCTCATCGTACAATTTCATTATCGCATGATGGCCCACAAATAACTTTCCATCTCCAAGATTGTTGCCGTTTGGCACACTCGTCGACCCGGGAATACTTTCTGAAACATTTAGTGGCTTTAAATTTACGACGCGATTGACAGCCAGCCGAACTGCTATGTATATGTGTGTGTGTGTGTGTGTGTGTGTGTGTGTGTGTGTGTGTGTGTGTGTGTGTGTGTGTGTGTGTGTATGTGTATGTATGTGAGCGGACTGCTCATAAATCGGAGCGATCGATGCAATTTTCGCTCGATATAAATCAAATTCGGGCGTGATTGGCAACGGGCATCGCGCCTAGCTCTCGGGGGCCGTCTCTCGCGCGTCCTCCGGGGACCCTAATCGCCTCAAGAGCAATCAATAATTCAGAGATTCGCTCGGGTGGTGGCGGCGGCGGCAGTAGCGGCCGCTTTAAACGGACCCTCGATATATTCGACACGCCATCCATATTTTTTTTCGCACTCCATTTTTTTGTTCATCCCTGTGTTTTAAATTTTGGTGAAGTTAGTACGACATATGTAATTCCTTTTTCAAAACCAAACAAACTATATATAATTTGTATATTTAATTTGATTGTTTTTGGTGGACTTCTGTACAAGCGAGAATTTGTGTATTAGCTATGCCTAATAAAAGTCGTTTTTAATATTTTTACTATCCGAATACAGCACTGCTGTATAAAGCCTTGGTTTCCTAGGAAGAGGTGTCGACAAAAGCAGCCGTATTTAACGTAATTTTGACGTCACACATTTCTTTTACGTATATTTAACTAAATCTGGTAATCCAGAGAGCGGTATACTTCAAAGTATTTGATATTCTAGTGAGTTAATCAATTACATGTACTTAAAACGTATCTTGTAATGTGTAAATGACGTCAAATACGGCCTTTTTATCGACAACGCCTGCTAGGAAACCAGGACGTTTAAGGAAGGTATTGTTTTCACGAAAAAATTCGAATAATAGAAATCGCTAACCTGGCCAAAGCAAAAAAAGTTAGAATGACTAGATCAGATTTCGAAAGGTATCTGATTTTGATTTATTTGAATTAAATATATAATAATATAAAAATTCTATCTTTATAAGGCTATGTGAGGCTTTTCCGCCGGTCAAGGGAGAAGCGCAGAGGAGTTTAATCACCCGTTATTTAACTTAACTTCACAGAAACCCTCTGAAAAGCTGTTAAAGGTGATTTGCGAAAATTCTCTCCCCGCTGAGGATCGAACTCAGGTTCCCCAATGCGCAGTACGAGACGAACGACGCCTCTAATCTGGTCACTAAGCTATTATAGGTATATTTTAAATATTTTTCCACAGCTACACGGATAAATAATATTGAAAATAAATATTGATAATTGTTAATATTTAAATTTTTTTAAAATACATGTGTTATTATAGAAAATTCATTTTTTTTTCAAGCGGCTTGAAATTTTTATTTCAAACCGCTTGAAAAAAAAAATAATTTCAAGCCGCTTGAAAAAAATAATAGAATTTTCTATAATAACACATGTATTTTTTTAAATGTTCAATATTAACAATTTTCAATATTTATTGATCCATGTAGCTGTGGATAATTCTCAATTCTTGGTTCAAGAGGCTTACAACTCGCACATGTACCTCGCATCGTGCATATATTGAATTTTGGATCTTTATTTTTTTGCAAACCGCTACAAACATCTTATTATGTTTTAGTATTTTAATCTGCCTAGCGGCTATAAAACTTACAGTAACCGTATTTAAAAGCAAAACGAGCAAATTGCTCCATTGAAAATATTCTGTAGCGCGCGTCGCCCATATATTTAACTTGCGAGGCGGCTCGTTTGCAGAAGGACGCTCGTTTTAATTAATTTCACATAAAAAAAATATATAAAAACAAAGCAAACCGCGCGCGAGGTAAGAACAAATGCGCATACAAACCGAGCAGGACGCGGCGTGCATTTTAATTGCACACTAAGAGCACGCATATTTTTTTAATCATAAAATTGTTGTCTTTAACACAAACGCTATGCGGAATAAATGTTTTGTATATATAGTTAAGTTAACTCATGCAATATGCCAAAATTGTTCCTTATTTATTATCTCTCTTTATTTCTCGGATTGAAAATTAACTTGAATGTTAACAATTGAGCCTGATTAATTTTTAATATACATATGATAACTCATGATTTATATATACAAGATATAAATCATGAGTTAACATGTGTATATTAAAAATTAATTATTTTCTTTTACGTATTTTTTTATGAAAAGGTACTATTATTACTATAACGCTGATACTCCTGCAGAAAACTAGGTGAAGAACTTTAGTGGATATTGCGGTGATAATATAAAAATGGCAACGTTGCATTTTATTTGTTGTGGATACGTTCATTAATTAATTTAAGACTAATTAAAAAATTATATGTGAAAAATAATGTAATGCATAGTTCAAGTCGCTTGAAATAGTGGACGGGCATAGTTTGATTGGTAGGGGCCACCCGCCCACCCACCTTCGCTCGCATAGTTTTTTCCATAGGATAACACTCTTCTTGGAATGGTTTGAACAATATAAAACGTCTATATCCATTGAAAAAACTATGCGAGCGAATGTGGGGTGGGCGGGTGGCCCCTACCAACCAAACTATGCCCGTCCACTATTTCAAATGGCTTGAACTATGCATTACATTATTTTCACATATAATTTTTTAATTAGTCTTAAATTAATAAATGAAATTAATTAAATCATAGATAGTAATGGATAATAGTGTAGTGCATAGTTCAAGTCGTTTGAAATAGTGGACGGGCATAGTTTGGTTGGTAGGGACCGCCCGCCCACCCCACCTTCGCTCGCATAGTTTTCTCAATGGATGCAGACGTTTTATATAGTTTAAACTATTCCAAGAAAAGTGTCATCCTGTGGAAAAACTATGCGAACAAATGTGGGGTGGGCGGGCGGCCCCTACCAACCAAACTATGCCCGTCCACTATTTCAAACGACTTGAACTATGCACTACACTATTATCCATTACTATCTATGATTTAATTAATTTCATTTATTAATTTAAGACTAATTAAAAAATTATATGTGAAAATAATGTAATGCATAGTTCAAGCCATTTGAAATAGTGGACGGGCATAGTTTGGTTGGTATGGGCCACCCACCCACCCCACCTTTGTTCGCATAGTTGTTCCATAGGATAACACTCTTTTTGGAATAGTTTGAACAATATAAAACGTCTGCATCCATTGAAAAACTATGCGAGCAAAGGAGGGGTGGGCGGATGGCCCCTAAAAACCAAAGTATGACGGTCCACTATTTCAAATGACTTGAACTCTGCACTGCATTGTTTCTAATATAATTTTTTTCGAATTAGGAGTAAATTAATAAATGAAATTAATTAAATCATAGATAGTAATGGATAATAGTGTAATGCATAGTTCAAGTAATTTGAAATAGTGGACGGGCATAGTTTGGTTGGTAGGGACCACCCGCCCATCCCACCTTCGCTCGCATAGTTTTTTCAATGGATACAGACGTTTTATATTGTTTAAACTATTCCAAAAAGAGTGTTATCCTATGGATCAACTATGCGAACAAAGGTGGGGTGGGCGGGCGGCCCCTACCAACCTGACTATGCCCGTCCACCATTTCAAACGACTTGAACTATGCACTACACTATTATCCATTACTATCTATGATTTAATTAATTTCATTTATTAATTTAAGACTAATTAAAAAATTATATGTGAAAATAATGTAATGCATAGTTCAAGCCATTTGAAATAGTGGACGGGCATAATTTGATTGGTAGGGGCCACCCGCCCACCCCACATTCGCTCGCATTGTTTTTTCAATGGATATAGACGTTTTATATTGTTCAAACCATTCCAAGAAGAGTGTTATCCTATGGAAAAACTATGCGAGCGAAGGTGGGGTGGGTGGGCGGCCCTTACCAACCAAACTATGCCCGTCCACTATTTCAAATGACTTGAACTATGCATTACACTATTATCCATTACTATCTATGATTTAATTAATTTCATTTATTAATTTAAGACTAATTAAAGAATTAATTTTTAGGTTTAAATTGTTGACACTAGGTATCGCAGGCTATCATATAGAGGTTAATAGCGAAGCAGAATTTAAGTTAAGAGTTGGATTCAGTGCTATAAAATAGTATTTTTAGGCAATTATTTCATCACATTTAATCTCCCGCCCTCTCCACAGCATTGCAAATTTATGCTTGTCGTCTTAAACCATTAATTCTCAATGAGGATGATTATGATTATTAGCATTTTCTGTAAAAGCTGGCTAGGAGGGGTGGAAAGCGGTTGCTCCCATCTAGTTCCGAGCGGCACTTTGAGGACGGTAGTAGTAGGAGAAAAAAATCATCGCTCGTAAAACGATGACGGCGATAATCGTGCTTCTGGAATTTATTACCCGTGAAATTGCTAATGCGGCCGCGGGGAAAAGGGCGCAACATTTCCGCCCATTACCGCGGCCTTGGCAATAAAGAAAGTGAACGCGATCGCCCAACATACGATGATGTCAAATAGCGGTTTATTTATAGACGTTGAGCATGAGAGCGAGTCTCATCGTGTTCATTCACTGGAGACTTTATCTAATTTTGTCGAACTTTATGGCTGTAATGGTCGTTTGTTTGAAAAAGTGGTTATATCTACTTAGCTATAATATTAATATAATATTATCTATTTGCCTTTTACCTTTCGGTGTAGGCTAAACCTAAACTTAGCTATAATCAGTTAAAAATTGTGTCTGTTTCATTCAAAAAAAAAAACATTAATAAACCCAAAAAATTTAACCACCAACGTTCCCATCCAACAAGTCCAAACACGACTGGAGTACTCGCGAGTTATAGTACCACAAATGCTGACTCAACAAGAGATAAACTCAAAGAAAATATAATCCCTCTGGTGTCGCGGTGGCAATTTATATCTTTATTGTCAAGTTCGTAATGCTACTGTCACCCATATGGATAAACTGTAGGGCATGGTTTGGTTGATAGTATTTTTTTTTAATGGGGAATATATTTAGTCTGGACGTATGTCTTAGCTTGATTGCGTGTAATATAAGTTGCAGCCGTGATTATATTATATTGGTGTTTTAAAATCTTTAAGGTTGACGTTTTTGAACTTGTGATGCACATGTAATAGCATAGGCGAAATGCGTATAAGAAATACGCATCGTTTTCTTTAAATAGAACATAAATTGAGTTGCAAAAATACGTATCCAAATGAATAATGTTGCACTATTTCCGTAGTCAAGGTGAGAATGTCCATAGTACTTCAGTAATTGTGAACAAAAAATAATAAATTTATTTCACAATTACTTTCCTCCTGGCTTTCTGTGAAAATTAATATTTTAGTAAAATAGATTGCGCGCACTGCTAAACCACCCTGAAGTGCGAACACGCACAGATATTAATCCGCAGTCCCATCTCGTATTTTCTTCATTCGCGCGCGCGTGTCGAGA
Source organism: Lordithon lunulatus (assembly GCA_963942505.1). Classification (NCBI taxonomy): domain Eukaryota; kingdom Metazoa; phylum Arthropoda; class Insecta; order Coleoptera; family Staphylinidae; genus Lordithon; species Lordithon lunulatus. The sequence continues at coordinate 68,472,568 of OZ012667.1, forward strand.
ATCATATCAGTGTGAGAGCAGAGAAAAAAAAATGGGGGAGATATTCAATTAACTTGTATAATTCGTTCTCGCGGGGGATATGAAATAATTACGTCTGGATACAATGGTGCGCTATCTATGCACTAGAGAATGCCTCGAAAACGAACAAATAAATGGCTGCAAATGGGAATTTGAAGAGATCAATTAGATTGGTACATTTTGTACAACTATCGTTTATGAATATTAGCAATTAGCAATGTGTTTGTAAAAACAAAACATATATTACTATTTTTGTTCTGTCATACGATTGATTTGAAAACATTACACAATGTTTTATACGTTTGCTCGCTCAGTTTAGAATTAATTCAGATGATTTTATATCCCCAGTTATTTAACGACACAAGTGTCTCCATTTGGCGAGTCCGTAAATTTTTATGTGACCACTAAGGTTTACTAACTTTTAAGCAACTGCATTTTTTATATGTCATCGCGCATTTGTAGGAGTCTCGAGGGGCTGTAAATCCGCTGATTTATGTATAACACAGTGCTAGGGGGACTGGTGATGTGGTGGAGTCTGTTGGACCGCGTCCAACAGACTTACCAGGGGCATAATTCGAGCGAGAATTTCTTAGCGACGACTTGCTATATAATTTAATCATTTCAACTATATCTAAAAGTTGAATAAAATAGAAAATCTATGTATTAGCACAACACACTATAGTGTAACATTTTATTAACTTTCCATTTAATAACCATGTATTATCTGGCTTTTGTTGAGATCAGACGGTTGGTCTATTTACTCATATCTTGTATTTTGACGGTTTGGGTTCTGGTTGATTATTGGCTGCAAGCATTATTTTTTAACAAACATTTATAAATACAGCCTTGAGACTTTTATGTTCAAATAACTAATGGTTAGTACTTTAACCATTGATTAAAACATATCAGTTGTCAAAATATAATTTTACATTTTATATTTAATGAAGCGTTATTTTTTAACAAACATTTATAAATACAGGCTTGAGCCTTATATGTTTAAATAACTGGCGATTAGTACTTCAACTGTTGATTTAGAATATATGTTAAAATTAGTTGTCAAAATTTAACTGTATTTTGTTTTTAACGAAGCGTTATTTTTTAACAAACATTTATAAATACAGGCTCGAGACTTTTATGTTCAAACAACTAGTGGTTTGTACTTTACCTGTTGATTAAAACAATTCAGTTGTCAAAATTTAATTTTACATTTTGTATTTAATGAAGCGTTATTTTTTAACAAACACTTATAAAAACAGGCTTGAGACTTATATATTCAAATAACCGGCGATTAGTACTTCAACTGTTGATTTAGAATATATTTGAAAATCAGTTATCAAAATTTAACCATATATTTTGTTTTTAACGCAGCGTTATATTTAAACAAACATTTACAAATACGGGCTCATGACTTTTATGTACAAACAACTAGTGGTTAGTACTTTAACCGTTGATTAAAACATATCAGCTGTCAAAATTTAATTTTACATTTTGTATTTAACGAAGCCTTATTTTTTAACAAACGGGCTTGAGATTTATATTTTTAAATAACCTGCAATTAGTATTTTAACAGTTGATTTAAAACATATCCGTTGTAAAAATATTTAACTGTACATTTTGTTTTTAACGTGGTGATGTAATTTTGTAGCAAACATTTATAAATACAGACTAGGGACTTTTTATGTTAAAATAATTTATGTTGGTATTGTTTGCGCTCAAGTTGTATTTCCGAGCGCGCATGCGCGTAGTGTGTTGTTTTGATGTCGATGAAAATGGACGCGAAACAAATCGCGGCTGTAGTTTACAAGAAAATAACTATCAAAAAGTGTTTGTGTAGTGGCGGAAATATGTGAAAACCTTTCTATAAGTTGTGAGGCACCTAATGAACTAATTTTCCCATCGCCGGAACATGGCGCCGATTTGGAAATCGTTTGGAAAATAATCGAATTTTTAGCCGGGACGTCATTTCACGGTAAGTCAAATCGGCAACGCGTGCTTTGTTTTAACTCTCGCTAGATTCAATCAAAATGGTTATGTCATGGATATTTATTAATATTATACATATATTTTGCCCCGATTTATTTCAACCAAATACTATCTAGATGGAGTTACGTCAGATAATAGCGACGTGAAAAACTTTGTTCGAAAATAGGCAGTCATTTTTTTTTTTCTAAAATGTAAGAGAACATATCTTGTGTGAGCACCACACGACTTTCCGAATTAATTAATATTAAATGAAAATTTAAGAAACTTATCAAAAATTAACACATACACACACACAGACAGACAGGGCCGTAAGTAGCTTTTTTGGGGCCCTGAGCATAACCTCATTTTTAGCCCCCCTAATTTTTATGCATTAAATAAAACTATAATTTTTTTTCGTACAACCGTACAATTATTATTCTAAAATATTTTGAACCTTTTAATTTCTATAGCTAATATTAGCTACTATATTGTTAGAAAAGTAGTAGGGAGGGGGTGGTGGTCTCATAATTTTGAACGGATTCCCAAAGAGTTGTTGAAAGGAGTACATTTTTTTAATATAATGAATTAATAATAAATTTGTTCTATTTTTCTGTGGCCTATCTGCCTCCCCCCTCTTCGTTCTGGGTCCTGGTTACGCGCCCTTGTTGTCCCTGCCTAGTTACGGCCCTACACACATACACATACATATACATACACATACAACATACACATACAACATACACATACATACACATACATACACATACACCTACACATACATACACATACATACACATACATACACATACATACACATACATACACATACATACACATACATACACATACATACACATACATACACATACATACACATACATACACATACATACACATACATACACATACATACACATACATACACATACATACACATACATACACATACATACACATACATACACATACACATACACAAACATTATTTAACTTCACACCGGTTTCCATAAATGTGTTAATGGCTATTTAATCCATAAGTATAAGCAGTTATAACAACAATACATACATTATCCAGGAGATGTGGTTATTTTAATTTCTCTCTATTGGAAACACTGAATAATAAAACAAAAGGTGTCATCAAAGCACCAATTACAAGCGTTATTCAAGCTGTTTGACATTTGTTTTGGCAATTTCTGTCATAATGACGTTTTAAATTTATCCATTTAATAGTTTTGGGATGTATAAAGTTTATGGGATATTGGTGAATACATTAGTGTAGTTTAATGTGCATGAACACATTTCGTTGCTACGCAGTTATTGTTACTGTAACAATTTAGTATAAAATGTATAAAATAAAAATATGTATATCCTGCAATTCTGTAAATGAAGAAATGAAGAGAAATCGAGACAAAGATTAATTACCAGAAATAATTCTGTTTGTAAGATAGTATATTTATATTATGGTTGTTTTACCGAGACAGAGGAAGGTGGGCTCGCCGGCGTATTGCGTGGGGTGGGCCGGTGCACGATCCCCGGGAAGCATGTAGGGACACTTTTGCTCCACGCTTTGGCAGATGCCGACACAGGGCCGTATTCGTTGCCCCGGGCCCGAGTAATGAGGCACCATGGAGCTGCACACCCACCGTCGGTATGCTTCCTATAACAGACAAACAAGACAGTTAATAAACTAAATAATATTTAATAAATAAATAAAATAAAATTTTAAAATAAATGATTCAAATACTTGAGACTTAAGCCAAACAAAAATGTTTTTAAGCCGACCGACTTGTAAATTATGCCGGATTTACACGTGTGTATTAACTAAAGCAGGTTACCAAGGCAAGTAGCTGAACTAAATAATTTATTTGTTTAGTATATATCTACATTCGATTTAGTAAAATGCATTTAGTAATAAATTCAAAATGGTTTGTCATCGTAAAAATATACATTCAGCATTACAAAAATGTATTTTCTGTACTCATGTCCTAAGACAATTGGCGATTCAAGCTGGCTGATACTCCATCTGGTGGCAAGAAATAAACTACATTTAGTAGGGAATTTGTTTGTATAATATTTGTTTTTCCATCTTATACATGACTATAGAGCCAATGTTATACTATTTATACCTTAAAAGTATATTAACAATCACGCATTATTTTAGAAGTGATTGAAATCATATAATTTTAATGCAATCAGTTGATCAATCAATAACAAAGATGAGCTGTTTACCTACTACTTTGAAGAAAACTGTTAACGTTTGAATCGCGAATACAATTCCTGGGTATGGGAAAATAGCCAGTGATGGTAACTTAAAATTCGGTACCAATGTAAATGTGTATTTATGAATATGAGAATGCATGCAAACACAGTGTACACCTGTTATACTTTAAATAGCATTAAAAACTAACGATATGATGGTACTGAATATATAAAAAATGCTGGGAGAAGTGTGTGGCTTTGCAAACAGATTATGATGTAAAATAAAAATAAATTTTAAAAGAAAATGTTTTATATCTTTGTAAGGTTGTAAACTTTTCAGACAGTCCTCATATTCAAATGACTGAAGAACAGTATAGACAGTTATTTGAGATAAGAAATATTCCTTAAAGAAATTACATGTAATACCTTGTATAACAGTATTTTTATGTACATTTATCTTATATATATATATATATATATATATATATATATATATATATATATATTTTCCATCGTAACTAAGTTTGATTTTGCTAAAAACCTGCTCGACGAATTAGTACCTTGACGTGGTGAGCAGGCTTAATCACATGTACCTTGAGAATTTCGTCTTTTTAATTTTATACACTTAATATATTTTTGAAGATAAAAAAGTTATTATTAAAGCTGCTTTCATTTAACGCTCTAAGCTTCTCCGGACTGATTGTCTCTGTTCTATTTTTCGTGCGAGCCGCTCCTAGAACGCACAAGTTTACCTCGTTTCTTACGCCGGTTACACCACCTCAAAACACCGAGCGAAAGATTAGCAAACATAAGCGGGCACATGAAGATTGTAGAGTATTGTTGCCTACCCAAAATAAATTGACAGTTAATGTTCACCTTCGCGAATAGCGTGTTTGATTTTTGTTCTCATTCAAGTTGTTCAGACACGTAATGTTTAGGACGACTAGAAACGTTAAACGAAAGCACCATAAATTACCTTTCGATTACTTTTGACGAAAAATTATTAGCAAAAATTATTGTAGTGTCAACAATTGTAGATTTCTTATTACACGAATATACAGTTTAAATTATTGGCAGCATATTACTTAACATACAATTTGCAATCGAATCTTTATTTTTAATTAAATAAATCTTTGGAGTTGATTTAGTTAGACTCAAATCATAAGGGTATTAGATAGAAATGTGTATTCATACACTAATTCAGTTGGTTTTCTATAATTATTAAACCGATTTCTGAATGTACATGTGAGACCAAAACTAATTCCGCTCCATTCGATACCATTTCAACTTTTTGAGGGCTAAAAATTACCATGTTTTTAAATATTCTTGCATGGATCGTTTGGAGCAAACTATAATTAATCAATATCAAATATTTTATTTTATTTCAATATTTTCACAATTTCAAATTCAGTTTATTCACTAATTCTGTTTTCTTCGCCGTTTTTCGACGTGTCGCGTTCCGAAACTTGAATCAATCGCGTTCGGAAATTTGAATCAATCTCGTGCGGGAATTTGATTCAATCGCGTTAGGAAACATGATTCAGCCGCGTTTTGTAACTTAAATAAACCGCGTTCTGAAATTTGAAACAACCGCGTAGCCGATTTGCACCCTGAAACGAATGCAGTTCCATTCTACAACCATGCAGGAAGATAGCGGTGGAATCGTTACAGGGGCAATGTAAGTATTTTCTAAAAACTAAAAATATATATCTGTAACTTTTTGCTACTTGGCGAGAATAACAGGACAACTCAAAAAAGATCCTTTTGAGAATTGGAAATTTTTAAGTGTATTAATTTATAGTTAAATATATTATATTGATGTGGTGCCGCCAGATGGCGTTTAACTTCCCTCTACGAGGGTAAGTTGTACTGTTTTTATAGTTAAATATTTTTTGTTGATTTATATGTTTCAGTGGATGACTATAATAGAAGTTGAAATTCACAATAATTCAAAACAATAATAATAATAATCATACTTGACATACTTGAGACTTCACATGGTACCTATTATAATTAGAGAAGTACCTACGAAATATAGACTTCTAAAAGGTGAATCCAGAGATGGAGACAACTCGAAAATTATTTTTGAGATGTCCTCTTATTCTTGCCGGTCAACGATATGTCTATTTCACTTATTCTACTTAATTTTAAATTGCCAGATTTTCTGCTACATAAAAATAGAAATAAATGTCCTGGGTTATTATTATTACAAATTAATAATATAACACTTCATTTATTAATGAGTAAATTTATAAAAAAAAGTTAGTCCAATCCGCATATCAGCGTCTGCCATATAGCTACAAATATTTAACATGTTACATTTTTTCGAAACAAAATAACTGAAATCAAACTTCTATTGTTACAGGTGTTACAGTGCGTGTTTTAGCTTCTTATTTTGCAAACTATAATTAAAAGTGTATTAGTTCGCGTTCTTTAGCCACGTTAGGGTCTCGCGAGTGAGTATTAATAATATCAAATTAGGCTGTGTGTTGTTTGCTATCCAAACTAAAGACAGTGCTTTACATGGGCCGTGGAGATGGAATGGTGGAGCACCGCGCAAGCAAATTGAAGACATCAACGGGGTGTTCTCCTAACGTGAGTGATCCCCGCAACTAAGTTGTAAGTGTTTGATTGAATAATTACGAGTCACGATCGTGTTGCGCCACTAGATTCATTCCCAACTGCTCTATATTAGTCTATATAGACTAGAAATAATTTAATCACAAAAGTACACTGTATATGTGTAAAATAAAAATTATTTTATACAGAGTGATCTTGAGACATATTACGGAAACCAGCAGGAATATGAAACAATGTTTTATATAGAAATTTCTTCATACGAAGGGGCACATTTAATGTCGTTATAAACATGTAAATTTACATGTTATTTATAATTTTTTAACCTACGTTTCTAATCAACACGTACAGTCTACTGGTTTTTATGTTTTTATTTAATTCATTCGTCGTTTTTAGTCAGTTTTAACTTATTGCAATATAGCCTTAAGTTTTTATTCGTATAACAGAAAAACGGGTTTTTAACGTTACCACGATGAATAGCAGCTACACAATTAGTGAATGCATCGTGCGAAGGAAGTAATGTTCGCCAATCTTTTGAGTATCTTTCCTTCCTTACAACTAGGACATGTACGTTGCATACAACATCTAATACAGCTAACACACACATTCCGAGCCCTGATGAAATAGTTAACTGAACATATAAAAATAGCGTTTTATTGCTGTACTATATAGTACATAGTAATGTGAACACATCTATATATATATATATATATATATATATATATATATATATATATATATATATTTCATATGAAGGGGCACAATTAATGGCACTAATTACATTCATTCAAAAATTCTATTATTACCACCAAAAATATAATATTAAGTTCACCACAAACCAACTATAAATTCTACACCCTGCATACATTAATCCCGTAAATATATCCGCCGCCCCCCGTCACCAGTAACATCCCCACGTTTTCCATACATACAATTCTAAGGAAATCACGCGGCCATTGTCGGCGTGTCGAATTTACATGCCGCCGCAGATAGAAGTGACGGCAGTCGCGTGCATCGTGGCGGCGTGCGCGCGCGCTCTTACCCGCAGCTATCCCGAGGGGGGTGGTTTACTACTGATAAAGGGGGGCCCCCAATTAATGCGACCCCGTGTCCGCGTCGCGAGCAGGTGATTAATGCACGATCGGGTTCGGCACCGACGACCGCCTTTTTGCCACCGCCAGCCCCCAGCAGGTTTCGGATTAATCAATCTTGTAATTAGCGCCGAGCGGGCGCGGGCGTCATAATTTACCAAAACTGCTCAATTAGAAAACAAGTGGAAGATAAACATAACTTTGATATCGGGGAGAGGCTATGTGTTCTGATATAGTTGCTGGTCTTTTTATTTATAAAAAAAAACACTTCTATTTTTATAAGCCGTGCAAAAGTATATATAAGTAAATAGTTCACCATAAATCATTGTAATTCATTACCTTACGCTGAGGTATTATTCTTAACGCATTAACCTATGAATGTTAGAGTATTAAAGATTTTAGATAACCAATTGAACATCAAATACTATGCAACTAATGCTACATCTGCAAGCATGCAATTAAAATTGCATAAAATATTAGGTAAAGCCCTGGTTTCCTAGGAGAGCGGTCGCTTTAAAGCGGCCGCTTTTGACGTCACAAAAATAATTTTATGTGTATATAAACAAATATGGCTTTCCATAAAGAGTAATACCTCAACGTACTGCAAAACTCAATGAATTACGATGAAAACTTGTAACTTATTCAAATACATATATTTAAAACGAATTTTGTGATGTGTAAATGACGTCAAAAGCGGCCGCTTTTAAGCGACCGCTCTGCTAGGAAACCAGGGCTTAACTAATCCTGCATCAAATATTAGACAATTAATATTACATGAATTATTTCATATAGGTTTAGTTACTTCGTATTTTATGCAATTTTAATTATATAATTGCAGGTGTAGCATTAGTTGCATAGTATTTGATGTTCATTTGGTTGTCTAAAATCTTTAATATTCGTGTAACATTCATAAGTTAATAATGCGTTAAGTGTAATGCAACAAGGCAATAAATTACAATAATTTTTGATGAGTATCTCAAGTAAATCATTTAAGTTTTGTTAGAAATCTGTGATCAAAATCAGTAATTTGATCGCTTTTCAAATTAAATTCGTGACAGGTTTATCTTTTGTTTTAGAGAGAAATCATACTAAGATTGGTTAATAATTGTCTATCTAATGGGCTCAAGTTGATCTTGATTGGATCATTTTCATTTTTATTTTTTTCACTTGTTCGGCTTTTCCACGAAAACGGTGCTAGTTTTATAACACTATTTTTTTTTTTTTTTTTTTTGAATTAAAATACCTACAAAATGAGATCTGCCACAGCTTTCTGTCATGAATTAAATTTTCCACGTTAGGCAAATTTGGCCAAGTTCTGTAGCTTTTCCGCTTTAATTTTGACATTTTTCCCGACATCTAGACTATATTTCCAATCAAATGACTTAGTTTCAGCTACTTGTCATTGTTAGAACGACCCCTGCTTTAACGCAACGGAGGATAGTTTAGTGACGTTACAGAATTTTTTTGAAATTTTACATTTTTGCTTTTTACAGCTTTTTCTGTAACTTTAGAGCCATTATGAGAGTGAAGTTTAGATTTTAGCATATAAAATCTAAACTTCAGTCTCTTATTGAATATTAGAGCAAAGCCTGGTTGGCAGTGAATTTATTTACCATCAGAAACTGTAATTTTGTGACTTCTATTCGCTTATTATTCTCCCCTGACAAAATATTAAACAAAGGGTGCAGGACGAAAATAAAACGATTCGAGGGTTGATTCTGCGCGAGTGGTGCGGGAATCGATTGAACGATTTGCCTCCTTTATTTTTTCAATTTGCCAAAGAAAACGGGCGAAATTTCAATGGTGGTGCTAATTGGTGCCACAAATTGTATCGGGTCACTCGTGTTAAATAACGTAAGTGATTCCCAATAAACTATGAAAAGGTGACAAGATCACAAGCTTCTACTCTTTTATAAATACAATTAAATATAGTACTCGAATATGGAGATTTCAGTTACCTACTAAAAGGTATCTCAAAATTTTATACTCAAAATTGTATTAGTAGGCATATTTTTCGGTTTTTATGATTTAATCTGAAATGACAACAAGTTAATATTTACAACGAGGTTCGATTTTTTGTTTTTACTGCTATGATGAACCAAACAAATGAAAAATATCATGATATCACGATTTTTCGAATTAATTACGTAATTAATATTAATTCAAAATTTAAAATATTTATATTATATTTATTTATTTATATTTTCACGTTTTCCCATACTCTAGTCTATTTCAACTATATTATTCATGAGACTAAATGAATATAGTTTTGTCTATTTTAAATTAAAGGTTTTAAAACATCAATATAATATAATCACGGTCGCAACTTATATTACAAGTAATCAAGCCAAGACATACGTCCAGGGTTGGCGTTTTCAAAGTTAGGCAACTTGTGATGCACATGTAATAGCATAGGTGAAATTGCGTGTTTTATTTCTTATGAAATACGCACTATTTTCTTTAAATAGAACATAAATTGAGTAGTCTAGGTGAGAATGTATAAAGTCCCTCGGTAATCGTGAAATTAAATTTATTATTTTTTGTTCATAATTACCGAAGGGCTATGGAAATTCTCACCTAGACTACAGAATACGTGCAACATTATTCTATTGCATAAGTATTTTTGCAACTCAATTTATGTTCTAGTTAAAAAAAAACGATGCGTATTTCTAAGGCCTAATTCACACATAAGCGGCGTCGGGCGCAGGTGCAGCGTAGACGAGGCGCAGGCGCGATGTTGCACAGACGATTGTGATGTAAATATGTAATGAAGGGGTGGACATTGCACCTTATGTTTACATAGAGGCGGCGCGAAAGAGTTTCGCCTCTTTACCTATCGTGTCTTAGGTGAAAAGGTGAAGACGCGGTGTCGGCGCGGCTAGAGGCACAAGACAAATGCCCGCGCCTCGTCACCTAAGTGGGTATTACATGTTTATATAGAGGGGGCTTAAAGCGCCGTGCCTTTCGCAACGCCGGCACCGCGTCTTCGCCTAAGACAAGGTAAGCGAAAAGGCGAGAGGCATAACTCTTCCACTCTGCCTCTATGTAAACATAAGGTACAATGTCCACTGCATATGGACGTCACAATCGCCTGTGCGACGTCGCGCCTGCGCCTCGTCTACGCCGCGCCTGCGCTCGACACCGCGCCTGCGCCCGACGCCGCTTATGTGTGAATTAGACCTTATACACGCAATTTCGCCTAGGAGATTACATGTAATATGCATCACAAGTTGCCTAAATTTAAAAACGCCAACCTTAAAGCTTTTAAAACACCAATATAATATAATCAGGGCTGCAACTTATATTACACGTAATCAAGCTAAGACATACTTCCAGACTAAATCAATTCCACATTAAAAAAAATGTATACTATCAACCAAACTATGCCCGTCCACTATTTCAAACGACTTGAACTATGCTCTACACTATTATCCGTTATTTTCTATGATTCAATTAATGTTATTAATTAATTTAAGAATAATTAAAAAGATATATGTGAAAAATAATGTAATGCAAAGTTCAAGTCGTTTGAAATAGTGGACGGACATAGTTTGGTTAGTAGGGGCCACCCGCCCACCCCACCTTTGCTCGCATAGTTTTTCCATAGGATAACACTCTTCTTGAAATAGTTTAAACAATATAAAACATCTATATCCAATCAAAAACTATGCGAGCGAAGGTGGGGAGGGCGGGCGGCCCCCACCAACCAAACTATGCCCGGCCACTATTTCACACACATATATCTTTTTAATTAGTCTTAAATTAATAAATGACATTAATTTAATCATAGAAAATAACGGATAATAGTGTAGGGCATTGTTAAAATCGTTTGAAATAGTGGACGAGCATAGTTTGGTTGGTGGGGGCCAACCACCCACCCTATCCTCGCTCGCATCGTTTTTTTTTTTAATGGATACAATAAATAAATAAATTGATTTAGTCTGGACGTATGTCTTAGCTTGATTGCGTGTAATATAAGTTGCGTCCGTGATTATATTATTACATGTTGCATAAATTGTTGTTAATTTTCATAGCCTTACGTACCATTTTTTTAATATATATGGCAACGTCGGATATAAATATCAAAGTCATCAAAAATGAGTTTAAAATCATGGAACTCGACAGTTCTACAACTGAACCTAAAACAATTACAGTTTAAAATGATAACATATAACAGTTACTATTAGTTATATCAGTTCACTTTATATAATTATCAATTGTCCAGAGTTTTTGGTTGTTGAAACAATTTGATACCAATCTGAGTTATCCATTATTTTTTTTATACGCCCGTATATACGGTGCGATGAATGGACCGTTCGCCCCCGATTGCGAAGGTGGTCGGTGGCGGCGGTGTCCCGGTCCCGGACCCAGTTTTCGTGTCGGGATCGATCCTTGAGCGCACAGCTGGCGCTAGGGCGGTGCCCCCGGCGCTACTCCTCGCCGCCCCCGCAGCGTGCGGCCCCGCAATCGCTATCTCGCGATTCCATGCCGCCCTACAACCCCCGCGATTTTTCCGAAACTCTCCCGTCTCGCTCGCTCGCGCACCCTCGCGTACATTCCTCTTTGGGTTACCGGGTCCGTGCCACCCCCCGCGCGCACACATACACACACACACACACACACAGACACACACACACACACTCATTGATGAGCGGGCCGTTGCCCCGTGTTGCCGCCGCCACTTCGCCCCGAGGAGAGGTGTTCGAACAAAACAACGCCATAATTTTAACGCGAACGAGAGGAAAAATGTAGGGGAGAGATTGTCGAGCGCTTGGGGATTGGCAAGAGGGGAACAGTTCGGGGCTTAAATACTTACAAGTTGAGGAGAGTTTTATTTTTAATTTTGAGTTTGGTTAATTAGTGATAGGAATAAAATCAAATGATTATTAATTTAAAATAATTTCAAGGGTGCATTCACTTGCACAATTTGTTAGAACCATTTCTAAGTGTAATTTTACCTCACAGCAATCTAAATTTTGATCTTGTTACATCAGTATAACTTCGATGATAAATTCGTACAATATGTCTAGTTATTATATACAAAATAATACAACTTTCTTTTGATAGAGAAGGTTTAACGCCATCTAACGTCACTACATCAATTAACATTGCACATCCAGTTGGTTCTGTTTCGTATTGATATATCAAATATTCCGTTGAATTATATTTAAAATAGAGAGCACTACTACTATATAAAAATAATGTAACTTATTCTGTGTAGAGAGAGAGAGAGAGAGAGAGAGAGTTATACGTCATCTGACGACACTACATCAATTAACAATACACACCCAGTATTGTAAATTGATGTAGTGTCGTTAGATGGCGTATAACCCTCTCTCTACAGAATAAGTTACATTATTTTAAAATGTATTGTGTTGATTGTTAGTCAATTTGCTAGTAACATAATGATACTTTAATTATCAAAATATAACTATGTGGCCTAACACTTATTGGTTAGTCCACTTATTATTTTTAGCTATTATTTGATTTGGTTGCATCACCAAAAGAACTCCATTTACAAAATAAAAGGCGTTTTAAGCTTTAATTATCGCATAATGTGATCCACTAAAGCTGAACACGGAAAGTTTTAAATGTAAATTTATCGAGCTACCTGATAAAACTTACTACATTCAGAAAATAATATTATTATAGACGATGTAAGAACAGGAAGGGCTATTAAAAGTTTTCAAAGTGTATTTATCTTTTGTTTTACTTCAGACTTAATTGGTTCATTATATAAAATAAAACAAATGTTAATTATAATGATTAAAATGTTTTGCTTTGTTCTAAAGGGTGGACCATTTGCTGGTGTTTCTTTTTGGAGTGTATGATATTTAGATATTGGCAACATTGACAAGCGTTAATATGTTCATTGACATGGGCTCGGTTGTATAAGACTCGAGTTCATGTCCATTTTTTATGCTAACCTCACTTTTGACCATTGCCAACTGCATCAATGACAGCTTTGCTCTCATATGAGAGCAAAGCTGTCATTGATGCAGTTGGCAATGCTTTTGACATTTATTGCGACGTTGCCATATATAAACAGATATAAACGTGAGGCTATGAGATGGAAAGTTAATAACAATGTATGCAACATCTAACAGTATAATTACGGGCTATAGACAATTCGCTTTTATACAACCGAGCCATGTATGTAGTGTTAAACAACTACATGGTAGCTGTAAGAAATGGATCGCTAGTAATATTAGAGGCTTCTGGATCATTTTTTGAACTCGGATTTACTAAAAATTTTATTTTTCTGATCAACCTGTTCGACCTATTCCTGAACCTGTTACAAAACTTATTTAATCTATTGAAAAATCCGAATTTTGGATTGTGGAAAATTTCGAGTTAAAAAAATGGTCCAGAAACCTCTAATATTACTAGCAGTCCATTTCTTACAGCTATCATGTAGTGGTTTAACACTACATACATGGCTCGGTTGTATAAAAGCGAGTTGTCTATAGCATCTATAGTATTACTACTAATAGTCCATTTCTTACAGCTACCATATACAATCAGTATATCTTAGTATTATTTCTCGATTTTATTTATTTTTTAACCGAACGATGAATGTGAATGAACCTCAGATAACTACATCTTTATCCAATCATGCCGTAGTTAAAGAAATAATTTTCTATGATAACCTTTGTGGTCTTCTAAAAGCCGTTTAACCGTTGCATTTATCAAATATCTCCCTGTAAAAGGACACAGCGACAGCATCCTTTCGCAGCGCGTTGCTCTTTGTCGTCTTATGTTTGCGTTAAAATTGTGCCCGCGGCCTGTTGAAAATAATCAACGCGAGCTCGAGATTAAGTGGCGCGATTCACCCTTTGGCGGCAGCGGCGAGCAGCAGCCTTTGCAGCCGGGGATGAATGGGTGGCGGACGGAGGGGGCTTTTCATACGCGCAGCGTTAGAACTGGAATAGATTATGATTAGCCAAACAAAATCACACTTTAGACGAGAGTGGTGACAGTGTGAAATAAAAATGATTTATAATTTATTGTTGATTAAGTTAATTCTATTTAATCGTGTGTCTTCAATTGACCTTAAATATGTGGCACCACACGACTTTACAAATGACTTAATGATCTAATCAAAAATATTTGGTGTGGGCACCACACGACTTTACGAATTTACATGATATTGGATATTTTTTTTAACGCTTTTTAATTTTTTTTACATTTTTAACATTTTTAACATTTTTAACATTTTTAACATTTTTAACATTTTTAACATTTTTAACATTTTTAACATTTTTAACATTTTTAACATTTTTAACATTTTTAACATTTTTAACATTTTTAACATTTTTAACATTTTTAACATTTTTAACATTTTTAACATTTTTGATGTTTTTGACAATATTTGACATTTTTAAAATTTTTGACATTTATGACATATTTATGACATATTTATGACATATTTATGACATATTTATGACATATTTATGACATATTTATGACATATTTATGACATATTTATGACATATTTATGACATATTTATGACATATTTATGACATATTTATGACATATTTATGACATATTTATGACATATTTATGACATATTTATGACATATTTATGACATATTTATGACATTTATGACATTTATGACATTTATGACATTTATGACAACCAAACTATGCCCATTCACTATCCCAAGTGACTTGAACTCTACACTACATTGTTCCCTACTTTTTTTCTAAATTAATAAATGAAATTAATTGAATCATAAAAGATATGGACAAGAGTGTAGTGCAGAGTTGAAGCCATTTGAAATAGTGAATGACCATTGTTTGGTTGGTCTTGACCCACCTAAATCTAAAATTGTGATTGCATTGATATCTCATATGAATACAGAGTTGTTAGATTGATTAAACTACTCGAAAACGAGTTTAATCCCATGAAAGAATCTATGCAAGCAAAGGTGGGGTGGTCGGGTGGCCCCCACCAACCAAACTATACCCATTCACCATCTTAAATGATTAGAACTCTACATTACATTATTCCCCATATATATTTTTTAATTAAATCTCATTTAATAAATGAAATTAATTGAATCATAAAAAGTTATGGATAAATAGTGTAGTACAGAGTTCAAGCCATTTGAAATAGTCGATGGGCATAGTTTAGTTGGTAGGGACCACCCATCCACCCTACTTTTGCTTGCAGAGGTTTTTTCATTAAATACAAACGTTTTATATTGTTGAAACCATTCCAGGGAGAGTGTTATACTATGGATATATATATATATATATATATATATATATATATATATATATATATATATATATATATATATATATATATATATATATATATATATATATATATATATATATATATGCTCATCAAGATTTATTGGTTAAACTATTCGAAAAAGGGTGGAATTCCATGAAAAAAACGATGCAAGCGAAGGTGGGGTGGGCGGGCGTTCCGTACCAACCAAACTATGCCCGTCCACTATTTCAAATGGCTTGAACTCTGTACTACACTATTATCCATTACTTTCTATGATTTAATTAATTTGATTTATTAATTTACTCCTAATTCGAAAAAAATAATGTTAGAAACAATGCAGTGCAGAGTTCAAGTCATTTGAAATAGTGGACGGGCATAGTTTGGCCCACCCCACCTTCGCTCGCATAGTTTTTTTTAACGGATACAGACATTTTATATTGTTTAAACTATTCCAAAAAGAATGTTATCCTATGGAACAACTATGGGAACAAAGGTGGGGTGGGTGGGCGGCCCCTACAAACCTGACTATACCCATCCACTATTTCAAACGACTTGAACTATGCACTACACTATTATTCGTTATTTTCATTGATTAAATTAATGTCATTTATTAATTTAAGACTAATTAAAAAATTATATGTGAAACATAAAGTAATGCATAGTTCAAGTCGTTTGAAATAGTGGATGGGTATAGTCAGGTTTGTAGGGGACGCCCACCCACCCCACCTCTGTTCGCATAGTTGTTCCATAGGATAACATTCTTTTTGGAATAGTTTAAACAATATAAAATGTCTGTATCCGTTAAAAAAACTATGCGAGCGAAGGTGGGGTGGGCGGGTGTCCCCTACTAACCAAACTATACCCTTTCTCTATTACAAATGTCTTGAACTCTGCACTACACTATTATATCTATAATATTTTATGATTGAATTAATTTCATTTATTAATTTAGATTTAATTAAAAAAATATATAGGGAACAATGTAGTGCAGAATTCAAGTCATTTGAAGTAGTTGATGGGCATAGTTTGGTTGGTAGGGGCCCCCCATCCACCCCACCTGTACTTGCATGCTTTTTTCAAGGAATAACACACTTTCCAAGAAGTTTAACCAATTCAACCTTGATGCACATTATATTTCCATGAGATAACACTTTGATCGAATAGTTTTTTTCATTGGATGCAGACGTTTTACAATGTTTAAACATTTCCAGCCAGAATGATATTTTATGGAAATATAATGCATAACAAGGTTACATTGATTGAACTTCTTGGAAAGTGTGTTATCCCATGAAAAAAGTATGCAAGTACAGGTGGGGTGGGTGGGGGGCCCTACCAACCAAACTATGCCCATCAACTACTTCAAATGACTTGAATTCTGCACTACATTGTTCCCTATATATTTTTTTAATTAAATCTAAATTTATAAATGAACTTAATTCAATCATAAAATATTATAGATAAATAGTGTAGTGCAGAGTTCAAGCCATTTGTAATAGTGAATGGGTATAGATTGGTTAGTAGGGAACACCCACCCACCCCACCTTCGCTTGCATAGTTTTTTTCATTAGATATAAACGTTTTATATTATTGAAACCATTCCAGGGAGAGTGTTATCCCATGGAAATATAATGCAAATCAAGGTTAAATTGGTTAAATTATTCGAAAAAGTGTGTAAACCTATGAAAATAACTATGCAAGCCAAGGTGGGGTGGGCGGGCGTCCCCTACCAACTGAACTATGCCCCTACGCATAGTTCAGTTGGTAGGGGACACCCACCCACCCCACCTTTGTTTGCATAGTGTTTTTCATAGGATAACAATTTATTTTTTTTATCGATTTTATAGTGATAACGATTTTACATATTTTTTCAAATCCGTTTTAATAATAGGAAATTAAAAAAATATATATATTGTTTATAACGTTATACCACTGCATATAAAGACAGTGACATGCATGCCACATGTAGATAAAAATTGTATTCGATTTTATAGTGATAAGGTTACTAATTTTTTTCTAGTTTAAAAAGAAAGAAAAAGAGAGTAACAAATTAATTCTGTTACTCTCTTTTTCTTTCTATATATTTTATTTTATTATTCTATTTATATATTATAACTTGACCAGGGTAGTCTCGTTTGGGGTTTTTACAAAATTTAATATTGTATAAATAGGTACAGCTCGTCAGTCATCGGATTAGTTTGATAATAGCTAGAGCGTAGCCGAAAATATTCGCAAACAACAACAAATAAGTGATAAAAAAACAAAGAAAAATTCGTTTGATTAACTAGACTCGTTTATGTCAATAGATAATATTTACAAAAGTTAATTTATATAAAGTTTGTATATTAATGAATATTTTTTCTTTAGTAATGCCGCACCTGGCTATTCCCGCACCGTTATTTATTAATGTCGCGAAGTTTGAGTGTCGGGGGGCGGCTTATGTTAATCGTGCACCGCCTTAATTATGTACGGTCGGAATCAATCTTTCAGAACGAGACACCTGGAGGCAGGCGCCTTAATTACAGCGTCGGGGCTATAATATTTGGGTTACCTGTTGAACTCGGGGCCGGCTGCCCCCCCCCCCCCCCGCTTATTAGTACATTAGGGCGGCATCGATTTTAATAATCCTGCGCCACGCCACTACGATGTGGGGTGGTTGAAATGCCAAATGAATGTTATATTGTTTATTATGGAAATAAATATAATTAGAAGGATATTTAGAGATTTATACGATATAATAATAAGTGACGAAGAAAAAAAATCAAGTTATATTAGTCATTCATTATAACCGTGGTAGTGGTAATATAGAGGCAATTGAAATTTTACACGTATATATATATATATATATATATATATATATATATATATATACGTGTAAAATTTCAATTGCTTCTATATTGGATACGATTTTCACTCAACTAGAGATTCGGTTTCAAAAATTAGAATCTTTAAAAAAACTGTTACATTTTAAAGTTTTTCGTGATTATCAAATGTCAGAAAACTGCTTGAATCATATGGCAAATATTTTATTATTTTGTCATACTAAGAAATAAAACACTTGTAGTATATTATTTATTTATTTAATCCTATGTTTTCTACCTTAAGGGGTAGACATGACATAGTACATACAAAAAAAAAAACAAATATACCACTACCTCATTCAAATATTATTAATTAAAATTGAAATTAATTCAAATTAATAATATTTGAATGAGGTAGTGGTATATTTGTTTTTTTTTGTATGTATTATTTAATGTGATTTTAATTCTGCACAACTTCTTTCATAACCCACTGCATGCCACTATATTTAATAAAGGTATTGAGTTGCTATATGTATATTAACAGTTATTTGATTTGTATTTTATTGTTTTTTCATTCGAATGTTCATAACTAATATAAAGAGTATTAATTATGAACATTCGAATGAAAAAAAAACCGCCCCCGCCATTCAATAATAATGGAACTAGATTAATTAAATTGGACGTTCGGTGCTCGGATTAAAAGTTCGTTGTGGAACTCTCGCCGGGTGCATTGTTTTCGAGAGGAAAAGTTTCAATAGTAATGACATGTTCGGGGAGTCGTAATCTCGTTTCGGAACTGCATTCGAGTGACGCGTCCGCCGCTGACTGACAATCAATCAACGACTTCCTATCCGTACGAATATTGCTAATTCAATTGAATGTTTATTATGGAATCAATTGTCACAGTGACTGTATTTGAGGCATTGAGAGTAAACGTGGACTAATAGGTCATGTACTAATAATAATAATGATAATATTCTACGTATGTTTGGTGTAACAGAATAAAAATTTAAGACGTGATCATATATAAGACGAGCTTTAAGATTCGTTGGAGAAACCGGGCGTAGTATAAGAGGTATTATATTATTTTGCTGTAAGGATACTAAAAGATGTATAATTCTGTTTATTTTTAAGTTTATTACTGTGTAGAGGATTGTTAATGCCAATAAAGGTTTATTATATATAAGAGGTGTACGCTGTCCTTGCATGCATTCTCATATTTATAAATACACATTTACATTGGTACCGAATTTTAAGTTGGCAACACTGACTACTTCCCGCACTAGTGCGGGAAGTAGTATTTCCCGCACCCAAATCAATGCGGGAAATGACTTGCCTTAGGACATGAGAAATACAAAAATTACTATTACAGTTTGTTACTACTTTGAAAAATTAGTAATTAATAATAATAATAATCTTTATTATTAAACGGGTCTAACACTTGAAAATACAATAAAATACAACATATATACATAGATTACATGACTAAAATAAGCTTATTATATATATATATATATATATATATATATATATATATATATTATATTATATATAATTCAATTGAATGAACAAAAATAATGTTTTGTATTTTCTCTCTTCAATATTCATGATATTTTTATGCATTTTTAAAATCTTGATAGTTAATATTGTATGGTCTTGGCTTGACTTTTGTATCTTACGGGTTTGCAACGTACGATAATTGCGGGCACTTGGGCAGATGCCTCACGACCACTTCACGCCGGCATGTGAGAGGCGGCAACGACGACGGCGGCGACGGTGGAACACGAGCCCATTATTCGGGTCACATGGATCGATTCGCGCGCGCGCGCGTCGCGACGGCTCGCGGGGCGCTCGTCGCCTGGATCCCCCCAATTCTACTACGCGCACAAAATACGCAAATCTGTTCCTCCGTCGTTGTAGCGCAAATGGTTGGTTATTATACCGTGGGAAATTTCACGTTCGTTTTGTGTGTTTTGTGGCGGGGAGCACATTAGCGGAATTAGTTTTGCTGTGTGGAAATGTTTGGGCTATAGTTTGCTATAGAATTTTTTTTGTATTTAAAATTCATCTTCTTTCTCGACATTAGCAAAATATGTTTTTATTTATTTACAAATTTCTATAGTCCGACGAGGTATGATGTATCTCCTCAACTCATTTGAGTGCCTGTAGCAACTATTACTATACTTTTCTTCTTAAAATATTACCTAAGGTAATAATTGTACCCCTTTTTTCTTGTATTACTCCATATGTTATTGCTTTTTCTAACATTTTCCCATATTTGCGCTCACATGTTCTCATATTTTGCCATATTTGTTTACATGTTTTCATATTTTCTCGCATTCAGGATTCTCAGCTAATATCGAAATATGGTCACAATTCGTTGTGCTGTTTTTCTGGAATTTTGTTCACAAATATACACACATAGAGACGACATCGCAAAATCTGGTTTATTTCGAATGGTTCAAGCACAAAAACATAAAGAATATTGAATTTTTTTCTCTAAATTGTTTGTGACAACTATACCTTTCTTATAGTATAGTTTCCCAAAACGTCTCGATGAGAATTCAAAACGTGAACCATCACGATTGAGCTAACAACACAAAATACATATGCTGATAGGTCAGTCGAATTCAAAACATTGCCTTTGTTTTTATAAAAAAAAAAACTTCTATCTTTATAGGGCTATCAGCCGTGAGGCTTTTCCGCTGGTCAAGGGAGAAGCTTAGAGGAGTTTAACCACCCAGTATTTACCTTAACCTCTGAAAAACTGTTAAAGGTGATTCACGAAAATTCGCTCCCTGCTGGGGATCGAATTCAAGCTCCCTAATGCTTAGTACGAGATGGACGACGCCTCTAACCACTCGGCCACTGAGCTGGGTTTGTTTTTATATTAAAGGAATTATAGAGATATCATATGGAATTTACCCCAATCTAAATAATTTCGTAACTCTTAAAATATATAGTACTGGGATATTCAAATATTTTGAATAATTTTGATCGTTTATTACTACTACTACTACGTTGAAAACCGCACCACGCTGCCGCCTCACGCCGCGCCGCGCCGCGCGGATATCGATTTACGCACGCGACTATATGCAAAATAGGGTCGACAAGGGGGGCTTCTCTCTTCGCCGACAAGTTTTCAATATTACTTCCTTCCTTCTCCCATTCGTAACCATGGCGGCCGATCCATTGATCAGGCATCACTGTGCCGAAAAGACCAACCAAAAATCGGACATTTATATTTTACTAGATGAAATTTCAATTTTTAATTGCGATTATCTCCAATGATCTTCAGTATTTTTTTTAAATTGCAGCTTACAATTTTCTGTGATTATATTGTTAGATATTGTTTTTAAGTTTCCATTTTAAAGCCTTATGTACCTCTGTGGGAATTCGAACTCGCGACCTCCACTTTTGAAACAGCACAGACATCACAGAATACATAAATCAAAAGGCTTCAAAACATTATCTTACTTCTTATATTATAGGATTAGCTAAATATTATGGTTATCAAATTTAAAAAAATAAGTTTCATAGCCAAGAATAATTAAGTACGAGACTCAGACTTCAGTCTTAAATACACAAATGTTTTTTTTTACCTAAAAAAACATAGTAGTTTTCTTCTTTATTGAAAATGAATTATCATGTAGTAGACGCCAAAACCATTCAATTTTTGAAATATATAAATTTCAAATACTAAATGTCTACTCATAAAAAGCGACATAAATGATGAAACTAATAATTTCAAGTTTTTTTTGCTCTTTTCCCCATATAATATACAACAACAATTAGCAGGATTGATTTCTGCCCGTCCGGTCCCCTGTAATTAATTCCGTCCGTATCGCGGTGGCGGCGTTCATTAACGGACGGATCCCAGTTAATAGCTAGCACACTGCCCCTGGGGGGTTTCCCCTTCATCTGCGACAATGCGCTCCCGGCAGCCATTCAGGGGCGGACAGGTACACACGGCGACAATTAGTGTTTGGTTGCATCTCCTTTAAGGAAGATGATCTACCATGAAATATATCTAAATATCACAATTTGATACATATATTTTTATGTTGCCAATTTTAATGTTTAAATAAACAGCAACAATTTAAATTTGATCAGACAAATAAACTGAATTTGTGTATATACAGTTGTATACATTACACATACAATACAAACATAATATGTATTGTATGTGTAATGTATACAACTGTATATACACAAATTCAGTTTATTTGTTATTGTTGATATTTATAGCCAGTATGTATTAAAACATAATGAAGGCAATAGCCATATTTTATTTGTGCACCTGTCCATGATCATCGAGAGGATTTTAAAGACATCACAATGTTAATTAAATATTGTTATTGATTATATCAGTCACGTATGACCACATGATATAATATATTACTACGCTGGTGTCCAAGTGTGAAACCTCAAGGGTATATTTCTTGCGACATTTCGTCAAATACTAAATAAATGGATTGCTATCCCCAGTTTTGCAAGAGAAAGAGAGAGAAACAAAAAAGTGGTTTATTAGGGCGACCTAATTCGTCATACTGCGGCTCGACGATGATGGATCAGATTCGAGAGTCAATTATAGATTTTTGGTAATTGAATTTAAAACATAATAATACGAATCTAGTTATTTCAACTTCAATTATAATAACTAGTCTTATTCGCTCCCCCAAATAAATTGGTATAAAATAGAAGTATAATATTAATATGTTGATTTTTTCGGAAAAGTTTAGCACTTTTCCCGGTACTACACGCCTACTAGTTGACATTTTCTAATACTTTTATCCCCAATTTTTCTTTGGCTTTTTAGCGTGCACAAACTGACTTTTGTGTTAATTTTTTTTTTGTGTTAGATTTTATCATGGCATTGTGTTTTTTTTTTCGACTAAAATATGAAGCGAATTTTCATTGGTCAAATTAAAAGTCTTCCGTTTTTTTTTTTCAAAAACGAATTTACAAATAAAAAATCGAATTCTTGCCTGATTTACCCACGCCTACCACCACTTAATGGATTGCCCTCGAATTACATAACACTCTGTATATGAGAAATATAAGATACATAGTGCACATGAGAGATATAACAACGGTATTGAAGAGTATATTGATACTATTAAACAAAAACTGGTGAGACAATCAGACCGGCGTAAAAGATACACCAAAAGGCTATAAAAGAAACAAAAGCACAAACAAAAGGCTTACAAAAAAAAAAAAAAATGAATGTCCATTTACGGATGACATTTTAGTAGCGCGAGTTCTCTAAAATCAGTTTAATCAAAAATTTGCATTTAAGAAAGCTTTTTTTTAAAAAAAAAGACGTTTATAAATACATGTGTAAACCGATTTAAAAAATAAATCTTAAAACTATAAATTATTTATCCAATAACGTAGTATTTTCTAAAATTCCAAATCGGAAAAAGACTTCCGATTTGGAATTTTAGAAAATACTCAGTTAGTGGATAAATAAAGCTCACACGTCTTTTGTTTTTCGTCGTTAATGGCTTCCCATCATCTCGGGACATTAATTTGAGTAGTAAGCGAGCAAAAGCGCGCGCCCTTTTAATTGGACCGGTAAAATCAATTTCGTGTGACTCTCTAGATCTGCCCTCCTAATAGCTGTATGCACCAACAAACTAGTTGTGTGTTTTTGTGTAGATGCGTACGTATGCTTGAAACTTTATTATCTCGTCGTCAAAAGGAGTAATTATGTAGATCGTCCGCGATGTGTAAATATTTGCGCGGAGTAAACATGGGATGGTCGTTTTGTAAGGCATGAACTTTACACACGTCTTTTGATGGTTTCAACGGAAGGGGGAGTTACTTGGATGTTATAGAACTATTATTAATGCCATATTTTGTTTGAATAGTTTCCTAGATTTCTCCTAGTATGATTTTAATTTTGTATATTATTCTAGTTAAGTATGATTTTAATTTTGTATATTATATTATACACAGTGTTCTACAA
Source organism: Lordithon lunulatus (assembly GCA_963942505.1). Lineage (NCBI taxonomy): Eukaryota > Metazoa > Arthropoda > Insecta > Coleoptera > Staphylinidae > Lordithon > Lordithon lunulatus. The sequence goes on from OZ012667.1 coordinate 68,497,430, forward strand.
CAAGACGACCAAAATGAAAATTAAGATATTAAATTTAATTCTAAAACAAAACTTTTTTCACAGTCAGCTTTTGTTTTTGAGGTATTGAAGTTCAAACTTCAAACAAGAATGTAGTATGTTGAATACTCGGAATGAAAATCAAAATAACACACAAAATATAATAGACCATAAAATAAAAATATTATTTTTTTCTCCGATTTGCTTTTGTTTCCATGGTTATCGCTATTTTTACTTTAAAACAATTAATGTGATTCTCTATTTCCACGTAATCTTGCTTGAAAATTTATTTATATAATCATATAAAATTTGTATACGATCATAAAGAGAATTAATCGAATAATATAAACTGCAAAAAAAACATATATAAGTATGATCCTGATAACATGAGCATGTTGACGGTTATTACCATATGGGTGTGCATTGCTAATTGATGTGGTGCCGCCAGATGGCGTTTAAATTCCCTCTACGAGGGTAAGTTGTACTGTTTTTATATAGTTTCATTTGAGAAACGAAAGTTGTATATACACTTCAGACGAAACTAGAAATGAATATTATTTTTTAAATATGCCCTATAGTAATTTATATTATTAGTGCACTCACCGTTTCAATTGTTTTTCAAAGTAAATAAAGCATTTTTTTCTTTATTTTTATCACACTTATAATAAAAATATTTTTATTTTGAAAAACAAAATTACATGCACAACATCACTTTATGGGTGTATTTTGATTTGAATTTTCTTGTTTTATTAGTCTCAATTTGTCCGTATGTTGTATTGATTTCGGTTTTGCCGTTTGCGATTTTCCGCGCATTTCGCGGGTCGTTTCACGCTTTGAGAGCGTCGTAATCCTGCGGGCAGGTGCGGGACTAGGGCAGCAGAGCGGCAGTTCTCATGTTCGCCTACATACATATATACATACATACATACAGTCATACACACATTCACTCACAAACACACACACACACACACACACACACACCTGATATCGATCTCAGCCACCGCCACTGCCGCCGCCAGCGTACGAATCGAACCGAGCATTGTTCGGCACTCTCTCACTCTACATCGCTCGATGGGGGCGAAAATAAAAAAGTGTGCTGTGGCAGTAATAATGGTGGTGCTTTCATTTATTTATTTGTCATTTTTATATTTTAAATTTTTTTGACGGAACGACAATAATAATTGAAAATGCTATTTGGCTAGTATTCGCCCACATCTCATAAACTTTATAAGTCCCATGAACTATTGAATGGATACATTGCAAACGTCATTGTGACAGAAATTACCAAAACAAATGCCAATAACTTTAAATAATAGCTTTGTGGGCACCTTTTGTTTAATTATTCAGTGTTTCCAATAGAGAGAAACTAAAGTAACTACATTCCCTACATAATGTATTTATTTATAACAACTAGTACGTATGGATACAATAGTTATTGAAAGATTTATGGAACGTTGGTAAGAAGAGAACTAAATGTAACACTGGCAATAAATTACAATTATTATTTATATATATATATATATATATATATATATATATATATATAAATATATATATATATATATATATATATATATATATATACAACCTAGCATTCATTTATTTAAAACATTAAGACTAGGTTATTTTGAAATTTGTATAGTATTACTAATTTATTTAGTGTTATCATGTTTTTTTTTTAATGTTTTGTTCATGTGTCTGTTGATATACTTCTCTGGTGTTATATAAAGCAGATAACTCTCGAGTTAATTTCCAATCTGTGATTCTAACCTCACTTTTGATAACTTCGACACATCGTGCGACGTTGCCATATATAAACAGAGGTACATGTGGCTATGAAATGAAAAGTTAAAAAAACTTTCGATAATAGCGAGTTATTTAAACATTACAGGAAACGTTTTAAGTATATACAAATGAATAAAATCCCATAATCCAGTGTAATTCATGCATTTTTCCCATTACATTTAAATATATTACGCCCTGGGTTACCATATTTATATAAATACACGTAAAACTTTATTTGTTACGTCAAAGTGACGTCAAAAACGGCCGCTTTTATCGACACCGCTTTCTAGGAATGCAGGACTTTAGGCAACTTACATACTACAAGCAATTTGAGTTGCCTAAGCGGCACATAAATAAAATTACAAAACAAAATCTCATATCAGCTAGATAAAATAAAATATTTTTTAATTGTCTATGAAATCTAACTTGTACCATTCACATTTTGTATCCTACAATTTTATGACGTTGATTGTTTTTGTTTATGAAATTAATATACGAGGGCTTACCCAAAAGTAACGGGAAGTATTTATTTAATTATTTTGTATTTAATTAAAACATTTTAAAAATATCAATCGTCTTCTGTTAAGTGCTGTCAGTGATTTTTTATTAATTTCTTCTACGTCCTGAAAACGTTTTATTTTTTTTTGGCTTTTTTTGGGAATAAGCAGTCATATTACTTGCCCAATATGACTTCTTATTCCCAAGAAGAAGTTTGGGAAATCATTATTATTTCATTTTTCGGTTTTAACATGCAACTCGATTACTAGATGTAAACTCAATTTAATCTTGTATGTCGTGCAAATAAATTGCCAGAATTAGCAATGCATTCTTAATTAATGATTACTAAATGTTCCCACACTGATATTTACGTGGTGGCTTAATTACGTGAGGAAATTATCGCTAAAGTGCGCCAATTGGCGCGGCATCAAGTAACGTGTTGCTACGTCGAAACCGTCACCTCCGCCGGATGGGCAACGGGAAATTATTCTCGTTGTCGTCGTCGTCGTCGATGGTAGAACATCTACCACATGCGCACGCGTATACTAGCTCAATTTATCTCTCTCTCTCTCTTACTGGCAAAGGTCACACGATAAGTTTGGCCCGCTTTATTTAAACAAGTGCGAATCGCTAATGTGGGAACTGCGCCGGATGGCGGCAGAGATTTCGTAAAATAGCTGAACGCTCAACGACGACTATAAAGTAGGGGTGGATTATAATGAAGGAGCGACTAAAAAGTCAGAGCTGAGCTATAAGATGATTTTAGAAAATATTTTTTAAAGATTTCTATACGGTAATTCGTATTAAATAATAGATACAGGGTGTTCCTAAAGTATGGAATAAATTCGATAAAATCTTTATTTATGATTTTTTGCAAACATTGTTTTAAATTTTAAATTTCCAATTATTAATAAAAGTGTAATTTTTTTCGACTGTTATTGAATGAGCAATGACACCATTAACATTTTTTCCAATGACAACCCATTTTTTAATATTTTTGACATGTTTGACATTTTGTGACATTTTTGACATTTTTGACATTTTTGACATTTTTGACATTTTGTGACATATTTTGACATATTTGAAATTTTTGACATTTTTGACATTTTTGATATTTTTGACATTTTTGATATTTTTGACATTTTGTGACATATTTTGACATATTTGAAATTTATGACATTATTGACATTTTTGAAATTTTTGACATTTTTGACATTTTTGAAATTTTTGACATTTTTGACATTTTTGACATTTTTGACATTTTAGATATTTTAGATATTTTTGACATTTTTGATATTTTGTGACATATTTTGACATATTTAGTTACATTTTTGACATTTTTGACATTTTGTGACATATTTTGACATATTTGAAATTTTTGACATTTTTGACATTTTTGATATTTTTGACATTTTTGATATTTTTGACATTTTTGATATTTTTGACATTTTGGGACATATTTTGACATATTTGAAATTTTTGACATTATTGACATTTTTGAAATTTTTGACATTTTTGACATTTTTGACATTTTGACATTTTTGACATTTTTGACATTTTAGATATTTTAGATATTTTTGACATTTTTGATATTTTGTGACATATTTTGACATATTTGAAATTTTTGACATTATTGACATTTTTGACATTTTTGACATTTTAACATTTTTCACATTTTAGACATTTTTGATATTTTTGACATTTTGTGATATATTTGGACATTTTTGATATTTTTGACATTTTTGACATTTTTAACATTTTTGAAATTTTGTGACATATTTTGACATATTTGAAATTTTTGACATTATTGACATTTTAGACATTTTAGACATTTTAGACATTTTAGACATTTTAGACATTTTAGACATTTTAGACATTTTAGACATTTTAGACATTTTAGACATTTTAGACATTTTGTGACACATTTTGACATATTTGAAACTTTTGACATATTTGAAACTTTTGACATTATTGATATTTTTAACATTTGATATTTTGGATATTTTTTGACATTTTGCAAAATTTTTACCAATTTTTTATTGCTGATTTTAAAAGTGATTATTTTTCTGCGATCATCGATGTATATTATGACATAAGTCACACAAAGAAATGTTCGAGAAAAATCATTTGTAAAATAAAATTATGTAAAAGATTTATGCCCGTATTTAGCAATATCCCATAAACTTTATACATCTCACAAGCTATTGAATGTATAAATTGACAATGTCATTGTAACAGAATATGCCAAAACAAATGTTAAACACCTTGTATTGTGCTTGTGATTGGAGTTTTGATGATATCTTTTGTTTAATTATTCAGTGTTTCCAATAGAGAGAATCTAAAGTAACTACATTCCCTAAATATGTGTATCATTATTGCTATAACAACGAATACTTATGGGTTCAATAGCTATTGATAGAATGTGAATACGGGGGTTAGTTTTCTTGTATCTTGATATGTACATAAGTTGATTCTTTATTATGATATATTTAAAAAATGTTTTCTGTGAGTTCAGACTGATTTGGTAAAAAAGAGCAAACTGGCCTGTTACTCATGGCAATCAAATAAACAACTGCTACACTGTTGGTATGCCCTACGCTCTATGCACGTTAGTGTAATACTGCCTTATGTCAAATGTCACAAGTTTGTCAAGAGTGACGTTAAAATAGTAAAATAGGTTATAATTCTAACTTATTTCACTAGTTTGTGATATTAGAATTAAGGCAGAATTACATTAGCGTTCATGGAACGTATACAAATCTGATATCTAACCTAGAAAGTTATTTGCATCTAAAATTTTGTTTTATCTATAACTTGTAAAACTTTCAAAATTAAAAAACGTTAAAAGTAACTCTGCATTACATTGTTTTTCACATTTTTTTACGAATTAGGCGTAAATTAATAAATGAAAATAATTGAATCATAGAAAATAACGGATAATAGTGTAGTACATAGTTCAAGTCGTTTGAAATACTGGACGGGTATTGTCAGGTTGGTGAAGGACGCCCACCCACCCCACCTTTGTTCGCATAGTTTTTTTCAATGGATATATATGTTTTATATTATTGAAACCATTCCAGGGAGAGTGTTAGTTTATGGGATAAACTATGCGAACAATGGTGGAATTTATTCCACAGGATAACATTTTCCCTGGAATGGTTTCAATAATATAAAACATGTATATCTATTGAAAAAAACTATGCGAACAAAGGTGGGGTGGGTGGGCGGCCCCCACCAACCAAACAATGCCCGTCCACTATTTCAAATGGCTTGAACTCTGCACTACACTATTATCCATTACTTTCTATGATTCAATTATTTTCATTTATTAATTTACGCCTAATTCGTAAAAAAATGTGAAAAACAATATAATGCAGAGTTGAAGTCGTTTGAAATAGCGAACAATCTAATATCTAACCTAGAAAGTTATTTTGATTTAAAATTCTGTTTTGTCTATAACTTGGAAAAATATCAAATATGTTAAAAATGTCAACAATTTAAAAAAATTCAAATATGTCAAAATATGTTTAAAAATGTCGAAATTTTCAAAAATGTCAAAATATGTCGAAAATTTCAAATATGTCAAAAATGTCAAAATATGTCGAAAATTTCAAATATGTCAAAATATGTTTAAAAATGTCGAAATTGTCGAAAATGTCAAAATATGTTGAAAATTTCAAATATGTCCAAAAATGTCAAAAATGTTATAAATGTTAAACGTGAAAATACGAAAATAAATTCTTCGTCACTATTACTTTAATTTCAAATTGATGTTATATAATATAGGGTATTTTTTGGCACATTCTATTAGTCTATAATAGCCATTATGAAAGCAAAAACAGTTTAGAAATAATAAGACTATTAAACGATTAAAAAAAAACATTGTCAAACATGAAACCACATGTAATTTTGTTATTTTTTTGGTTGCATAAAACTAGTTTTATGAAACTACAGTTTCAAGAAATTAGTGTACTCCTTCCTATATGTTTTATATCAAATGGTTTCATGAAACGTAGTTTTAAATTTTATAAAAACTAGTTTCATGAAACTATTTTCTCAAGTGTGCACCGCGCCTTACAGTCTGACAATCAGCTAATTGAAGAACAAATTCGTTTTCAACAAATTAATTAATTTGATTTAATATTATTTTGCACACCATTGGCGGCAAATTCAAATCCTGCGTTATTTGTGGGACACTATATATTTTAAAATAATACAATTTTAGTGTAATTTAAAGTTAAATTCCGAATATCATCTCTCAATTCCATTGCGCTTCCCGTTTGTGCGCGCGCTGAGGTCACTAGGCGGCGCCGTGCCGGTCGGCGCACGTGTCCCACTAGCGACACGTGCGTGCGTAACGTGTGCGGCCGCTCTTTTCAGAATACGCATTCAAAGAAAATTACGAATAAAACACACACGCCCTGTGTGTTCGCCCATTAAATGCGCTTTTTATGCCACTTAATGCCGCGCGCCCTCCAACTACACCCCCGCTCGCGCTCGTAACTCGTCAGCGGGTGCGAGTCGCTGTCAGCAGCAGAGATGTGTGTCGCGTAACCGACCCGCCCGCATTCCGAACAACACGGGTTGTTCGGAATTATGCGAAATTATCGAACGCACTGCCACCGACCTGGTTGGTTTATCCCGCATTAATTTCATATATATAACGGGGGCTCTCTTGTTGCGTCAAAAATGATGAGGCGTGAAAGTGGCAGTTGGATATCATATTGCATGACTCTACCTGTCGCAGACTTATCAGCGACACCACTCGCGCTATTATAGCATAATTAGGAATAAATAATAATTTAATTCTTTTGTAAATGTTATATGGGGTATTTGTTGGAAATATGGCTTTTAGAGAGTCAAGTTTCGATACCGTGTAGTGCACATGGCCTTCTCCTAATTGAGATGGATCAAGTGCCTGCTTGCAGCCCCGTATGTGAGGGGTTTGTATATGTAATTTTGTGTTAGTTATTTAAAATAAAGTTAGTGTTCTTCTAAACGTGGCTGAGTACAAACGAATTAAGTCGTGCGCATTATTTCACCACCCCGCAATACTACGATCAAATATCTGCCCTAAACACTACCAATAATAAACAATTTACATTATTTTATTCAAACAGACTTCGGTTAGTTCTGACCTCATTGTTAAAAAATACATAAGATTGCAATTTGACGAAAATATATTTGCAATAATGTTCTTGCTCTTGAAAAAATTATTTTGTTAATTTTGAATTCGCCCTCGTGTGGTCTCTCTCTCTCTCTCTCTCTCTCTATCTATCTATCTATCTATCTATCTATCTATCTATCTCTCTCTCTCTCTCTCTGTTAGTGTGTGTGTCCATATGGCCTCTTCGCCGGTTCAAATATAGTATTTATACTTTTATTGTTAAATATCAGTCACCGCGATAACACTCGTCTATTATTAACTTGTTTTGCAACAAAATGCGCCGCTGTGATTGGTGGCTGATCACGTCATGTTTGCAATCTGTCGACCGTGTGAATCACGCGACAGGTCGTGGCTAGTTGAGTGAAGTGTGTCGGGCGGAGAGCCGTGCGCTGGCTCGCGGAATAAAAAATAACCAAAAAATATCGTGAATACTGTTCATTTAAAATGAACTGTAGTGATAGCGTGTGGTGTCCAGTGAGTACAAGCTAGATTGAAAAAACCATGCGCGGCATATAATGTAAGTACGTTATATAATTCGTTCTCAGTATTAAATTAGTGCGTTGAGTAAATAATCAGTAGTACTTATATAGGGCTTTATTATACTAAATCGCAACTCAATTTTAAGGCACCACTCGATTTCTTTTTAAGGGCATAGGGCTTGTGGGCACGTCTCGTATGACTGCTGAAATCTGCCATATGCAAATTTATTTTATTTGTTCTGTTTATTGTACATGACTTATTTTATTTTCGCCTAAAGGTCGTTTTAGACAAGACAATTTCTTGACTCAAAAGTTAGACAAGATGCGAGACAATCTAAATTGTCTCGTATCAAACAGCAAACTATTTGAAATATGTAATTGGATGGTAGACCGAATAGAAAAATATAACATGTTCTATTTGTTAAGGACAAATTGTATGGGAGGAGGATATATGAATTCTTTTCTTGAACAACTTTTGAGCTAAGAAATTGTCTTGTCTAAAACGACCTTTAGAGCCGGTTCTATAATTGTCATTTAACTGGAGAATAAGGCTATTCGTGGAATAAGTTTGAAATATTTGTGTTAATATCTCAAACTTATTCCACGAATAGCCTTATTCTCTGGTTAAAGGTTAATTGTACAACTGGCCCTTAGTCTTCTAAAAACTTGGTATGATGGTTAGCGTGATCTCTCTCTCTCTAGTTATTGCAGATTCTATTGTCTCCCTTTTTATGAATTTTGGTATTTTCATTGCTTTTGTTATGTGATTAAGGAGTTGAGTTATTTGTTCTATTCCTCCTTTTCTCGTACGTTTTATTATTTCCGGCGTAATGTCGACTTTGTCGGGTTGCTTTTAATTCTGGTATCTTCTTTATAAAAAACAACCTTTATTTGGCATAAGTATCACCAACAACAATTCAACATATTATCAGATACAACATCTAAAGATATCAACTAATTAAATATAATCCTCCCACTATTCCCACATTCATTATTTCCTATCTACTCTCACCCATAATTCCCTATCTACCCTCACCCATAATTCCCTATCTACCCTCACCCATTATTCCCTATCTAAAATTTTAATGACCTTTATTTGGCATACCTCTCAAGAAATATACACATCCTTTAATACACAATGCTCATAACAATTAGAGAAAGAAACATAAAATACATAAAAATAAAAATAAAAAGTAACAATAATTTTTGTTTTTATTTTCCTTATACAGCAGTGCTGGTATTGTTATAGCAAAAAAAAAATTGATACGCTTATCATTATTGTTTTATCTTATATAGATTATACTTAATATGTGGAGAAAACGTATCAAGTCTAATCTATATTAGATAAAACAATAATGATACAAGTAATCACCTAGGAGGAAAGTTAAACTCCATCTAGCGGCACCACATCAATTAGCAATGCATACCCATATGGTAATAACCGTCAACATGCTCATGCCATCAAGATCACCGAGTAGTATAGCAGTCTATATGTTTTATACGGTTAGCCTTGTGCTGATATCTCAAGCACACCTCTGATTAATGAAATTTAATTAATTAATATTAATTTAATTAAAATTAAATTTTATATACAAGGTGTAATAAAAGTAGAAAATTTCATATACAAGACGTAACAAAAGTAACATATAAAAATATCGTTTATTGGGCCAAATTAAATCGAAAATGAGAGACAAAATATTTCATTAATCTTCTTTAACGAGTGAAAACCATTGAAACTATGTCTATTCACTATTTTCAAATAACATTACATTGTTTTTTGCATTTTTGTATGTCAAAATTCAAAGAAATTCATTGGTTAATTAAGCTTCGATTCATAAAAATTGCAAAAAAAACAATGTACAGTGCAGACAATGTACAATATGCAAAGTTCTAATCATTTCAAATAGTGAATAGGTATAGTTCGGTTTATTTTGATTCACCCACTTTCCTACCTTCTTTTCGAATAGTTTGGTAATGGAACAACAGGCTTTTTGGTGTTGTATATGTCGGATTTGTGTCAAATTGAATTCTATATGGAATTATATTTGAAAATATAAAGTTTTCACCAAGCTTAGTGGCCCAGTGGTTAGAGGCGTCGTTTAAGCATTGGGGAGCCTGAGTTCGAGCCCCAGCGGGTAGTAAATTTTTGCGAATCACCTTTCACAGTTTTTCAGAGTAAATACCGGGTGATTAAACTCCAACGATCTTCTCCTTTGACCGGCGGAAAAGTCTCACGGCTGATAGCGCTATAAAGATAGAAGTTTTTTTTATAAAGTTTTCAAATGGCACCGAAAAATCGAAATACCCTATCTTGTTGGCATATATTTTTTTCAATGAAAAAATATATGCCGTGAGTTTTTTCAGCCGGTCAAAGGAGAAGCTCAGAGGAGTTTAATCACCCGGTATTTACCTTGACTTCACAGAAAACCTCTGAAAAACTGTGAAAGGTGATTCGCGAAAATTCGCTCCCCGCTGGGGATCGAACTCAGGCTCCCTCCCCAATGCTCAGACGATGCCTCTAATCACTCGGCCACTGAGCTGAGTGAAAACTTTATATTTTCAAATATAATTCGATATAGAATTCAATCTGACACAAATTCTATTCGCAATAAACCTTCTTTAATGAACGCAGCCAGTGTTCTTGCATATTTATATATAACAACTGTACGCAACTATTTTCAAAATCCAGACAGCATGTTTATAAAATATAAAACATTCGTTTGCGTCAGTTATTTGTTTGCATTTGAATAATGAGGCGATAAACATGGCAATAGCTTTAAGCAAACGATCTTTTTACGGCGGTGATTACGTAACGCGCCCAGTGTAGTAAACTGGTGCAGTTTGCTGGCGATCGTTTTTCTTTGGGGAAAATTGGTGGAGTGGCGTAATTTGGTAGGTGGATGGGGGCGAAGGTGTGGGTCGTGCGATGTCGCCGTTAATTTCCTGGGCCTTGAAGGGTCGCCGCGCGATCCATCTCCGGGGAGGTGTCGTTAACTAAATCCCTGTCAAATGGTGAGAGCGTCGTGGTGGGATGGGGTGGGGTGGACTTTTCGGGAGGATGGTGCGCGCGCTATATTTATATTTTGCTGTTGGTGATGGTGATGGTAATGGTGGTATGAATAAGAAGAAGAAGGGTTTTGGGGTTACCTTGCAATCGTCGCATTGGTGCTTGATGGAGTACCTCTGGCCGCAATCGTAGCGGTAGAGGACCTCGGCGAACTCGCAGGACACGCGAGCTGCCAGCTCGTCCACTTCGAGCAGCGCGGTGAGGAGGCGGCGACAGGGCTCGCCGCCCTGCAGCACCTCCTCGGGCAGGGTCTTGTCGACCGCGTGCTCGCAGCAGTGGCGCATCCGGAGGTCCTGAAGCGCGCGCCGCCTGCGCTCGGGGCTGGTGCCGCGGCCGCACACCTTCTCTTTGTGCGATTCTTCCAAGTATAAAAGGCACTGAGTAGTACTAGTACTGTTGGGTGGGCAGGGCGGCGGACAGAAGGGCCCGGGGCCCCACATGGCGGAACACGTGCCCCTCAAGTCAGTCGCGCTGGCGGGCTGCAGATCGCACGCCGACAACCACGGGTTGACGATCTCGAGCGGCGGGGTGGCGGCGAACGCCAAGGCGGCCATCAGGAGCAGCGACAGGCCCGGCGGGGCCCGGGGCATTCTGCGGGGCAGGGCGCGGTGGCGGCTCGGTAGTCGGCAGCTACGGGAGCCGGGAGCATCGCTGCGGGCGGCCGGAGTGCCCCCCCTCGCGGCTCCGAACGCCCCCGGGGGCCGATTGCCGGGGCCCGCTAGGCCGCCCGAGTGCGGGCCCCCCACGGCCCTCGCTCATGCTGCATGCTCGCCGGCGGTGCACATCACATCACTGCACTACAAACACTAGACGCTCCCGAGGTGGGCCGCCATCTTGGAGAAGGTATGTTGGTCACAGTCCTTCCCGCCCGGGCGCGAGCTGTGCCGGCCGTCTCTCGCTCGACACTGGCGCGGTGGCGGCGGCGCCGGGCGCACGCGCGCACGCCACCCCCCCGAGAGCGCGCGCGACCCTCGATCGATACCCGCCCCCCAGGATCAATCAATCGCGCCACGCGCCACCTCGCACCCGCCGCCCGTAATCCGCCGTTGCAACGCCGCCGGCCCCATCTCACGTGCAGACGCACACACCAACCAGTAGCGTCTCTACCCGGCGCCTCCACCATAATCGCACTTTACCCTAAATCTTTTATTCCGTTACAAACATTTTAAAGGTCAACCAAAAATATACGCATTACTATTTATTATAAAATTTATTTCATCATACTTTTACAAGTCTAAGATTATTAATATACAGGGGGGGAGTAGGCAGATAGAATAAATTATCACCGCGTGCATTGATCCCACGGCAAACTTACACAACTAAACATATTTTTTATAAAAACTATCTATACATTAGAAAATAGGCTCATAGAATAAAACAGTATTAGATTTTTAGTAAAGTACGTAAAGTTTCACAGCAGAGATTATGAATGAGACAGTGAGAGGTGGCAAAAGTCACAGTTATACAAGAGCAATCCACCAATATCACAACAGAGGAAATGATTACAATTTTCCTATATTATTAAAGGATTATACCATGGTTAATAATTTAGATGTTGATGTTCAAAACGTTTTGTGATGTTTGCACAGATTACCATAGCCATCATGAACGTTCTATCAATATTAAAACAAAACAGCAACTATGATTTAAAAAACAAACAAACAATGAAATAATGCAACTTTCTTTTTATAGAGAAAGTTTAGCGCCATCTGGTAACACGTCATGAATTAACAATGCATATCCGTATGGTTATATCCTTTAACAAATTTATGTCATCAGGATTATCGAATAGTATCCTCTGAATATCTTGAGGGATATTATCAAATTTTATTTATTTAACCCCCTTCAGAATGCTTGTAATCAGTACAAATAAAGGTGCCCGGAACTTATTTTCTGTTTATTTTGATTTATTTAATGATTTACTGATACTGTAATTTTGTTTTTTTTCTTTACTCGTTTTCTGTTATTTAATTAAAATTAAATTAAATTAACAGAAAATTAAAAATAAAAATGAAAAAATAAATACATGAATTCATATGTATGTGTATTGTTAATTATTGAGATGTCGCCAGGCGTTAAACTTTCTTCTCTAGAGATAAAGTTACATTACTTTATATAAACTACTCGAGGTATTGTGTGAATTCATCACTAGCTGAGCTAAAATGATGTGATCTAATAAAATCAATATATATATATATATATATATATATATATATATATATATATATATATATATATATATAAACCAACATTTATGAACGCTCGGTATAATCGTTTAATAAAACTGAAAATATAGCTGTTGTTCTTCGACAAAACTGATAAATAAAGGTATACACATAATTTTGTTCCTGTACAAACGCTGAGCAGCTCTATGCAGTTGTCCTCTCGTGGTGTGGTGCAAAGAGCCGACGCCTCTCGTTGGGGCGTCGTTTATAAAACGACGCCAGCGAGCCGCACACAAAAATTTACAACCGTCGCGCACCGTACAACACTACGAAGTCCCAAAGGAGCGAAACACCGTCGTCGCCGTCGCTATTGCCACCGCCAGTAGAGCCCACGAGGCTTGCGGCAAGTGCGAGCCGTTTTCCGGCATATGGTCCACTAAAAAATATATAAAATATATTAATTATCAAATATTTGTAAGAGTTATTTTAGAAATATAACTAATAAAAAATAAAATAATAATAATAATAACTTAAACACGACCTATACAGAACAATAAATTATCACTTATAACCTTATATAACTTTTTAAAACCAAATTTATTGATCTAATTATATGGGATGTTATGTAATTCGAGGGCAATCCCTTAAGTGATGAATTAATCTACTAAGAATTGGGTTTTTTATTTGCAAATTCGTCTTTGTTTAGTATTTTGAAGAATTTTTAAATTGACCAATACTTCATATTTTCAACGAAAAAATAATAATTACATTGCTATGATACAAGATATTTGATCACGATATTCTGTCCTATCATAAAAGTTGACTAGGCGGTCACCCATCCAAGTACTGACCACGCCTGATGCAGTTTGGCTTCGATGATCGAACGAGACCGCCATGTATTTGATTTTTTACAAATTTGATTTTATATATTGTTCAGAATACAATTGCACACCTTCAATGTTTCTTTGAAAATGTTTCTTTCGTACAAATGGACCTTTAAAAATCTAAATATGTTTCGCTATAACTTTATATATATAGTGTAGTGAAGTACTTCTTGCCATTGTCGGCTATCTGAATGAAGAATCACCAGATGTATCAAGTCCCACCGGAGAGTGAAATTTTTGAGAAATTATTAATTTATATATATATATATATATATATATTTATATATATATATATATATATATATATATATATATATATATATATATATATATATATATTTATATATATATATATATATATATATATATATATATATATATATATATATATATATATATATATTATGTGTGTGTTTGTGTCAGATTTCTACCATGGCAAAATTCTCATTAAATATAAAACTCCTCCAGTTGCCAAAGACGGATTTATAAATATAAAAAATCTAATTATTGCTAGATTAACTCATCTCTACCACCACTTAACGGATTGGCCTTGAATTTTATAAGAGCCTGTATGGTAAATTTGTTAGATATGTTTGATAATTCTGAAATTATTTATATTTTTGAAAACGTACACAACAGTATAGACAAACATAAGAAAGCATATGAAATGGACGAACAAAATGATATCAATAATGGCAAAAAATTATTAATTAAAAATCGAACACGCCACCTGTAGAAATTTAATTTTAATTAATAACTAAATTAATTAAAATTAAATAGAGCAGTGCTGCATAAAGAACGTATAATACCACTGTCGCTGCCGTTCATTTATTTTTCACACCGCCATCCCTGATCTGTGTGTTAAATTAATTGAAAACAACGTACGTTACGCGTGTGTGTGTGTTTCGATTATTGCTGTTGTTGGGGGGGAAGGCACTGGGACTGGTCGGCCGCTCAGTGTCTCGCTCGGGGATGGTAGTTCGACTCTGGAATGTAGCCGTGGCCGATATTAAACAATGACCAACCAAATTTCCGCATAACTACACGCAAAAAAAAAATACAATAAAGTGCTAGGTACCCCTATTCTGTATCTCATTAACGATTTTTTTTTGCTTTGAAATAAAGAAATTAATTATTTGTTATAACATTTAGTATGAAAATAGACGTTGCAAGCCAAAAATTATTGAAGTTACAGAATACTGGTTTTAATGGTTTATTCTGTGAGTTTGATTGGTCTGTTACCCATGGCAACCAAATAAACAACTGATTCTCCGCGATCGCTAGTGTAATACTGGCTTGCGTCAAATGTCACAAATAAGTCAAAACAAAAGTGACATTAATATAATGAAATAAAAAGCGACATTAATATAATGAAATAGGTTATTGTCACTCATGACCAATTTATGACATTTGATATAAGACAGAATTACACTAGCGTAGGGCGTACCATCAGTATAACAGTTGTTTATTTGTTTGCCATGGATAACAGACCAATCAAACTTACAGAATATACCAACAGGTGGTGACTTTAAGCTGTTAACAAAATAAATAATTGATTGATTGCAGTGAACTAGATTAGAAATTGTGAAACAACGGATGCACATTATTATCCAATAAAAATATATGGTGTGGACACCGAATTAATTTTCACTTTTTTGACATTTTTTTGACATTTTTAACATGTTTTGAATTTTTTTTTGTTATTTGTTGACATTTTTGATGATATTTTTTCAAATTTTTGGAAATTATTTGACATTTTTTTTACACATTTTGAAATTTATTGACATTTTTTTTATTTTTTTTTGACTTGAGGTTTAAAATTTTAATACACTCAAATTAATTTATAACAAATGAATTGATTTATAACAAAACGAATGATATTAAAAATGCAACCACATAAAAAATGTCAAAAATGTAAAAAATATATTTTTTTTTTTACTTTTTTTTATACTTTTTTGACATTTTCTGACATTTTCTGACTTCTATGAATTAACTTTTTTGACATTTTGACATTTTTTAAATTTTTTATGTGATTGAATTTTTTGCATTTTGAATATCATTAATTTTTTGATGTTATTTTTTGACATTTTATGACTTTTTTGACTTTTATGACTTGATTTTTTGACATTATATTTGTTTTTTGCTTTTTGGAGCGACCACTTCATATTAATCTGACAAACGGTTTTATCAAGTTTATTTCTGGACTCAAACTTTCATGGGATCATCCCAACTCGCTTCTCTGCCGATTTACAAATTTGGTTACGATCTGTTATATATATATATATATATATATATATATATATATATATATATATATATCTCTTACTAACTTTGTATTTAATTTTTTCGGAAACCTTGTTTTATATGTCAACATTATCAAAAGTGAATTTGAAGTTATTAATGTAAACATCGTTTATACAACTCAAACTATTTGTTTAGTATTAGTCAATAGTGTGCATACGTTGTTTCGTGGATATTAGTATACTAAACTATTAATGATTGTACTGAGATATCATGCTAATGAGAAACAAATGGTGCAAGTGATTGCTAAAAGCAAGATGATTGCGACACACATACAAAAATCAAACATAAATACGTGCAAAAGGTGTAATATAAGTGCAAACTATTGTTGAATAATTACATACAGTTTGGTTTTAGAGGAGAGCGATCGCCTTATGATTTAGTTTAATTAAATTAATCGTTATCCCAAACATTTTTGGCGAATTTATTAACCTTTTCAGCCCTGGATTTACTTTTTTTTACTTTTTAACTTTTTAGACTTTTTTTACTCTTATTACTTTTTTGTTTTCTTTTGACTTTTTGACTTTTTAACTTTTTGACTTTTTTGACTTTTTTGACTTTTTTGACTTTTTTGACTTTTTTGACTTTTTTGACTTTTTTGACTTTTTTGACTTTTTTGACTTTTTTGACTTTTTGGACATTGTGATATTTGTGACATTTTTACTTTTTTTAAATATTTTTTATTTTTTTTTACTTTCTTCACTTTTTTACTTTTATGATTTTTTTTGTTTACTTTTTAAACTTTTTAACTTTTTTGTATTTTTGCTTACTTTTTTGAGTTTTTTTTTACATTTTTTAATTTTTGTTTTACTGTTTTTTAAATTTTTAACAGTTTTAACATTTAGACATTTTCACGTTTAGTAGTTCAAATTCATGTTAATTATTCGCTAAATAGACAGTAATTATCTAAATTAAAGAATATTGTAATTATTAGTTCAATCGATTAATACATTAAGTTGATATTAAGATAATTTTGTCTACCTGCATCAAATACGGCATCGTCGACATTCGCCAGTCCGACGTCGCTCTCCTCCGAAGCGAGCGAGCCCCTGGAGGTGTGTGTACCTATCGTGCCTCTCGGTGCATCCTTGCACCCAAACCACCAGTACGCGGTGGATCTTGGGAATGCTGGGTTGGTTAAATCAACCGCAAATGCCCGGTCGTTGAATCTGAAATACGCGCCATCCTTGAAGAAGTATGTGTATCCGTTGCTGTCTTTGAAAGCAGCATCCATGTTGTTGGGGAGACCCTCCCAGTTGGCAATTGGTTTGGGGTATGCTCCCTTCACTGGTGGACGTTGCATTGGATCGAATCTCCAAAATTTACTACCTGAAATATAAATAATATTAATCTATACAACAGAACAACAATATATACCGCAGTATTGGAATAATATGTGATCAATACTATAGCCTACACATCACGATAGAAGGCATATGATTAAATAAATTAAATAAACTATAGCCAAAACGTAATACATTACATTCAAAACCGTTAGGCAGAGCAAGACCTCTAAACCATTTGGTTGACTAATATCCAGAGGGACATGATAAAAATAGTATTTCTATCCATTGGTATAAGTACCATTCTTCTAGCTCTTCAAATAAGGCCGCTACAGTTTTTCACGTCTTGTACCAAAACGGCCTTATATTTTAGAAATATTTTTTGGAAAAAAAAGTTACATATGACCGAAACACACGGTATCGCATGATTTAGGAAATTTAGGACCTCTAATAACGGGAAAATGCGAGTATAAAGAAGAAAGAAGAAGAATCTAAATGAATTTCAATAATACTATATATATGTACCTCCGAAATCTGAACTCGAATATCGGGAAAAGCGAGGATAAAAAAGAAGGAAGAATAATCTATATGAATATTAATAACTATATATACGTACCTTTATAAAAGTAAATTTTTCCATTTCCACTCCACACCGTAGCCGCATCCAAGTCATCAGGTATCCCAGTAAATCCATCAGAAATATCTTTCGGATACTGTCCATCCATTTTCTTCCCGTTATACCTCCAATACTGTTTCCCTTTGAAGAAATAAGTCTTTCCATTTTTATACGTAAACGCCGCATCAATATTTCCCGGCAATCCTGGCCATCCTTTTGAAATCGCTTTAGGATATCCCGGCATAACGCTATCGTCCGTTAGCTGCCAGTAGTTACTACCTTTGAACACATACGTACTACCCTCTGCCGACTTGAAAATCGTATCAAATTTCGCATCACTGCAAAGCGCTTTATCAACAGCTCCACCTGTGGGGTGTGCTGGTCGTGGGTCGGATTCATCCGTGTCTTCATCATCGTCATCACTAGGCGCCGGTGCTGGTGCCACAGGGCCTTTCTTTGTTTTCTTTCCGTATAGCGATTGAATACCCTCAATGTCATCGCGGTCCAAACTGAAGTAGGCTTCGTAGCCTCTGTAGAATGGCGCCATAAGGGCTGAGCTTACATCGGAATGGCTTAAGCCGAGCGAGTGGCCGAATTCATGAGCTGCTACTTGGAATAGGTTCGTGCCTTTGTATGAGTTGATTGTCCAGCTTTCCGCGGCGTCAAAATGAGCATCTCCACCATAAACCTAAAGAATTAATAATGTTCAGTGATGATAATTATTTTCTGGCAGTAGAAACAAAAATTTCAGGAGGCTGACGTGGGAGAGGAAAGTGGCGAGGAATAGAGTGTAGGGGTATTTATATATGATGTTAATTTGTAATTTTTGCGTAGTGTTATTTTTATTTCTAATTGTAGTTTTATTTTTATGTATTTTCTTGTGAGGACCAAATAAAAGTCTTAAAAAAAAATAATGCGAGGGAAAACAAGGGATCTTTATGAAATTATTTGCAGTTTGTTATATATTAATATATCTAACTGTTTTTGGATGATAATAATGATACAGTCCATTATTATCACTCAAAACAGTTGTAGATACATTGATATATAATAAAATGCAAGTTATTTCATAAACATCCTTTGTTTTATACTTTTAGCTATTTTCTTCATTTATTTGAATGTATAGTTTATTGTAATATAAATCTGAAATATGTGTTTTAAATTATAATGCTGGATTCGTATAGCTGGTTACGTGGCGGTCGAATACCCACCGCGTAACTAGCAATACGAATCCAGCATTACAATTTAAAACATATATTTCACATTTATATTACAATAAACTATACATTCAAATAAATGAAGAAAATAGCTAAAAGTATAAAACAAAGGATGTTTATGAAATAACTTGCATTTTATTATATATCAATGTATCTACAACTGTTTTGAGTGACAATAATGGACTGTATCATTATTATCACCCAAAAACAGTTAAATACATTAATATATTGAAAACGAAGGTGGAAATAAGAAATATATGTGAGTGAAAATCACTTCCAACTATATGCAACTTTATTTGCTCTACGAATTCGATGACGTCATTGCACATTCAAAAATGGCCGAACAAAACAAAACTGAAAGTGTCAATTTTGTTCGGCCATTTTTGAATGTGCAATGACGTCATCGAATTCGTAGAGCAAATAAAGTTGCATATAGTTGGAAGTGATTTTCAAAATAATTTAAATGTGTCCTAGCAATTTTTGCGAAAGTCGTAAATAAATATTGAATCGAATTAATTCCATACTTTAAAGACGTCTTGTATAAACCGGTTAGTTCTGAATCATTTTTTGTTTTTAATAAAAAAATACTCACAGGGAAATAAGCGTGTGCTAGAGTACCTCCAGGTCCATCAAATGGATCACCATCCCCATGCTCGCCAGCTTCAAATCTTATATCAATATGAACACGTGTACTGGAGGGCGAGAAAGTGAGATCTGTATATTCTGACCATACATTGAAAGCCCTCTGCAGCTCTTTATCGACATCAGCTCGTTTTAAATGTTTAGGATACTTTGATATTCTGTAGAACAGACTCTTGACCTTCCATCGGCTACCTGTTGGCAAATAAAATATATTAAATTAGCTAGTTTTTTTTGTTGGACAAGATTTTTATGTACGCGCGATGGACCGCATCTCCGCAAGCGGCTGCTCTTTATAATCGGCAGCGCACCCGATTCCGTTACGCCACCAGTCCGTTATTATCAGACTAAAATTTATTTAATTTGTGGCAAATTGGTCGAATTAAATTGAGATATTTTAATATATTTCTACTAGCAGTACGTTTCAAAAGCAAAAAACTGTACTATTGAATTTTTCGTATAATACTAAATAATACCAATGGAAAGAGCACAATTTTTTGGTTAAAAAGACATAAAAAGCTTATTTTCGTAGAAAAATGATGACTTAAGCCATTTTGCCCAAACACAAGTGATATGACAATGCAATTTTCAAGAAAATGATTTAAGGTTTTCCTTATTAGTCTGCAAATTTCTGAAAAGAATTATATTATTCCGAATGATTTTTAAAGTACAATCCGCAGATGTGTGGAACAGCCTGTATAAATATTGTACATAAATTTTTGTTATAAAAATCGCTTATTACTGTCCGAATACAGTATTGTTGTATAAGGAAGATATTGTTTTCGCGAAACATTTCTAGTTTTGACTCTATTTCTTTTGGTTTCATAATAAACATGAAATAAATTACTTTTTTTTTAAATTATTTTAAATGATTAACTCACCTTGCAGTGCGTAACGTTTTGAGCGGGTATCGCTGCCTGTGCCCACTTTGTCCTGAACACCGCACCTAGGTAGTGTCATCGTTTTTATCGTTTCGTCATCCAATTCACCTGTAAAAAGCAATTGAAATCAATTATTTATTAATAGAATACAAATTCTAATACCCTGGGACAAATAAAGTTTTAGTTAACATTTCATAAATTATTATTATTTGCACATACCTGTGATATTAAGACCAGCAAAACTCTGGAAGTCTGAAACGGCTTTCGCGAATTTGCTCTCGTCTATTAGTGTGCTTGAATTGAATCGTGTTTTCGGGATGTAACCGTACTGCGATAGGTACAACTGTAATTAAAAATAAATTTCTAATTAAATATCAAATAAAATATCTATCATACAATCTTATTAAAAAATTCATAGTAATTAGTGTTATTTATAAGTAGTAACAGGTACTAGGTACTAAAATGTGTCTGTTATAAACAACAAACATATTAATTAATGAAATCATTTTTTATTTCAAGTGATGCCCCCCAAAAAAAAAAGTTGTGCAGCAAACATTAACCCCGCTGTTGTTCTTGCTGTTGGCTTCCAAGAAGAAGTTTTGTATGAAAGGCGCGGTCTCTATTTCGGTCGTAAATTATCTTGCGACACATGCATTAATACCATCAGTGCATGAGATGAATTTATAATAATCGTTAATATAACAATATCGCGATGAGGATGATTCACGCTTATCGCTATGCGTGTTTTATCACTGACAAATATTGATAAGAAATTTGTTTGTGCATTAGGAAAGCGAGATAAACTAGTCCGCAGTGGTGGAGGAGAATCAACTATAATTTTAGTTAATTGAGTCATAATGTAATGCATAATAATACAGCTACTGTTTATCTAGTGAGCTGTAAGCCATATAACTAAATGAAACATTTATGTCAAAAGTGCACTAAGACTCAAATTTGCACACACAAAAACTGTTTTTATATTAGTACTTTTTTTATAATAATTATATTCATTTGCATTCATTATATATCTTTGTGTTATGTTTTTTTTCTTTCTTTAATTTGTTATGTTGTTATTATATCATCTGTAATTGGTTTCTGTTAAACTGTAGATGTCTATATTAAATAAATATAAAAATATAAATAAATTACAGAAATACAATTTAACCCTTTCAGCTCTGAATTTAAAAAAATAAAAATCATATTTCTTTGTTAATTATTATTACGATTATTCACACATATCAAAATTCAAAAACTACGCATGGATTTTCATTAAAATACTTTGTTGGAATGATATCTTATGATTACAAGCATTCATATTTTCTATTTTCCAATTTAATGTCATTTGTAAGTCTTGTAAATGAATCATTTATTGGAAATAAAGATTATTATTATTATTATTATTATGGATAGGCACAGTACGTTAGAGGCCTGTAAATGTTATGGTGGCAAATACCACCGGCAGGGACAGTAGGGTTAAAAAAGTTAAGTAATAAATACATTGTATTGGTGTACATTTAGATTTTTTTTAAATTTAGATTTAAGTTACATTTTTGGTTGTAGATTTTAATTTAAATTTTCAAATTTATGTAAAACTTAACTCTTTTAACCCGTTTTGAGTTATATATTTAATATTTATAAAAACAGATTTGTTATTTTGATATAATTATGACAAATAATAATAATAATAATAACCACATAAAAGTAGTAATAATTAGAGAGAATATTTAATGTTGTACAAACTTGTGGTTGCTCAAGCACGGTACTTATGCGATATCCTGAACATACGTGTTAAATCAATTAACTTAAATTAAGCGGAAACGTCTGCCAGCGCACGCGGAATGAATCAACTCTTTATAAACCCATAAGGAGCACTTGTGAATCATCCGTTTTGTTATTATTAAACATGCAAGGCAGCAGCTAGTATAACACAGAATGCCTCTTTGTAATTATTAGTGATGTATTATATGGTAATTGTGTTAAAGGAAATTTGGTTTTGGGAAAATTTGTAGATAGGAAATCTTTCAAAGAATTTCATTACTATTTTCTATACGTTATATCATAAATTTAATTTTACTCGGTATTAAAAACGCCTACACCGGACGGTAGAATTATCGTAATTCAGTACTCAGTAAAAATAGATCATACAAAATTATTGTCGTTGTTTGACAAACACAATTAGTCCATTGCTCTATTTAATTGTTTCACGAACATTAGCGGCTGTATTAATATTTGTTTCGCGTGAAACTGTAATGTATGTGAATTCGATCAATTTATATTGGAAGAACGAATGAGCTCATGGTTAACCGGTAGTGATATCTAAATGATGTCACGAAGTTGTTACCTCAGCAGGAATCGATGGAATTTGTTTCTGGTTATTTCAATTGTAGTGTTAATGCGCAATTTCTATTGAACCAGCCATGTAATTAAATGTTTTATTTATGTTTATGTTTATTTAATTTAAATTATTGTGGATAGCAACAACAAATCTTATATTCATTCCTACAATAGACCGGTCTAAAATTTGCCATAGTTATAGTATACATATATAATTTATAAAGGCCAGATTGTATAAAGACGAGTTATGTGCGTAACCTCGAGTTAAATCGTAAATCACGAGTTATATAAAAACATTAAACTTCGCCTGAAATATTTAATTCCACCCAGCTCAGTGGCCGAGTGGTTAGAGACGTCGTCCGTCTCGTACTGAGCATTGGAGAGCTTGAGTTCGATCCCCAACGGGGAGCGAATTTTCGCGAATCACCTTTCACAGTTTTTCAGAGGTTTTCTGTGAAGTAAAGGTAAATACCGGGTGATTAAACTCCTCTGAGCTTCTCCCTTGACCGGCGGAAAAGTCTCATGGCTGATAGCCCTATAAAGATAGAAGTTTTTTTTTAATTCCAGTTTGAAATAAGGCAATTTATAGCCTGTGAGAATGAAAGTGGTATAAGTTACATTTGAATTGTTTTGATAATATATGCAACCAAAATAGAATGATGGATGCAACCTAAATAACAAGATTATATATGCAATTTAAATAGCTTGATAGTATATATAACCAAAATAGCAGGATGATGTATACAACCAAAATTGCAATACTATATATACAACTAAAATAACACTAAATAACAGGATGATATGAGCCTGTGCGTGAATTATTATTCTAGTCATACAAATTCACAATCGTAGAAATCCTTTCTGACTTATGTAAATTTACTGTGTAAAATATAATAAATAAACAACAATGTAGTGTTTTTACTTTCTGAAAATGTTGCAGTAGGAAACTATTGCGAAATAAATCGAATGTTTCTTTACGTTTCATGGCATAGTCATTGTTGAAAAATTTAAATTAAAAGAAGGAGTCTATATAGTTTGATAATATATACAACCAAAATAGGAGGAGGGTGTATGTAACCTAAATAACAGGGTTATATATGCAACTTAAATAGCTTGATAATATACACAACCAAAATAGCAAGATTATATATGCAACTAAAATTGCAATATGATGATTTTATGTATATATATATATATATATATATATATATATATATATATATATATATCATTTTGCTATTTTGGTTGTATATACTATCAAGCTATTTAAGTTACATATATAACCCTGTTATTTAGGTTGCATCCACCCTCTTGCTATTTCGGTTGTATATATTATCAAACTATATAAACTACTTTATTTAATTTTAATTTTTCAACTATGGCTATGTTCTGAAACGTAACGCAATAGTTAAGTAAAGGTTTATTAAAAACACTGTATAGCATTATTAAACTTAATATGTAAGCAGTAACAAACCAGTCGAAAAAAATACATGTTAGCTAAAAACCAGTCGAAAATCATATCAATCTAGCATTGCAACCGAATAAG
This sequence comes from Lordithon lunulatus, assembly GCA_963942505.1. Classification (NCBI taxonomy): domain Eukaryota; kingdom Metazoa; phylum Arthropoda; class Insecta; order Coleoptera; family Staphylinidae; genus Lordithon; species Lordithon lunulatus. Next base: position 68,522,289 of record OZ012667.1, read on the forward strand.
TGACTTGTCTGAATATTTCATATATAAACATAATTAAAATCACAACCGGTTTTCAATAGAAAGTATTTAAAAAATACACAACATCATTCAATTAAATTGAAAGTTTTATACACATTTTTATAATATTCTTGTTTATATAATGTTATAAAATTACAGTTTTGAAATTATACTCATCAATTGAAGATAATAACAAAGGATGTACGTTGCATAATAAATCGGATATTTATTAAATGCATTCGCATAAACAATTACAGACAATTGGTGGAGTTTGATTCGTGTTGATTCTATGAATTCTCAATATTCCATGTGTATCACGACCAGGAATTAGTAATTATTGACCAACGAATCCGCAAACAATGTTTATGCATCTATAATTTATTCCATAAATTAATATTATCATGAGTTTCGTATGATTTATTATATATTCTATTTTTTAAACATCAATATTTACGCTGTCCTATTCTGACACATGAGCATTTCCAAATGTCTGCAATTAAAGACAGTATAAGCGATTCCAGTTGACGAGTACTCTATCTGATGGTAGAAAATGAACTACATTTAGTAAGGAAAATGTTCGCATAACATTTGTTTTTTTTTTCATCATATACATAACTATTTATTCAAGGTTTTACTATTTATACTTTAAAAGTACATTAAAAATCACACTCGTATTAAAATTTTAACACAATTATTACTCTAGTCATACAAATTCTCGAGTCTTACAATCACAGAAAAGTTTTCTGACTTATGTACATTTACTGTGCAAAAAAAAAACGATAAATTAACAACAGTGTAATGTTTTTACTTTCTGAAAATGTAGCAGTAGGAAAGTATTGTTATAGCGAAATAAATCGAATGTTTCTTTACGTTTCATAATATAATCATAGTTGAAAAATTAAAATTAAAAGAAGTAGTCTATATAGTTTGATAATATATACAACCAAAATAACAGGAGGGTAGATGCAACCCTAATATTATTATTGCAATTTTGGCTGCATATATCATCCTGCTATTTTGGTTGTATATACTATCAAGTTATTTAAGTTGCATATATAATCCTGTTATTTGGGTTACATATATAATCCTGTTATTTGGGTTACATATATAATCCTGTTATTTGGGTTGCATCCACCCTCCTGTTATTTTGGTTGTATATATTATCAAACTATATAGACTACTATTTTAATTTTAATTTTTCAACTATGATTATGTTATGAAACGTAAAGAAACATTCGATTTATTTAGTGTTATTTTGGGTGTCTATATAAACATACACCCAAAATAACAATAAATAACCGGATGATATGAGTCTGTGGGACGAAAGTGGTGTAAAACACATTTGAATTGTTTTGAAAATAAGAAGATTTTGCGTTTGGTATTTATGTAAATTGACGTGCGAAGTTACAGACATGAAATCAATTTATTCATAAATAAAAATTTAACTGCATACGTCGATTTAGATAAATATTAAACGTAAAATCTTCTCCTTTTCAAAACAATTCAAAGGTGTCTTACACCACTCACATTCTCACAGGCTCCTACCATCCTATTATTTAGTGTTATTTTGGTTGTATTTATATACATATATATATATATATATATATATATATATATATATATATATATATATATATATATAAATATATATATAAATATAAATATAAATATAAATATAAATATAAATATAAATATATATATATATATATATATATATATATAATATTGGTATTTTGGTTGTATATATTATGAAGCTATTTAAGTTGCATATATAATCCTGTTATTTAGGTTGCATATATAACGCTGCTATTTGAGTTGCATCATCCTTCCTGTTATTTTGGTTGTATATATTATCGAACTATATAGTCCTTTTTTTAATATTAATTTTACAACTATGACTTGTTATGAAACGTAAAGAAAAATTCTAATTATTTCGCAATGCTTTCCTATTGGTATATTTTCAGAAAATAAAAACACTACACTGTTGTTTATTTATTGTTTTTTTTTATAAAATAAATATTTACACAAATTAGAAAGGTTTTCTACGATTGTGAGGCTCAAGAATCTATATGACTAGAGTAGTAATTATGTTAGAATTTTAATATATCCATACAATTTTCATGTTCTCTTCAATTCAATCTAATAAACTTAAACTCAGATTATATACGGTGTAACAAAATTATTATATTCGATTCATTAGTGTTTTATACATTAATAATGTATAGAGGGTATAATAAATTTATACACAAGAGTAATAGGTATCACTCTAAATAACACTATGCTATGAATACTTTGTTCATTCTGCACTTTATTATATAGATTTATATAATATCCCCGTCCTTGCAGAAAAATCCTCGCCTGTAACACACCGATATATAATGACGGAGCAATTATTATATACTTTTTTGCGTCGTCCTTGATAATGAAAAGCACGAGCGCGGGTGAGCGCGTGTATTTCGAAATTATGTCAGCATGTCACAAACAACCAAAAAAAAACTAAATATATTTAGTTAATAATAACAGTTTATCGAAATTTAAACTAGAAGTGGGTCATTAACAACACTTGAAAAATAAATCACAAAGCAAATATTTAGTGTATCCAAGTAGAGGTCGTTGTTCAATGCATTATGTGCATCATTTCACTGGTTGTAGGTTATCATATTTAATGCGATAGGAAGTTGTGATTAAAATAATATAATAATGAATATATGAGGACTAATAAACAAATAGACATGCAAAAATTATTGTGAAAGGTCAGCCTGTGTGGCACGCTGACCTTTCTGATCGAAGAATTTACTACCGCCGCATTAACTTGAATGAATCAAAATGCTAATATCGGGCGCCTACACGCACACTTACAAGTTACGATTATTTTTTTTTCTGTAATAAAATCTCTTATTTCGTGGAATTCGCGTTACTCACTTCGGTTAGTCACCAACGGGATAATTTCCTATATTAACTGCTCTGTGGAAAATTATTTAATTTATAATAATTGACTAAAACAAAGGTTACCAAACTGTTTAGCTTACCATCAAAATGTTTGTCTAATAATATCTGATATTTTTTTTTCATCTAGAAAATAACTACTGCATAATTTCAAATCAAATTTTGCATATACCTATTATTTTACTGAGTAGAAATCGGTCAAGAAAAAATCCATGTTTAACAACTACAAACTAATATTATGATAAAACGAAATTTTGTACACAATCATCATAACTAAGGTTACATGAATTATTGGTACACCAAATACCAAGCAATTAACGTTATACCATATAATATAAACACATTTGTTTAGTTTATGGGACCTATAAAGTGTATAGGATGTTGTTATTAAAGTGAAGTGTTTTTTTTTGTGTTAAATATATTGAACATTAACTATGTTAAAAAACTATATAATTTGGAATTAAAATTGAGTGGTATAGGTGGTATAGGCCTGTGTATTAGTTATATAATATAATCCCGGCAGTTGACTCACAAAAGCAATAACGTAACATCCAAGAAATTTCATATTGCACGTACAATCTCACTTGTTTGTTACAGATAACATTGTTTATCGGTTTTTACGTTAATTGATAAATTATTGGGTGCGTAAGACAGGAAATGGGGCCGTAAACGGTTGTTTGCAATTTGCAATGTTTAGATACCGGTGGGAATTTCGGTGGTTTGGAGGTTGTTACCAGAAAAATTGATTCATAGATTAATTGTGTCACGCTTACACTTATTACATATCTATCTACGAGAGATAACTATGGATGAGTTCTAACAACATAATATTCGAACGGTGTTAATTATTTACCGATTTTTTATTGCTATAAAATAGTATGAACATGTCGAGCAATATATTATAGCAATTTACTTGCAGTTTTATTTATTTTGATATTATTTCAATATGAAGAAGAAATTAAATGATTCCGGTCAACCTCCAACAACGGGGCTCGGCGTCATCAAGGTCCTGGCCGAAGGTGACGATTTCCAATTCCGCGGCGCGACTCTGCAGCGCGGAAGTTCCGCTTTTTGCATATGGAATAGAGAGACACATGCGAAGAGCGAGAACGAATTTAAATTGCCTAGAAAATTAATAGTAATCTTATTTTATTTATTTATTTATTGGCCCTTATTGAATTACACAGTCGATATGTTCTCCTGGATAAGTATCAAAGGACATGTACACAAACACCATTAATAACTGCATCAATGACAGCTTCGCTCTCATATGAGCTGAGCTGTCATTGATGCAGTTGGCAATGCAGACACAAAACATAATGTAGGCAACCAATGTTACACCAACTAATAGGCAACTAAGATTACACGAATTACTAGGCAATTAATGACACACCAAATATCAAACAATTAATGTTATACCATATAATAGGTAACTAATTTTACAACAAATATTACAGTACGTGCAGCAACGTGTATTTTATAACCGTATGGGCCCACGCTAACTTTCTTAGCTGGTTCTAGCTCAGACCTTCATTGATTGCCTTCTCTTCTATATAGATTTCGGCTGGCCCCTCGTTCTATTTCTCTGTGAATTCGTTTCTACGTACATTTCGTTATGCATTCTTGTCGTTCTTTTGGTGCATGGCCAATCTTTGCATCCGGTACTTCTGCTAAAATTCCTTTCACGATTGTCTCTTCAACATCGTCCGATACTATGCCCCCACCGAAATTTCATACATAAAAATATTGCTATTACTTCAACATACTGAATACTTCAAGTAAATAATAAATTTCGATAGGAATTCGAAACCTCAATCCTCACTTTTAAGATGACAATAAAACAATAAATGACACACATCAATCGGCTTCAAAATATGTCTTCGTTTTTATATTATAGGGATATTCTTGATATGTTTGATTTTAGCATGCATATATAATTCCAAAAAGGTTATTAAACCGATTGCAGCTAAAGAAAAAAACATTTTTGTTTGACACACTCGAACAAATTCTTTCATGAGATTCATCACCATCCACTCGCGGAGGCCCTTTGTTTTTGCGTCCGCCACATACATCAGAGAGCGTACACGATAAATAATTCATACGGTGCATGATTCTATTTTTCGATGACATTGAGATACGGCAGTTTCGCTTGGTTCATTGCCACTGTCATTACCATAAAGGCGACAGCAATTTCATATTTTATAGTACAATAATAACCGCCAGTCGTCTGTGCTGTGAAAACATTATTTTTTTAAATTCATTTAATTGCAACAAATAAACTCAATTTTAGATGTGTGTGTTTGTGTGTGTGTGGCAAACAATTTACTTTAAATGGGTGCTAATTATAATAATTGGAGTATTTCACAAGGTGTGACAGAAAGATAATTTTATTTTTGACTGTATAAAATTATAAAAACAAATTAGGGCAAATATCCTGTAGTAGCGTACTAGCGACTTATTTGGGAATCAGATAATATCGTTAGACACTAAATACCGATTGAAAATGATGAAAAAAATAGAATTGATATATAAGTTTCTGCCAAAATAGCCATAAATATAATTTTATCTGGCTATTTGCTAAAAACTAATGTGCCTATTACATCAGAAAATACGGTAATTAAAATGAAATTAATTGAAATAGACAATTAGTTTATAATTAAATAGCCGCAGTTATTTAGTTAAACAAACCAAACAAATATGATACAATTTTGTAACAAAACTTTTAAAATTTGTATGATTTATATGTTATATAAAGTGTAACATTTGTTATCAACAACTCGGCTGTTTCTTTCAAATATTTGCACCTGATAAGATGAAACTCACACACAAGCTGTGGTGTAATTTCTTATTGTCGTGCCATTTTTGTATTTTGTAATGAGTTTGCCGATCGATAAAAGGTTTGTGCAATGCAAGAGGCATTATTGATTTACATTTGCGTGAACATGTCTTTAGCTTTATATTACTCAGGTGTTTTATATTTCACATTGAAATTCACACAGGTTGTTTATATTGGTTCGTACAAAATACAGTTGTTTTTGAGCTTGCAACTATTTCAAAAACAATATTATATTTTTATTAATTATATATATATATATATATATATATACATTTATATATATATATATATATATATATATATATATATATATATATATATATATATATATATATATATAATATTCGTTTTGAAACAGTTGCAAGCTCAAAAACAATTGCATTTTGTGCGAACCAATATAAACAACCTGTGTGAATTTTTATGTTATATATATATATATATATATATATATATATATATATATATATATATATATAACATAAAAATAAAATAAAATAATAAAATTAGCTGTCTACAGTTTTGACAAATTTTTAAAATTCTCATGATTATTTTGTTTCGTTTTTTATTGAGTTAATTTACAAATAAAATTTATATAATTAGATCAAGTTCGACATTCCACTCGTTACTATCGTTAATGATAAGGTGATAAGACGCGGTTTTCCGAAATATACGTTTATAGTGGACAGGATATATTCGGTTGATAACGAATATTAAATTTCTTACAATAATTTATTCTAAAATGTGTTAAAAGTATATAATTAGAATATTAAAATTATTTGATATAAATGTTTTCTCTGCAGTTACAAATTGCAATAATTCATTTCAGAGTTCCTTCCTTCTATGCGAATCTTTAGTAAAAGGAGAAATATTGATTCGATGTGAAGGGAAACCAGAATAAATACAAGAAACTTTATTTATCATTCTGAACAGTTTATTTTAATAAAGTTTAACAAATCTATTATTATTATCATGGAGTGCACTGAGGAATTTTTAATTTGAAAAAGGGTGCACTGGGGGAAAAGCCTCTAAAAGTCTATACTAATATATAAATAATAAAATATTTTTTTGTGTGTATGTAATCAATGTCGTATCTACGCATAGGAAAATTTTCGTGTTCATTAGTATGTTCGGTCGCCGAGTAATGTCATTGATGCCCGCTTTTGTAACCTCGGAAATGGTGCCCCTCGCATGTACAGGCCGATAATTAGCGTCAATTACAGGCAGTTACATCGTCGCTATTTCTGCAATTGAATGCGAATTTTAACACAAAAAAAAATGTGCACTATTCTAATATATCTATATCACTCATTGATGATTCATCCGATTTATTGCGCAGATTTCTGTTTAAACATATGAGCAAATCAAATTATATTTAATGTCTAGAAAATTTCGAGAAGATCTCTCGTTTCGTCCATTTGGCGAGTCTTGCATATTTTATTTAGATGATTTATAGTAATAGTAATAGTCATTTTTATTTTGTCATACAAATAATTTTCCTCAAATGTACTAATACATGTGTGAAGAGGTAAAATATACAATTTATAAATACCCCTGCTCTGTAATATTGATGAATATTCATATGACAAATCTTGATATCCATTAACAGAATATTTCGTTTAGACACATGTTGTAGCTATCGACGCTCTCCTTCTGGTTGCGCCTGATGTCATCCTCCCAATCAAAACTAGATTAATGTCCAGAAATCACGAAGAATTTGCAGTAAAAGCAACGTAGATTTTAAAAAATATATTGAAATATCACTGTTTATTTATTTATTCCGTCTGTACTTATTTTATGCCAAAGGTAAACGCTGTGTTCCCTAGGTTTCTCTGTTAATAGCTGAATTAGATTAGTTTTACTCTTCCATATCCACAGAAGAGTAAAACTAATCACTTATATTGAGATAATATATTTTAGCGTCTAAACAGACCGATCTTTAATATTTTGGTGTGTACAATTACAGTCTCACACATTTTATTTAATTTATAAAATAATGGATTATATCTATCATAAATGCGGCGTTAATAGAAATTTCTAATTTCATATTCATTCATTTATATCACATTAATTTAGAATTTACAAGCTACTTTATTCTTTTATTAAAAGAAAATATATTAGAGAAGGTTTCATGAATAATTTATTAGCACCATTATGTTTCACCTTTGAACTTTAGTACCTCGTATACACACCGTTAATATTAACAAGAACACTTAGTTATGTAAAAAGTACTGTTTATTGAATGAACTACCTAATTGATTAATTGTTTCCTGGAGATACTTACAAATCACAAATTGTCGAATTAAGTGGCGACAAAGGTCGGAAAACGCTTTGCAGGGCATCGCATTGCGACGTAAATGCGGATTATAATTACTCATGGGTAATTATTTATTTGTTTTTATTACCATTTATAACAAACTACACGAACATTAATTTATTTGTTTTAAAACAATTTGTTTTTTAATCTATTTAAGTATATAATAATGTAAATAATGAAACCTCAACATCCTTAGGAATCACAACCACAAATCTTGTGACGTGAAAGGAGGGAAAGAATCTTTTATTTGTTGTAATTTTAATTTAAAATTTATTATAATTAGGATTATTCATTATCTCATTTTTATACATATAATAATTTTAAAATTAAAATTACTTATACATTTACTACAAATAAAAGATTTCGGTTTCCAAAAAGTTCTTGAATCTTGCTGTTGCTTTTCTGAGGGATGTTGCCCCTGTCTAGTGTCAGGTCTCAATACACAATATTTTGGGGAAAAATCTTCTGAAATTACCACCACACACCATATATATCTTCTGAAATTGACTCCTTTTTTATTATCTTATCTATTATATTTTATTATATGACAGTATAAACCCATCTTTACTTGATGGTCTTTTTAATTAATCTTTACAATTTTAGATCCTATAATTTTTTTAAAAAAAATTGCAGTTTGTACCATTCTGGCTATCCTTGTATATGAACGACAATAAAGAGGTGATAACAATAAAAATCGTTATCTTTCCTATTATCTCCATATAAACAAATGTAAAAATATAGTCTATGAGTCAATAAATTTTCACAACTCGTACAGACAGGGAGTCATCGATAGTTATATAGATTTATTTTTGAATATACTAATTCATCAAGATAATATTGTTTACAAGGTTGTAAATATACAGATTAAACTAAAATAACTTAAAATTGAAACCATACGCAATAACCTATCAGTACAAAATAAGAAAATATACAAAAATATCCCGCATTATTCATATAAATTTAGATACAGTTAATACTGATTGATGGGAAAACTTGTTTACTGATACAACCATCTATTTGTCTTTATACCAATGAATAAAAGTTATATATATATATATATATATATATATATATATATATATATATTTGGCTATCAACCCATACATGGGTCTTTCAGCTTTGTGTATACATTGTATTATGTGTAAGGTATGTACAATAAAATAAATACAATAATAACAATAAAAGTTTTTTTTTTTTCGGATATGCAAAAGTCCTAAACAGGAACTGTGGGGTCTGAGATACCCATATGTTATTATTTTTGTGCATTATGTTTTTACCCTAGACAAGCACTCTTATTTAGTCGTCCGTCTCGTACTGAGCGTAAGTTCGAACCCCATCGGGGCGAATCTTCGCGAATTACTTTTCACAGTTTTTTTTCAAGTTAAGATAAATACCTCTAACCACTCTGCCACTGAGCCATACCAATATATTATTTGAAAATATCAAATCGTGCTTGACAAAAAAAAAACGAAAACTTTACCAGAATGATAAAATAAGTTTGAATTTCCGAAACCTTTTCATGCAAATTAAGTAATTCTAAATAAGTACGCTCAAACACGTAATGCACCAAAAACCAAAAGTTTTACATAACTATTTCTTTTCCCATACATTTTATATAATATCAAATTTGTTCGCTCTAACTCACCATTGCAGAATTTTCTCCAACAGGCACGCCGTGCGCTAGAGCGCAAACGACAACAAAAACTAAAACCGCAAACATTTTGTTACGCGCGCAGTAATTTAGCAAAAAAAAAAAAAATTATGCACTAAACAAATTTTTAAAAATTCGCCGCACTCTTTCGCCGCACACGTTCCGGTTTCTAATCTTCAATCGTGCAACTGCTCAAAATGTGTGAACCGCATTTGCAAGAACGAAAAATTGCGGTTTTCATCAAAAATCTAATCAGTATACCCGACGAACGATTTGCACGTCGGTGCTGGGAGTACTGAAATCGCGGCTCCCGCGCCCGCGCTTTTATTCGCTGCCGCGCGCTGACAGCGCTAGTTGCGCACGGTGTTATACCAAAAATATAATTTTCTACTGAAAAAAATATATTACTAATCAAGTAAATTAGGTTAAAACTTTATTTTATTTTATTTAACAATAGTTTTAGTATTTTTTATCGATTTTTAGCTGTGTAACTTGCTTGTCTTTTGTTTTATATTAAAAGTGTATTAAGATTTTTAATTTCGTTTGGAATTGTTTAGCAAACAGACTGAAGTTTATTATGATTGGACAATTTTGATTTCATTTTTCTTCACTTCTTTGGCTTTACCGCCATAATGGTACAATTTTTAAACAATATTTTTGTAGACTTTTCTTTAGATTTAAAATATCTACAAAATGATACCCAATACAACAATCATGAAAAAAAATGTTTGAAATGTTTGAAAAAAAATGTTTCAAAAATTTGACAAGCCCTATAGCTTTTCCAGTTCAATTTGAAACAATTTCAATACTTTTCCCGACATCTAGACTATATTTCCAATTAAATGACATGAGCTTCAGAGTTAGGCCTCTTGTGGAGCTCATATTTTGATAGAACGGGGGGTAGTTTTGATAATTTTAACATTTTTATAATTAATTCTGTCACATGTTTATCTTATGTTTCAAAATAAAATTGTATTAGGATTATTTATTTCGTTCGAAATTGTTTATCGAATAGGCTTTAATTCATTTTAATAGGATAATTTTTATTTTATTTTTATTCACTTCTTCCGCTTTGCCGTCGCAATACTACACTTTTATAACAATATTTTTCTGGATTTTTCTTTGGAATTTAAACACCTACAAAGTAAGACCAAAAACACATTTCTGACATGAAATCAAATTTTGCAACTTTCAATAATTTGCCAAGCCCTATAGCTTTTCGGATGCAATTTGAAACAATGCCAATATTTTTCCCGCCATTTATATATTTCCAATCAAATGACATTAGTTTTAGTGTCCAGCTTCTTCTAGGATGGCCCCAATTTTGATACAACAGAGGACAGTTTTGGCATTTTTATCAATTTTTAGCATTTTTATCATGTGACGGATTTGTTTTATGTTACAGGGTAAAATTGTATTAGATTTTTTTATTTCATTCAAAATTGTCTATCGAACAAGCTTTAATTCATTTTGATAGGACAATTTTTGTTTTATTTTTATTCACTTATTTGGCTTTGTAGCCGCAATAGTACACTTTTTATAACAATATTTTTCTGAACTTCTCTTTGGAATTTATAGACCTACAAATTAAGTCCAAACACAACTTTCTATCATAAAATAAATATTTACAACTTTCAAAAATTTGCCAAGCCTTGTATTTTTTCAGGTTCAATTTATAATAACATAATCTTGATACTTGACCCGCCATCTGGACTATATTTCAAATCAAATGTCATGAGCATATGCATATAAACACATCTAATCCTGCCACTAAACAGACTTATGCCCGTATTTACCAATTTCTCATAAACTTTATAGGTCCCATAAGCTATTGAATTGATAAACGTCATTGTGACAGAATATGCCAAAACAAATGTCAAACACCTTCAGTATCGCTTGCGATTGGAACTTTGATGACACCTTTTGTTTAATTATTCAGTGTTTCCAATAGAGAGAATCTAAAGTAACTAAATTCCCTGGATAATGTATTTATTGTTGCTATAGCAACGAATACTTATATGTTTAATAGCTATTGATAAATTTATGGAACGTCGGTGAATACGGGGGTTAGATATTTAATTAAAACAGTTTAACTGTTAATTCATGATTGAAACATGTATTACAACCATTTGATTTATAAAAACAAAGTTTAATTGTGTCCAAATACAAGGTTAAATTTTACCAAAAAAAAAATCAATAACCCCACGACTAGAAAAAAAAATACCATGCGTGTCGCGTGTATTCAAATCAGTTCGGAAGACACATATGGAAATGTCCGGCGCAATTTGCAATTTCTCAAGACTACCCACCGCTTGAAGGCAATTCCGGCCTACAATAATATCTTACAATTTCAATCTGGACTCTCTCTGGACAACTACTGATGGCTGAATTGAATTCACGACACGACATCGCGTCGTCTTTAAATTTTAAAACGATAAAAATTGCGTTGGAATATCGAAAAAAAAAAATATCTAGTAGCACGTACCACAACATAAGGTCATCACCAACGAGAATAAAACAATATCGATTACTCATTAAATTAAATATTGAAACTCTTTGTCTTAATCGACTGTAATTGTATCATATGCGTTTGTCTGAAACAACAATATTAATTTAATTATGTTACGCTTCCGGTTTAGCGTTTCTTTCCCGTGCTATTTTCACGAAATGTGCGTACGTCAAATGCGGTGCGAATTTGAGAAAAGTTGGGCGGATAAAATTCGCCGGCACCGCAAACTTGCCGTGAGTCACTTTCGCGTTCTGCGTACTCGACAAACATTCGCGCACATATGATTCATCCGTTTGCGATCAGCTGACGACCCCCAAAGAACCCGAACAACACCAACTAGACATAAAACATGCCGAAACCGCAATAATTTATTTATGATCGGCTTATCAAAAGGTGCATCTCTTTGGTATTATCCAACTGTATCATACAATTCTATTAATTCAATTGTTTTAGACGACGTGGTGTGAATTGTTAAAATAATAAACCACTAAGAACTAGTCACATTTTATATGGTACTAATTACGTTACTTGGGTGGATTTATTTAATAGTAATGAATTATTAATGGGGGGGAAAACATGCGATTTATCAATTAAAATTGTATATAAAAAAATAACATGTAGCCGGTACGCATTATTTTATAATTTTTTTTAACCTGAAAACCTTTTTTTTTTGTTTTGTTATTTCTTTTATTGTTTCTTTTGTTATTTGTTTTGTTTTTTGTTTTGTTATTTCTTTTATTTGTTTTGTCATTTATTTTGTTTTTTGTTTTGTTATTTCTTTTATTATTTGTTTTGTTATTTATTTTGTTATTTGTTTTGATATTTGTTTTGTTATTTGTGTTGTTATTTCTTTTGTTATTTATTTTTTCTTTTCTTTTATTGTTTCTTTTGTTTTTTGTGTTTTGTTATTTCTTTTATTGTTTCTTTTGTTATTTGTTTTGTTATTAGTTTTGTTATTTGTTTTGTTATTTGTTTTGTTATTTGTTTTGTTATTTGTTTTGTTATTTGTTTTGTTATTTGTTTTGTTATTTGTTTTGTTATTTGTTTTGTTATTTGTTTTGTTATTTGTTTTGTTATTTGTTTTGTTATTTGTTTTGTTATTTGTTTTGTTATTTGTTTTATTATTTATTTTGTTATTTGTTTTGATATTTGTTTTGTTATTTGTTTTGTTATTTGTTTTGTTATTTGTTTTGTTATTTGTTTTGTTTTTTGTTTTGTTAATTCTTTTGGTTTTTTGGTTTGTTATTTCTTTTATTGTTTCTTTTGTTATTTCTTTTGTTATTTGTTTCCTTATTTGTTTTGTCATTTGTTTCCTTATTTATTTCATCAATTTTTTTACATTTTTATCATTTTTTGTCATTTGATATTTAATTATTTATTTAACCCTTTCATGGTCCCTGTAAGCAGTAAAACAACTGGTGCCCACTTTAACAAAAATAATAACCTAATGATAAAGAATAAAAATTTAAAATAATTAAATAAAAATAAAATAATAGAATTACTCATTTGTTTTGTCATTTGTTTTGCCATTTGTTTTATCATTTATTTTGTCATTTGTTTTGTCACTTGTTTTGCCATTTGTTTTGTCATTTGTTTTGTCATTTGTTTTATCGTTTGTTTTGTAATTTTTTTTGCCATTTGTTTTGTCATTTATTGTGTCATTTGTTTTGATTCATTTAAAATTATGATAGAGTATAGCCATTTCGATTTTATTTTTTTCTTCATGATAACAACATTTTTCTTAAAAGCACTACTGTATTCGGAGCGTCATAATAACCGTTATAATAAAAATGTTTATTATTAATATCTAACCAGATGTCTGCAATTAATGAGAATATGCGCATTTTGGTAATTTAACAGTAAAACGATTATTTCACAGATGCAATTTTTAATTCACATATGTGCATGTTGGCTTATTAATGAAACGTACAGCTTTAATTAGTTCCACACTGTTTTTAATTTAAAAATATTTGGTATGAGCACCACACGACTTTGCGAATTAATTACGCAATTAATATTAAATCAAAACTGAAAATACGACTTAGTCCGATTCACATTTTAACTACTATATTTAACATGCTACCATTTTACATGTCTAAAACGCTGTTTTCTATAAAAAAAATCCTACCGCAAATTCTCAGTAGGATTATTTATAAAGGGAGGTCTGAAATTACATTTGTACATTTGTACTGGGGGATATTTGTATTTTTTGAGGGGTTATGCCAAATAAAGGTCTTTTTTTCATACGGTAACACTGTTGGAAATCTCAGACTAATAAATAAATTTATTTCTTCTAACTTCTAATTCATGTATTATGAAAGTCAGCTCCATACCGCCACTGTAACTGATATAAACAAGAAACAATTGTTCAATCCCATTTTGCCGCCCTCTGGACGTGCCGCCTAGACAGTTGCCCCCTTTTGCCACCGTCAATCCGGTACTGCATGTATGTATATTTTGTACGTATGTACGTTACAATAAATATATCTTCTTCTTCTAAATATTCTATATATTATATTATAAATATTTCGCATTCAAGCCATTCATTGGTGAGGTGCAAGAAACCCAAATTCGTCACAATGAGTAGTAAACGGGAAAAAAACATAAATAAATTATAAACAGAGCACTAATTATTAATTTTAAATTAATTTACACAACCACTATCGCCATCCAATAGCGACTACTAGAAACACGCGCGTACGGAAAATGTATGTTTAAATAAAATAATAAATCATAAATAAAATAAGAAACCGTAATTATTTTGAATTATTTATGATTACAATAAATATAAATACATGAGGAATACAGCACTAATTAGTTGATATTTTATTATTTAGTCATATAAAGTAATATACATATTTATTACCGCCATCTAGCGGCGACTATCAGAAACTCGCGCGGTGCAAGTGACATGTCGTGCTCTACAATACCACCAGTCGTCGATTTAGTTGTCACAAGTGCGGTAGTGTTTAATTTCAAAGTGGTGACTTTCAAGTGATTTTAAAACGTTTTGTGGGCTGTACAGCACGCCGAATAGCAGGATAATGACTACAAAAGTGATGTGTTCGTTACATGCAGCTGAATCGCCGTGTGCACCGGTGATGCGGGTGACGCCGACAAATCGTAAGCGAATTTTTAATTTTTACGGACGCTGTACGGCCATCGTTATGTTTGCATTATGCTGTGCCAATATTTAAAGAGTGTACAGCTTGATGCAAGTAGCGTAGTGTTGTGGTGCATTATTTGCATTGTACTCGAGATTTGTTGGTTATATTGTTTTTCTATAAAGCGATTTTCGGGCGGCCATCATTGTAACGCGTGATACATTTGTTTTAATGCAACAGGGTCGGATTAAGGTTGTTTATCATCAAAAATTAAAATATGAAACAAAAATATGCATTAAACTTTGATAGAGAACAACTTTCAAGCAATTTGTCTTCTTTCCCCTCGTTATGTAGCTTGGGGGGTTACCTCCACACAACCAGGGATGTACAGGCTCTGGTTTCTAGACTTCTAATTCGTCTCACTTTTTCTCCACTCACAACTCTTCACTACATTCATCTTTTTTCTATTCGCTTTCTACTCTACTCTTACATCTTAACCACATATCCCGCAACTTCACATGGCGACCACGTTATAATGGCATAGGAAATAGTTGTATCTAATTTTGTTTTTCTCTGCTATGAACCGATTTTACACATGTAGTCATCCCAGTTCGCTTTCTCAGCCGATTTGTAAATTTGATCGCGATCCATACAGCCGCTTTTCCCGGAATTTTGAACTATGATCATGTGATTCTTCTTATTTTTCATTTTTTATAATAATGATTTTAATAAAAATTGTTCAGAATATAATTTTGATGCATTGTTTCTATAAAATTCTCATACAAATGAACTTGTTATAAAGTTAAACACAAAACAATGAATAATAAGCACAAACTTCCCTGCTTCTTCAACCCCGTCGACGCCGAAATCAATAACAATCCTTAAAAAAGGATATATTTCGACTATATTAGTTATAAAACGTAAAGAAAATTAGCAATTCTAAATTCATCACGATAACAATACCGACCCCCGTATTCACCGACGTTCCATACGTCTATCAATAGATATTGAACCCATAAGTATTAATTGTGTAACGAAGCAGGGTTTGGGATGGCGAAGGAGGGTAGCTCAAACTGACTGGTTTCCCAGGTGTCGATGAATAAACGGTATCGGTGTAAACGTTTATTGCTACACTTACAGCCCTGGTAAACTAAGTAAGATATACATATAATTACACATCAGCACAACCCCCATAATTAAAAGCTTACCTAAGTGGCAGGTACAAAAACCACGTGCGCATTCAGCTTACCGCAGTTACAGTCGTCACAAGTCTGCCCCAACGTGACGCGAAGGCAGTCGACCGTCAACCGAATGCGGCATGGGCGAAGTTAGCCGCATAAAAGGGTATACGAATAATGTGATCCGTCTCAATTGTTATAGCAACAATAAATGCATTACCTAGGGAATGTAGTTACTTTAACTTTTCTCTATTGGAAACACTGAATAATTAAACAAAATTGCATGGGCTACTGAACGTGTTTGACATTTGTTTTGTCATATTCTGTCACAATGACGTTGTCAGTTTATCCATTCAATAGCTTATGGGACCTATAAAATTTATGGGATGTTGATAATTACGAGCATCACCAATTCTATTAGTGTGATGTAACTTAATATTTAGTTAAAATGAAGGAAATAAATAGTTATTATTTATTATATATAATATGTGCTAAATATTAACAATATGACAATTTTATATTAATAAATAATTTCAAGCGTCTACCGTACATTCTATACGTTATAACTAGTTTCACGCATATTGTCCTTTATGCAACAACTTTTTACTAGCGCGCCCACGCAATTGATTTATTACGTGTCTTATTGCGAAACACCCAAAACCGCACCAGAGAAAGCGCGTCATTCGTTTAAAAAACGCCTATCTTTACAGCCTTTCCAGTAGCCAAGCTTGTGTTTTTCCGTCGTATTAGCTAGGTGATCATATACAAAATATGATTTATATCTGAAGAATTGTATGGTGTTATTGTCCATGTTGATAGCTGCATTTATTAGTATTCCAATGTCATTCCATTTAGTTCGTATATGGATTCGTTTAGGAATCACAATATGGGGTCCAATTTCCGTAAAATACGCATCTAAAATTAATTACTTTATGAATATACAGATGAATAATTATAATAAAATATAATCCTGTTCATGTTTTATCCATTAATAATATTATTGGATTGTTAAGGCGTCTACTTTGTGATAATTCATTTTTAAGGATAAATAAAACTTTTTACTTTGTTTTTTATTCTATAACTTCAGTTACACTTTGTTACTAGTTTCGGCTAAGTTCTAGCCATTTTGGAGCTCCTCCGATGACTGGATCGGAAAATGGCTAGAGCTTAGCCGAAACTAGTTGCAAAGCGTAACTAAAATATGATAAAAAAAAAACAAAGTAAAAAATCGTTTTATTTATTAATTTATTTTTGAAGCTATTCGATTAATATATGTAGATCTTTTTACTGTATTCATATGCAAATTGTTAGCCAATTAATCTTATTGGGTAGTGAACATCATCCAATGAATTAAGGCTGGCTGGAATTCAGCCTATACTTCTATAGTAATCTGTATAGCTTCCATGCTCGTAAGTATATTTACCATGAAAAAAGAAAATGGATTTATTCAACGGTAATACAGCTCTAACTTGTCCAAGAACTCCAGGAAATCCCTGATAAATAAATTTCGGCGACCCTGGCATCAATTTATTACCTTTGTATCCCCAATATTGCTCTCCCTTAAAGAAGTACACCGGTCCAAATCTACAATTCCTCATTAACTATTTATTTTTAAGCGCAGTTCTCTGCCGAGATAATTAGCCAGAGAAGAGTAAAGCATGGGGGAGAACAAAGTGTGTATGGCAAGTGCAAGGTGTGGGTTGGATGAGAGAGGAAGAACAAAGTGTGCATGGCAAATGGGCAAGAGTGAGGTGTTGGGACAGAAGAGAAAGGAAGAAAGGGGGTGGATGGGGTTGGAGTATACCGTGTGTGTGCTGTGTAGTAAGGGGAGCGACACGTGGCATCATAGCAAAAAATGTGAGGGAATGAAATTAGAGTGAATTGAAGATTGAAAATTTGAATAAATAATTAGTAGAGGATGGGAAAGGCGTAAAAATCTGTAGGAGACATGTGGGAGACGAAATTGGCGAGAACAGAGGGAGTCTAATGTGTAGGAAGCAGGCATATAAGCGAATATGTATTTTATGTGCAAGTTTTATTATACGAATATGTTGTTTATGTTTATATTTGTATTTTTTCTATTAGACTATTGTTTATTGGGAGAATATTGTATAAGGGAATTTTTGGGTAGTTATGCCAAATAGATATTTTTTTAAACTTATTTACAAATACCTTGATTGAAAAGCTGCGTCAATATTGTGCGGCAATCCAGGCCATTTATCTGAAGCGTCACCATGCATTATTTCAACCATACTTTCATCAAACTCTATATACGTCTCATCCACGAGTAAGAAAGTGTGATAGTCCAATGTCCGAAAAATAGTGTCAAACTCCATAAAACCTTTACAAACATCCATTCTATGAGCTGATTTATTAACCAATTTGCGACCGTATAGGCTTCGAATTTTTTCAATATCGTCCTCATGTAGCTCTCGAGTGAAGTTTGGACGGTAGTGGAACACTGGTGTCATTAGTGAGTGGTTGTTGGCCGAGTGGTGTAGTCCCAGCGAGTGTCCAAATTCATGCGCTGCTATTTGATACAAATCGGTACCGTTGGAATCGACAGACCAATTTTCATCGTCATCAAAATGAGCACCACCTTCGTACTAAAAAAAAATCTTCCATTTAAATGTTTATTTAGTTAGATAATAATAGACATTTAAGACATTTATGACATTTATGACATTTATGACATTTATGACATTTATGACATTTATGACATTTATGACATTTATGACATTTATGACATTTATGACATTTATGACATTTATGACATTTATGACATTTATGACATTTATGACATTTATAACATTTATAACATTTATAACATTTATAACATTTATAACATTTATGACATTTATGACATTTATGACATTTATGACATTTATGACATTTATGACATTTATGACATTTATGACATTTATGACATTTATGACATTTATGACATTTATGACATTTATGACATTTATGACATTTATGACATTTATGACATTTATGACATTTATGACATTTATGACATTTATGACATTTATGACATTTATGACATTTATGACATTTATGACATTTATGACATTTATGACATTTATGACATTTATGACATTTATGACATTTATGACATTTATGACATTTATGACATTTATGACATTTATGACATTTATGACATTTATGACATTTATGACATTTATGACATTTATGACATATTTATGACATATTTATGACATATTTATGACATATTTATGACATATTTATGACATATTTATGACATATTTATGACATATTTATGACATATTTATGACATATTTATGACATATTTATGACATATTTATGACATATTTATGACATATTTATGACATATTTATGACATATTTCTGACATATTTATGACATATTTATGACATATTTATGACATATTTATGACATATTTATGACATATTTATGACATATTTATGACATATTTATGACATATTTATGACATATTTATGACATATTTATGACATATTTATGACATATTTATGACATATTTATGACATATTTATGACATATTTATGACATATTTATGACATATTTATGACATATTTATGACATATTTATCACATATTTCTGACATATTTATGACATATTTATGACATATTTATGACATATTTATGACATATTTATGACAATAGCAATTCGATATTTTTTCGCGAATACAATCTTCCATTTCAATTTTTGTTTCGCTAGATAATAATATTTACAGGTGGTGCTGCATGTGCAACCACGTTTCCAACGCCATCAAACGGTCTTGTATCCCCATGGTCTCCAACGGCAAACATGATTTCAATATCAACATTTCGTTTGCGCGGTTGAAAATCCATGTGTATGTATTTGGACCATATCTGGAGGGCTTTTTTAATTTCTTGGTCTACCATTAGGCCTGGTATGTGTTTCGGGTAGCCACTAATTTTGTAATTTAAAACTCTTTTTTTCCAAGCTAAAAATCAAAATAAATTTTATCTACACAGTGATTTTAATTGAGTGTTACCAGAAATAGTAGGAAATTAAAAAAAAATATTGTTTTGATGTTATGATATGAGTCTGTGAGAATGAAAATGATGTAAGTCACATTTGAATAGTTTTGAAAATGAGATTTTGCATTTGGTAAATCAATGCATCATCATCTAACTATATTATAGCATAACAAACTTTGTACAGTTGTTTTAAAGATCACGTCCCATAGTTGCTGAGCATAAATTAACAGGGGTCTGTTTTATTTTGCTAATTTTGTGACAGGTGGCGAAGTTATTAGAATTTGTTTTAGTAGTACCAGCATTAACAATCCCCAGAAATGCGAACTTTTAAAGTATGACATGTTTTTGAAAACAGAGTCACAAAGTAGCCATTGTAAAAACGAAATAGAAAAAGTATTATTATGATAAATTTACCTTTTCGCTCTAATGATTGATTTTTGATTATATCTGGCATTCCACATCTGGGCATATTCATCATTTCTATTGTTTTTTTATCGAGAATACCTAAAAATTTAACGTTATTGTAATTGTAAAACTATTATTCATAAACAGTTACAATTAAAGTTACAAATCACGCTTTAAATACAAAATGAACCGTTAAATGTTGACAACTGTTTTGAAGTTTATATTGCATCGGTTAAATTTTTAGCCGGTCGAAATAGGCATAAACTATTTTTTAACCGAAGATTAGTGTTTAAACAATCCCTCTAATAAATATAATAAATAATAAAAACACAATAAATAATAATATAAAAAGACAATGTTCTTAAGCCCACCTACTGACCATTTTGCATTTAACAACGTGTTATTTTTTAACAGACATTTACAAACGTGCATCTATACTAATATAATAATAATAATAATTGAGAAAGGCATACCTGTATTTGGTAAACCAGTGAAACTTTGGTATGCAATAATTCCGTTCTTGAGATCATCAGAATTGGTGTTATTGTTATTCATATAACCATAAGTGTTTAAAATACTCTAAACAAAAATTAAACTATTAACAATGTTTAAAAATTATATCTACGAGGGTTGTAAATAAAGTAGTGACAACATAAATAGAAATTAATTTATATTGAATATACAAGTCAAATTATTTTACATTCCTTTAATATAATCATCAGCAAGGTTTATTACTTTAACACACTCCTTTAGCTCTGCAATGTTTGCACCTTCTCACCCTTCTTCATCCCCCCCCCCCCCCTCTCTCTCTCTCTCTCGCTCTCTCTCTCTCTCTTCCACTTCACGACCGTTCCTTTTTTCTCAAATACTAACATTTAGTTGAAAAAATGTAATGCAACTTCAATATAAATTGATTTCTACCTATTGCCACTACTTTCTTTACAACCCTCGTAGTACCAATACTTACCATTGCATGTTCTGTCTTGTTGTTGTTAACAATGATTTGGATTGGTGCGCTTAACATGCCACAAAATAACCCACAAATAATTACAAACAACATTTCAATTGATAATGTTTTATTATGATTAACATTTCAAGGAATTTACAAAAGACAACAAAAAGTTTATCAAATCGTGACCTTAGCGATATCCGTTAAATAATAATCCAATAGATGGCAATAGTTTGCATAATTTTACGAGGCGAAATTGATCTTCTTCTATTAGTATGCGACGTAGTGTTCAAAAATTGAGACCTAGAAAAGGTAGACAATTGAAATTTACATTACATATATGTTTATGTAAAATTTAAATGATTCTTCGCATGTTGGGTACCTCTCAGTCATCATGTTTCAAATAGTTAATAAATCGCAGTACTCGTTATAAGCTGTAAATGCCACAGGAAGTAAATTACATAAAATGTAGCCATGTAGTGAATAATTTCCATTGAATCAAATAACTTGTAAAAATTTGCATATTTGAGGTACTGAACATTCATTAATAATAAATTTTGAACCCGCTAGCGCTGATAAACAATTCAAATAAGACGGATTTTCTCAGAAAATGTTGAAATTTTACACATGTAGTCTTATGAATATTAAAACATTGGACCATAGCATTTGAAGTTGCATACATGTGCGTGTTTCTTCTCTGGGACTACATGCCGAATGCGCTTATGCTCCCTCTGCCTTACTCTGGTGTAAATACCAATTTTCTTGAACGTTTATTCGGTCGCCATGTATGCAACTCTATACACTTTTTGCTGCTCGCGTGCTCGATTATAAAACCGCCATCTATTGAGATCTCAATCGACGAATTTTCTGGTTTTTTTTTTCAGGTGCAGGAAGTACATAGAGTTGCATATATTGCGATCTATAAACGCTAATAAATATTTTAAAAAAATGGTATTTACAGCTTATAAATATACTGCGATTTCTAAACCATTTGAAAACGATTTAGCGTTTGGTATTTATACAAATCGACGTGCGCAGTTACAGACTTGAAACATTGAATAAGGAATGCTATTCCTTCAATCTACGCTTGAAGTCTATTTATTCATAAACAAAAATGTGGCTGCATACGTCGATTTTTATAAATACCATTCTCACAAACTCATTTGTTTGTTTATGAAATAATGCTTTATTATTATTATTATTAATTTACATAGAATATTTGAAAAGTTAATTAAAATGATATTGACCTATAGAATGACCGATGGGGGCGCCACCGCGCCGGCCCGAAATGGTGTAAAGGTGACATATACTTTTGGCGCCAAGTTTTCGTTATTGAATCATTTAAATTTCCGTTGATTATTTGTTGTAAGAGTATTGTTTTCTAATAGTATGGTCTTAATATGTAAGAATCCACTACCATAAAATCTGATGGTTTATTTATTTCGTTGGTAATTGCCGCCGACAGATTTTACATGGAATTTTATTCAATGGTCGTTTTAAACTTTCTCGCAATAATGAATTTGCACAGATGGTGCCCAACGTGTTCGTCCCACATTTGGCTATACTGAGACTCTACAATTATTGTCCAATATTGCCTTTACTAATAGAAAAACATTAATTTTCATACAGCACTTTTTGCCAAATTATTGTCAATCTGTCTCATTTTAGGTTATTTTATGTGTGGTTGCATACACATTTTGAAGCTATACCAACATTCAGAATATATACACTGTTGCCGTATTTAATTGTTTTATGTTTCTAGTGTTTACTATAATTATGGGCATTGAAATTAAATTTGTGGATTCCAGTGAATATGACGATCCTGAGTTTAATGATGAGTTTTACATTTCTTCATCTCTTTTTATTTTGATTCAAACTTCGAATTGGAATATATATCGTTTTACTGAACTGATACTAATACTCTTAGAGCGATAGCAGGAACAGTGGCAACATCGCATGCAATAGGTTGATTGGCAGTACCGTATAAAGTAACGAATAAACATCAAAATGTGTCCATGAAAATTTAGTATTTGCAGCTTGTAACGAGTAGTGAGATTCAGAAACCGACTAGAATCTGATAGCGGAAAGTGAGACAAACACGACGAGACCATACACGTGAAGAATCATTAATCGAGTGAACTGTAATCTAATCTGAAACACTATACAAAATCAATGTAAATTTGAATTTTACACCATTTCAGGACCTCAATTTTTAGACACCAGGTGTCGCTTTAGAGTCGGATAGAGGTCAATACGAATTATATTGAAATGTGTCTGAAATTAAAACTGACAACAACGCGCCAAGTGACCAATAGCAGTGAAGGTTAAAAATAAAACAATTCAAATGACAGTTCAACGGTTTTCCATCAGTGTCAGTTGCTTTGTTTTTTTATAAGCAAAATAACGCCGTTCTTTAAATGTTGATTAGTCTTGATTATAGCGGATAGTGTTTATGTGTGCATAATGAACGTCACCGATTTTACCATCGCGCTGGACGAAACGTATGTGATACAATACATATATATTCATATCATAACCTAATTCATTATTATTAATAATTTCATTAGAACTGGGTTAATATAATCAACTACTGATGTTTTGTTTATATTCAGTGGGTCTTAGTAAGAATTATTAATTCATTAATGATTTGTGTAAATACAAAAACAACTATAAATATCTGATAAACCTGTTTTTGTACTAGGCAACCAAAATAGCACATCATGTTTGTAAACAAAAACAAGTGTGTAAGTAATTTTAGCAATTATGTTTATACCCTAAAACATACATAAAACATAAAGTGCAATAGGTTTTGATAATAATGTTTTTTTTTTAATCTAGTATTATCAGGTTACAAGTATTAAAATTATATTTATTTCACTATGTTCAGAATCTGCAGTCTGAAAAGTGTCAACCACATAATTTCATAGCACTCTTATGCCTGTATTCACCAACATCCCATAAACTTTATAGGTCCCATAAGCTTTTGAATGGATAAATTGACATCATTGTGATCGAATATGCCAAAACAAATGTTGAACACCTTGAATAACAATTACGATTGAAGTGTTTCCAATAGAGAGAATCTAAAGTAACTACATATCCTAAATAATGTATTTATTATTGCGATAACAACAAATATATAAGTATTTATTTAAATTATATTATATTTAAATCTATCAATAGCTATAGACAGGGGAATATATAATACTTCAATCAACTCTTAGTAGATTAAGTTGATATTTGCATATATAAATGGAGGTACTACTAAAATCACAAAAATGTCGTACAAACAATGTTTGCATTGTGTAATTTTTCTAGTGAACTGATAACTGTCAATATGACAGCTGATGTCAGATTGAAAAGTAAATAAAACCTTCAGTTTTAATATGCCGTAGCTTTACACTCAAATAAGTACATTCTAATTATTTTTTGTGTGTAAATGAATTCCCTGTTGAGATGCCTCCTGATTGATAAAGTCATATAAAGATATTAAAGAAGTTTTTTTTAATTAACTGAAAGTCCAAAATTGACAGTACAGTAACCTGTAACAAAAGTGTGAATTACACAGTTGAAAATTTTAATTTGTGTATATTTGGTCACATACAGTAGGTATGATTTTTTTATTAAGGTACTGTACGTGTACGTGTCATTAATAATAAATTTTGTAGCCGTTGGCGCTGACACACAATTCAAATGGGACGGATTTTCCCAGAAAATATAAGTATATAATAGGTACGACTTTTTATTGAGTTTAGTAGTATATTTTTGTATGAAATACAAATACTAGTATTTTTTAAACTATTTTAATATTGACAATATTAATGTATATTTCTACTTTTTAATTATTTTGTCATTTTGACTTTTTTTCTCATTTTTCAAACATTCTCTGCTATTTGCCAACATTTTCACATATTTTCCGATATTTTCTCACATATTCACATTTCCGCAGCTAATTGCCAAATTTGATCGCAATCCGTTGTGCCGTTTTCCCGGAATTTTGTTGCACTGCCATACATACATACACACAGACAACGCAAAAATCGGGTTTATTTCGACTATTTTTGGCATAAAACGTAACGTTTCGGGCTTATAACAATACATCCAAAATTCGTCACGTGTGTAGATATTATACACTACATTTAATGCACCGCGATTGTATTTTGTAGTTATTTTCTTGTACCAATTTGCACAATTCTAAAGGATAAATAAATAATTTGTTTACTTTACTTAGTTTTATCACACTTCAAAAGTTTATAAAACACAAAGTAAAAAATCGTTTTATTTATCCTTTAAAATGAAAAGTCCTTATTTAATCGATTGTTAAATTCTGTGGAATCCAACGTGAACAAATCTTCTTGTTGTGCATGTATATTTTACGTATGCTGGTCGTAATAATGCCTAGGAATGCCTCAAACTTACAATAGATCATACAACAATATTACATTATCAGTTCATACACAGCATCAATTATTGTAGAATCATATTTTCAATTTCAATCCGTTGATTTTGTTAGTTTGTTTAGTCAATCATCAGCAAATTATTTGAATTATATGATTAGCATTCAACTTTTACTGTTTAATTCAACAGTATCACTATTGCCCCCATGTCAGGTTTAAAAATCAATATAAACGCGGCGCGAATATCCTAAAGATCCCGTGTGTTAGAAAAGGAAGCCTAACCGACACAAGGGTCCCTCTCCCAATTGCGCGTCCCTGCGTCCCGTCCCGGTCCAGACGCGCAGCAGCAGCAGCACCGAAATAAACCCCAGTCGTAAAGGAAACGCGTTGCGGTTACGGTCCGATAGGCAGACGAAAAATAAAAGTTTACTATTACTAGTTAGGATGAGCTGCCGCGTTTGTGATAATCCCGCGTATAATACGCAACGGTCGTAGTTATGTGACGGGGTAGTCGGATACGCGTGTTTCTCATGTAGTGATTTTAGTTCCATCGTTTTATTTTTGTTGTCCGTTTATTTATTTTGTCTTGCGTGTGCGAAATGTCATCGTCGTCTGCGTTTAATTTTTGTGGACTGCGCAGTCCACCAAGGAGGCCCATCGTTTTGCCTTCGCCCACCAGTCCCTTTTGGTAAGGCCAGTTTTTAGTACACAAAAATTGATGCTAAAATGTTTGCTATGAAACACATGATTTTATTGATAAAATAATAAAACCAAAGTAAACTTCAAGAAGAGATGCTTAAAAGAACTTTTAATACAGCAAAGCTTTTATAATATTAATGAGTGTTTTACCATTAATTTAATTTAATAATTTTAATATTAATATTAAAAAAAATTAGCCGAAATTCCCATATACATCAATATGAGTCTGTGAGAATAAAAGTGGAAGTCACATTTGAATTGTTTTGGAAAGGAGAAGAGCGCGTTTGGTATTTATGTAAATCTACGTATGCAATTACACTCGGAATCAATTTAATCATAAATAAAAATGTAACTGCGTACGTTGATTTACATAAATACCAAACTTAAAAACTTCTCCTTCCCAAAATAATTCAAATGTGACACAGACTCATATTGATGTATATGGGAATTTCGGCTTATGGAGATCAAAACAGCTGCTTTGTCGTGCTGGTATGATTATTCCCTTCTTCACTGGATGACTGGATATTTGATTTATATGGTGTGTTATTATATGCCGTATACCCTCAAATACAGCCCTGAAGATAGCCTCAGTGTGAGAATAATAGGATAGTCCTATTAGGAGTTGAACAAAAAGCCAAATAACAAATACCAACAAAATAATTATGACTTGCGATTTCTTTTTTGTACATGTGTCCGACGATAGGGGTTCCTTTTAACCGATTTTCAACCATTTTCGTACAGCAGTACAATAGCAAGCATTTCGAATTTGAATTATTTACGATTCATTATTAATGTGAAACCAAATGTTAGAAATGAAATTGATATTATAAAATACATGTATCATGGATGTTACTGCTTTCTTGTAGACAGCATGTGGGCCCAATTTGGGAGAAGCAAATGCTAGTTAAGCCTATTTTACGGTGACAATAATATTAGTCGGCAGCGTTCAAATTCACACTCATACTCATACTCAGCTGCTTACGCAGCCCTACATATCATTCGTGCCGACGAGGCCGAATTAATTGAAACTGTTTTAGATTATTCCCGAGGTGCATGAACTAAACAACATGGCTTATTCGGTGGCTAGCTAGCTAGTCACGGTTCTAAAACTGCATAGTTACTACAAATTACGATATATAATATTTTAGTAATGAAATAATATAGTTCAGGGGAAGGCAACACAAAAATTTAATTTTCTTTTATGAGCCATAATATTTTATATTAATATATCATAGATAATACATACCCTATTACTAATATTATAAATTTCACTTTCAATTATATTTCTGAAGAGTTACATATATTATACAAAAAGTCACATACGGCTCGCGAGACTCCTTATAAAATTTAAAAGTTAAAATTGCTACTTCTTCAGGTCTTTTGTTTGATTTCTGCGACTTTTGTTTTGTTGTCATACAATAATCTGCATATAATGAATGTTATTATTATTAAAATACTAGTGAAAATACCCGTCGTCTTAAAACTTTTTTTTGTCTTAACATTTTAGACTTTCTTTTGACTATTTTATATTTTTGACTTTTAAAAAAAAATTGACATTTTTGACATTTCTGACTTTTTAGACTTTTTTTGACATTTTTCTATTTCGCATTCTGATATTTTGTGTATATGACAATTTTTTTCGCAAAACACCTCCATTATTATTATTAAAATATAATACATAAATAGTACAGATTTAAATTATTTACATTCTAAACGGGAAATTATTATTAATGTGCTTCAATCCGTAATTGCCAATGTATTTGCACGGTCTTTTCTAATAAATAATTTTAGAAATGTTAAAGCAATTATTTCCGAAAAATTGTAAATAGGTAAACATGACTGCAAATACATAATTACTAAAGTTATTAAAATTATTATTAGGAAGTAGTGTATACTAAGTAGGTACATTTTACTATTGAATTCTATTTCGTCCGGTGATAAGATAACGATATTCTCCGGCGGCTTGGTGATTGACCAAATATTTATACTTAGATAATATACAGCCATTATATGGCAAAGAGCTTATTTTCCATTTTAGGCTCATGACTCATTAGCGCTAATCGTATGGAACTAATTTCACGGATGACGTTTTACAAACGTTTTCTTTATGCGTACGATTATGTAAATATTAAATTACATTTGCAGCGAATTTAGCAAATAACGATAACATTTTGTATCACGTAAACAAAATGCAGTTTAACATATATATCACGTACACAAAACACCAACCAAACTATATAAAGGAATTAAAAGTTAAATTTCAATGTCGCCACATCTGGGCTGCCAATAGT
Source organism: Lordithon lunulatus (assembly GCA_963942505.1). Taxonomy (NCBI): domain Eukaryota; kingdom Metazoa; phylum Arthropoda; class Insecta; order Coleoptera; family Staphylinidae; genus Lordithon; species Lordithon lunulatus. The sequence continues at coordinate 68,551,571 of OZ012667.1, forward strand.
CGTCAGTATTAAATAGTAAATAAAACGTGTTGCTTTAATGTCTGTCGTTAGGACGCGCAATAAATCACAATGCGGATATTTTTAAATTTAAAGTGGCTGATATTTCGGTATTTAGGGTTCTGGTACTAGCAGCTGCATGCCGTTTTTCCCCTACAGGCCCGTATACCTCACGTATCCGGAATATCTAGCCCACATGTAGTACGTATTATCAAATTACAGTCTATTTGTGCACGTGACATAAAATGGGATAATACACCATTTCCATAACATCTGTATCGCTATGAAAATCTAGTACACATTATTTATTCGCTATAGTATAAAAACGAAGGCAATGTTTTGAAGCCTGAATTTTTAACTCTCGCATATTTCATGCACTCTACAATATATTATTTATTGACTGGACTATTAGTATTTTTGGTACTAATAAATTTCTGCTTACTCCACTTGAATTCTTCGTCATTTTTGATTAATTTTCCATATCCGATTCCCTTTGGTTGTTTCTTCTCTAGCAATGCTCATGATTTCTTATTGAATTTCTCTAGCTTTGACTGACAGATGATTGTCCGTTAATATGTTTCAGCCTTTTGGCTTTCAATATTTTTGCTTTTTTTCCAAAATCTCAATCTCCGCCAACATAATTTCTGTTTTGGTCCCTGCGATAACTAGCAATTGCTTACTCCACCTGTAGCTTCCTTGACATCAATTCATCCATCATTTTCTTGATATCGCTGTTCCTCATTATTAGCCCTTTCACTACTACATTTTTCTTTTTTTTTTCATCTGTTTTTTTTTGCATTTAAATTTTGATGTTTTTCATCCTCCCATTTCAATTATTTTCTTCTCACCTTGTCCGTCACTCATTTAATTTCAGCATTTAGCATGTGTTGATTACTCTTACATAAGTTTCTCTATATTTTCCTGATTTACGGTTGCGTTGCTGCGACCTCCTTGGTGTTGTTTTTTGCTTGGTTTGCTCTTGTAACCCTTAGTTGTTTTGGCGATCTTAATAATTGTTTGCTTCATCCAAATACACCACATTATTTATTAAATAAAAATACGTCGAGTTAATTGAAGACAAGTTTTCAAATTCGATGGAGAAATACATATATAACACAAATTCGTAAGGGTTAGTTGTTGAATAGTCGGTTAAACCAGTTTAAATTGTTTTATGTTGGTTTAGCTAACTACTGATTAACTAGCCCTAAGAGTATTTAATAATAATTTATGTTAAATTTTGTAGAGTAGCGAAATCGCAAATAAAACACTTTTATTATTAATTATTATTGTTATTATACGAATGTTTCAATGTTTGTCCATAAACTATATTAGTCGTTTATGTAGAAGCACTCGGCGTGTGTGTGCGTGTGTGTGTATTGCAAAACGGCCACCCACATATAAATGTTGATGTACATAAATAAATCAATCGTTCCACACTACATTTACATCAAGTGGGTTGAAGTGTAGTAGCAGGTCATGTGGGTTAAATTATAGAAGTAAAAAAAAAGCCTAATTATTGGTTTTAATTTGGTCATCGGCCTAGAAAATAGGCCAACAGTTATAATTAGTTACAATTAAAATAGTGCACTATTTTGTTTGCACTGCACCGACTGTTGTGATTTACTCTCGGCGCGGCGGTCTTTTTCCTGTAATTACCGACCTAGTTCTGTTTTGGTCCAGCGTAGGATAGGAATTTATTGGGGAATGTCTGGCCGCGATGACGTTTCGTTTGGTCAGCCATCATAGCGTCACTTCCGTATTATTTTTGTTCACCAATTTGCAATATAAAATTAACTATATTACACGTATATCATAATAATTAAAAAAAAAACGTGTATCCTTATAGAGCTATTAGCCGTAATGTTTTTCTGTCGGTCAAAAGAGAATATTAGGGCAATTTAATCGACCGGTATTTGAGACTAAACTTCATAGAAAACCTCTGGAAAACAAAATGTGAAATATGATTCAAGATAATTCATTCTGATGAGGTTCGAACTTGAGATTGTACTCAGTGCTGTCACAATCCACTGACCTAGACAACCTGGTGTGAAGGGATTTTTGGTGTTGTTGTTGCTGTTGCTGTTGCGGTTATTGTTGGTGGTTGTATTTTGTTTAATTCTCTTGATTTCCTTGATTGAGAATTAAATAGACTTTTTTTTAATGTTTTATTTTTTTGCTCAGAATGTTAACATAATATATCAGCTAAAAATATAAAAAACGTGGTATCTTCCTGGATCGGTGGCCATTCCCTCGCATGGGTGTGGTCTCTGATGTTGAGGGTTTATGTTGTTCTAGTGCTGTTCTTCTATTTGTATACCTTTTTAGGTTTCAGGACCATGTATCGTTATTTTGTTTCACTAGTAACGGCTCTCGTAAGGTTTTCACAGTAATTTCCTTTGTGTGGTCATTTAAGTAGTTATAGATGTTTATTGCTTCGTTGAAATTGTTGAATGTTTTCTTTATAGTTGTTCTTAAGGTCGTTTTAGATAAGACAATTTCTTAGCTCAAAAATTGTTCAAGAAATGAATTCATATATCCTCCTCCCATACAATTTGTCCTTGACAAATAGAAATCGTTATATTTTTCCATTCGATCTACCATTCAATTCAATATTTCAAATAATTTTCTGTATGATGCGAGACAATTTAGATTGTCTTGCATCTTGACTAAAGGTCGCTTTAGACAAGACAATTTCTTGACTCAAAAGTTAGTCAAGATGCGAGACAATCTAAATTGTCTCGTATCATACAGCAAATTATTTTAAATATTGAATTGTAGATTGAATGAAAAAATATAACACATTCTATTTGTCAAGGACAAATTGTATGAGAGAAAGATATATGAATTCATTTCTTAAACAATTTTTGAGCTAAGAAATTGTCTTGTCTAAAACGACCTTTATGTAATTTTTATTTTTATTTTAGTTCCGTAATGGTGATAGTCTTTGTTTAATTTAATATGTATGTTATTTTTGATTTGTTTCTGCTCAGTTTTGGGTATCATTATCACATTACTCATGATTATTTTAATTATTGTTTACATATTTTTAAGTTAGTGTTGATGTTTATTATAGTATTATAGTTATATTGTGTTTTATTTCCAATATACTATTTCCAATCGAAATAGTAAGATGTAGAAATAAACTACACAAATATACAAGTTTATGCAAGTTTCATGCCTGTCTGTTGTTTATTACGCTGCGTATTACAGCAGCCGGCGGGAGCGGACGCGTTCATATCTTCTCGCAGCGGCAAAAAGAAAAATAAGAACACGCGACAAAAATAGCTTCCTTCCTCTCGTGAGGGCCACTGTCTTTTTGACTGACGTCCGTTTATTTTCCATTCCAGCACCAGTCCAAGCCAACTGCAAGAGGTTACTTTAGATCCGGATGCATCTATTTCATGTGAGTACTATTTTTTTTTGTATTTGTGCGGTTTATTGAATAAATCGAATTTTTCAATTTAGTATTTTACAAAGCTCCATTGTCAAACTGCCAAATTCTATTTTATTTCGGTTTCAAGTCACGTCATGCCAAGATCAGTGAACATATTTTTAAGTAATGTTTATTGGGAGGAAAGAACTGGCGGTCTCTCTGGTTTGTTTTGCTCAATTTTTTCAAAACAAACTTTGAGTTTCGTAAAACACATTCTGACGAAATATTTGGCTGGGTTCGGACGCATTTCATTAATAGGCTCGACAATTTCAGGGACACATTTGCAAACAACCAACAAAAAAAAACAGAAATATTGCAGACTTGAATAATAATAAGAATAATAATAATAAATTATTAACAACTGGTGCGATTATATAGGATGCCCCAAAATGAACTTGTCGGCGGATTGTGTTTTAACTATCATTATTATTATATTATATTATCAAATCTTTTTAGATATATGTAGACTGATAAGGAGCACCCTGTAAAATTATTTTGTTGAAAATCGCATTGTATTATATTGTGATGCGTATGACAAAGTAATGTTCATTGGTTACAACACATTATTTTCCATACACCCGCCCACAAGGCACATAGTGATAAAAATATTTCGCGTTTCGCGGTTTTCTTATTGAACCGCTGCCAGCTAAGATTAGGCCGCGCATCGTAAACAAATCGCAATTTATTTTTGGGATAGCCAGCACGGCGGAATAATTAATTCCCTCCTTTCGATTAGCGAGCAATTGGCCGCACTTCCTGCACTTTATATTTCAAATATAATATATGTGTAGGTCCCTGGGGTATTGTGACGTACGAAATATTGCGGATCTAAGTATGTGACTGTTCCAAACATCAGTTTGCAAACATCAAAAACGTTTTTTTTTTTAGTTTGCTCTGTGGTGTTTACGTGTTGCGTTGAGCTCGTATCTCACGCGCCCGCTTTTTGGTCGTCTGTTAAATTATGTGTATTATTTTGCTACCTCGTGCGACCGTTTGTATCCGTACGCATCTGCGGGCTGGCGATTGCGAATTTGAAATTCTGTGAAGTGCAATTTAGCACTGATTTTGTTTACAAAACTGGACGACGTGTTGGTTTCGGTTGCAATCGATTTATATTACTTTTTTTATTCATTATGGCACAATATTATATTAAAGACGTTATTAAGAATATGATGAATATGAATGGCAGTAGTGTTGATATGACAAATGCTGCTAAAGATCCGCACCTTTCATCCGATGACGAATTAGAGACGGACACACCAAGAATGTCTGGTAAGAAGTATCATCGATGACAAAAATAATATTGTAAATGTTACGTTCTTCTAGTCCTTATTTATACTTATCTTGTTAGTTAACCCTTTCAGACCTGAATTATTAAATTTAATTTCGTTTTCTTTGTATTATTGTTATTAAGGATAATAACAATAAAACAAAGAAAAAAAAGACAAATTTAAAAATTCATACACATTAAAATTCAAAAGTTTCTATAACTACGCATGGATTTTCTTTAAAATACCTTGTTGGAATAAAATCTAGTGATTAAAAGCAAACATATGATGACTATTCATATGTTTGCTTTTAATCACTAGATTTTATTCCAACAAGGTTTTTTAAAGAAAATCCATGCACAGTTATAGACATTTTTGAATTCTGATGTGTATGAATAAGAGTAATAACAATAAAACAAAGAAAAAACAATTTCAAATTTAAAAATTAGTAAGTTAAATATTAAATGTTATAGTGACAAATATCACTGGCAGGACCGAAAAGGTTAATGTTATTTAATTAATAATTCGGTAGTACGTTTTATGCGTTACGTGCCATCCTTTACATATCAATCACATTGCTTCAGTATGTTTGGATTATTATTTCTTTTCTAGATCTCGGCATGCGTTCGCCGAGCGGACCATTGCGTGGTCGTTCCGTAAAGGAATTTGAAGAGCAACTGACCACCTTGCGAAAAGAAAACTTCAATCTCAAACTACGCATTTACTTCCTGGAGGAGCGAATGGGCACCAACTTTAATATGGACCAGGAGAATGCGGTTAAAAAAAATATCGAGCTGATGGTTAGTTTTGTTGATGCATTTTTATGAAGATTTGGAAATTGATATTTTCAATTACTTTTCATTGCAAGGTTGAACTGGAGAGTCTACGCAAGGAATTGCAGGAGAAACAAGAGCTGCTATGTCAAGCTGTCAAAGCAATGGAACTGGAGGAGGAAGAACATAAAAAAGATTCTGAAACAAAAGAGTCGGAGTTACAAGATGTTAAAGATCGAATGGATTTGCTTCAGCAACAATATGAAGTAAGTTATTGCAAGAATTTCAGGCTGATTTTATTAGATATAGCCGGAGGCGTACCTTGATAAATATTTTCATACACTCAACACACAAGTTTAACCCTAGGAATTGAGTCATATGCTACTTTCAAGTTAACAAACATCATATACATTCTTCCTTTGTGCTCTAGCACTCCCTTCACCATTTTCGTTAACATGAAAATCTACTCCTTTATCCCTCTTCGCTTTCTAAATCCACCCTGACATTCTGGAAACAGCGTTTGTTAGTCCATATCATTTTCTAATCTGTTCTTCAACATTGCCATCATATTGCAGCCCCTACCAACCAAACTATACACATTCAATATTTCAAGTGACTTGAACTCTACAATACATTGTTCCCTATATATTTTCAAAAATTAAGTTTAAATTAATAAATGAAATTGAATCATAGAAAGTTAAAGGTAATAGCAGTAATAGTGTAGTGCAGAGTTCAAGCCATTACCTTATACTTTACATTCATTACCATAATTTTCCTGTAATGGTTCTTCACATCTGAGGCTTTTACACAAAATCAAGTTGGCTATTGTTTTATAAAGAATTTAAATCATCCAGTAACACATTGACCAATATAAATGCTGTTATCTATATATTTGATTACATTAAAAAATATATTATTATATATATATTTTCAATTATTTTATTATTTTTGTTGTTACTATAAACATGTGTTAATATAGTTTTTATATGTATAGAATTATGTATTTCAAGGGAAATAAAAGTCATTATTATTATTATTATATCTTTTAAATATAATATATATATTTATAATAATATAAATTATTATTAATAATAAATTATATTTTTCAGCTTATACAAGAAGATTACAAATCCCAGGCGACACGGCAACTAGTTTCGGGTGGTGGGGAGAATCGAGAAGACGTACAAGAGGTCATAAAAGAACTCGAACGTAGATTAGCCGAGGTACGTTTTTGTATATTATCATTGTATTGCATTTGTTTGCGGAATGCTATTTATGTATCTCTTTTCCAATTTATGTGGCTGATTTCAGTTTAATAAAATAAATGCACGTGTTTACAGTTGCTGTGCGAAAGAAACAATAAAAGCAGTGAGTTAGAATACGGGAATGTGAAAGAGCTGGAATCGTTGCTGGTGGAACGGGAGCATCATGTACAGCAACTGAATGCCGAATTGGAGGAGAAGAATCAAATGATATCCGAGGCGTACGAAAAAGTGAATGAGTTGGAGGCCGCGTTAGAGGACAAAATGGCGGAGCTCTCCACGGCCGATTTAGAGGTCCATCAGAAGAGTGTGGAGAATGAAGAGTTGATGACCGAGATGCACGAGCTGCGGCAGTTGTACGAGAAGAGCAAGTCGAGTTTGGAGCAGGAAAATGTGAAGAACGAACGTCACAAGCAATCCATAATGAATCGCAACCTAAAGATTGCCGAATTGGAGGGCACCGTGGAGAAGTACAAGGCGCGGTCGTCGCAAATGGAGCTCAAGTTGCAGACGGTGCAAAACGAGGTTAAAAGTAAATCTAACCCGACCACCCCGCGCACAACGAGGGGCAGCTGCGCGAACTCTGACCAAGGTTCGTTTTCAGTGCGAAGTACGACGTCGCCTGCAGAACATACAGCTCAGGCGGGCGCACGAGTAGGCTCCATGTCGCCGCAAAAGACGCCGAACACCAGTAGATCACTCGTCAGCGAAGGGAGTCTGTCGGCGTCGGCGGAGCTGACGGTGGGCGGCGATCACCACGACTTGACCCGATCAAAACAGCACATAGCAAAACTCGAACAGGACCAGATGAAAGCATGCCGCATCATCAAGACCATGGTGGAGACGCGCAAGAAAAATTCGCAGGAAATCAAAGAATTGCAGACGAGCTTGGAGCAACGCGACTTGGAAATACAAGAGCTAAAAGATAAGTTGGGCGGCGTTGAGTTGAAGGAAAAAAAATCACTGCAGGCGAGAGTGAACGAGCTGAATTTAACCGCAGCTGCTCCTGCGTCTGATACCGAGGTACTTAAAAAAAATCATATGATACGAATGTAGTTAGTTTTATCTTGTAGTATGCTTTGCATGAGTTGCCAATAGCTTTATACTTGAGAAGTAAACTAATCTTTAAAGTTTATTCCAGTGCGAGAAAATATTAAACCTCGCACAACATTTGCACATCTATTTTTATCCATCAGACCCCCCCGAATAGCTCGCAGGCAGCGCTTTACACGTTCTCGCCAATCCAGTGCGCTGCGTCCGTTTTAACTGTGATAACCTACTTGTGAATATTTTTCTAGTCTTGCCTTGCTTGCCTTCTTCGCTATCGCAATCAGGTAGTTGATTATTGCTGCATTAATTTTAAAAAAATTGTTTTAGTTTTGGTATCATGTCTTGGACACTGGCACATTAATCTCAACTTATTTACGAGCATATGAGCAATACAACTAACAGACCCTAACACAAAATTTGTATGTTTCTCTGGCACCTCCAAAAAAAAAAATACAAAAAAAATAACAATCGAAACTGAAACTACTAATCCAATCTTGAAATTAAATTTTATAGATACTAGGAGAATATTTATTGTAATTATTTTAATTTTAAATCTGAAAGTAGAAATAAATGGCATGCAAATTTTGTTTTGGGTGTTTTTATTTGTGTTGTAATTGTTGTGCTGTGATACGCGAGTGTTGTATGCTGTGTGTATGCAATTTCTAGGACTGTGCAAATTGATTAATTTAATTAATAAATATTATGGTCATGAAATATAGAGAAAAATCAAAATTAGTAATTTGAATTATTTTACGATAACAATACATTCCTTATACAGGCGCAGCAGTGTTAATATTTATATTTTAAACTCAAAAGTAGACATTTTATAAAGATTATTAATGGTTCTAATTAGTGTGTTTGTTTATGTTTATATTCTTGCAAATTACACTCTGCAATGGAATTTAAAAAAATATAATATGTTGGTGCTGGAAAAGTAAGAGTTGATTATATTTACTAATGCTTGGTTGTATTACTCTTGAGTTAACTCCCAATACATAAGTTTTGACAACTTTTGACACATAATACGATGTTGCCTTATACAAGATATTATGTAATTCAAGAAGGCACCTTAGATGGTCAATAATACTGTCAAATCCTAGTACTGTCACTATGTGCTTCAAATCTCTTTTTATATTTATCAAGTAATCTATTATCTGGATAAACATCAGTATTCTCTTCATTCCATCATTATTACACCTTACACGATAGGTAATACGAGCAATATTTTAGAATAATTAACATTTTAAACAAGTTATCACACAGTATTACTGTCATTATTCTAAAATATTCATAGTATTACTGACTGTGTAAGGTGCCTTACAGGCAATCCTCCATGTGGTGGTAGTGGTGAGCTAATCTAGCAAGGATTAGAATTTTTTATTTGTAAATTTGTCTTCGTTTGATAACTGGAGGACTAATTGAGAGTGTGCTTCACATTTTGTACACAAAATAGAATTACATTGCTATGATAAAAATCTCAATCACTCCGCAGTGTAGGATGACAACATCTAACAATATTATGAGAGGCTATAGTTAAATCGCCTTTATACAACTGAGCCAAAGTGTTTCCAAAATTATCACATTTAATTGTAAACAATTTAAACATCATAATTTGGGCATAACAAATTATTAAATTTGATAGATAATTTGACTAAAACAATGATCAATTTAACTAAATTACAAGTATTCTCTGTATTATATGATAGTTGTAGCAATTTGTTATTTAATTTTTCTTTTCTTGCGGCTCTAGCAGCACTCTCTGGTGGATTACAGTGACTATTCACATGATCTCTTGGAACAGTACAAAATTTTAACAGCAGATTTGGACACACAGAAACAGGTCAGTGTAAAAGTTAAAATTAACATATCTTACGATGGGTTTATACTAATATGAAAAAATTAATTATATAACGATTCAGTGAAAATAAGGAATATTAGACATTATTTATGTTGACAACATAAAAATATAATTTAAATCTTATAACTCTCAGATTGACTCCACTTGTTTATTATTTTATTTATAATTTATTTTGTGTCGGTATAAACCTACCTTTACTCTTTAAAAATTAATAATTTGCACTAAATTATATATTCAATTAGTATATATATATATATATATATATATATATATATATATATATATATATTTTTTATCATTGTAGATTTTAACAGACACTTTAAAAGAAAGATGCCTGCAAGTGAGTGAATTACAGAAGAAATATGAAGCAGTAGTAGATGAACTGCAACTTCGTGATAATCGTATCGTCGACCTGGAATTTGAATTGTTGGCTAAAGAAGATAACATGGAAAAGTCTGATGTTGGCACAGAAAAGAGTACATATTGGCTGTCAGAGTCTGCAGAAAAGGATAAAGAAATTGAGCGGCTGGAAAAGGAGTTGGCAAAGCGGACAAGTGACCTACAAGCAGTTGTTAATAAAGAGCTGTGGGAGAAAAACAGGGAGATTGAAAAGCTACAGCAGAAATTCTCAACATGTTTGGAAAAGAAAGATGTGGATATAATGCAGCTGAAGAAGGATATTGCTAACAGAGACAATCAGCTAACTATGTTGAAGGAGAAAATTTCAGAGATGGGAGAAAAAGATGTATTAAACTCATCCATTTCGGCAAGTGAGACAAATACTATAAAAGAAAAGTTGAAATCATGCTTGGAGGACCGGCATAAGCTAATCATAGAAATCGAAGCTTTGCAGAAGAAAGTTGAAAGGGACGGGAGGCAGTTGACGGAATTAGTGGACGAGTTGGCCAAAAGTGAACGTTTGCGCAATAATACAAGTGAGGTTTGCGGCGTGTTAAATACACGTTGTGAGGAATTGGCTCAATTTCTGAATGCTTTACTGAAGCAAAAATCCGTGCTAGGTTTTCTTGGCACCCAACAAGGCAGCATGTTGCGGAAGGTTGTTAATCAGAGTCTTGATATGTCACGTTCCTTATCCATGAGCATTACAATGCATCCCGATCAAAGTCTACTACAGCTGAGCAATATATCTGATATACTGGAAACGTCACGACGAGATAGTATCGCCCTGGTGGATTTCCTAAATGATGCCAATGAAAAGTCAAGTTTGGCCATTATTCCCGATAACATCACGCTTACATACCAAAGCCATTTGAATATCAAAAATACTGATAAGGCAGAAGAACAAGTACAAATTATACAAGTAAGTAGTTAAACTAATTTAGAACCAGTATGTTGAATAAAACTGAATTAATTTCTAGGTGTTACGGACTCAAGTTGAGCAACTTAAACGTGAAATAGAGCTACGCGACAATGAATTGGCGGCGAATAAAGTACATAACGATCAAGAGCTCGTTGAGGCGTTGGTTCAAATGGATCCAAAACCGCGTAGTTTTGTCTCGTCGACTCCTTCGAAAATCCTCGAGAATTTGATATCTGAAAAAGTTATGATTGCCTGGCCATCAAATCCTACACTTCAAACTGAAAAGCTAGTAATGAGCAACTCCTTAAAGTTGAAATTCAATGACAATAGCGATAGTGAATCATGGTCGGAACCTGATAGGTCGGTTTCTAAAGCCCGCATAGGGCCCCTGAGTGATTTAAGTCTGAAACCCCTACAGAAACACGTGGAGGTGCAAAGTGAATCGACGGAAATTGATGCAAGACTACGTTCGCCCAGTAAGAAAAGTCAAATTGCCACCATTAACATACTTTCACAACAAATTTCCGAGCTCGAGCTGAAATTACAACGAAAAGACGAAGAGTTGGCGTCTCTTAATGACACCCTCAACAAATCCGATTCCAAATGTAAGGACAGCGACAGCAAATATCGGGAAGAAACTCAAAAACTATTGGTTGTGATTGCCGAACGCGATAGTTTACACTCGAATATCCTGCGATTGGAGAAGAAGCTCTCAATAGAAGAAAACCTAAAACAGGAAGCGCAACAACAAGTGGATGACTTGCAACGAATTGTTGAAAACCTGCAGAGCAGTAAGATGATGATCAAAGAAAGTATGGATACGAAAACAAAGTTGATACAAAATAAACTCAACGAAATCGAGTGTGAACGCGATGCCGCCCAGGAGGCCGTTAAGGTGGCCGAACAACAACTGTCTGATGCTAAAAATGAAATTGCAAAAACAATTGATATGCTCTGTATAAAGGAAAAGGAAATGGTGGACACTGAGGCGAATCTACAGGGACGAGTAAAACAGATGGAGGTTGAGTTTAGGATGAAAGCAATAGAGGCGGAGAATGAATATGATCATAAGGTAAATTAATGATATCATCTAGAGTAGGAGTTGACAAACTGTGGTTCACAAGCCACATGCTACCTTTGTGGATTCTGTGTGTGGCTCTTTAGAAATACAATTTAACGTGATATATGTGTTATATGTATAATGAAAAATGAACACATCTGGCTCCTCCACTTCAACAAAAGTTTGTCGACCCCTAAGCCTAGATGAATTCATCTAATTTTATTGTTTTTCAATTGATTTTAATTTTAAGTAAAAATATACAATCAATATTCAATATAGAAACTACAAAAGTATTTCATCACCTAAGTCAGCAACACCACATATCTAAAATTTTATTTGTGGTTGACACTCCTGTCGAAATTTTATTTTACTCTATCAACAAGTTATCCATTTTTTATTGTTATTGTTTATATTTTATTTATTTGAACCAGAAGAAATTTAATTACTTCAATAAACAATTTACAATCAGTTTTTCTCTGTCTGTCCAGACAGATTTGTAAATTGTTTACTGGAGTAATAAAATTTCTCCTGGTTCAAATAAATAAAATATAAATAATAACAAATGGATAACTTGTCAGAGTAAAATAACTCCAATACATATTTTATAATCAATTTTCTCTCCTGTCATCCTCAAATAAAATTTTAGATGTGTGGTGTTGCTGCCTAGGCGACGATTTGCTGAATATTTTTCAACTACATATAACGTCACAAACTTTTTGCTCTTGTAAGATTTTACATTTAAGGGATCATTGTCAAAGTAATAATTAATCTGAAAGAGTTGTAGATAATTTTACATTTATTCATTTAATATTGCATATTCTTAACTATAATATAATATCGGAAACAATGTTTTGAATAATATATTTTTATATATTTCTAGATCAAAACGATTGAGAACCAGTACATGAAACAAATCGAAAATATTTCTGAACAAGCCAACTTACTGAAGAAAAAATACGAAACAGAGTATGTGAAACGGACGGAGGTTGACCACTTGGTGCAAATGTTACATGAACTCGAATCGGTAAAAGACGTGCTGCACCTATCAGAAGACAAAGTACAGCTACTGGAGGAAAGCGAGAGCCGGCTCAAGCATAAACTCAAGGAGGTGGAACGCGATTTCCGATCGAAATTATCGGAGACTCGTCGTGAGTTGGATGAAGCCACACTAAAGCAGTCGCAGGTGTTGCTGGAAAAGACGAAAATAGCAGAGGAAAAGTCTCGACTGGAAATTGAATTCTCAAAGATTGCAAAGAAGGAGAAAGACTTTGTGCGTCAAGTAGACGATTTAAAGGCTGATTTTAGCAGTTTGCAAGCAAAATTCCAGAGGCAGGTTGATGAACAGAGGGCGGCACACCAAGCAAAGATAAAGGAATTGGAGACGATGAATGCAGACTTGAAAACCCGATTTGTTCGTACACGAACTGGTCGCGATGGGGACCAACCACATTCAGCACCCACTAGTCCGTGCTCTAAAATACTGGATTTGTATTTTGCGAAAAATAACCAACGCGACCAAGTACATCATGGCACTGAATTGATAACCTGCTACACGTCTGAAGGTGCATTCAACGTCAATCGCATTGATGAGAATGCAGAGATTGAACGGTTGCATGCCAATTCATCTCCAGACTTGGGTATTGAAAGCGACCATGGTAGATTTTCCAGCTTGGAAGCGAATCCTAATAATGTGAGCAGACCGTTTTTGCAGAGCCTTGAGGTTACAGAATCTATGAACGTTTTATTGGATAAGGATCAGAATCAATTACTTTGTAGTAAGTTTTTACAAACTATATTTTATTCGCATATTTATGTCATTTATATCTATCCTTTTAGATAATGATCAGTGTTGTGGAAAATCCAAAGAAATCCTAAATGAGAACAATTTCTTGCGAAGAAAACTGCACAAGACAAATAAACTCCTCGAGGACACCGTGAGCCAATTGGCGAAGGCAAATCAACGTAAAAAAGAGGTTGAGAAGAATATTTGCAAACAAATTCACAAAACTAGTCAAGTTTTGAGGAAAGCAAAAGCAAACTTAGATTCTGGCTCAGACAGTGAATTACTGCGAATGTGATTTACTAAAAAAAAAAAAACATTGAGCTACTTATACTTAATTGAACGCATACCTATTAATTATTGCAACCTCTATTTTAACTCTCTTCTTACCAGTGGTTTTCAAACTAAATGCAAATATTATAAATTGTAGTAAATCATTCTTTTATATTAATGGAATGTACTAATTTATTTACAATTTCTTTTTTGCACTTATAATTTATATTAATTGTTAATATATTACTATTTACTGATTTTTTATCAAATGACTGCTTGCATACCACTGATTGAGAACTGCTGTGTAACACCATTCCAAAACTAATACTCCTGTTCCAATCCTCACTTTAAAATAACATGCAGTTTACCTTCACTAATAACCCAGGCCCTCTCATTCTATTAGTAGGTTGTAAAAATGTGTGTAATTAACATGTGTGTCCGTAATTAACAAAACCCTGCATTTCCAGTCCATATGAAATGAATACACAAACATAATAATTAGGTTGTGTATGCGTTCAGATCTAATATATCTCTATTTTTATATTGTGCCTCTTGTTATGTCTAGTAAGTAATATTTTATAAAACGAATTCGAGTGTGAAAACGACGACTACTGGCGTGTGATATTTTGTGTCCTGTGCCAAAATCCTAAGTATTTATTGTTAGTATTTAAAATAAAATTAATTATTGTTATTTTCAATATGTTACAAAAATTCGTTGTTCACCACAGATGTACATGTATAAATTTTTTATTTGTAAATATTTGTTATAAAAATATTCTGTGTATTATTATTATTATATTTATCTGGAACTGACTTGTACATAATTATGTATAGAATAGATGTGTTTATTCATCACAATGAACACACTTTTATATATGACGAGTTTTTATTTTTTTTTACTGTTGATCATCCAATGTTCTTTCTAGGGGCACACTGTACACTGTAAGATACATTACAATTAAAATATTCTTTTTGAATTAAAAATTGGGGGAAGGCAACCCTAACCATTGGGCTAAGTAGTGGACTATAGCCCTGGAGTGCAAGCTTTTTTGGGGACACAATTTTTATTGCTGTTACATTTCTTTGCAATTAGTGTTTTTTATTTAAGATCTTTTCAAGACAAAAATAATCTGTCAGATAATAAAATAGATATTTATGCATATCTCTATTTTCTTATGAAGAGTGGTGCATTATTTTTAGTAGCCTAGGGGTGCCAAATATCTTAGGACAGCCTTCGTAGGCATTAAATAAAACTAGCTTGATTTTTTTACAAATTTCATTTATGTGGTAAAAGCTTACATACTTTGTTTCCTTGAAAATTAATTAAATATTAAGTTTAAAAATACAATTATATCATCACTTGTTTTAATACTGATTTCTTAAAAATGGCACTCAAAAAAAGGAACAAATTGTCGTAGAAATAATTCCACAAGTCTTTATGTACATTATGTTTTAAGCATTCTTGCAATTTATTATAACTCCCTATTTTGAATAGCACTTATGTTGCTTTTTGATGCCATCCATATTAATTTCTCGTTTTATATGTCGATACTCTTCAGCGGTATAAGTTCTTGTATTATTTCCAATGCAGATGTGTTTCCCACTAGCCTCTTGTCCAAGCACTAGTTTGCTGTGATTTCCAACGAGGGATGTACATCCGTTTCCTGAGTTAATACGGATTGTACAACGATTACCGATCACTTTCAGCGTTCCTGAGTTCGCTACCATGGATATTTTATTGACATTACCAATAACCACAGTGTTTGAAGTATGCGTAGCAAAATTAAGCCGGAGGCAATTGCCTGAATAATTGTTAGCGCACTCGCTTTTTATGGGTTGAACCATTTTAAATGTCTATTTCGTCGTCTGATAACTAAACCGAACTGAACGCTCAATAATTGAAGGCGCTAGTTTATAGTCGCGCGATACCCCGGTTCTTACCCGCGTGGGGAACTACAAGCGCGAGTAGCACGCGAAACCGCGTTGATTTACGTAACATGACTAATCAGTACTTAAAATAACAGATCAAGCATTATCGATGCGTGCGCGTTATTTATTCCACTTTTGTGAATACCCAAACATGCTGACATTGAGAAATTTTGTACTTTTATAATAGGTCCATAACACAATATAATCAAGGTAAATTAATTCATTAAAAGCACATATTGAAGGTTTACAATAAAATTAAATGTACAGTAAGTAGAATAAACAGGAATATGTTATATATATTTATCTATACTATTAATCTAACTAACTATCTAATCTTGTAAAATTACAACTATCAAAGTCTAATTCGGAGGTCTATTCTGTAAATTCAGACCGGTCTTGTAAAAGAGCAGACAATATTTACCTGATCTCGTTAACTCAGCTTAAAAACGCCTATTTTACACTGTATCTCGATAACTAAAGTGATTGCAGTTTGTAATTTTTTAATTGGTCCGGTGACTTTATTTTTTCCTTAATTACAAACTGATAACAAATCACCTACCCAAGAAATAATTAACTCAAAGAAATTTGTATCTAATAAAAACTACAAATGAAAACCATCAAATTTCGTTCGCGGGAGCTTCTTCCAGGCAAACGATCATCTGGCTGAGAATGTTTTGAAAAATCTCTGGCGATAGATTGGCCTTGAGCTCGTCGGGGAAGTTATTGTAAGAAATCTTCGAGGTGAGCGTTTTAGAGAATTTACTGAGCTCATTGTCTGATTCCGATTCGTCTTCCATGCACACGCTCAATTTGGACTGTTGCCTGAGCATCCTCTTTCGTATTACGGGCGTTTTTATTTCGTAATCTTCTGTTAGCAGTGTGCTTTCGCTAAATGCTCGAGGCGACAGACTGTTTAAACTACCAATTAAATTAGTCAATTGCGGCCGATAGATGTGACTGATGACATTTGTTTTTGTAGCCTGAGTATTCAACGAAACTGCAGATGCTGCTGACACATCCTCAACGGAATCATTTGTCGTGTGTATCAATTTGATGGACGGTTTACGACGAAACATATCAAACATGGATTTTCTGCTCTGCAATTGTTTCGTGCGGAAGATTTTTGAAATGCGTAGCTTCGGTTTCTTTGCAACCGGCAGCAGCTGCTCATTGGATAATGCACAATCCGGTATACGAATCTCGCTCTTTTTGATGCCATCAAACTTCTCCCAATCTTTCAAACGTATGTAGAATCTTTGTCTATCTTCGCCGTTTCTTGTTTCGAAAAGTAACATGTCCGAGTATGTTCGCGTTGTTTGCTTTTCTTCCTCGTGAAACCCCAGTTTGCGCTTCAGTTGCTGTTGAAGGAATGCCATACTTGCAACCAGAAAGAGATTTTCATCGTCTTGCGCTGACAGCCCATCTTCGATGTTAATGTCGCTATTTATTTTTGTTTCTAGTATATCGTCAACCGTTGGAATGTAGCCGCCGCCGCCGCAATTTTGTTTGTCCATTAGTACTTATGACTCGTAGGCCTTACCAAATCTCGTCACCCACCGGTTTGAAATGTCGCGCTGTCATTCGGACGTTTGAAGAGATTGACTTTAGTGCATTATTATGCCATGTCACCTAAACTGTAGCATTTAAAAAGAATCATTCTGGATATAATGCCCTATAAAGTTATAACAATTATAACACAACGTGTGCCTATATATATGCATATTGTATCTACTGCCATAATATTCATTCTAGTGGCTTTCATTTACATATATATTGCAAGCAGCTACTTCGTGAATGTAATGTGTCCAAATGATGTGAGAAAATAATAAGAATATGAGAAAATGTGGGAAAATATCAGGAAATGTGAGAAAATGATAATAAAAATATGGGAAAATGCGGAAAAATTGTAGAAAATGTGAAAACATATGGTAAAACATGAGAAAATGTGAGATAATATAGGAAAATGTGAAGAAATGTGACAAAACCGTGAGAAAACGTTTGTAAATGTGAGAAAATGTGAAAAATGTGAGCAAATATGAGAGAATGTAAAAAAATATAGGAAAATGAGGGAAGATTATACAAAAAGGGGAGTACATAGATCAATAAATCTTGAAAATACTCAACTTTTGGTGGATTGACATTCATAACATCATACATCCTAGCTTGAATGTGTAAGATATTTGGACTAAAATATAAGTATAATTGCACTACGATATAAACAGCCACGTTGTTTACTTCACTGATAAGAAATACACTGTGTATAGAATCGTATTTTATTTCTAGGTCAACACATCTCGTGTCCTTTCAGCACGCTTGAACATTGTCTCTCCTGTGTATTTTAACTAGGCGAGCAATGCTTCAAGAGTATTGACAGACCAAAATCAACAAAGCTGTTTCAACACCAACTATTTGGCGTGTTCAAATATAGACAATATAAACAATTAAATGTACTCCCCCTTTCTGACCATAAATCTCGAATAAATCTTGTGATATTCGGTTACACTTTCGCAACGCGGCATGAATTATATTCACAATTTCGCATTCTTGGTCGAAATTTCACGCTATTTTGGCTAAAATTACTCCATATTCCAACGTTTTGACGTTCTGCGGAGACTTTACACGTATTTTCAACTAGATTTGACGATATTTTTAAAATTTCATGTCAATTTCTTGACCCATGTACCTATACCTTATGGTTTTAAAGTGTTCAGAAATCTTCAATTTTCGACCAAAAAGCGTGAAATTCTTGGGATTTTTACCTCATATTCCAACGTTTTGACGTTCCGCGGAGACTTTACACGTATTTTCAACTAGATTTGACGATATTTTTAAAATTTCATGTCAATTTCTTGACCCATGTACCTATACCTTATGGTTTTAAAGTGTTCAGAAATCTTCAATTTTCGACCAAAAAGCGTGAAATTCTTGGGATTTTTACCTCATATTCCAACGTTTTGACGTTCCGCGGAGACTTTACACGTATTTTCAACTAGATTTGACGATATTTTTAAAATTTCATGTCAATTTCTTGGTCCATGTACCTATACCTTATGGTTTTTAGGTGTTCAGAAATCTTCAATTTTCGACCAAAAAGCGTGAAATTCTTGGGATTTTTACCTCATATTCCAACGTTTTGACGTTCCGCGGAGACTTTACACGTATTTTCAACTAGATTTGACGATATTTTTAAAATTTCATGTCAATTTCTTGGTCCATGTACCTATACCTTATGGTTTTTAGGTGTTCAGAAATCTTCAATTTTCGACCAAAAAGCGTGAAATTCTTGGGATTTTTACCTCATATTCCAACGTTTTGACGTTCCGCGAAGACTTTACACGTATTTTCGACCAGATTTGACGATATTTTTAAAATTTTATGTCAATTTCTTGACCCATGTACCTATACCTTATGGTTTTAAAGTGTTCAGAAATCTTCAATTTTCGACCAAAAAGCGTGAAATTCTTGGGATTTTTACCTCATATTCCAACGTTTTGACGTTCCGCGGAGACTTTACACGTATTTTCAACTAGATTTGACGATATTTTTAAAATTTCATGTCAATTTCTTGACCCATGTACCTATACCTTATGGTTTTTAGGTGTTCAGAAATCTTCAATTTTCGACCAAAAAGCGTGAAATTCTTGGGATTTTTACCTCATATTCCAACGTTTTGACGTTCCGCGGAGACTTTACACGTATTTTCGACCAGATTTGACGATATTTTTAAAATTTCATGTCAATTTCTTGGTCCATGTACCTATACCTTATGGTTTTTAGGTGTTCAGAAATCTTCAATTTTCGACCAAAAAGCGTGAAATTCTTGGGATTTTTACCTCATATTCCAACGTTTTGACGTTCCGCGGAGACTTTACACGTATTTTCAACTAGATTTGACGATATTTTTAAAATTTCATGTCAATTTCTTGGTCCATGTACCTATACCTTATGGTTTTTAGGTGTTCAGAAATCTTCAATTTTCGACCAAAAAGCGTGAAATTCTTGGGATTTTTACCTCATATTCCAACGTTTTGACGTTCCGCGAAGACTTTACACGTATTTTCGACCAGATTTGACGATATTTTTAAAATTTCATGTCAATTTCTTGACCCATGTACCTATACCTTATGGTTTTAAAGTGTTCAGAAATCTTCAATTTTCGACCAAAAAGCGTGAAATTCTTGGGATTTTTACCTCATATTCCAACGTTTTGACGTTCCGCGGAGACTTTACACGTATTTTCAACTAGATTTGACGATATTTTTAAAATTTCATGTCAATTTCTTGACCCATGTACCTATACCTTATGGTTTTAAAGTGTTCAGAAATCTTCAATTTTCGACCAAAAAGCGTGAAATTCTTGGGATTTTTACCTCATATTCCAACGTTTTGACGTTCCGCGGAGACTTTACACGTATTTTCAACTAGATTTGACGATATTTTTAAAATTTCATGTCAATTTCTTGACCCATGTACCTATTACCTTATGGTTTTAAAGTGTTCAGAAATCTTCAATTTTCGACCAAAAAGCGTGAAATTCTTGGGATTTTTACCTCATATTCCAACGTTTTGACGTTCCGCGGAGACTTTACACGTATTTTCGACCAGATTTGACGATATTTTTAAAATTTCATGTCAATTTCTTGACCCATGTACCTATACCTTATGGTTTTAAAGTGTTCAGAAATCTTCAATTTTCGACCAAAAAGCGTGAAATTCTTGGGATTTTTACCTCATATTCCAACGTTTTGACGTTCCGCGGAGACTTTACACGTATTTTCAACTAGATTTGACGATATTTTTAAAATTTCATGTCAATTTCTTGACCCATGTACCTATTACCTTATGGTTTTAAAGTGTTCAGAAATCTTCAATTTTCGACCAAAAAGCGTGAAATTCTTGGGATTTTTACCTCATATTCCAACGTTTTGACGTTCCGCGGAGACTTTACACGTATTTTCGACCAGATTTGACGATATTTTTAAAATTTCATGTCAATTTCTTGACCCATGTACCTATACCTTATGGTTTTAAAGTGTTCAGAAATCTTCAATTTTCGACCAAAAAGCGTGAAATTCTTGGGATTTTTACCTCATATTCCAACGTTTTGACGTTCCGCGGAGACTTTACACGTATTTTCGACCAGATTTGACGATATTTTTAAAATTTCATGTCAATTTCTTGACCCATGTACCTATTACCTTATGGTTTTAAAGTGTTCAGAAATCTTCAATTTTCGACCAAAAAGCGTGAAATTCTTGGGATTTTTACCTCATATTCCAACGTTTTGACGTTCCGCGGAGACTTTACACGTATTTTCAACTAGATTTGACGATATTTTTAAAATTTCATGTCAATTTCTTGACCCATGTACCTATACCTTATGGTTTTTAGGTGTTCAGAAATCTTCAATTTTCGACCAAAAAGCGTGAAATTCTTGGGATTTTTACCTCATATTCCAACGTTTTGACGTTCCGCGGAGACTTTACACGTATTTTCGACCAGATTTGACGATATTTTTAAAATTTCATGTCAATTTCTTGACCCATGTACCTATACCTTATGGTTTTAAAGTGTTCAGAAATCTTCAATTTTCGACCAAAAAGCGTGAAATTCTTGGGATTTTTACCTCATATTCCAACGTTTTGACGTTCCGCGGAGACTTTACACGTATTTTCAACTAGATTTGACGATATTTTTAAAATTTCATGTCAATTTCTTGACCCATGTACCTATTACCTTATGGTTTTAAAGTGTTCAGAAATCTTCAATTTTCGACCAAAAAGCGTGAAATTCTTGGGATTTTTACCTCATATTCCAACGTTTTGACGTTCCGCGGAGACTTTACACGTATTTTCGACCAGATTTGACGATATTTTTAAAATTTCATGTCAATTTCTTGACCCATGTACCTATACCTTATGGTTTTAAAGTGTTCAGAAATCTTCAATTTTCGACCAAAAAGCGTGAAATTCTTGGGATTTTTACCTCATATTCCAACGTTTTGACGTTCCGCGGAGACTTTACACGTATTTTCAACTAGATTTGACGATATTTTTAAAATTTCATGTCAATTTCTTGACCCATGTACCTATTACCTTATGGTTTTAAAGTGTTCAGAAATCTTCAATTTTCGACCAAAAAGCGTGAAATTCTTGGGATTTTTACCTCATATTCCAACGTTTTGACGTTCCGCGGAGACTTTACACGTATTTTCGACCAGATTTGACGATATTTTTAAAATTTCATGTCAATTTCTTGACCCATGTACCTATACCTTATGGTTTTAAAGTGTTCAGAAATCTTCAATTTTCGACCAAAAAGCGTGAAATTCTTGGGATTTTTACCTCATATTCCAACGTTTTGACGTTCCGCGGAGACTTTACACGTATTTTCAACTAGATTTGACGATATTTTTAAAATTTCATGTCAATTTCTTGACCCATGTACCTATACCTTATGGTTTTAAAGTGTTCAGAAATCTTCAATTTTCGACCAAAAAGCGTGAAATTCTTGGGATTTTTACCTCATATTCCAACGTTTTGACGTTCCGCGGAGACTTTACACGTATTTTCAACTAGATTTGACGATATTTTTAAAATTTCATGTCAATTTCTTGACCCATGTACCTATTACCTTATGGTTTTAAAGTGTTCAGAAATCTTCAATTTTCGACCAAAAAGCGTGAAATTCTTGGGATTTTTACCTCATATTCCAACGTTTTGACGTTCCGCGGAGACTTTACACGTATTTTCGACCAGATTTGACGATATTTTTAAAATTTCATGTCAATTTCTTGACCCATGTACCTATACCTTATGGTTTTTAGGTGTTCAGAAATCTTCAATTTTCGACCAAAAAGCGTGAAATTCTTGGGATTTTTACCTCATATTCCAACGTTTTGACGTTCCGCGGAGACTTTACACGTATTTTCGACCAGATTTGACGATATTTTTAAAATTTCATGTCAATTTCTTGGTCCATGTACCTATACCTTATGGTTTTAAAGTGTTCAGAAATCTTCAATTTTCGACCAAAAAGCGTGAAATTCTTGGGATTTTTACCTCATATTCCAACGTTTTGACGTTCCGCGGAGACTTTACACGTATTTTCAACTAGATTTGACGATATTTTTAAAATTTCATGTCAATTTCTTGACCCATTTACCTATACCTTATGGTTTTTAGGTGTTCAGAAATCTTCAATTTTCGACCAAAAAGCGTGAAATTCTTGGGATTTTTACCTCATATTCCAACGTTTTGACGTTCCGCGGAGACTTTACACGTATTTTCAACTAGATTTGACGATATTTTTAAAATTTCATGTCAATTTCTTGACCCATTTACCTATACCTTATGGTTTTTAGGTGTTCAGAAATCTTCAATTTTCGACCAAAAAGCGTGAAATTCTTGGGATTTTTACCTCATATTCCAACGTTTTGACGTTCCGCGGAGACTTTACACGTATTTTCAACTAGATTTGACGATATTTTTAAATTTCATGTCAATTTCTTGACCCATTTACCTATACCTTATGGTTTTTAGGTGTTCAGAAATCTTCAATTTTCGACCAAAAAGCGTGAAATTCTTGGGATTTTTACCTCATATTCCAACGTTTTGACGTTCCGCGGAGACTTTACACGTATTTTCAACTAGATTTGACGATATTTTTAAAATTTCATGTCAATTTCTTGACCCATTTACCTATACCTTATGGTTTTTAGGTGTTCAGAAATCTTCAATTTTCGACCAAAAAGCGTGAAATTCTTGGGATTTTTACCTCATATTCCAACGTTTTGACGTTCCGCGGAGACTTTACACGTATTTTCAACTAGATTTGACGATATTTTTAAAATTTCATGTCAATTTCTTGACCCATTTACCTATACCTTATGGTTTTTAGGTGTTCAGAAATCTTCAATTTTCGACCAAAAAGCGTGAAATTCTTGGGATTTTTACCTCATATTCCAACGTTTTGACGTTCCGCGGAGACTTTACACGTATTTTCAACTAGATTTGACGATATTTTTAAAATTTCATGTCAATTTCTTGACCCATTTACCTATACCTTATGGTTTTTAGGTGTTCAGAAATCTTCAATTTTCGACCAAAAAGCGTGAAATTCTTGGGATTTTTACCTCATATTCCAACGTTTTGACGTTCCGCGGAGACTTTACACGTATTTTCAACTAGATTTGACGATATTTTTAAAATTTCATGTCAATTTCTTGACCCATTTACCTATACCTTATGGTTTTTAGGTGTTCAGAAATCTTCAATTTTCGACCAAAAAGCGTGAAATTCTTGGGATTTTTACCTCATATTCCAACGTTTTGACGTTCCGCGAAGACTTTACACGTATTTTCAACTAGATTTGGAGATATTTTTAAAATTTCATGTCAATTTCTTGACCCATGTACCTATACCTTATGGTTTTTAGGTGTTCAGAAATCTTCAATTTTCGACCAAAAAGCGTGAAATTCTTGGGATTTTTACCTCATATTCCAACGTTTTGACGTTCCGCGGAGACTTTACACGTATTTTCAACTAGATTTGACGATATTTTTAAAATTTCATGTCAATTTCTTGGTCCATGTACCTATACCTTATGGTTTTAAAGTGTTCAGAAATCTTCAATTTTCGACCAAAAAGCGTGAAATTCTTGGGATTTTTACCTCATATTCCAACGTTTTGACGTTCCGCGAAGACTTTACACGTATTTTCAACTAGATTTGGAGATATTTTTAAAATTTCATGTCAATTTCTTGACCCATGTACCTATACCTTATGGTTTTTAGGTGTTCAGAAATCTTCAATTTTCGACCAAAAAGCGTGAAATTCTTGGGATTTTTACCTCATATTCCAACGTTTTGACGTTCCGCGGAGACTTTACACGTATTTTCAACTAGATTTGACGATATTTTTAAAATTTCATGTCAATTTCTTGACCCATTTACCTATACCTTATGGTTTTTAGGTGTTCAGAAATCTTCAATTTTCGACCAAAAAGCGTGAAATTCTTGGGATTTTTACCTCATATTCCAACGTTTTGACGTTCCGCGAAGACTTTACACGTATTTTCGACCAGATTTGACGATATTTTTAAAATTTCATGTCAATTTCTTGACCCATGTACCTATACCTTATGGTTTTAAAGTGTTCAGAAATCTTCAATTTTCGACCAAAAAGCGTGAAATTCTTGGGATTTTTACCTCATATTCCAACGTTTTGACGTTCCGCGGAGACTTTACACGTATTTTCAACTAGATTTGACGATATTTTTAAAATTTCATGTCAATTTCTTGACCCATGTACCTATACCTTATGGTTTTTAGGTGTTCAGAAATCTTCAATTTTCGACCAAAAAGCGTGAAATTCTTGGGATTTTTACCTCATATTCCAACGTTTTGACGTTCCGCGGAGACTTTACACGTATTTTCAACTAGATTTGACGATATTTTTAAATTTCATGTCAATTTCTTGACCCATGTACCTATACCTTATGGTTTTAAAGTGTTCAGAAATCTTCAATTTTCGACCAAAAAGCGTGAAATTCTTGGGATTTTTACCTCATATTCCAACGTTTTGACGTTCCGCGGAGACTTTACACGTATTTTCGACCAGATTTGACGATATTTTTAAAATTTCATGTCAATTTCTTGACCCATGTACCTATACCTTATGGTTTTAAAGTGTTCAGAAATCTTCAATTTTCGACCAAAAAGCGTGAAATTCTTGGGATTTTTACCTCATATTCCAACGTTTTGACGTTCCGCGGAGACTTTACACGTATTTTCGACCAGATTTGACGATATTTTTAAAATTTCATGTCAATTTCTTGACCCATGTACCTATACCTTATGGTTTTAAAGTGTTCAGAAATCTTCAATTTTCGACCAAAAAGCGTGAAATTCTTGGGATTTTTACCTCATATTCCAACGTTTTGACGTTCCGCGGAGACTTTACACGTATTTTCGACCAGATTTGACGATATTTTTAAAATTTCATGTCAATTTCTTGACCCATGTACCTATACCTTATGGTTTAAAGTGTTCAGAAATCTTCAATTTTCGACCAAAAAGCGTGAAATTCTTGGGATTTTTACCTCATATTCCAACGTTTTGACGTTCCGCGGAGACTTTACACGTATTTTCAACTAGATTTGACGATATTTTTAAAATTTCATGTCAATTTCTTGACCCATGTACCTATTACCTTATGGTTTTAAAGTGTTCAGAAATCTTCAATTTTCGACCAAAAAGCGTGAAATTCTTGGGATTTTTACCTCATATTCCAACGTTTTGACGTTCCGCGGAGACTTTACACGTATTTTCGACCAGATTTGACGATATTTTTAAAATTTCATGTCAATTTCTTGACCCATGTACCTATACCTTATGGTTTTTAGGTGTTCAGAAATCTTCAATTTTCGACCAAAAAGCGTGAAATTCTTGGGATTTTTACCTCATATTCCAACGTTTTGACGTTCCGCGGAGACTTTACACGTATTTTCAACTAGATTTGACGATATTTTTAAAATTTCATGTCAATTTCTTGACCCATGTACCTATTACCTTATGGTTTTAAAGTGTTCAGAAATCTTCAATTTTCGACCAAAAAGCGTGAAATTCTTGGGATTTTTACCTCATATTCCAACGTTTTGACGTTCCGCGGAGACTTTACACGTATTTTCGACCAGATTTGACGATATTTTTAAAATTTCATGTCAATTTCTTGACCCATGTACCTATACCTTATGGTTTTTAGGTGTTCAGAAATCTTCAATTTTCGACCAAAAAGCGTGAAATTCTTGGGATTTTTACCTCATATTCCAACGTTTTGACGTTCCGCGGAGACTTTACACGTATTTTCGACCAGATTTGACGATATTTTTAAAATTTCATGTCAATTTCTTGGTCCATGTACCTATACCTTATGGTTTTAAAGTGTTCAGAAATCTTCAATTTTCGACCAAAAAGCGTGAAATTCTTGGGATTTTTACCTCATATTCCAACGTTTTGACGTTCCGCGGAGACTTTACACGTATTTTCAACTAGATTTGACGATATTTTTAAAATTTCATGTCAATTTCTTGACCCATTTACCTATACCTTATGGTTTTTAGGTGTTCAGAAATCTTCAATTTTCGACCAAAAAGCGTGAAATTCTTGGGATTTTTACCTCATATTCCAACGTTTTGACGTTCCGCGGAGACTTTACACGTATTTTCGACCAGATTTGACGATATTTTTAAAATTTCATGTCAATTTCTTGGTCCATGTACCTATACCTTATGGTTTTAAAGTGTTCAGAAATCTTCAATTTTCGACCAAAAAGCGTGAAATTCTTGGGATTTTTACCTCATATTCCAACGTTTTGACGTTCCGCGGAGACTTTACACGTATTTTCAACTAGATTTGACGATATTTTTAAAATTTCATGTCAATTTCTTGACCCATTTACCTATTACCTTATGGTTTTTAGGTGTTCAGAAATCTTCAATTTTCGACCAAAAAGCGTGAAATTCTTGGGATTTTTACCTCATATTCCAACGTTTTGACGTTCCGCGGAGACTTTACACGTATTTTCAACTAGATTTGACGATATTTTTAAAATTTCATGTCAATTTCTTGACCCATTTACCTATACCTTATGGTTTTTAGGTGTTCAGAAATCTTCAATTTTCGACCAAAAAGCGTGAAATTCTTGGGATTTTTACCTCATATTCCAACGTTTTGACGTTCCGCGGAGACTTTACACGTATTTTCAACTAGATTTGACGATATTTTTAAAATTTCATGTCAATTTCTTGACCCATTTACCTATACCTTATGGTTTTTAGGTGTTCAGAAATCTTCAATTTTCGACCAAAAAGCGTGAAATTCTTGGGATTTTTACCTCATATTCCAACGTTTTGACGTTCCGCGGAGACTTTACACGTATTTTCGACCAGATTTGACGATATTTTTAAAATTTCATGTCAATTTCTTGACCCATGTACCTATACCTTATGGTTTTTAGGTGTTCAGAAATCTTCAATTTTCGACCAAAAAGCGTGAAATTCTTGGGATTTTTACCTCATATTCCAACGTTTTGACGTTCCGCGGAGACTTTACACGTATTTTCAACTAGATTTGACGATATTTTTAAAATTTCATGTCAATTTCTTGACCCATTTACCTATACCTTATGGTTTTTAGGTGTTCAGAAATCTTCAATTTTCGACCAAAAAGCGTGAAATTCTTGGGATTTTTACCTCATATTCCAACGTTTTGACGTTCCGCGAAGACTTTACACGTATTTTCAACTAGATTTGACGATATTTTTAAAATTTCATGTCAATTTCTTGACCCATTTACCTATACCTTATGGTTTTTAGGTGTTCAGAAATCTTCAATTTTCGACCAAAAAGCGTGAAATTCTTGGGATTTTTACCTCATATTCCAACGTTTTGACGTTCCGCGGAGACTTTACACGTATTTTCAACTAGATTTGACGATATTTTTAAAATTTCATGTCAATTTCTTGACCCATGTACCTATACCTTATGGTTTTTAGGTGTTCAGAAATCTTCAATTTTCGACCAAAAAGCGTGAAATTCTTGGGATTTTTACCTCATATTCCAACGTTTTGACGTTCCGCGGAGACTTTACACGTATTTTCGACCAGATTTGACGATATTTTTAAAATTTCATGTCAATTTCTTGACCCATGTACCTATACCTTATGG
Source organism: Lordithon lunulatus (assembly GCA_963942505.1). Lineage (NCBI taxonomy): Eukaryota > Metazoa > Arthropoda > Insecta > Coleoptera > Staphylinidae > Lordithon > Lordithon lunulatus. The sequence goes on from OZ012667.1 coordinate 68,580,301, forward strand.
TTTTTAGGTGTTCAGAAATCTTCAATTTTCGACCAAAAAGCGTGAAATTCTTGGGATTTTTACCTCATATTCCAACGTTTTGACGTTCCGCGGAGACTTTACACGTATTTTCAACTAGATTTGACGATATTTTTAAAATTTCATGTCAATTTCTTGACCCATTTACCTATACCTTATGGTTTTTAGGTGTTCAGAAATCTTTAATTTTCGACCAAAAAGCGTGAAATTCTTGGGATTTTTACCTCATATTCCAACGTTTTGACGTTCCGCGAAGACTTTACACGTATTTTCAACTAGATTTGGAGATATTTTTAAAATTTCATGTCAATTTCTTGACCCATGTACCTATACCTTATGGTTTTTAGGTGTTCAGAAATCTTCAATTTTCGACCAAAAAGCGTGAAATTCTTGGGATTTTTACCTCATATTCCAACGTTTTGACGTTCCGCGAAGACTTTACACGTATTTTCAACTAGATTTGACGATATTTTTAAAATTTCATGTCAATTTCTTGACCCATTTACCTATACCTTATGGTTTTTAGGTGTTCAGAAATCTTCAATTTTCGACCAAAAAGCGTGAAATTCTTGGGATTTTTACCTCATATTCCAACGTTTTGACGTTCCGCGGAGACTTTACACGTATTTTCAACTAGATTTGACGATATTTTTAAAATTTCATGTCAATTTCTTGGTCCATGTACCTATACCTTATGGTTTTAAAGTGTTCAGAAATCTTCAATTTTCGACCAAAAAGCGTGAAATTCTTGGGATTTTTACCTCATATTCCAACGTTTTGACGTTCCGCGAAGACTTTAC